>CM047510.1:3354004-3954004 GCA_026122265.1 Ammodytes dubius
GTCTGCGCCACCATGCTTCACTGTCTTCAAAGTGTACTGTGGCGTGAATAGGGGCCGCAGACAGTTTGTCAGACGACCCCCAAACACTGAATTCAAGCCACGGTACACAGACAGTGAAGCATGGTGGCACAGACATCATGTTATGGGGATGTTTCTCATACTATGGTGTCGGGTCTATTTATCGCATATCATGAATCATGGATCAGTTTGGATACATTTAAATACTTGAAGAGGTCATGTTGCCTTATGCTGAAGAGGAAATGCCCTTGAAATGGGTGTTCCAACAAGTCAACGACCCCACACACACCAGTAAGCGAACAAGATCTTGGTTCCAGACCAACAAGAGTAACGTTATGGAGTGGCCAGCCCAATTCCTGGACCTTAATTCAATAGAAAACCTATGTGGTGACATCAAAAAATGCTGTTTTTGTGGCAAAACCAAGAAATGCAGTGGAATTGGGGAACGTAGTCCAATCGTCCTGGGCTGAAACACATGTTCACAGGTGCCATGTGGATGTCTGGGTTTTATGACTTTTATTGTTATTCTTATTTTACTTTCATTTTTTACTTACTGAATGCACTATGTACAGCACTTTGGACAGTGCAAACTGTTACTAATGTGCTTTTATAAATACATTGTACTTACACACTTACTTACTTACTCACCTCAGGCCCTTTGGCACAAATCACCCCAACCCCAACATTTTGGAAAAATGTGCATGATGCAGCAGTTTAGGGCTGACGTTGTGCTAACTGTATAGACTCAAAGTGTAGCATAAAACATGTGTCAAATGTTTTCAAACGTGTCTATAATTGTTCAGACACAATATTCAAAAAACCTTGAACATAAACATTTTACGTTGAAAGGCAAAAAATTGTTTTTTCTGTTTTTTCCCTTCTTTATATGGTGAGTCAAATAGATGGCTTTTCAAACATATTTTGTCACATTTCCAATTTATTCTATGGTTTTCTAGAAAGAAGGGGTGGCACTACTTCCCCGCTGGCACAACTCACCCCACTCTCCTCTAACACATATTGGTACCAAAGACTAGTGATTCTATCAACATTAGTTGGAAACAGTACAGCACAGGTCCCTGAACTGACTGTAAAGAGGGATTTCAGGCTATAAGGAACAGTAGTGTAGTAATAGCACCAGTCAGCTTGGAGTAGAAATAGTAGCACAAGTAGTGATGGCTGTTCATGTAGAATGGTGCAGTGCTACATGTGACAGACATCCTGCCCTTGACTTAAGCTAACACTGTTAGTACTGTAATGTAATTGAACTCAAACTGGATTTCCCATGTGACACGGTAAGAGAAACTACTGGCCTAGTGTGTGTGTGTGTGTGTACACTTGTACAGGCATATTTGCGAGGACCAGTTGAACCTTTTAACCATCGGAGTGCAGAAATGTTTGGAAAGTGAGAGTTGGTTCTAAGGTTCATGTTAGAATTAGGTTTATGTTGGGGTAAGGGTTTGGGTTAGGCATTTAGATCTGATTGTTAAGTTTAGGGGCTAGGGAATGCATTGTCAATGAGTGTCCTAATAAAGATAGGGTGTGTGTGTGTGTGTGTGTGTGTGTGTGTGTGTGTGTGTGTGTGTGTGTGTGTGTGTGTGTGTGTGTGTGTGTGTGTGTGTGTGTGTGTGTGTGTGTGTGTGTGTGTGTGTGTGTGTGTGTGTGTGTGTGTGTGTGTGTGTGTGTGTGTCAATAGTGAATCTAAAGAGGACTTTGTCAGAGTGTAGCGTGGAGTGAATCTATAGTTCTCCTCCTCCCGAGTAGTCTGACTTGCAGCTTATCATTCTTGGCTTAACTGAAGAGGCTCACTGGAAACATGAAGCCATGTAGCGCAGGGGTAACACAGCCAGATTGACCCATCAACATACAGCATCTCAATACAGGGGTCAGCTCACTTCATTTTCTATTTGTGCAGTGACTTCAGACTTCCTTAGTATGGCAAAAACATGTTTTTAAGCCCCTGTCAATATTAAGATCTTTGATTATTTTATTTCCCTATCATGTTGTCTTTCATAATAGTATAAATCAAAGGTCCAACATGTTGTACTAAACCTTGTCTGTTTGTGTTTATTTCTCCAGAACAACCATCTATAAACGGCCATTATCTCAACATTAGTTTTTTTCAAAACTGAATCAAAAATCTCAACTTCTACAGGACTTACATCAACTCAACTTTTCATAATCATTGTTAGCACTATTTGGACGGTTATTACAGAAGAATGTTTTCCTATATTGTTACATACATTTAACCCTTTAAAAACCTGATGGAAAGGCATTTGTTAAGACCTGTACATAGTATTTATAACATTAAAAAGGCTGGAAACTAATATGTTTTTAAGATTACATATAGATTTCATCTCTGGTTTTTAAAGAGATGCAAATGTACACATACTTAATTAGATATTGCCAAATTCGCATATTTATTCAAACATTTCTAAAACAAAATATAATACGAATATTGTAAATAATCAACTGGCACGTTAAAATGATACCCTATTCACCTTCAGTGTCTCGCCTTAACATGCTCATCTTGTGAAAAGTTCTACAAATTGAAACATACATTTTCTTTTTAACATTAAAGAAGTGTTCACATATATTTGCATTAAAAAGGTCATTTTGCAAGTATACCTCAATATTAGTCTACAGTAGCCAAATACTGAGAGGTTTTTAAAATCTCACACATTGGGATACTTCACAACTGGCTGACAGTTTGATTTCAGATTTTCAGAACAGCCCTGGATGCACATACTGTACATAATGTTGCTGCTTGAGTCAAACAACAGTGGGTGAAGGAAACAAGCTGCCCCTTTTTGAAACGTTTCTGGAGAGGTTGTTCCCTGTTAACATTGTATATATATACTGTATGCCTATATATGCCTTAATATTTCTGCTACTCCATTAGAGTTACAATTCATTGCAAATTGGCTCACTGTTTGGCACATATCTCTTTAATGTATTTTTAGAAGAGAATAGACTCATCTCATGTAGAAAAATCGAAAATGGCAAGGACCTTGGCCTAGCACAAATAGTGTATGGAAAGTGAACACTCTGCACTAAAGTAGATCAAAGACTTCTTCTATTGTATCAGAGAGAGAGAGAGAGAGACTGATTTGGTGTGTCTCAGAGAGTGTCTCGGCCGCTGACTCTGCCTTTTCCCGCGGCTGGGTTATCTGTGCAGGGTAATGAATGGAGTCCCACAGTTAAGTTGAGATGAATGGCTGTTCTGGATTCAGCACACATAGGCCTTATCATCAGTGGTGTATGAAGGTGGTTATTAAACAATGCCTATACAACATACAGTGTACCAGCAGGGACATTTGGTGCGTTTGCCAGTAAGATGGTTCTTCCCTATTATAGAGTTAACAGAAATCCACTTAATACCTATTTTCTGTTGTTGTTACTATCAATCATTGATCAAAAAAATGTACCATGTAGATCTTTTGAAATTGAACACAATATAAAAATATATTTTAAAGTGAAACAAGGCTGCTAACAAAACATTTTTTTTTAAAGCTTTACACAATTTTGAGATTCTGGTCTATTTGACTTCAATAACTTTATTTTATTTTATACTAGTATAATATCTATCTATAAAGCAAGAAACGTCTGTCTGTCTGTGTGTGTGTCTGTCTGTGACTCGCATATCTCTCTGACAGTTAGTCAGATCGGCCTGAGCTTCCGGATATGGCTTGTGCACGGCACATATGTGTGCATCCTTGATTGATTATGAGGTTATGACCAAATATGTAGAAGTTATCATATTTATATCATGCTCGCGGCGAATACATGCGCACACTGACGCCACAGTAACGACGGGCATGAAGCGGCATGAAGTAGTCTCCGGCTAAACCCCGCATCCCTCTAATTTGATTGGCTGCTGCGACCAAAGCTTGAAATGAGAGACCGGGAGACACAGCAGCAGACCTGCTTCCTTCGGGCACTGCACTAGTTTGACTAATTATTATCATCAGCCTTTTTGTCAACATGAAGGGAAGAATTGGGAAAGGGCACATATTAAATTCATACTGCTTGTAAACCTTTCTGAACATATTTAACAATAGCAAACAATTTCAGTGTAGCCTGCTACAGTATACATTGTATTTATACTGTTCTTAAAATTAAGTTAATAGGTTACTTTTACTGCAAATAGATTTGTGCACGTGCATCGCTCCACTGTTCCATGTTCACTGTTCAGCCGATAGAAGAGAAGGCTTTGGGTGAGTGCTTGCTGAGGGGGAGAGCTCATGGACGGTAACGTTCAGGAGAAGTGACCCTCTGATGTGCCAGCAGCAGCACCGTGAGAGGCGGAAGCAGCACTAGGCTTGTTTACAGGCAACCAAAGAAAAGCAGGTGATGGGTGACTTTGGAGGCGGGCTGTTGCCGTGCCTACCCAATCAGAAGCTAGAAATGGTCCTGGTATAGTAACATATTTTGATTGGCTGACGATATAAAAATAATTTTCTTCACTTTTGATTGGGTGGGCAAGACTCACATTGCTTCCGCCAGCCCCCAATGGACAGTTGTGGCATTTCCATGGTTTTTGTGGGAGTTCTCAGCAGAAGTTGTTCACATTGTACTTTAAGAGGCTCTTATCAGCGGTATCCTTCTCTACAACCACAATGACCTGAAGGCCAAAGATTACTGTTAACGCAGCTCAGCTGATGCTTTAAGCTACTGAGGTGTTGTGTACGACCAAGAGTCACCTGGCTGATGCGCTTGCTTCCACTCGACTTGGCTTTCATGTGTTGTCATTGTCAATAATCTCATCCGAGTGTCTTTTAGTTTAGCATAGAATCATTTATTTCCACCGTGCAATATTAACAAACAAACTTAAGCTCACAGTGATGCAGAATTGAATAGCGGTCAAAAACCAGTTGCACTTCCAGGTCAACAACTACCAAACAACAGTTCCTGCCATGCTTTTATACCTGTCCATCAGGCACGATAGACTGCCACCTAATGGTCACACAGTGCATAACAAACTAAATATTGACATGACATTTGACTTCTACAATTACCATGCAAGTGCTTGTCGATTCCCAAATTGGTCATTTTGCAAAGTAAACTACTCGTACGTCATAGCACTAACGTTTTAGCATTTGAGGTGATATGAGGTTCCCTCTTCAGTACTAATTTCCCTAGGGAGCAGTTCTTGGACAGTATCTTTCATTTAGTCAGTTCAACATCCAGCTCTGTGGTATAGCTCAAAGTGTTTGTGTTAAAACAAGATTTAGCACCTAATGTATTTTCTGTGAAAGGTTTGAAGGTTAAATTAATGAATTAGACAGGGTGCTATTTTCCCAGGGTGGCAAAATAGTATGCATTTCAGAACAGCCACACTGTTTTTATGTAATGTAAAAGTATGTTTCTAATTTGTGGGGATTAGACAGTTACTTTGAAATTGGTACTTTTTCAACAGGTGTATTTTTTTTTTTGCGTAGAAATTTGCTAAAGTTTAGTGCAGTATCTTAATTGGAAGTATCTTTTCAGAGGCTTTTTTTCACCAGGCTTTCATCCAACAGGAAGAGTGACATTTAGTGCAATCAATTGGTGTTCTGAATCAATTAGCAAAGCCTACTCACTGCACTGTGCTTGAACTGTTAAGTTTCTGAGAACTTGGTCTGTCGATCCTCTTCACTGGTGGATAAATAACATGGTGTTTGGTGGAGAAAAAGCAAATGTGTATATTTCAGAGTTGGATCATTCAAATCAAGTAAAGGTGCATTTAGACATAGACATAGAGAGAGAGAGAGAGAGAGAGAGAGAGAGGGTTGGAGGTGGAGGAGAGACAGAAAGATATAGTGAAGGAGGGCCTGTGTTCAGTTGAGGCTCATTAACTCACTAGATGTAATCAGTGGGAGGGAGTGAGACATTTTGCCATCGATTAAGGCAGTAGCACGGGGTGTGCTGCCAGAGCCATCTACTGTATGGTGAACTGAGTGAACCATCGCTGTCAGCGCTGATGTAAATCTGCTACGGTTATTTATACACCTCTGGACATAGATCAGTACTAAGAAGTTAAAACCCTTTTGAAACCAAGAGTGATTTTATCGATGTAGAATTTCTCATGGAGTTGAGATGTAACGACGTATTAGGTGATTATCAATGATGTTTTATATAGTATAAATAGAATCATTCTGCTAATGCTATGTATCATTAATGTTAGTTCTTGCGCTAGTGCTGTAGGTGCATTCATCATATTCTAATGTACATGGTCCATTGCTTCTCAGGCTATATGTGGCTTCAAACAAACTATTCAACAGATAAATTAAGTTTTAAAGTTAAAGTTTAATTTGCTTTCTTTAAATTATTAGATAGGATTAAGCTGCCTAATGTAAATGTGTCATTAATGTTAGTTCAATCTGATACACAGTCACTTGCGCTAGTACTGTAGGTGCATTCATCACATTCTGATGTGTTAAGTCATTTCTTACATTTCACATGTTTAATATCCCAAAAAAACTAAAACATTTTGTCACATTGAAATTTTTCATGTAATACATTTGTGGCAATTTATGTTGTTATAGGTGGATTACGTCGTTAATTGTAACATTAATTCTACCTTCTAGGACAGTAGAAGGTAGATTCATTTCTTCAGGATATACTGTATAATAGCAATTTGTAGAAAGCATACTTTATTATATGTTATTATACAGCATGGCACAAACCAGTGCTGTAAAGCTGGGAAACTGTCTGACAGGAAGCACTGTTGGTGGAGAAAAATACAGATTCAAAGAAGATTGAAAAAACCTTCAGTGTAAAATATAAAAAAACAGTATGTGTGTGTGTGTGGTGTGGTGGGGGGGGGGGGGATTGGGGGGAGGTTTACCATGGAATATACTGTATACTGGAATATACATTTTCTTTGCAAAATATATAAATGTGAGCATATGCAGTGTGTGTAGATATAAAAATAAAGAAATAAAGTACCGTATATATATATAAAGTATACAAGGCGTTTGTGTAAGTAAAGCAAGCATCTCTCCAGCACAAGAGCGCACACAGCCATATGGGACACATTATGAGCCCACCGTGTGGTGTCGTCAAACTGACAAGACAGTGTGATTTAGCCCCCTGCTAGCAGTGGATGGATCCATGCTTTACCTTCAAAGTCATTTGTCTCCTGGCTCTGTGCGAGTCTAAAAAGCCCCCAGGGAGGAACACAGTATACAGCATGTTGGCCCTGAGAAAGTGCCTCTCAATTACTGCTTTTAATTTCCCTTTTCCCACTGCCTGGTCCGCCCCTCATTAGCACTGACTCTAGCTTTATCTGAGGTGTGTGAACTGTATATGGGATGTGAAGTACATGGCTATAGAACGTGTTCTAGTGGTGGCCACAGTTCCCCATCTGCTGAGGGTTTTTTGGTTAAAAACGATGTGTCTGCACTCTGCAATATTGTAGTGAGGGGATGGACAGTAAATCTGTAAAACTGGATTCATAGAGGGGCATCCCATACTAAGAGGGGATTTCACTTTAGTTGTACATTGCTTCTCAGGCTTGTATGTGGCTTCAAACAAACATATATTCAAACAGATAAATTAAGTTACTTCGGTTAAAGTTTAAGTTTAAGTTGCTTTCTTTGAATTATTGTCTGTTTCTGAATGTTGATTAATTTATTTTATACATTTCTTGTCCACTCTAGTAGGATGATACCCAGTGCGTTTACATGGAGAATCATAATCGGGTAAATAAACGAATAAGACTTCAGCAAGACTTGTAAAAAGCATGTAAACACCTTTATCCGATCTACTTCGCACAAAAATCGGCACATTAATGGACAAGCGAAGTCTGTTAAGAACACCGAGATAACTCGTTCATAGTCGGCATTCTACCTGCATGTATTCAGGAATCGCACATCGGAGTGTGCGTTCTGCTCATGCTCGAGAATTCCCACCACGGATTTCACAAGGAAGCTGAAGGAGACAACTTAAATCTAGGGTATGTGAATTCTGATTGGTCAAAATTAACATGAGCTGTACACTTTGACCAATCAGAGTGAGGCTCCGATTCTCTGTTCTTATTGGCTGTTGGGACTGTCCATTCACTTTGGCACGACTTTGTTGGTGTAGAGCGTGTCAGGGAGGGACCATAGGGGAGGGACCAAAGAGAATAAGTGGAGCGGTTGAGGTATTTGGATTAGAATCTCTATCCCAACTGCCATTTTCTCCCCAAATCCTCCACCCCAGCTTTAATAAATAGTGGTGTTGTTGCCAGAAAGGAACCGGAAGTGGCTCTATAACCACTTTTTGAAAGGGCTACAGCGCCACCATGCTCCGGCCATTAGTCGATTTTCTGAAAGGCCATGTATATTCAGACGAGTGGCAAAATCGGTATATGGCTCAAACCTTTCTAGCTGTCCCATGAAAACGATGTTGATGTTAAAATCATTCAAGTAAGGGTATCAATACATCCCAACATTCAAGGTATTTCTCTTTTCTCAGCTGAGAAAGTACAATTCAAAGATGTATTCAGTGAAATAAGCAAATTCTATTGTAATGTTTTCATCATTATTGTGTAGAATTTCTCAAACAAGGAGGTCACAAATTTGAAAATAAGGTTCGCTTCAAGACACATCTGACCTTAACTGCGCATGAGATCAATGGAATCCTAAGAAAATGAGAGAACTAGCATTTATTTCAAGAGGCTCTTTCTGGTTTCTGGCACACTGAGTTTAGCGTTATGTTTACACACACTCACACACAAGTACTTACCAATGTCTAAACACATGCTCTCGTCCACACAAAAACATGCACATGCGGTTTAGTCAGGCCGTTAATGGCTGCCATGTTTTTGCAGCTTCTTGTTAAGGAACATGTACGTATATCATACAGGGCTTGTGTTTCCCCCTGCACTCCCTTTCTCTCTGTCCTCGTGAAATGCCCTCAGGCTGATTTGGCAGCACATTGACCACATCTCTTCTATTAGGAGTCATATTGCATGTTTGGGCCTCTTTTTGGCATTGCAATTTTCCCACGCAAACAGGAAACAAGACAAGTACATGACAGGATTATGGTTTAAGAACACTTGGTTGCTCTGTCAGCATGCAAGCGTGTGTGTGTGTGTGTGTGTGTGTGTGTGTGTGTGTGTGTGTGTGTGTGTGTGTGTGTGTGTGCGCGCGTGTGTATGTGTTTTGATGCGTTGGCGGTTTAGTGGCATTGGTCCACTCATTTCTAATCTCTGTCAGTTTTGCTCCGCAGGCACAGTGGTCACACAGAATCTCTTCAGTTTTGTGCCATGTCATGCGCATGTACACACACACACACATACACACACACACACACACACACACACACACACACACACACACACACACACACACACACACACACACACACACACACACACACACACACACACACACACACACACACACACACACACACACACGCCCCGTATCTCTGCCGCTCAGCGTTGTGCCATGTGGTGAGTGGTCACAGTGTGTAGACACAGGGGCAGCCAACCGTGTCCCTCAATTTTTGGGTGTCACAGTGACTGAGTGCTTGTGTAAGTAGCTGTGCTTCCAAACTGCTGATGGGCACAGCCAACAGGTGATGGGACAACTAAAACACAGCTGCCACTGCTTGTTTCAATGCAGAAACCAACTTAAGGGATGGTTGATTACTATTAAAACTTAAAGAAACAACAACAAGCATAACCTCCCTGACAGGCAAGGAGAGAAGAATCACACACAAATACAGCTTGGGTGACAGTAGTACCTTGTTAACATATGGTACATGTTATATATTTGATTTGAGGCAGTAGTAGTCACTCATTTTATTGTAAGCAAATGTATTAGGTTAAATAGGGAAAAAAACTCAGTGGGTGAACACACAATTGCTGACATACCTGACAGTCTAAATCAAGCAAAACAGGCCGAACATTCCCCTTGACAGATATGACCCAACATCTTACTATGCCACTTTAATTTGGGTTTTTCCTTAATTAGTCTGTATGATAGAGTGGTATTTGTTTGAGTGCTGATTTTACAATACTATGAACAACCTTAGGACATAGGCTACTAGCAGACCATTACATGAATTACTATTGTGATACAACCGCACTGTATATATCAATCTAAAATCTAATCTATCACAATAAATGAAATGACATCTAGCCTGCTTAGATTTGTACACCTCCTTTATATGAGGTGATTGTTCATTGGTGTGAATGCTGAAAGCATTCACAGCATTGATATTCTACGTATTTATTATTATTATTATTATTCCGCCCAAATTCATGCACGTCCATATCTTCAACATGCTTCATTCCACAAACTATCTTCAACCATCTTCATATTCAGCCCATTTTTCACATTCCGGCTTTCATTCAAAATGTTCAAAAAAATTCATAACTTCATAATTAATAAGCAATTAAACCAAAATCATGAAAAGTTTCAAATCTCTTCTTCTCCCTGCAGATTCATCCTAGAAACTCCATTCTTACGTCTAAATGTTCGGCTCATTCCAGACATCAATATTCTGATAAAATAATTTTCATAACATTCATAATTTTAAATAAATTTGACTTTTTATGAAATTAATATTTCATGCAAAATTATGATTCCTCCTACTCGTTCATACTTCATCGTAGAAACTCGATTCAAAGTGTCCCATGTTCGTCTTGCACGGGAACACATTTCCATAATTCACTATTTTTTCATAAAATTCATAACTTCAGAGATATTTAAAGGTTTATTACACCCAAAATCCCTATTGGGATTGCATTACAGGAACCCCTGCATTTTGGCAGAGTGCAAAACGCGGAACTATTTTCCATAATCCGCCAAATGTACACACCTGTTTGGTGGCGTAGTGGTTAATGCTTTGGACTCATACCTGGAAGGTCGCAGGTTCCAATCCCGCCTCTGCAATAGGATTTTAAAGGTTTATTACACCAAACAATCCCCATTGGGAATGTATTACAAGAACCCCACTGTGCTGGCAAAGGGTACAACGGGTTCGGGTCGAAAAGGCCAGGGTTCGAGACCCGCATCAAATATGAAATGTTATCATGCTATGTGTTAGTGGCATAACACAGACTAAGCATGGGTGGCAAAGTGCGTATTACTGTCTACCCTGGAATAAAAAGATTTGCGGTTCAAATCCCGGTTACTGCAAGATTTTAGACTTACACAGATTTTCTTCCAACTTTACGCAGATGTTGATTATGACTCAATTATGACCTCAGAGGAGTTTAAATGTCAAATTCCAAGGTCATAATGCATTCATAATTTCAGCTAAAAAGTCCATTCAAACTTCAAAATATTCCACATTTTTCATACATTGCATTATTCATCCATTCTCTTCATTCAGGTATATTCATTCTTTGTTCTTCATCAACATTCAGCAGTGAAGCTTAGTCAGCATCAGTATCAGCATCAGCTTCAGTTCAGCAGCGCAGCATTCACACCGCAATTTCTTCAGGAATTGCATTTCTAGTTAAAGATTTAATATTACGTAGACTGGGGAAGAGATAATGCAGATTTACCAATTTACTCCTAATTGTTTGTGTTAAACGCTCCAAGGCTGCAAATTACAGGAAAAACAATCCTATTAAGGCCCAGGCCAAATGAAAAACAATTTGTTTGGATTTTCACCTTTAAAAATGTTGATAATGACTCTGAAATGATTAATGCTTGCAATTTAGCCACGGTGCCGAACCGAACAGCTCACTGCTCTACAGAGAATAAAGAACTGAGTGGGGGGGGGGGGGGAGCTTTTTAAATTGGAAATTTTGCAAGGAAAGAAACTCTAAGCAATTAAGAGAATCAGGGGGACAGTCTCGCGGCTTCTTGAACTCTAATTAAATGTTCCGATTGCCCGAGAAATCACTCTCTAAGAGGGAGATCCATAGCTGTCTGTACTGTAAAGTGGCCTATTGGTAAATCCATTATCCTTCAGAGACAGAGGTGTTTTTAGACAAACGCTCTTCAGGACGTTGTTAAAGTTCAAAGAAGTAGTATTTCACAGATACTAAAATGCTAACGGTATACCAGGCTTTTATTCTGTGGATCTCCGAGCTGATTGGTTGCAGTCTTCTTTTTTACTTTTTATTTATTTTTTTACATTTTCCAGTGGTGTCCCTGGCAGGCGTGATGCTATAAGGTGGCTGACATCCTGGAGCTAAGTTTGGATAGAGCCTGATGACATTTTCATGACCCATCAAATGAGAGAAATGGACAGTGGTGTGGTTTGAGTGGCCATGTATAGTGATGTATGGAGGGAGGAATGGTGTGAGAGAGGAGTAGAAGACCAGTAATACAGGCCAGAGGAGACACCAGTACAGCAGGAAAACCAATTAAACATAATTTATTTTTTCTCTCTCCGAGCATAAAAAAGCTTTGAACCTCCCCTACAATCCCAATTGGTTACACTGTATCTACTGACTCCAGTTAAGTAATACCCACCACATGATTATGACGCAATGATTGCTTTCATATCCGAACACAAATTCAGTGAGAGCAACAGTCAAGGCCATTACCACACTCAGACCCACACTTCTGTGAGTAACCGTTGCGTGTGTTAGCTTGTAAACTAAACATTTAAAAAAATATATATTTATTTCCCCGTTATAAGGGATGAATGAGGTTGGAGTATATCCTAGGACTCATTTGGAATAATTCAGGGAGACACCAGGGGCCTCATTTATAAAGGTGTGCGTAGAAACCTTCCCAAAACATTGCATTCGCACAAAACCATGAATGTGCTGCGCAAAAAACATTGAGATTTATAAAAACTGTGCGGCGCAGTTGCACGCAATCTTCCCTTTATGAATACCCACCTTCTGTGAATTGTGCGCGGACGATCTCCACCCCGTGTCCTCCCAATTCACCTCACAGTTTCATCCCACAATCTACCATAAATGGCGAATGCTAAATAACTCCTGAATATGATGACACTCTTAATAAGTACAGCATTTTGACTGACATGAGGGAAAAAAGGAGGCAACCGGCCTGTTGAAAGCCTGTGACGTGCATGTGCTGCAGTAACTGGCACACACACAAGCACTGATCACATCATGATTAGCACAGTCAATATAGTCTTTGGAAAGCAGTTTCGCCCAACTTTGTACTGTATGAAATATCACGTAATAGTGTACATGTAGTACTATATGTAGGCCTATATAAAATGTGTTGTGAGAAGTGAAACAATGCATAAGCCTGTAGTCTATTCCAGAGCATCGCTTCCCTTACCTTGAGATCCACACATTTCCAACGTCAGATTATATTTTAAACTTCCAGGGTAAATTGTTACGGGAAAGAGATGCATATAATAATTTGCTAAATTCATAATATGATTTTATCTAACAAAATATACAGTTTTAATTAATACACATTATGCACTCCCGCTGGGCACTCACGGAAACATCTCCCGACATATATTATTTTAGAGTAGCGCTATATACGATTCAATTTACAAATATAACAAAACATGACCAAGACAAGACCTACTTGATAAGTAATTCAACCTACATTATAACAACATGCCTATATTCGCAACTATATATACGCGTATACATATAA
This sequence comes from Ammodytes dubius, assembly GCA_026122265.1. Lineage (NCBI taxonomy): Eukaryota > Metazoa > Chordata > Actinopteri > Uranoscopiformes > Ammodytidae > Ammodytes > Ammodytes dubius. Next base: position 3,367,543 of record CM047510.1, read on the forward strand.
TTGATTAAATATATTGGGTGCCAAGCATTTCACAGAAATATGTGTGTGTTTTCTTTTGACTGAGCTATTTTGTGGTGTTGCCATTGAGTGTCACTGATTCCCTGAGTCAGGAAAACCTTGCGGGAGCTCTACACATTGTTGAAAGTTGGTGAGGGAATACGCACACTTCTCCGTAAATAATTGTGCGCAGCAAGCTTTAGAAATGGGCCCCTGGTCTGTATAACAGTGCACAATACACCTCAAACCTAAAATGTTCAGTTACACTAACTTGCAACAAAGGAGAGCCAGGGAACACAAACGGCACATAGCTATTTCATTTCAAAGCAAATCCTTGATATTCACAAGAAACGTGTTATGTAAAAACACAAGCCGCCTAATTTGCTGGTGCTTTATTTATTTGCAGCTTATGGGGTTCTCAACCTTTTTTGTTCCAAGGACCGGCATATTCATTATAAAACAAATCCAGGGCCCAGGTGCCAATCTTAATGGCAACATTTTAATATGCAACATAACATTTTGTACACATTTTTAAAACATTGGCTTACACCGTGGTTAGCTTACTATTTTTGTTGTTGCTGTATTCCTATATACAGTATATCAGTAGGTGCAACAAAGCAAACGTATGACACTTTACTTGTGTGCCTTCTGAAACATAGAAAACAGGGAATTTATTCACATTGTTTCCCGCATTCTGGTGACTTTACACTAGATTAACCCAACAGGTTAGGACAGCTGTCACCTTCTTATCCAGTTTCATTTGCTTGGAAAAACTTATTTTAAGCGAATGTAACATAAGTAGGGGAACACTGTGTGAATCTTATCACACTATAGAAACTAGCCTCTCTCAAAGACAAAAGAGGACATTAATGGTCTCGATTGAATGGACTGTGGGTTGTGTTGTCATGAATGCACGGTAAGTTACCATTTCCCTCTCCAAATAGAACATACCTGGGGCCATGGCTTATCTACTGAGCATCCACACTATACCACCTTTGTTTGTTTGTATAAGTTGACTTTAATTCAGAACATAATATGACATATACATTCCCCTCACTTCCAACACAGGCCTTTTCCTTTAATTCCCCCTGTTTCCTAACATTGACATTTCCATCTTGGTTGGCAGCATGGAGACTGGAGGGTTGACCTTTTCAGCAGGCTACCACTGCTGATGGAATGACTTGGGCTGTCAGGGTTCCTATTAACCCGTAGTCCCTGGCTTCACGGGGCCATGCCTCTGTTGTGTCAAGATAAAGTAAAAGATCATTCAAAGCCTTGGCACAGGCCTGCTCTACTTTTAATCAAACAAGCATGGAGGTTTCAAACAGTGAGTGCGGACATGCATGCAGCAGATTGGAGGAGGAGAGAAGAAGAAGACTGAAGGGAGGGCTATGCAGAAAAGACATAAATGAAGGCTGTTAGGCAGACGAGTGAAAGCATCCAGGCCACTATGTTAATATGCTCAGTGGAGCGTTTATGAGACCAAAGAGATGGAGGTATGATTCAGTGACATTTTCATTAATTTGTTGTCAGGTAGATCCGCTCTCCCTACTGCTGAGCTTGACATATAAAGCAGTTTCCTCACTCATTTCAGATAAATTACCCAACCTTGAACAGCAGTGCTTTGAGGAGATGAAGAAATAGGGCTCCTATGGACACCAAACTGAAATAGATATGAATTACTCTAACAATTGCTACAACCTTACATTAGTACGTAATCTCATTGTTGTTAAGAAATTTAAAAGGCTGCTCTATTGGAGCTCTTTTTTTAATTTATATTTTTAACTACAATTAAACTGGTCCCTGCACAAAACTTGAGTGGATATGGTATTGAAAGCCCCACTGTGTTTTCATTTGAATGAATTTACCCCCTGCCTGCATCACATTGATCAACTTTGGGGTCTTAGATAAGTAGTTAAAACAAGTGAGATAAGTATGTGCTTGAAGGAAAATGTCAGTGATTTTTGGTGGTTGTTAAAGGTTCAGTAAGCGGAATGGTCAGTTTAGCTAACTTCCTGTCAGTTACTGCAGTTAGCAGTCCCTCCCTCGTCCCCACATCACCACATTAATGCACTGCGGTCTTCAAGCAGCGAGTTATCTAGCATCGTCTCAGATCAGAAGTGTGATACAACATGATAAAAACCATAAAAACCAGATATTGGGAAGGATTTTAACCTGCTCCACCATTGTAGGCGCATAAACATTCACCCATCTGTCGCTCTGCACAGTGCACCGGCAGTGAGACGGGTGGCGGTTTTTAGCGTTCTCTCTTCTGATTGGTTATCAGTAGTGGGTGACTGAAAGATCGGCTTTATGAAACGCGCACACTATATAAGTGATCACTGTATGAATAAAGAGCGATTTAACACTTATATTAACATAAAAAAATCGCTTACTACACCTTAATAACTATCTCTAACCTTTTGACTTTCATTTCTGTATTCATAAATGGTAGGCCTACTGAACATTTGTTTGTGGTTCCTTGAGACTATATTCGTACAGGGTAAGAGTGGGATGACCTTTCATTTATGTATTGATTTATTCATGAATGTTTTTGTTGTTTCAAACCCTATTGAATGATGTTGATAATATACAGGTGCATCTCATATTATTAGAATGTCACGGAAAAGTAAACATTTTTCCAGTGATTTAATTCAAAAATTGAAAGTTCCATATATTCTAGATTCATTCAAAATAAACTGAAATATTTCAGGCTTTTTTTTTATTATTATTTAGCTGATTACGATTTACAACTTATGAAAATCAAAAATCTGGCATCTCAAAATATTAGAATATTTCATATGTTCAATCAAAACAAAAGGATTTATGATACAGACAAGTCAACCTTTTGAAAGGTTTGTTAATTTAAACAATCAAAGCTTATTTTGGGCTGGGCTGGGCTCTTTTAGCATTACTGCAGCATGGCATTGAGGCTACCAGTCTGTGGCACTGCTGAGGTGTTATGGAAGCCCAGGTTGCTTTGATAGTGGCCTTCAGCTCGTCTGTATTGTTGGGTCTGGTGTGTCTCATCTTCCTCTTGACCAGACCTGGGCATTGTGTGGCCCGCGGGCCACATCCGGCCCGCTGGCTGTCTCTGACCGGCCCGCGTGAGGTCAATGGTAAATTAAGAATCAAACATAAATAAGTTTAAATCATACATGGAATACAACGGCATTGCTTTTATTTTGAAGGCAAGTTTATATTTTGCGCGAGCGTATGCAGCTTACTCTTCACTGGTTGTAAGTCGCAATTCAAAAAAAGGAGAAGAAGCTTGTATGTGCACTGTTTAAGTGCGCTGGCTGCCGTGTGCTGCCGTGAGCTGCGCGCTGAAAAAAAGTGACTCAGAGCAAGCTACACAGTCAACCTCCGCCCCTTGGGGATCGGCGCTCGGGGAAGTGGTAGGGGGGCGATAATATCAGACAGACAACCTGCTTGTACGTTCACTTGTCTGATATTATCACACATTTTGGTCCGGCCCTCCACAACAGTCCCTGATTCTGATGTGGCCCTTTGGGGAAATTAATTGCCCACCCTGCTCTTGACAATACTCCATAAATTCTCTAAGGGGTTCAGGTCAGGAGAGTTGTCTGGCCAATCCAACACTTATAAACCACTGCAAGTTGTGGTTTTGATACTGTGGGCAGGTGCCAAGTCTTGCCGCTTAGACCGCTGTGTTGACTTTGGACTTGATAACACAGTGGACCAACAGCAGCAGATGACATGATACCCACAATCATCACAGACTGTTGACACTTCACACTGGACTTCAACAAACTTGGATTTTGTTTCCCAAATGAAATGCAACATTTAGTTTGGATCAGTGATGATTTTGGGTACCATGTCAGCTGCTCTGCTGCTGTTGGTTCATTGTGTTATCAAGTCCAAAGTCAACACAGCCATCTATCAGGAGATTTTAGAGCACTTCATGCTTCAGTCTGCTGACAAGCTTTCTGGAGATGCTGCTTCCTGAAACGGAAAACCCAGAGTTTCCACTAACTCAGAGCGAACGGACATAGCTGCCTCAAAACAAGCTTCTTGAAATACCCCAAGAAACGGTGTTGTAGCTCATCCAGTTTCAAGGATCTTGTTTTGCTACAGTGTCAATAAAGATACCGGCCTATATACGCCAATACTATCTATCCTAACTAAGAGGGGGGTAATACGTCCATGGGGTGTAGTGGTGTGACCGTCTGACTGAACGCCATGCAAATGCAGTTAAAGTGAAAGCATCAACCACTACGGTGCAGCACATGTACAAATGCTACTGGTCGATAAGGGATCTTGGGTCTACAGCAATTTTTCCAAATAATATTAATAAAAGTTAGACTTAGTTATCCTTATGAAGGGACATCACTTCGACTAGTCATCTAATTATGTCACCAAATAAAATGATAGTTGATTCTGGTAGGATTCACGTGTTTTGCTGACACTGTAAACATGTTCATGTTAATCTCCGATGGTTCACATTTTACCCTCACCTGTGAGCAAGACCCCAGCACCTTTATTTGGGGAAGCAACATACTCCAAAAAGGGTGTGCGCAAACCCCTTACACCAGGGAACAATGGATTCAGAAATGTTTCTCTTCCTTGAAGTCCTCTTGCATAAAGAAGCACATTTGTTATTTATTTATTCTTTAACCCACTCCCATACTACAGCTGTTGTGGCTAAATGAACTTATGGTAAATAATTCTGTCATACTCTGTCTATAGAGAGTCCACCTGAGGAAGACCAAGCTGACATTAGATAAGACCAGGGGCCTCATTTATAACGGTGTGCGTAGAAACCTTCCCAAAACATTGCGTTCGCACAAAGCCAAGAATGTGCTGCGCAAAAAATAAAGTTGCGGTGAAATGTGCGCAGACGATCTCCACCCCGTGTCCTCCCACTTCACCTCCCAGTTTCATCCCACAATCTACCATACATGGTGAATGCTAAATAGCTCCAGAATATGATAACGCACTTAATAAGCACGGACCTTTGACCAGTGACGTGCGGTGAGGTCAGTAAGTGGGTAGGCACTGAGTTCTGAAAGCCAGATTTCTCTAAACCTATATACTGTTAAATCAAAAACAATAAACAACAAACAGGCACGCACGGCCGATTTCAAATAAGTTCCTCCCTTTCTTTCTTTCTTTCTCTCTCACTCACTCACTCACTCACACACACACACACACAGACGGGACGTATATGAAATGTCACGACGGTGACTTCAGGTTTGCCCGTAGCCTACTGTAGTTTGGTCTAAATGATTAAACATCGCATCCATCGACTTAACGGACCCGTCCCTCACACCGAGGGCCGAAAAAACGTAAGGCAACAAGTCAAACCTTTGCCGATTCAAACTACCGGTACTACTTCTATTCAACTTACAAATAAAAGACAGCATTCATCATTATGTAGGACTACAGCATAACTGATGGCAACTCCACTCCATAAACTTTATCTTAATAGATAAAGTACCCGTAGCATATGCCCCATGGACCTGTCCAGCATCAGAATGTAACCATTTATCCACATTGCACAGCTTAGGTTTGTCCGTCAGTAACAATGAAAACACAACTGCTCAATTGAATATAAAATGCAGAATGGATTGCACTCGGTATCAATTCATCCAACTTTATTATTAAATAAACCCGAAAAAAGTTTCTGACTCACCAATCTGACTCCCTGGCTGTAGAAATAAGCAAGACGACAGTAATCCAGTGACAGTCTGACTGACAGCGCAGCTAGCTAGCATCCTTCCGTCCATGTAGGCTACCTGTCCGTTTGAAATGCTCGAACATTGTTTGTCCCTGTTGCTGCTGTACACCGTCCAAGGCTGGCGCAGGCATTTATCTTGCTATTCATTCTGTTCCTTTTTAAATTATAATCCAATTTGTTAAAATTCCTCCAGTCTGAAATATCTGCGGGCACGGCAGCTGCAATGTTGACTTAAAAATCCGCGGGGGTAACGCGATGTGAATGAGCATAGCCAACGTAATGACGTTGGCCTAAGCTGCGTAAATGTCTAGTAATATCTCGATTTTAATTGGTCCATGAATGATATGTAACGTAAAGGCTTATGTGGCATACCATTTACGTAAAAAAAGCACAAAGAATTCCGCTTATTTGCGTACATGTTAAATAATACAGAATCAAGTGCGCATGCGCGAAAACTTTTTTTTTCTTGCCGTCCACAATGAATAGGCGCAAAAGCACTGATTCTTTGCCATACACAATGAATGGGAAACAGCAAAAGCACAATATTTCTTTGGCGTAACTTACCAACTGCCACCTTTCTAATCAAAACGTCTACACTTTTTTAAAGTAATCGCGGATTACATGTAAAGATCGAAATAATTAACAGTAATAATACAAATATAAGTTTATTAAATAAAAAAAATATTTTATTTTATTTTTATTTTTTTGCACACGGCGCCAGGGTAGGCACTGCCTACCTTGCCTACCCTGACCGCACGTCACTGCCTTTGACTGACATGAGGAAAAAAGGGAGGCAACCTGCCGCAAAGAAAGCGACTGGGAAGGAAGAAAGCCCGTGCCATGCGTTGCTGTAACTGCCACACAAACACACACGCGCGCTGATCACATATCATGATTGGCACAGTCATTATAGTCTTTGTTAAGATGTTTTGCCCAACTTTGTACTGTATGAAATATCACGTATTAGCGAACCTGTAGGACTAGCCTATATGTAGGCCTATGTAAAATGTGTTGTGAGAAGTGAAATAATGCATTAGCCTGTAGTCTATTCCAAAGCATTGTTTCCCTTCCGTGAGATACACACATTTCCAACAACGTCAGATTATAGTTTAAACTTCCAGTGTGAATTGTTATAGGAAAGAGATGCATAAAATAATTTGCTAAATTAATAACATGATTTTATCTAACGAAATATATAGTTTTAATTAATATGTTTGGCCTCCCTTAACTTTGTACAAAACTACTTTTTACACACAGCCTAAAATAAAGACTATTTGCTCTCCCGCTGGCCATTCACGGACACACCTCCCGACGTATATGATATTATTATAGAGTAGAACTATAAGATTCAATTTAAAAATATAACCAAAACATGTATAGACCTACTGGTGTTAGAAATAAAATTCTACCGTGTTCTTTTAACCAGAGTTGAAGAAGGAAAAACAAATAGACTATTTATTTCAAAGCTTAAAGATTTATTATCTAAATTGAGTGAGCAGAAAACATGTAGGCCTACATGGAGCTTACTGGATTCTCAAAAAGCGTCCCCAGTAAGACTGAAGACAAAATGGTGGGACAAAGTGTTATATGGAAACAAATACATTATTTCTGATTGGTTGACTATGTGTTACGAGGCTGGCCGTAGATGTTAGGCTTGGCTTGATGACGTCTCCTTCTTGCTGGTCTTCATAAGATACATTTCATGGTTTAGACTACCCTGCTCATAAGAGAGGTGAAGGGAGGCTGCGGGGTCGTTGCTAGGCCGGTTGTCATGTGCTGGCACATCCCACACAAATAGTTCTCCCCTGACCTTGGGCAAAGTGTCTACTGAAACTGCCTGCCTCTGTATATACAGTGTTGTTAGGTGCACTTCAAAATGGTGAATGAATGTGAAGTTACTAAACATACAAAAGTGTATAAGTTTAAAAAGCACAAGAGTATACAATTAAGATTTATTCTCACACTTGATAAGTAAATCAACCTACATCATTACTGCATGCCATAGACAACAGTAGCCTATATTCGCAACAATAGGTATGCACATATAATTGATTAAAAATATTGGGTGCCATGCATTTCACAAGGATGTGTGTGTTTTTTCGATGACAGAGCTGTATTTCGTGGTGTTGCCATTGAGTGTCGCTGATTCCCCGAGTCAGCAAAACCTTGCGTGAGCTCTACGCATGGTCAAAAGTTGGCGTGGGACTGGGAATACGCACACTTCTCCGCAAAGAATTCTTTTATAAATACCACTGGTTTGCCACCGCACATTTCTGCCGTCTACGCAAGGTTTTTGTGCGTAGAAAGCTTTATAAATGAGGCCCCTGGTGCTGGCAGATGATGTTGCAGCAGTCGGCTGGATAGTAAATAGAAACGTTAGTAAACAAACATAGCCAAGATTAATTGCATATTTGGACCCAAAATAGCTAAGCTAAAGAAAGTCAGACTGACAAAGTGTACTGACCAATGTACATAGAGGAGTACGGGTGTGTCCACACACACAACACAGTATGGGTGTGTGTGGAATGTAACATTGTTTAAAAAGTGTAATAAAAGACTTGATGTGAATGAACAATTTCGGAATCTTGGTAGAAATTTCCCTCGGTTTTGTTTGCTTGAATCAAGAAGCTGTGACTTTCTTCTTGAAACTCTTGCCTCCTGGACTACTTGTGTAAGACTCCAAATGTCACCGTTACCTTCCCCTTGTCTGTTATCACACACTCTCCTCGACCATCCTCCATTTCCCTTTCATTTCTTTTGATATTCTCGTGTACATCCTTCATGATACCATCCATGTTCTGTATTGCTGCTATCGTACTTTACTCCTTGCCTCCGCTCTAACCATTTCCCTTAATCAATACTTGTGTTTCTCTTATATCCATGCCAGCCTTCCCTCTGCCATATCTCTCATCCTTTGAATCCCTCTCATCTTCCTCTGCCACTTCCGTAAAAAAAAAAATCCTTCTTTCTCCACTTCCCCCTGCTATTCTTCATCCACATTTTCTTCCCATTCTGTCATCACTCCCATCTTTCTGTCTTCCTTCAGGGCTGGGGAAGTGTAGCCTTGTCCTGTGGGCAGAAAAGGATGATTCATGATTGACTGGCAAAGGAGAAGGAGACATATTAATCAAGGGGCGGTAGTTAGAGCTCGCTGCCATAATGCAAATGGGGTGTTAATTGAGTGCTGGATGGCTTTGAATAATGGCTCTGGTTTTCGTACTTCAATCAATGCACATCACAACAATAGGTTGACAGCATGCTTTCACACAATGTGGAATACATCCCGTGATGCTATAATGCCAGACCCCCCCCCCCCCCCCCAACTCCCACCACCCACACATTTCTTTGTTTTCAATAACACGGAAGGGTGGCTGGCTGTTAGTGGCTGCTATTAGAGAGCAGATGTTAATTGAGAGGAATCGCAGGTTATTGAATATATTCAGGGATATTCACCATTCATCTGTTAGGATATGCAAGTGGATGGATAGATATCGTGTTTATCCAGCATGCAACCCAATCAAGATCAATTTAAATGCCACACGTGTTGCATTTGTTGCTGAGAAAAAAGACAATTTTTTCCATTTCAATGGTTCCTGTTTTGAAATTTTAGACATGTTTTGATTTTCTAGCAAACTACATTCTTATAAATACACTGTTTTCAGCCACAAAATTGACGACGTCAATTCCGGTGCGCAATCGTCATTTTAAGAAAGAGTTTAACGTGATTATTATTGTTTGAAAACATTTTCTAATGTCCCTGGCTGATGCCTGAATATCTTCTTTAAAAGATATGTACATTATCAAACAAAAAGTCACAATGTATACATTACAATAAGTTTACTGTTGTGTATATTATATATATTGCCTGTCATGTTAGCAAACATTATGTTCTAAAGAGGGTGCGGCAAATATATATATTAGGGCTGTCAAACGATTAAATTTTTTAAATCAGATTAATCACAGGATTCTGTGGATTAATCACGATTAATTATACATTAGAACATTCAATTTTTCCGTATATTGTTGTAGACGAAGATAAAGGACAGAAGGTGGATATGTACATTTAAAATTAGAATTTTTATTAATTGAAAATCCAAATGATGGTTTTAATACTGAAAATAAATGTAAATCAAACTAAAATATAGGCCTACCTACCACACCATAATTCAATTGGTCTGTCTCTTTACTATGTCTTTTGGGCAAATTTGGGCTAGATAATGGCATTTATTTGGTGAATCTATAGGTTGTGCATTCTTGAATACAACTTGATTACAGTGTTTGTGTGTGTGTGTGTGTGTGTGTGTGTGTGTGTGTGTGTGTGTGTGTGTGTGTGTGTGTGTGTGTGTGTGTGTGTGTGTGTGTGTGTGTGTGTGTGTGTGTGTGTGTGTGTGTGTGTGTGTGTGTGTGTGTACACGCGAACATGTCCTAGGGGACTGTTCATTTGTGCCAGGAAGCCAACGTTATGTTGATGTCTACTCACACACACCTCTGAAAACTGCAGACGTTTGTGTCCTCGCGGGCTCTGAACAGAGCGGACAATGTTTCTCCTCCTGTTGCTCCCGACATCAACTGTCACCCGCGGCAGTTGATTTTATATACTATGCCCCCGACACAGACGTGACCGTTAGCAGTTTAAAACACGGCATGGGCTAGCGTGCTGTGATGTTTGGCGGCGCGCAGCTACTGATCCTGGGTCAGTCGCAACGTTGAGTGGCTGTAGTACAGAGCCGGTGGGATGCACGGGGCGGATCATTCTGCACATGCGTTAATTGCGATTAAAAAAAATGAACGCGTTAATTCCAGAAATTAATCACCCTGCGTTAACGCGACAATTTTGACAGCCCTAATATATATATATATCCATGTTAAATACTTATGTTGAATGATAATACATTAGGGGTTTACACCTGCATATATATTCATACTGACTTATGACAAATGATTAAAGCAAAGTAGGCTTGAATACAGCAGGCGGCTAACGTTGAATGCTGCGTGATGTAATAACAAAAAAGAAAGAGACACATACGGTACATATTGTCTGAAGTGGAAGATCCATTAATCTTGTCTACATTTTCCTACAACCTCTCTACAAACATTGAATCTGCTTTGAAAAATGCTAGCTCAGGGGGCGCCTTTAGCTCAGTTGGTAAGGCGTCCCCCTCCCGGGCCGGCCCAGCAGCAGACCCGGGTTTGATTCCCACCCGCGGTCGTTCTCTGCATGTCACTCCCCTCTCTGCCCCATTCACCTCTGTCTCTCTGCACTGTCAATAAAGCATAAAAATGCCAAAAAATATCTTAAAAAAAAAAAAAAAAAAAAAATGCAAGCTCAACCTACTAATCATATACTGACTGGACAATAGGCATCAACCAAAACCACTAACAAATGTACCTTGTATATCCCGCTGCACCTTATCACAACACTGTCACTGTTTAGTTGTCGAATCTCTTTGTCAAACTTGCCTTCGTCTGAATGCACAATAAGGCCAAATCAGGATCTGCATAGCACAGAGAGACTTGGATCTTTCTTGCAAATGGGGACACCTTGACTCTTTGTTATGAGTCAGGATTGAAACAGGTGTCAAGCACACAGTTGTTGACACATCTGACTGTATCATATTGAGTTTATTATCGAGCAAATCTGTTCCACATACGAGTGTTCCGAGTGAAACACCGCTGGGCTGACACGACATTTTCCACTTCACTAACCTCTCCTCTCTCTCTCTCTCTCTCTCTCTCTCTCTTCTCTCTCTCTCTCTCTATCTCTTTTCTATGTCTTTGTTTGTCTGGCTCACTATGGCACTCCATAAATAAATAAAATATCCCCTATAATTGACTGGATAAAATTAGCACATTATCCTAACCTGATGTTCCTCAAAGACTAATTCCATTAATTAACCAAAATTAGATGTTTAATTTCCTTGGGCTTAAACCGTTGTAATACCTTATATGCTAATGAAGGTAATATGGAAAGGTAGCAGGATAGGGATGAACTAGCAGAGCAGAATATCTATTTTAATAGAGAAATATTCACAGAATATGAATGAAATGGACCCGTTGAAAAAGATGCAGTGGTTTTGACAATGTTTTTTTTTGTTGCATTGAGCTTGTACAGCTTAAATTGAAGCTATTTTCTTCATTAAAGAGACGCTTCACAGCACTGGGAAATCTATTTAGATTTTTATTTAGTCGTGTATGTTTTTTTAACCTGGCTGCAGTGCAGTACAGGTTGACTCCAGGACCCTGTGACATATCAAAATAATGGATCTGTTTAATTGAAGTAATTGCATTTCACTAATTTACTGCCTGATTGATTTGAATAGTCTGGAGGCACACAGATCCCTGCTCATTGATTAGACGTGGTGTCAATGCAAGCCAATACATATAGGGATTATTGTCTGTGATCTGTAGGTCAAAGGGGAAGCACAAACTTCACCCTTGGTTGTCAAATCTGACTAGGTTTGAAAGGCTTGGTTTTTAAAGATCCATAAGTTGTTCATGAATGTTGCTAAATACTCCTCAATATGAATGATATTTTACTGAGTGAAAAACATTAGGAGCATGTGTTTAGTTATGTTGTAGGTACTGGAATAAGTTATATTGGGTAAATGCCATGATCAGAGAAGAACAAAACCAGAAAATGCATTTTGTTTTTCACTTGCTATCAATGAGTACATCTGGTGTTTGGTGATTCTGATGTTGATGGTTTTAGGATAACATTGACAGTAATTACAGAGAGATGTGCGACATAGTTGTTAAAAATGACAAATATATAAATAACAATTTGCTGTTAACTTCACCTTTTAACCTGAACAACATGTGTCCAACCTGATGTGCCTGTCAGGGGTGGCCGAACTCAATATCAGTGAGTGTGTGTCATTTGAAAGAGAAATATTTGACATTCATATGCAGGAAATACCCTCAAATTAAGTTAAGTTAAGTTAAGTTACTTTATTAGTCAATGGTTACATTGAAATTTGTCTTTCCGCATATCCCCTCTCTTTTTACCACACTCCAGAGGGGGTCAGATTGCAGGGTCAGCCTTAGTACAGCGCCCCTGGAGGATTTTGGGGTCTTGCTTAAGGACACAATGGTAGAGATGGTGGGCACAAATGTGTGTTTCTTGTTCAATTGACCAAGGTTAAAAAACATCACACCCCCACCACACGGGTTACCAGTGCCGCGTGTCCGTAAAAGCTGTTAGCATGCGATGATTATGGTCCAGTGGTGAGTACGTTAAACCTAACCCCCTAGATAGGTAAGATCGCTTTCACCCAGGGAAGCTCAGGTCCATGTTTCAAGTCTAATGCATGCTAAGTTACCGACTGGCTAACCGATTCAGAACGAGTTTCGGTAAGTGTAGCAGCGTAAAAGTGACAATGTCTGTATAATACCTTCTTACTTACTTACTTACAGGGAGTCTTCACACAAAAGACCAGCGAAGTACAACAAAAAATAAATACATGACACATTTATTAAAACAGGAGGTGTATTTCTTAATCATTTTTTCACATAAAGTATTAGCTTAGTAGATACACTTCGATTAGCTAACCGTTATGGGCATGTGGCACATCATTGTAGTGTGTGGTTTTCACACCTATACTCTAAGATAAGGCACATTGATTTCTGAGATTTCAGCTATTATTACATTTCATGAGAACAAATGGATTACAGGACTGACTATGGGCCGGTCAGAATGTGCAGCAAAATAACTGCAAGCTATTTTCTAACAGCCGTGACAATGGAGGGTCACAGCTTCAGCAGTGTGAAACCAAGCAGACTGGACTAATCAAGATTGTGCAAAGGGTTTAAGATTGGCCCCATTATTGAAGGAACATGGGAGGTTATGAAATGATATGTTATCTAACCCCTGAAGGAGACAGCTGCATGATGGCAACATGGCTCCCCAGAGTTCTTAAGTGTTAGCTGACCAAGATAATGGCCCCAGGGACACACACATGGCTGTGCTGCAAAATACACACACACAACACACACACACACACACACACACACACACACACACACACACACACATATTAAGCATTTTCAAATGTTACTGCAGCAAGCTGAAACTTTGATTAAAATGCCCCTAGTTTAAACATCATTGTTGTGGAATCAAAGGACCTCCTTGACAATCTGAAATAGTATGATTCACTATGGCGTTTAAATAAGGGCTTCAAAGTGGTCCAGTCCGATTGAATTGTATGGTCCTTAATGGAACTTTTACTTTGTTTTAAATAAAAAGGATTGTGAATGCAAATGCTAACGTTTTAATTTTGGGCAACTAGATCATTTACACACACACACACACACACACACACACACACACACAACACACACACACACACACACACACACACACACACACACACACACACACACACAACACACACACACACACACACACAGCCACTAACTGACACACTCTCAGGTCCATTGTGTCACATTAGATGCTATTTAAAATGTAATGCAATTTAGCAGGAAGCTCTTGTTGTGCCTACAGCTAGACCTGCAAAGTACAACAAAGCATGAGATAAACTGGGACCTACATGGGTAAAATAAAGCCTGATAACAGAACTCTACGGCGCTACAATGGGTAAAATAAAGCCTATGTTTGAGTTTTTGGAGCCAAACCGGCCACAAAACAAATGGCCCTTCCCAAAGATGACCAGACCCAGTTGTATCACCTCAGATAACGATCACTTGAACCATTGGGTGAAATCGGCGGGCCCACCATGTGACCTTGCTCTGAATATCTAGAACATAAAAAGCAAAAAGAAAGAGTATGCGATTTGGAACGAAGGGTCAGTAAAATCTACCAAGGGCCGAAAGGGTCGCCAAGGAAATGGAAGGTGGAGTATTATATTATTTATTATTATAAATTAAAATTTATAATAATAAAAAAATTATTATTTCATGTATTTATTTATTATTATATATTATTCAATTATTTTTAGGCGGAGGTTCTTGATAGTGTTCTACAGTTAGCTGCAGAGGGCACTCAGTGGAGGGAGGGGTAATGGAAGGCGCTTCATTAGAGTCTGATCCAGGCCCCCCAGAGGGCCGAGGGAAAGGCTGCAGGGAAAGGGGGATTCAGGGCCGGGCTAGAGAATTAGACAGGAGGATTTGCTGCAGACTTTGGTTCTCTCTGGATATCTCTACTCATAATACACTGGAGACAGGCACACTCACTTTACTAACACCACTCTAATACTCACATTATTAGCTAAGGAATAGCACTAGACTAGGAGGCAGGGACTTCACATGTATATCTCAATAAGGAACCAAAAGAAGTCAGAGGCACGATTTAGATTTGGTGTTAGAAATATATCCCTGCAAATGCCAATGCTAAGCCTCTATCAACACAGTCATTGCTAGATCTTGAACTTCTAGAACAGATGTTTTGTTAGCTGAAGTTACCTGTGAGAAACTGATTATATACTTTTATGTGAGGGCACTTTGCAACCCAAACAACATTGTGGACAGATTCTCTATTGAAAGTCTCAAACCTTCCATGTATCCATATTCTCTAGTTAGAATGAAAATATGCAGTGCATCACTTGATGGTGAACAGAGACGTGGTACACAAGGGTGTAAGGGCAGGGTGCCATACTGTATGGAATGTAAAGCCCACTGAGGCAAATGTTTATTGTGATATTGGCCTATACCAATAAAACTGATTTGATTTGACACATGTCCAAGTAAATTGGCATCTTGAGTGCTTAGACAAATAGATAGTAAATAGTTTTTTTTTGTGTGTGTTTACTTGTAATACAGCTAGAAAAAAACATTCCTTGGAGATGTCACATATGTCATGTTCCACTGCACTTTTCCATCAAGAGATTTTTTGAAGAATAATCTATCATTTAAAGCCCCATCACGGTCTTTGCAGCAAGCTGTTGATATTTGAATTCACGGTAGATTATCCATGGTCTTATTGTGAGAGGCAGGCATCTTTCGGCCAATTACAGACCTCGGTTACTGTGGGCAAAGAACACAAAGCACCCACTAGTGAGATTCATCTTTATAATCAATTAGGTTTATTTATTATTTTACAGCCACATGGGATCTTTATTGAATGATCGGAGATTGCACTGGTTTCATCAAATGAAATAGAATCATGAAAAAGAATTGCAAATAATGTTGCTAAGACTTTTAATATAATTGAATCACAATGCTTTTCAAGATGATTTCAGCGTTTTTGGATGTCAATTCTATTTTAGACAATTTCAATATAATGTACTAATTATGAGCATATTTACTATTGGTTGTTAAATGAGAGCTTTAGGTTTGGATGTGGTTACTTTATTTTTTCTTTGATTGCTTTCAATACTGTCATGGCAGCCGGTGCAGCAGCAGCACGGCGTGCTGAGTATACACGAGAGTTTTCGCGAATTAAACCGGAGATTTACCATACTGATGACGGTAGAGTCATAGTCGAGGATGAACCGCTGAACTTTATTGTGATCAAAATGCGAACACTAAGCCAAGACGATATTGTGGCGGTTGTGACAAGCAGTTTCAGCTCCGAGCGGATTGAGTCCTCAGTTTTGGCAGAGCTCTTTCCACACACCAAACGCTGGATCTCCTTCAGGGGACAGAAAAAGGATATTAACAATGTCAAAATGTGCATGCAAGTGCTTAATGAGTGCGGTGAAGAGGCTCCAAGATCTGTATCGCACTTCCTGGATGAATTACCCCGTCTCATTTAATCACATCGATGTGTCTGCGCTCCTCGGGAAAATGCAGCAAATCAATGCTGACATTGACTACCTAAAAAGAACTATGGGAACCCAGGTAGATGCCTGTGAAACTATGCGGGAGGTTGCTGAAAGACAGCCGGCTGACTTCTGTAGGAGGGCACCGTGGCCCGGACGCTACGTCTCCGGCTGCCTGCTTCTCTGCTGTGGAGATACAACCCGGCCCTGCGCTTTCCTCGACTGCGATGGAGAAGCCGCCGGGCCCTGATGCTGCCCCCGCTGGTGTTAATGGATTGCTGACAGTAACGCCTGGCAGGAACGGCGGCTGTCAACCAGCGCCCCCCCCCCCCCCCCCCCCCTCCTTATGCCGGTGCAGCTATCAGTGAGCCTACTCCACAATAGTATTTGGAGACTTCTGGAAGCAAATTTCCCGAAATTACAAAAAAAAATGGTGAGTGTTGAGCCTTATTCATTTGACCCCGAGTCAGACCCAGAAATGGACGAAAGAGAGCCGGAAAATATACGAGAACTACGAACGTTACAAGACGTTTCTGAATGGTAAGAGGCATATGTAATGATTTGCTTACCTGTACAGTGTCATGTATGATTTGCTCTTTCAGTATATTGACATTTTATATGTAACTATAGGTGCACATGTGGCAAATAAACGAAAATCCCAACCGAAATAGAACATGTCTGCTGTCGGGAATACCGAAGGTAGGTAGCAAAATTCAAACTTTTTCTGAGTTGAAAAAAAAAGTATTATTTTAAAATAGCATATATATTTGAAATAGGACTAGAACATGTTATAGATCTGATTTTTTTTGTGCTGACTTTTAGTGAAATGTAACGTTCACTTTTAGAAAATGATATAGGGGAAAGTGGGGTGAGTTGTGCAACTTTTTACTCAAAGTGATTTTAAAGTGAGCCTTGACAGTTATGTCTCCAACTCAAATATGTACATATATTTCAGGATGTTGTGCATCCCTGGCAATAAAAACTTTGGATCTGGAATAAACTGTTTAAGAAATATAGCTTTCGGAAAAAAAGTTGTCTTGTCGCACAATCACCCCACTATGTGGGGTGATTTGTGCATTTGGAGAAAATAAGGTGGGGTGAATTGTGCCAATTTATATATATCTCAAAAACTGTAATGCAAGACAAATCCATTAGACAATCACTTATTTAAGGTGTATTTAGAGTAAATAAAGTAAATAGTTGACAAAGATTGAAGGTATATTTTCTTAAACAAGGCGTAGCAGATCTAGGTGGTTTTGCCTGCAAAGCTCACAATGACAAAGTCACCATCATCATGTTTCTGGCCATCTGAACTCTCATCAGTGGTGTCGTTAAGTGGAATTGAGATGTCACTCTCTTCTGAGCTACTGTAGACAATCACTTTCTTTTGGTGACCAGCGTATACAGCCATGCCACTGGCACGACTCTCAGAAATGTACTTTGCACTAGTTGCTCCGTGCTTGTGGAACCAACTGCCACCTGACAAATGTGATTCCCCTACATTTCTGCCTTTAAATCAAGGCTCAAAACCCATATGTACACCCTGGTGTTTCCTCCCCATTAACTATCTTACCTCTGCACTACTATCTGTGTTTATGTGGATGTATGGGCTTTACGTCTTTTATTTTGGTTATTGTTATTTTACCTTCATTGTTTACCTACTGAATGCACTATGTACAGCACTTTGGACAGTGCAAACTGTCATAAATGTGCTTTTATAAATACATTTTACTTACTTACTTACTTATAACTCACCTAGGCCCTTTGGCACAAATCACCCCATCCCCAGAATTTTGGATAATAGGCATGATGCAGCAATTTAGGGTTGACATTGTGCTAACTATATAGACTCAAAGTGTAGCATACCAAAGCACTAAAACATGTGTCAAATGTTTTCAAACGTGTCTATAATTGTTCAGACACAATAATCAAAAAACCTTGATCATGGAAATTTTACTTTGAAAGGCAAAACACAGTTTTTTGAGCTTAAATGTGCTTATATCTTATTCCTTGTGTCTCCCTTCTTTACAGGATGAGTCAAATGGATGGCTCTTCTTAAATATGTGGTCACATTTCCAATTTCTTCCACGGTTTTCTAGAAACAAGGGGTTTTGCAACTTCCAAAATGCACAACTCACCCCACTTTCCCCTATAGTCAGTTCAGTTTCATAAACTTGATAACAAAATATATGATTATTAATTCACTTTTCTTTTTTTTTCCACCACAGGTTATCAGAAGAATTCATCAGGAGCCCAATCCTCCTACATGTATCACAGACCATCCTGGCGTGGAAGCCAACTGTTTAAATGTGTATACATTACAAAACATAAATAACATTTACAGGGCAGACTATGGCCAGCTGAGAAGGAGAACAGTGGAAGAGTAAGTTTCTTGCAGGCCATCTCCGTTATAAGAGTGAACTTACCAATATGTCAATAACACATTTTCTTCTGTACAAACACATGACCCCAAAATTAAAATAAATCACTCAGATTTAGAGAAGTTTATTTAGCCTCTTGCTTATATACACACACACAGTATATACACATGGTGCTGCGATGGAGCATCATAGCTGCTTTTTATTTCTAGGACGCTCAGTCCATGTGGTGTAACTTCTGCTGCAGTGGATTGTGGGTCAAAACCTCCATAATGCTGTTGGTTGTAGTTGTAGAGTCCACACAAGATGCAGCAAAATCTGTAGAACACAAATAGAATAATTAATTTGTGTAATGATTGTCTTCTGTTTTTCAGATGTTACAGGCATCTTGCATATCGGAGCTTTGTAAGCTGGTGTTGGGGTTACCTTGGTAGACACGTCAGGGTCGTCATCCCGTCGTGTGTCGTGTCCAGATACGCCAGCAGATTCCTGATCCGGCTGGTCACTACGTTGGCTTCCTGCCGCCCCTCGACTGAATGGGGAAACATGCCCGGCGATGACCTCCTCTATTGCTGGTCTCTCATACTTTGCACAGAGGTCCTCTGGGATGGAGATCTGCTTGAGTTCCTCTATGTAACTGGCGGGGTCCTCTATCACCTCGTCGAACACCAGCCTCATCAGGTCACCAACATAGTCTGTACAATGTTAACATATTTTGATATTTGAGTTATATTTAAATTATTAATGTTTTGACACTATTTTATTTTAGGCCTTTTTTTTGTACTTGAAATTGTATAATAAAATACTCACCAAATGTTGCCTGAGTTTTCAGTGGCTTCGCTGTCGCTTTTCCCTTCTTGTACTTGGGGAAAACAACCCTGAAAACAGCTGTGCCATCCTTTGTTTGCGCTTGTTTCCTGCCAGGTACAGCCTAAAAAAAACATAAGTATGTAGCCTGATACACAGAGCATGAGCCTTATAAGTAATGTAAATTAATTTTAAATACACTCAACAAAAATATAAACGCAACACTTTTGTTTTTGCTCCCATTTTTCATGAGATGGACTTAAAGATCTAAAATTCATTCCAGATACACAATATTACCATTTCTCACAAACAATGTTCACAAATCTGTCTAAATGTGTGATAGTGAGCACTTCTGCTTTGCTGAGATAATCCATCCCACCTCACAGGTGTGCCACATCAAGATGCTGATCTGACATCATGATTAGTGCACAGGTGTGCCTTAGACTGTCCACAATAAAAGGCCACTCAGAAATGTGCATTTTTTTGCTTTATTGGGGGTCTGGGGACTCAGAACCAGTCAGTATCTGGTGTGACCACCATTTGCCTCATGCAGTGCAACACATCTTCTTCCCATAGAGTTTATCAGATTGTCAATTGTGGCCTGTGGAATGTTGGTCCACTCCTCTTCAATGGCTGTGCAAAGTTGCTGGATATTAGTGGGAAGTGGTGCACGCTGTCGTATACGCCGGTCAAGCACATCCCAAACATGCTCAATGGGTGACATGTCCGGTGAGTATGCTGGCCATGCAAGAACTGGGACATTTTCAGCTTCCAAGAATTGTGTACAGATCCTTGCAACATGGGGCCGTGCATTATCTTGCTGAAACGTGAGGTGATGTTCATGGATGTATGGCTCAACAATGGGCCTCAGGATCTCATCACGGTATCTCTGTGCATTCAAAATTCCATCAATAAAATGCACCTGTGTTCTTCGTCCATAACAGATGCCTGCCCATACCATAACCCCACCACCACCATGGGCCACTCGATCCACAACATTGACATCAGCAAAGCGCTCACCCACACAACGCCACACACGCTGTCTGCCATCTGCCCTGAACAATGTAAACCCAGATTCATCCGTGAAGAGAACACCTCTCCAACGTGCCAGACGCCATCGAATGTGAGCATTTGCCCACTCAAGTCTGTTACGGCGACGAGCTGGAGTCAGGTCAAGACCCCGATGAGGACGACGAGCATGCAGTTGAGCTTCCCTGAGACGGTTTCTGACAGTTTGTGCAGAAATTGTTTGGTTATGCAAACCAATTGTTTCAGCAGCTGTCTCAGTGGCTGGTCTCAGACGATCTTGGAGGTTAACCTGCTGGATGTGGAGGTCCTGGGCTGGTGTGGTTACACGTGGTCTGCGGTTGTGAGGCCGGTTGGATGTACTGCCATATTCTCTGAAACGCCTTTGGAGACGGCTTATGGTGGAGAAATGAACATTCAATGCACGATCAACAGATTGGTTGACATTCCTGCTGTCAGCATGCCAATTGCACGCTCCCTCAATGCTTGTGGCATTTTGCTGTGAGACAAAACTGCACATTTCAGGGTGGCCTTTTATTGTGGACAGTCTAAGGCACACCTGTGCACTAATCATGATGTCAGATCAGCATCTTGATGTGGCACACCTGTGAGGTGGGATGGATTATCTCAGCAAAGCAGAAGTGCTACTATCACACATTTAGACAGATTTGTGAACAATGTTTGAGAGAAATGGTAATATTGTGTATCTGGAATGAATTTTAGACCTTTCAAGGGTTCAAGGGTTCAAGGTATCTTTATTATCCCCGAGGGGCAATTTGTTGTACAGCCAGCAGTAGAGAAAGACAGCAAACATATAACATATAAGACAACAAATAACACAAACAGATCACATATTTACATGTGGTCATTGACCAGACTGATGGCAGCAGGCATAAATGATTTCTTCCACCGGTTAGTTCGGCAAGGTGGAAGCCTGTATCTGCGCCCTGATGGCAGCAGGGTAAACTCAGGGTACAGGGGATGGGTCGAGTCAGCCATGATTGAGCGGGCCTTCCTCAGTGACCTGTCCTTATACAGGTCATTGAGGTTGCTCAATTGGGTTCCAGCAATCTTGCTGCACAGTTTAACAAGTGCCTGCAGCCGATGTTTCTGCTTTACAGAAAGTGACCCGTGCCAGCAGACAAAACAAAAAGTGAGAACAGATTCAATGAAACAAGAATAAAACATTTTCATAAAAGTGGTGTCAACATTAAAACTGCGGAGCTTCCGATAAAAGTACATACGCTGATGTGCTTTCTTGCACACAGCATCGACATGGGGCTCAAAGCTTAATTTTTCATCAATCACAGTCCCAAGGTATTTGTATTGCTGCACCACTTCAACAGGCTGATCATGCATTAAAACAGGGGAGATGGGGGATGGAGTTTTCCTAAAATCAATCAACATCTCCTTTGTTTTTGCCACGTTAATATTTAAAAAGGATGATTCACACCAGTGCATAAAATCGTTCACTACAGGACCGTGTTCAGGGTCGTCACTGCTGAGGAGGGACACAATAATAGAATCATCTGCAAATTTTAAAATGTGGCGCCTGTCATGTCGGCTCCGACATTCATTTGTGTATAAAACAAATAAAAGAGGTGAGAGGACACAGCCTTGGGGGGATCCGGTGGAGGAGAACAGAACATCTGAAAGAACGCCATTCACCCTCACCCGTTGTGACCTCACTGTTAAAAAGTCCATCAACCAACTGAGCAGGCCAGCATCAATGTTAAAAAGACTCTTCAATCTGTTTGCTAAAATATGGGGCTGGATGCAGTTAAAAGCCGATGAGAAATCAATAAAGAGCAGACGAACAAGAGACCTGGCCTCCTCAAGGTGTTTAAAAACCATGTTTAAGTCCATCTCATGAAAAATGGGAGCAAAAACAAAAGTGTTGCGTTTATATTTTTGTTGAGTGTATATTATACGAATACAATGACACATCATACATGTGAAGCAATAATAAAATAGGCTTTCTGTTGTACATGTCGGTTATCAGATGCAAGAAGGGTATTTATCCAAAAACTTGTTACCTGCACAGCATTCCGATGAAGGGGAAAACAACATTCTTCGGGGCAAAGCGCAGGAGGACACTGTGATATGACTCTAGTGAAGAGGTCTGATGGTAGTGACTGAGTTTCTCAACATCTCTCAGTAGTTTTGTTCACAAGTATTTTCTCAACTTTGTACAGGGGCATTGTACCTGGAATGAGAGCAAAATTAAATGTTATTGTTTTAAAAGACAAATTGTAATTGTTCTGTAAAATGTATATATTGCACAGTATCATTATCAGGTATAGAAGCAGCAGTTATTAGATAAAAAAAAGTATACATACAAGGCTGGAACCACTTGCTGGGGTCTTTGGATACTGTCTCGGGATGAAGGCACTTTGGGTAGAGTGGATCGTCATGTATGTGAATATCCTGTATGTGGTTTATGATGGACTTCCATTTAGCACCCTTTTCTGGTCCTGTTGTCGAAGACATGGCTGTCCAGTAGACGTGGTTTTTAATACCAGGCAGCCACTTCTGCAACACTTTACAGTCCTTTTTTTTGGAAATTGCCTGTAACTTCTTGGACAAGGCTGACAAGAAAAGAGATATATAATGTAATAACATATGATGACCTGCAGATTGATTTTATAAAAAGTTATCATCCTAAGAAGATTTCTAGTAATTACATTTCTCAAAGTGCCACACATCGTAGTATTGGGTAACCCCGCGCTCTCTCAGAAATTTCTGAACCATGGT
Source organism: Ammodytes dubius (assembly GCA_026122265.1). NCBI lineage: Eukaryota > Metazoa > Chordata > Actinopteri > Uranoscopiformes > Ammodytidae > Ammodytes > Ammodytes dubius. The sequence continues at coordinate 3,390,921 of CM047510.1, forward strand.
GTGACGGTCAGTGTAAGGTACGCAACATCAGACCTGGGTAGAATGAGTTTGTAGCCGAGCAGCACGCTGAGGCAAGAGAGGCCTTTAGACTCTGGTCAGAGGCAGGTAGGCCTAGACATGGGGTTTTGCTAGATATGAAAAAACGTACAAATGCTAGAGTTAAGTATGCACTCCGGTTTATTAAGAAAATTGAAAACACAATGAGAGCGGACTCGCTTGCCAGAAATTTACAGAACAACAACCCAACTGACTTCTGGAAAGAGGTCAAAGTAATGAATAATAACAAAACACCTCTTCCGTCTGACATTGAAGGTGTTAGTAGCCCAGAAAAAATTGCTGATCTTTGGCGTGAGCACTACTGTAACCTTTTTAATTGTGTTAAAAGTAATCCAGTTAGGATCAATCATGAACATAGTGATATCTCACCAGATATGATAGTCAGGGCAGCAGATATATATGATGCCATTAACATGTTGGATAACAACAAAGCCTGCGCTATGGATCGTATATCTGCAGAACATCTCAAGTATGCCAGCCATAAGATCTGCCCTTTGCTTTCCATGTGTTTTAATGGTTGTCTGGTTCATGGTGTCCTGTCAAATGCTATACGTATGTCTGTAATGTTAGTGCCTGTGCTTAAAGACAAGGCTGGTAAGCTCAACAGCATTGACAATTATCGACCTATTGCATTAGCCAGTATCTTGTCTAAAGTACTGGAGAGAATACTGTTGGTATTATAGCGCTTTATCTCCGTTGTTCACAGACCCAAAGCGCTTTACATTGTTTTGTACACATTCACCCAGTCACACACCGATAGCAGCAGCTACCACGCAGGGTAGGCTTAGCACTAGGGTGCTAAGTTAACTAAGCTAACTATCGGGAGCAATTCGGGGTTCAGTGTCTTGCCCAGGGACACTTCGACATGTGGTGGGGAGACGGGGGATCGAACCTCCGACCCTGCACACCAGAGGCGAACTCCCTACCACTTCGCCACTGCCTGCCCCATTATCCTTACTACTGACAATCAGTTTGGGTTCAAAAGAAAACATGGCACTGACCTGTGTATCTATGCTCTTAAAGAGATTGTGTTCAGGTACACTAGCCTGAACACATCTGTATTTCTATGTTTTATTGATGCATCAAAGGCATTTGACAGAATAAATCATGAAAAATTGTTTGTAAAACTGTTAGATAGAGGTGCCCCTAAATTTTTAGTAAGAATTTTTGTGTTTTGGTATGCCCATCAAACTTTTTGCGTTAAATGGGACAATGTTTTATCTGCTCCTTTTTGTGTAAGTAATGGTGTGCGTCAAGGAGGAATTATGTCTCCTATGTTATTTAATGTTTATATGGATGACCTCTCTAAGAAACTCAAAGAGTGTAAGACTGGTTGTGTGGTGGGAGAGGTATTATCAACCACCTCATTTACGCTGATGATTTGGTCATAATGTCGCCATATAGTGCCGGGCTACAGCAACTGCTTCAAGTGTGCTCTAGCTACGGCATCCAATATGACATTAAATTCAATCCAAAGAAGAGTGTTATTATGATTGTTAAAACTAAGGAGGATCAGAAGCTAACGTTTCCTTCATTCTCACTGTCTGACCGTACTCTACAGGTGGTTAAGAAGGTATGGTATTTAGGTCACATCATCACTGATGATCTATGTGATGATGATGATGATGATGTCCAGCGCCAGTGCTGTAAACTGTATGCTCAGGCCAATATGTTGGCACGCAAATTTCATATGTGCACGGTTGATGTTAAAGTTAGTCTCTTCAGAGCCTACTGTACTCCATTTTACACAGCTCACCTCTGGTGTAAATATAGAACAGCTAAACTGAGGAAGCTGCAGGTAGCGTATAATGATGCCTTTAGGATCCTCCTTAAGCTTCCAAGGTGGACCAGTGCTAGCTCTTTGTTTGTGACTAGTAATGTCCCCACCTTTCATGCTGTGTTGAGGAATTTAATGTATACATTTATGTCTGAAAACAAAGTAATAATTGCACTGACTGACACTAAACAGAGTGATACAAGGTTCTCCTCTGGGTTGTGGAAACATTGGAATCGTTGCTTGTATGTATTTTTATCTGTGTTGACTTGTATTTGTATTGTCTTTTATATGGAACTTTGAGTCCGGAATAAAGTATTCATTCATTTAGGATGGTTGGATATACTTGAGTTCCATGTATTTGTTGCAGGTGAATCTTTAGTGCCCCACTAATGATATAAAAATACTTGTATAGGCCTACCCTATTTTGAAACTATGCCTTTTCTTATAGACAATTGGCCATGTTGAGGGGTTGTGAGTGGATTTCAGAGGAGCTGTCTCTGGCTTGTTCCCAACAGATGAACACTCCTGTTTGCTCACAAAACCAAGCAAATTAATTTACTTTTATTACTATGGCAACAGCCAGCGACAGGGAAGGGTAGGTGTTGTTGAGTGTGCTTATCAACTAAATGAGTAATAACAGCAGAAGGCCACACCATCTGCAGCACCCTCTCATTACGTAACATTTACCACAGGCACCACAGAGAGAGAGAGCAGGGCTTAAATGTGCGTAGGTAAACCACTCAATCCCAACCATCACAGGGAAACCATCTTTGTACACACCACCTGTTGATACTTGTTCTGTGGGATGGGTTCTGTGAAATCTTCGGATCGAGGGCTGAAGGCACAGGCAAAAGTTGGTGACCTTGTTAAAGTAAAGGTTGTATCATTTCCGTAACACCTTGGCAGCCTTTTTTATTTTTCTATGTCGCTGTAAAGTAAAACAGATGTTTATGTTGCATGCAGAAATGGAAAAATACTATTGCATATGTTTATCTCTTAAAGCAGTTCGGATGGATTTGAGTTTGAGCATTTCAGCACAATCATAATATCCCGCCTTCCTCCAATGCAGCCCCACCCCCTCATTCCTATCCCCGTTTTTTTTGTTTTGTTTTTGAAGAAACTTAATTTAGGCTACACAAGCAGACTTACTTGCTTAATACTGTCTCCGTGCACAAAGTGAGTTATATTGTGGCTGAAGAAACTGGTGGCTGTAGTAGGCTACCGGTACCGCGCTGATCTGCTTGTATCACTGGTTTCACTTCAGATATGTCGGCCAGAACACCACTTATGCTTATAATGAGACTAGGAGAGGAGGAGTAGGGTTTTATCCGCTCTTTATTTTCCTTCTTTCACAGGCACAGCCGCATATAGATCGCGGAAAAAGAACAAAGGCTTAAACTCCGCTCGTGAGGAGACGTTTGAACAGCTGTTGCGACTCGCGAATCGCAGCCGCTAATAACATGCACAAACTATAACTTATAACAGCGATCGGGACTACATGTACATACTCACACACGGGTGATTCACATTTACACTCAGATAAACACGAATGATGGCTTACTGTGGCAACTTGCTCACACACATCTCACCGAGGGAGAAGCGAAAGGAAACTTACTGAACTGGCTCTCTGGCCGACTGACGTCACGGCCCAACACTAAAACACAGCTTAACACACTGTAAAAAATAACAAGAAATAACAACACTGTAACCTTTTCTACAATGGTCGCTACTCGCTAGGCTACTGTCTGCCGTGGAATCAAAACAAACCCTTTCGTTGAGGACGCGCGTGCACGAATGCGCGGTACACAAGCAGACGGCAAACAGACAGGTCTGTCGGCCAATTAAATCGTTCGGTCCGAACGATTTGATTGGTTGTAGTTTTCACCTAATATTATGAGACTGAAATAATTGTTTCTTTTTATTCCTGGTGGGTCTACCATGCATTTTAGAGTGTAAAAACCTTATTTATACCATTTTAAAGTCATTTAAAATAAGTGTAAAAACTCTACAAAGGTAAGAATAGCTTTAATAAGTTGCATTTTAATCTCACCCCAAAAAGAGTTAGCCACAAATTGGTTTCCGGCTACTACTTACATTTATTAAATTTGGACATATAATAAATGTGTTATTTTGCAAAGCCCTACATGGCCTTTTTTCATTGGGAAATCTGCACCAGCTTATTACATCTGAACCTATTAGACATCCTCTGGCTCAACCTCCCTGGCTGTTTGAATGGTTTAATATAATGTTGGTAAATTAACGTTTGTAGCTTAATAATGGCTTGGTTGTACCCCATGTCTGCTGTTTCTAAAAGCTGCAATTATAGCTTCTCCACACTATTCATAAGCAGACACATGCAGGTATCATTTGATAAACCAATTAGCCTCTGCGGCTTGCAGTTACCCATAGCAAACTCGGCAAAGCTTTGCAAATTGGTATATCTTTCTATGTATGTTTGTGGAATTAAAAAGGTTACTACTTACAGTCAAAACCGAAATTATTCATACCCCTGGCAAATTTTGACTTAAAGTTACTTTTATGAAACCAGCAAGCTTTTTCTTGATAGTAAATGACACAGGGTTCTCCCAAAATATAATAAGATTTATGTACAAGAGGCATCATTGTGGAAAAACATTTTTTTTTCAGCTTTTATTTACATTTGAACAAAAAGTGGCAGGTCCAAAATTATTCATACCCTTCTCAAAAATCAAAAGAAAAAGCCTTCATTTGCTATTACAGCAATCAAACGCTCCCTATAAATGCTGACCTGTTGTTTTGTATGTCTCCACTAGCATTTTTGACCATTCATCTTTCAGTTTGGAGGGTCTCACTGCCATCACCCTGATCTTTAGCTCCCTCCACAGATTCTCAATTGAATTCAAGTCAGGTCTCTGGCTGGGCCACTGTAAAACGTTAATGTATTTGTCCCCTAACCATTTCTTCACCACTTTTGCTTTGTGTTTTGGGTCCTATGGAAATACACTTTCTTTACCCCTTACGTTAACATTAGCCAACATTACTTGACTAGCCTTTCCCCCCGTTACAGCACTGCGTATATACAGTCATATGAAAAAGTTTGGGAACCCCTCTCTGCCGGCATTATAATTGACTCTGCTTTCACACAAAAAAGATAAAAGTGGTATGTCTTTAATTTACCAGGAACAGCTAAGTACTGGGATGTTTTCCAAACAAAGATTCTTTGAAAAGCAGTATTTAGTTTTATGAAATTAAATTAAATGTGAAAAACTGGCTGTGCAATATGGGAACCCTTGTGGTCTTGCTGATTTTAATGCATGTAAAAGCATGTAAAACTGAGGACTTTAAACACAAAATTGGTTGGATTATGTTGTTAAGCCTTGAACCTCATATAAAGGTCTGTTTAATCATGATAAAAGGTAGCCTGGAAATCCTGACCCTGATATCTTGAACGATAGAGGGTCTGGCGACGATCAATAGTAATTTCCAACTCAAGGGGCGGCTCCTACTCGTGCATTTCAAATGCCACTGCACGCAGTTGGATAGCACTACAACCAATCAGAGCGAAGGTGACGTAAGCCCCGTTCGTTTAGCGAACAGCTGTTAAACTGTTAAATTAAACGTTTGCCGTTGTCGGTCGGCAAAACAGAACATTCCACTTACTTGCTAATGAAAGTCGATTTGAGTGCCGTCTTCCAAATCGTTAAGGGTCGAGGCCAAAGCAGTCTCAAACTCACACAACATATCCACAGCCATCTTTGATGTTTACTATCACGGCTTCGACGTCGCATGCACGTCACTGTCGTCATCCGGTTACGTCCTCCCCAGAGTACCATATAAAGGGCTCTGGCGCGCCCATATTAGATAGAACCAATTGAAACGTTATCCCAGATTTCTGGTATTCTGGTAAAGCTTCAACGGAGCGTCTCCAGACCAACACGCGCAGCAAATTTAATTTGCCAGCGCCTAGTGGCAGGTCTGGGAATGCCAGGCTAGATAAAAGGTATTTTAGGTGCCTAAATGCAAGTTGCACTTCTCTTTGACTCTCTGCAGAAGTGAGACAGAATGCGATCATCAAAACAGCTCCCAAAAGATCTTAAAAACAAAGATTATTCATTGTCATGGTTTAGGGGAAGGCTACAAGGTAGCTTTCCCAAAGGTTTCAATTGTCAATTTCTACTGTAAGGAACGTTGTCAGGGAATGGAAGGACACAGGCACAGTTGCAGTTAAACCCAGGTCCAGCAGACCAAGAAAAGTACAAGAGCGGCATATGTGGCGGATTGTGAGAAGATCACCTCCAAAGACCTGCAAGAACATCTGGCTGCAGATTGTGTATCTGTACATCATTCTACAATTCAGTGCAATTTGCACCAAACCATCTGTATGGCCAGGTGATGAGAAGGAAGCCCTTTCTGCGCCCACGCCACAGATACAGTTGCATTGAGTATGCAAAAGCTCATTTAGACAAGCCAGATTCATATTGGAAGAAAATGCTATGGACTGATGAGACAAAAATTAAGTTATTTGGTCTTTATAAAAAGCAGATGTTTTGGTGCAAATTGCGCTGAATTGTTGAACGATGTACAGATACACAATCTGCAGCCAGATGTTCTTGCATGTCTTTGGAGGTGATCTGTGGGTTGTGTGCAACCATTCTCACAATCCTCCACCTTTGCCGCTCCTGTTTTTTTCTTGGTCTGCCATGCAAGGGTTTAACTGCCACTATGCCTGTGTCCTTCCATTTCCTGACAACGTTCCCTACAGTCGAAATTGACAATTGAAACCTTTGGGAAAGCTTCTTGTAGCCTTCCCCTAAACCATGACAATGAACAATCTTTGTTTTTCAGATCTTTTGGGAGCTGTTTTGATGATCCCATTCTGTCTCACTTCAGCAGAGAGTCAAAGAGAAGTGCAACTTGCATTTAGGCACCTAAAATACATTTTCTCATGATTAAACAGACATTTCTATGAGGTTCAAGGCTTAACAACATAATCCAACCAACTTTGTGTTTAAAGTCATCAGTTGTACATGCTGTTACAGGCATTAAAATCAACAAAACCACAAGGGTTCCTATATTTTTGCACAGCCAGTTTTTCACATTTTATTGTATTTCATACAACCAAATACTGCTTTTCAAAAAATCTTTGTTTGGAAAACATCCCAGTACTTAGCTGTTCCTGGTAAATTAAAGACATACCACTTTTATCTTTTTTTTGTGAAAGCAGAGTCAATTATAATGCCGGCTGAGAGGGGTTCCCAAACTTTTTCATATGACTGTAGTAGAAAGCCGGGGGTCCCTGGCTCCATCTTCTATCAATAATCAATGCTTCTGTTTTTGTGTGAAAGATGTGACATTGTGTGCTCGCGGCTCCGCTACGCTTCACGCTGCGCTCTCTTCACCATCAGAATCCCATCACTTCTACCTCTAATCCTCATTCAACTGCCGCTCTTTGCAAAAGGCAAATGGAGCCAGCTGCAGCCATCTCTCTCTCCCCCAGCCTGTAACCACACACAGCCCCTGTTCATTATAGGATTCTATTACAATGGGGTTATGCACTAATGCCATTTATGTCCTGAATTAGGTATTCAAAACTGGAATGAGAAATATACTTTGTATACAAAGAAATGCAAAAATAGAGGCAAAACACCAATGGAGAAGAAACACAAGTAAAATAAAATCAAGTAGGCACATTACTTCAGGTTGCCTATAAGGATTGCTTGACAATATTGCCCTGGAAAAAGTGGTGCAGTGCAAGTGAGCAATTTGTTGTCTATTGTTTTTATTGTACATCATTTAAATGGACCCAGAGTCTAATAAAATGAAGATGATGATGATTGATGATGAATTGATGATGATGATGATGATTGCATCCGTTGTCCCCTGCCAGCTATTCAAAAGGCAACCTAAACTTACAGTAATAAAATGCATGTACAGAGAAAGATTCAAAAACAACATAGTCGACTCAGAAAATACAGTGAAACATAGTAGGAACAAATTGACAGACAATGACAAACAAACAATAAAATAAGCAGACAATAAAACACAGCGTACATTAGACGTTATAGGAAAGTGCACCAAACAGTAGATTAGAACAGGACAAACACACCTACAATAAAAACACATACACAACAGCATAAAGCACAAACATGCAGCACAAACATATAAAGCAGCATAAAGCACAAACATGCAGCACTAACATATTAATTTAAAAACTAACATGAACAGCACAGGACCGGAATGATGATATGATGATGATATGATGATGATGATGATGATGATGATGATGATGAGATGATGATGATGATGATGATGACTCTGGCAGCAACAAACTATCTCAAAAAGCATTGCACCAGCATATATGACACCACATCTTCCTTTCACAGTTGTTCTGAAAAAGAAAGGCTATTTTCCTATGCAGTTAAGTAACGGCAGCTGCAAAGCATATAACCGTGAAAACACCACTCGCAAGCTGTTCTTATCTGCACTCTGCTGTTTTCCATTCCACTATCCTCAGTTCAGAATCACTCTCCAGAATTTAGCATGCTTTTATGCTCCTGTTATATAGGCTTTATCCTTGTTGTCCTCTTAACGCTCATCTTCTCATGTTTTTTCTTCTTTTTCTTCCATCTCCCCCAACCTCTCTCCTAACATTGCATACTTTGATTTGACTCTCCCCTCGCTAGTTCTCTCTCCTTGTGTTCAATAACTTTCAATTTTTTCTTTTACTTTAGCTCCGTGTGGTATGTGGAGAGGGTATATGCTTTTCTATGACCCGGTTTGAACAAGGCAGAGTACACTGACTAGCGGTAGCAAAGCAATTTATTTATCTCTCTGCCTTGGCTTGACCCCTTTTTCTGGTACAGCAGATTGCCTCTAAAAATGTATTTTGAGGGTAAATCCGAGGCCCAGGTATTATAGGCCCATATGCCATTTCCTTCCCATTCATACCATGTCAAGGTGTTAGGTTGAGAACAAGCCCTGTAGTTTTTTTTTTCTCTCTTGCAAACACGGAACGATTTTAGAAATATGGTTTGGCCGTGGGTGTAGTGCTAACAAGAAAAAGCAGCCAGTGCGTGATCCATACTGGACCTGTGTGAATCAAAAAATGTTGTCCTTCATTTTACTTGTGAAGAAGATTAAGATCGAGATTGGAAAATGTCAGGTTTGAAGGGTGTTGTGAGGCCAGATGATTCACCATCAACACAGGTTTGTTATGTGGCTTTTTTATTTTATATAGTGTTGTGCATGTTCTAGTTGAATGGCATGAAGGAATACAAGGAAAGGGGTCATTGGTCAGTTAGAGATTTAGATTTTTTATTTCTTTTGCAATGGACATCCAATAAAATGAGACTATAGGCAAGCCCAGCCCTATAGTCTCCAGGGGCCTCATGTATCAATGCTGCGTACGCACATTAGAGGGTGTACGCCACCCAGTACGCAACCTTTGTGATTTATCAAAAGCAAACTTGACGTGAAGATGTGCTGTCCTCAGCTCAAAATATAGTAGTTTCACAAAAACAGCCCTGCAATTGAGATATTATAATATAACAATCTGACCATTTCAGTGCCAATTTTGAGAAACTTCTTCGGTTTGCGCAATCGACCAACATTTTTACGTAGCCTATATTTGACTTAGAGACTTGGTTAATCAATAAAAACAGCGCCCTCTAGGGTCACACATTCTGTTGGGTCACAGCTTTCGGCGCAACACCAGCACCCGTCTTGCCAATGTGTATGTGCGCGCGCAGATACACACTGTCAGGAGGAGCCGAGGGGCGCTACCAAAAAGACGAGAGGAGCGGTTGGAACGTGAATAGACACACAAGAGCACAATTATAATGCCTACTTTAAATCGCAATCGCAGCCATTTGTGCGGTTATGTAATTGCACTGGCTCACATCACAATTAGATGAATTGTGCAGCACAAGACCCAATTTCACATTTAAGATGACGTGATAAATGTCAGGTGCACTGGTACCATTGTAAATATCGTGTTTTGGAGCCCTGTCAATACAAACAAGTTCATTTGTTCATCTTGCTTGCTTGTTGGATAAACAGTAAGTTCATATACCTTCACCATCTGATGGGGGCTGGGGGGACAATGAATTCCCCTCCTGTGTTTTCTACTATCTGGGGTGGCACAGCAGATGGCAAGCCTGAAGGTTGTAGCCCCTCCATTGTACCAGCATGCATTATTCAAAGCCCATTTATCACAGGAAAGTGTGGCCATGTTAAACTTTGCTGGCTCATTTGTTTATGTCTTATTTATGCCATTCAAAAAACAGAGCAAAGGTTTGGGACCTTGTGCAATTAGTGACCTTTATTTAACCATGTGTGATGCTCCTTGCATTATTCAATAGCCATCATTTTATTATGTCACTTTGTAATGCTACATACTGGCTTAGCGGAAACACATTCATATAGAATGCCTGTCATCTACCTACCTTTGTACACAGTGTACACCCTAAGGTACACTCTTGTGTACTAGTTGGCTGCTATGTGATTTACCGCAGTGTGGTCGGAAGCACTGGTGTACAGTAATACTACAAATAAACCTTGATGCAGTTGAATGGGTTTCAATGAGCTACATTTATCAATTTGTTTGCTAATATTTACTATACAGATATATTTATAATCTTATTTCGCAAGTTCAGAACATTTTAAGTGTTTTCTTTTGTGGTGGTGACAAGGAAGTTCACAGGGCGCCCAAATCCAGAGAGAGAATATTCTATTTTTGTTCTAGCAGATGTAATTACTTTTGTATCAGATTGACTTTTCATTCTCCCTTGTCAATCTCCCCTCTGCATTTCTGTGAGCGAGGGAGTGCTGAATGTATCACGGTTAAGCTGGGTCAAGACCCACTTTGATTTTTCTGCTTACATGCACACACACACACCCAGAGCAAAGTCGGGGTCATGATCCATGTGATCGATTGCTCGATCACAAGGCAGGATCTCCAGATGGCCCAGATTCCACAGTGTGGGTGAATAGGAACAATGCTGTATTGTACAGAGATTCAAACCCCTGCATGGTAATGAGTTCTTTCTTTCTTTTGGAGAACATTCTACTCTGTCTGGCTGAATGCATGGCCCTTTAGAAAACGATGTGTCTTGTATAACACAAGTGTAACAGGATGTAAAAGTTAAGAAGCAATCATTGGTGTGAAAACTTGTAGAGGTAAAACACAAAGCTACTGTGAGTTGTGATCCTAATTTGATTCGGTAACCAACAAACATACAGGTTTGCTTGCACCCATTAAGTTCAGTAATATATATAGTCCTTTTTCTGCCATTATTCTAGGTAAAACATATGTGATACACTTAAAAAAATAGTTATATTTGATAAAATTTCATAGGCAGAATTGACTGGTGTCAAAATGTTCTCAATACATTTGTATTTTTAAAAAGCAGGAATGAAAATATGTTTACCTCTTGCTTGAAAATGACCCTGCAGTCGGGGTGCCATGCCGTAATTCCAACACCTCATTGTTCTGACGTCTTAATGTTTCGAAATATTTCCCATTAGATCGACATGCCGCTTTGCCGACAGTTCAACATTACGAAAACGGAACACATTTGTCCGAAGTGTCGTTTGTCCGATTATTCAAAAAGGAGGCGCATTAGACCGACGGTCCTATATTCTGACTATATACACAATCCCTGGAGTTTATCTCTCTCTCTCTCTCTCTCTCTCTCTCCTCTCTCTCTCTCCTCTCTCTCTCTCCTCTCTCTCTCTCACACTAAGCACCAAAATACAACCCATAGGCCTTCAGCTCACGTTCACAATGCATATTGTAAAGTAACGTGAAAATAACATTCATTTTGACAAGGTGTTTCAGCACCATGGACAGAGAGCGGAAGTCAACATGTGCGCGCACACAGCACACACACACTAGGCTATGTAGAAGGTATAGGCTATAGCCTACGTTTAACTAAATCAATACCAGCAAAATTATTTAGGCTAGTAAAGCACACTGCAAACACAGTCAAACAACACATATAGGCCAACACACAGCTACTAAATATATTTTTTTTAATTAGTTTTTAACTCACCATTTGACTTTACTTTTTTACGAGGAAAGTATCAATCCTGTTTCATAAATACACCTGCTTCTTTTATAGCATAGGCATACACCTGAGACATGCTGCTATCAATGATGGATTTGAAAGAACCACCACATTATACAATGTATCATGATTTAACAGCAGCTGCTATTGCCATTTACATAATTGGGGCAACTACGGGGGAAAACTGCGCCGCAGGACACAGTTTTTTTTAAACAAAGTTTTCCGAGGAGTGGTTGCATTTGCCGTCGCACATCTCGCCCAGGCCTTCCTCGTAAAGTAGCATAACTGGAGTCACGAAACTCCAAGACCAACCCAACAAAACGGATAACAAAACACATTTTTGATTATTAAACCAAAAGCATAAGCCGATGTATGGCTAATGGCGCTTTTCCACCGCACATGTAGCTCGACTCGACTCAACTCGACTTGACTCAACTTGGTTTGGTAGCAGCACGGGTCGTTTTCCACCGCAAATAGTACCTGCTGAACGTGGGCGGGGTCGTCGTAAGGGGCTGAAAGCCTACTCCGGAGCAAAGTAGCAAAGCAGAAATTACGAGCAGTTTTTGCACTATTAACTGAACCAACCGCCAAAAACACGGATGAAAAAATGTTTAAGAAATACCCCCCTTGTATCTGTTTGCTAAAAGAAGTAGAAGAATATTGCTACGGGCCATTAAAAGGGATGGTTGTTGTCCCGATGTGTGACTCTGCCACACAGTCAGCTGTAGGGATGCGTCACGTACATATGCACGTAAACACAGGCATGATAAAGTTGATTGTTTAGTGCTTGTTTCAGGATACGTGTTTTCAAATGCAAGCCGTGTCTCAGCCTGAATATTTTATTGAGGTAATCAGCTCAGTCCGAGGCTTGTAATGTAATCGCTCGCTATCATGTCTGTCCCAGCTGGCTACTATTTAGCCTAGCTGCTAGCTGCCCTACATGTCTCCGCTCGTATGATAAGTAACTTCCCCAACAACCAACACTGGGTGAGCTTAGCGAATATATGGAAAAGGAATTCGGATCTGTGATGCAAATCAAATGAAAGAGAGCCAGAGAAGGCTGCACGCGGCGTAAATACACTCAAAAGTCCCGGAGAATAAACAACATAATGAAGCCGGTAGTCTCTGGCCACTGATTGGCCAGACAATAGTCTCTGGCCAATCAGTGGCCGGCCGTCTGCCGACGTCACCTTTTAGCATCGGCTCAGCTCGCTTGGAACCTAGAGCGAGGCGATACCAAAAAAGCAGCCGCTACCAGGTACCAGGTACCATGAAATTGCGGTGGAAACGCCAAAAATGCGAGTTGAGTTGAGTCGAGTTGAGCTGATACCATGCGGTGGAAAAGCGCCATAAGTTCCAGCAGTGCACTTCACCAAGCCAAGCCAGACTATTGCTGTGTGCTTAAACTGTCACAAGAGGTGAATGTATGAAGCCCACGGCCTGTGTTGTTTTACTGTGTTTGCAGTGTGCTTTACTAGCCTAAATAATTTTGCTGGTATTGTGTGCTTGTGTGTGTGTGTGTGCGTGCACGCGCGTGTTGACCTCCGCTCTCTGTCCATGGTGCTGAAACATCGTCTCAAAATGAGTGTTATTTTCATGTTTCTCTAAAGTATTCATTATGAACATGAGAGGCATAGGTTGTATTTTGGTGCTACAGTTGGCCTGTGTTGGCCCTTATGTACATAGGAAACTGTTAGCTTAATCAATTGCTGTACCAACTTTACAATGTCATCATCTAAGTATTTTGTCAACTGTTGCTTTTATAGAATTTGTTTTTGTACATTCCATTTACTTAAAACAGTTCCCTATTGCATCAAAACATTAGGTTTTGAAAGCCATAGATACTCCAGAAGTATTCTTTACCTCACTTTTTTTTTATTTTCTCTGCAATATGCTTGTTCCCTTTTAAGCGATGAACAAATCAATTGTATGCATCCTATTGTACTTATGTGACATTGTAGAAAAAGGACCTTTGTACTTTGCCAACTATTGGCCATTACACAGTGTTAGTTCCAATTACCACCGAGATGAATTGTGTAGCATCCAATCAATTGCACTCAGAGGAATTCTGCTGCTATGGTAAAAACGCGGAGATTAAGGGGCTCACCGTATTTCTAACAATCATTTATCATAGAGAAAACCCTGAGGGATGATGGGAGATCAGTAGACAGGAAGTGATGCCATGAGGTCATAATGATTTGAATGATCTCACACAATGACCAGGCCCCCAGGATGCTGCCTTCTCCGAGCAGCCAGCATGGACATGTGGCCAACCCATTGGTATTGCATGGTTGGGGGAGGAGCTTATTTTCATGCAGTCCATAGGCAGATTTCCCTGTCCACACAATACAAGCGGCGAACAAGATTGTGTCTCTGCAAAAAATTTCTGGATATCAATAATAGGCTCATACTTATCTTTAGACCATATAGGGGAAGGTGGGGTGAGTTGTTCAACTTTTTACTCAAAGTGATTTTAAAGTGAGGCCTTGACAGTTATGTCTCCAACTCAAATATGTACATATATTTCAGGATGTTGTGCATCCCTGGCAATAAAAACTTTGGATCTGGAATAAACTGTTTAAGAAATATAGCTTTCGGAAAAAAAGTTGTCTTGTCGCACAAATCACCCCATTGTGTCACAATGACAAAGTCACCATCATCATCTTTCTGGCCATCTGAACTCTCATCAGTGGTGTCGTTAAGTGGAATTGAGATGTCACTCTCTTCTGAGCTACTGTAGACAATCACTTTCTTTTGGTGACCAGCGTATACAGCCATGCCACTGGCACAACTCTCAGAAATGTACTTTGCACTAGTTGCTCCGTGCTTGTGGAACCAACTGCCACCTGACAAATGTGATTCCCCCTACATTTCTGCCTTTAAATCAAGGCTCAAAACCCATATGTACACCCTGGTGTTTCCTCCCCATTAACTATCTTACCTCTGCACTACTATCTGTGTTTATGTGGATGTATGGGCTTTACGTCTTTTATTTTGGTTATTGTTATTGTACCTTCATTGTGTACCTACTGAATGCACTATGTACAGCACTTTGGACAGTGCAAACTGTCATAAATGTGCTTTTATAAATACATTTTACTTACTTACTATTATAACTCACCCAGGCCCTTGCGCACAAATCACCCATCCCCAGAATTTTGGATAATAGGCATGATGCAGCAATTTAGGGTTGACATTGTGCTAACTATATAGACTCAAAGTGTAGCATACCAAAGCACTAAAACATGTGTCAAATGTTTTCAAACGTGTCTATAATTGTTCAGACACAATAATAAAACCTGACAGGGAAATTTTACTTTGAAAGGCAAAACACAGTTTTTTTGAGCTTAAATGTGCTTATATCTTATTCCTTGTGTCTCCCTTCTTTACAGGATGAGTCAAATGGATGGCTCTTCTTAAATATGTGGTCACATTTCCAATTTCTTCCACGGTTTTCTAGAAACAAGGGGTTTTGCAACTTCCAAAACGCACAACTCACCCCACCTTCCCCTACTATTAAAATGGAAGTTTTCTCATTTCAAAACGCCACCTCAAGCGTTTTATTAGCCAAACGGCTTTTAACGGCTTTCAGTTTGTTTTCGCCAAGCTAGATGCTACAGAAGATGATTCTATACCCGCCTCCAGTCCGCTACGCTTGCCGCCCTCTTTCTTGATAGGTCCATAGTGCAGCTACGTCCATGCTACGTCATGTTCCGGGCCGCATGGAATTTCCGGATTATACTTCCTTGTTGCTTCTCTGCGCCAATGAGCAGCTTTCATAGGAATGAATGGGCGCCGTATTTCAATCCGGTGTCCATTTTTTTATATGTCCATGACAGTGACGACTGGTTAAACAAAGAGTTAAGAATGTAAATGTGAAATGATTTGACCTTCTGAATTGATCATTTCTGAATGCTCATTAGGTAGTTGTTGTTTTACGGATCGTTACGGATCGATCCAACATACCACTTATTAGCAGACTTAGCATGACATTGATGATCACCGACGTGTGTGCATTATTCTGAATGGAATTTCCCTGTGAGCAGATTTGAAAAAGCCTATTAATTGAATATGAGGATAACTGTTTATCATTGCATGTTAATTACTGTAGAACAGTTAATTACCTAAACAACCATGTTGCTACATGAAACAAAGTACCAACTTCCCTCATATTAATTTGTACATCAATATAAATGGATTTTTTGTGTTGTTGCTTCATATTCCGTTCCCTTGTTACTTCTTAATGGCTTATTATGGCCAACCAATAAAGCATCGGGGGAGAGGAAGTGAACTTCTCTGCACTATAATTTAATTTACTGTATTTGATTTTCTTAAGCCAGTGATTAATCTCAGGGGCCAGGGCAAATTCATCACACTCAAAGTGGGGTTGATCATTTCATTATGGAATTTCCAAAGGAAAAAAAGTCCTTGGTTCTAATGTGATTTTGCCATGCTGCTTAAACAACAACCCAGCACACAAACACTCCATCCCCCCACCCACCTCCCTGTCAGCTTTCATTGCTCTGCTCTCCTCTCCCCCTCTGCCTTCCAGGGATCCAGCACATATATAAATTACACTTTTGTCACAGTTAATTAAGGCCATGTAGAACTAATGACACCCATGTGAAAAGAGAGATCTCCTTTATATTTACGATGAATCCTATGTTCAGTCTTGTATCCTTGCTCAGTTGTCTAACGCTGTATTTTTGATAAACAGTCAGCATCCCCCGATGACAGTAACAGAGACACAAGATGAAGGCTGTCAGTTATTGGACTTTTCCTCTGGGTCATCCCTATGAATGGGGTTGGTAGGCACACTTATTACTCTAGTGTGAATTGCTCATCACCAAAACATCTTTCAATAGTCATTCCTACATTAAATTGAAGCTTAAGGTGTTGGCTTGAAATGTGTATCCATCTCAGTTTATAACTTATTGTAATAAGAAGAAATTAACCAACAAAGAGACCCTGACACATTGTGACAACCAACCCCATCACGGAGACGGTTGTCACACACTATGGGGTTGTTTGTCACAATGTTATCTTAATTTAGCCTGGAAATCCAGACCCATATCTAGAACGATATAGGGTCTGGCCACGATCAATAGACCTTCCCAACTCAAGGGGTGGCCTATGCATGTGTTTGAAATACCACTACACGCAATTGGATAGCACTTCAACCAATCAGAGCAATGAACAAGGTGAAGTATTAAGCCATGTTCATTTAGCGAACAGCGGGTTAAAGCTGCAGTTGAGAGTTTTTTCACTGTAATATTTGGCAAAACTGTCATAATAGCCATTCAGCTATATGTAGGTGAAGTGGTCTGAAAATATTTTTTCATCACTTTGCTCCCCCCTGCCTCTGTGTGCTGCCCCCCAAAATTGCCACCGCTCATGTTAATTTTGACCAATCAGAGCAGGCTCAGATACTCCGTTCTTATTGGCTGTGGGACTGTCCGTTCACTTGGCAACGACGTTGATGCGTCAGTTGCGTGAGCGTTCACGACCCTAGCAGTCTGAAACTACTGTTTGGCCCTACTACGGCAGACAGCGAATAGCAATGTCTTCACCAACGAACTATCTATACTATACTATCTATGCAACGAACCCTCAATTTACCATTCCCCGGATACCAACAACTAACCGGTGGGAGGACAGTGTGTACACAGAGACTGAGAAACACCGAGGAGGAAATGTAGTCGGGCGGCTGTTGCTGTATGAAGCCGAGACGTGTGGAAAGTGAGCCAGGAGAATGGGCTTCCTTTGGCTGTGCTTTAGCTGATAAACCAAGTTAGCACCGGTCGGATAGCATTAGTTAACTCACCCGGTTGACGCGTTAGCCAGAAGCTAGCTCCGCCTGCACAGGGCTCACCTGTCGGGACTCCCGTGGCTCCTCTCCGCACTGTGGCTGGATAGCCTGCGCCGGTGTGCCCCACGAAGCACACCAGTTCGGACTGGTCCGCTCCCACCCTGCCAGCTCTCCTGGACGCTTACCTGCGCCCGCGGATTGCTGTCAATCGCGGAGGACGCCGCCTCCCTGCTACACTGCTACCCGATAGTGTTATGGTAAATGGTAAATGGACTTATATAGCGCTTTATCTCCGTTATTCACAGACCCAAAGCGCTTTACATTGTTTTGTACACATTCACCCAGTCACACACACATTCATACACCGATAGCAGCAGCTACCACGCAGGGTAGGCTTAGCACTAGGGTGCTAAGTTAACTACGCTAACTATCGGGAGCAATTCGGGGTTCAGTGTCTTGCCCAGGGACACTTCGACATGTGGCGGGGAGACGGGGGATCGAACCTCCGACCCTGCACACCAGAGGCGAACTCCCTACCACTTCGCCACTGCCGCCCCAAGTGGTGTGTTCACCTGCTGGCCGGCTAGACTGCTGCTAACCCCCGGCGCCGTCCAACTGGCTTCCCCGTCTCTAGCGAAGCTACAACCGGCACGCTCCACTCCGGTTGTGTGCAGCCACCACCTCCATAATGAACCGAAACATAACTGCTAAGTCCGGGGAACTTTCACGAAAAGTACAACGAAGCACCGGTGTTTATCTACGCCAGCCACGGTCCCGTCACAGCCAGGTAGGGTAATGTAGGATACTTGCCTTTATTTTGTACTGCCGTGCACACAATGGTGCTGTAAATGTGTTTGGTATGGTGCTCCCTTGCTGTTTGTGTGAATCTGCAATGCTGTTTTAAGGCTATTTGTTCCGTTCAGTTGCTGTTAATTTGTCTTTTGGCACAATTGTTGTTGTTTTTGTGCGGACATAATCGCTGTTGTGTCGGGTCGGCCAAGGTTGATTAGGGGAATAAATATATCGGGGATGGGGGGGGAGACACTAGGTGCGTTGGGTGCAACATGAACGCGCTTAGCTGTCGTTCGGAGGGAGGAGCTGCAGCAGGTAGAGCGTTGGGAAAACAGCCGTTGGGATCCCAACGGCTGAAATTCTCAACTGCAGCTTTAACTGGTAAATTAAACTTTTGTTGTGGTCGGTTGGCAATACAAGATTTAAGTGCCGTCTTCCAAATTGTTAAGTGTCAAGGCCAAAGCCGTCTCAAACGGAAAAAAAAACATATCCACAGCCATCTTTGTTGTTTACTATCACGGCTTCGGCGACGCATGCACAGCACTGTCGTCATCCGGTTATGTCCCGCCCAGAGCACCATACATAGGGCTCTGGTCCGCCCATATCAGATAGAACCAATTGAAACGTAGCAATTTTCTGATATATTTAATGAGCTTCAATGAAGAGTGTCCAGACCAACAGGCTCAGCAAATTTTATTTGCCAGCGGCAGTTCTGGATTTCCAGGCTAATCTTAATGGGAAAAATCTTAAAAAGAAGGCAATAACTAAATTTTAAAGTTTAATTGCATTGTCAAGTTGACAAATAGGCCTACATAATGTAATGTATCTTAACACAAAATGAGCAAGGTAGACGAACAGGAAACCCATATTAAGACCAGCCTATATAACAACATAAAGAACAAAACAAATAGGTCTAACAATAATAGCCTACTCAACTAAGGTACACACATTCAATATCTGAGTCACAGTTATGGCAAATGTAGGGTCTGCTCACTCCAACTAAGCGGAGCTTGTGTGCCCACTGTTTGCACATCCAACACTTCTCCCATACCTCCCCTGAACAGCTGTTTGTGAACGTTTTCATACAAACCAACCAAAAACTATTCTCTTCATCTGATGAAGACTCCTCCTCCTGTCTCTTTCTCTTCTGTTTCTTCTTCCCCAGCTGGGGTGGAGTGCACTGGGGTGCTGTAGCCTTGGCAGCTGGTCTAGATTGGGATGCACTGGGTAATTTTGATTTCGTAGCCCTTTTTTCTTTTGCATGCTAGCTGCCTTTTCCTGCTCTATTCTCTCCTTTTTTGGGGTGTCAGTGAGGATACTAGCCTGGCACCGCCCGCCTACGTACTTCAGCTCAATTTTTATTTCCCTTCAGTAGTAAGTCTGGGCCTGCGGTATATTAGTGGGTTTTCTCCACCAGATTTTTGGCAGTCCAATTAGAGAACAGAGGGAGTGGCGCAGAACAATGACGTTGAGGTCGTGCTCCAGTTTCAGTTGTAGTCAGAAGCCGCCGCATGACATATGTCACGACCAAACCCCATCAAGGGTTCGGTTGTCACACACTATGGGGTTGTTTGTCACAATGGTATCTTAATGGGAATAATCTTAAAAAGAATGCAAGAAAGCAGAACATTTGAAAGTTTAATTGCATTTTCAAGTTGAAAAATAGGCCCACATAACTTACTGTAGCCTTGGCAGCTGGTCTAGTTTGGGATGCACTGGGTTGTTTTGATTTTGTTGCCCTTCTTTCTTTTGCATGCTAGCTGCCTCTTTCTGCTCTATTATTTCCTTATCTGGGGTGTCAGTGAGTCCTTTCCTGGCTGCAGCCTTTGGATAACATGTGACAACCAACCCCCCAAAAAATGTGACGACCAACCCCAACTTGAATTTCTTGCTAGCATCAAGGCCAACAACCATCTGACAACTAATTAGCTTGCTAACCACAATCTAAACTATAGTTTACCCTTCACAATGTTTTAGGGTAACAAGTGTTTTGTTATAAATCCATTGTGTAAAAGCCTAGAAGAACAATACCAAGGAGCTAAATATTTTCAATTTGACATGAAAAACACAAACAGTCCTCTTACCTCAAATTCAGCAGTCTAACTCCAAGGAAGACTATGTAGGTGACCTCTGATCCCAATTCTGGATATTTGCATACCAAAATTTCACAGACAGCGCCTTCTGGTTCCGAGATATAACAATTGGGACAACCAACACGCGTGACATATAACCCCGTTCTCCCCTACATGTGTGGTAACTGAACAGGACTTTACTTTTTTAATGTAATCACAATAGACTATTATTTTAGTCTAATAGAAACATCTACGAGTCAGATTAAACAAATAGAGGAACACTTTCAAAGTGAGCCAGTCAAAGACATCTCAGTCAAAAGTCAGTCAGATGGATGCACACAGAGTCTGACAGTGGGTCAAGTCAATGAGACAGATTGAGATGAAAAGATCAAAAGTGGGAGAACTAGATGGATCAGCAGCAGTCCAGATGGCCATGGAGACAGATCCCAGCCCAAGCTAACAGTAAGCCTAGCCAACACATTACCAGACAGAGCCGTCTCACCAGCAGCCAACTTGCCCCGAGCTCAGCAGGCTTGCATGTGGATGCCAGCATTGACTTCAGACTGGGAAATGGGTCGGACAAACACAATCACTGTCCAGAGTTGGAAACCATTTGGCTCAGTTGTACATGATGTCTTTTTGTTTAGACTGATATACAAAGATGGACAGATGCAGTGTAATTAAACACAGGTTTTAGCAGTGAATAGCCAGCAAAGATTTGAATGATTATGTATCATATGAGGTTATGGTGCATAACGTTTTGAAGAAAAACAACGACAAAAAACAACGACAGGCAAGCTTCTTCTTATGAATAAATGAAATGGATTAATCAGAAGATACCCCTTCTCATGATTTTTCCATTTACATGGAAGAACTTGGAGTCACCAATATTTTAGCAATGTATCATGTGCTAGGTGATTTAATGTGACACAAATAATTCAGAAGAGCTCGGAGGAGAGAGACAGGACACACATACAGTAGGGGAGAACGGGGTAATTTGTCACATGGGTTGGATGTCACATTCGTTATATCTCGCCACCAGAGCGCGCTAGCTCTGAAATGTTGATATAAAAAAGGTCCAGAATTGGGATCAGAGGTCACATACATAGACTTCCTTGGAGGAAGACAGCTGCATTTCAGGTGAGAGATGTTTTGTGTTTTTCATGTCAAATTCAAAATATTTTGCTTCTCAGTATTTTTCTTCTAGGCTTTTACACAATGGGTTTATAACAAAACACTTGTTACCCTCAGAAAGTGTGAAGGGTAAGCTATAGTTTAGATTGTTGTTAGCAAGCTAATTAGTTGTCAGATGGTTGTTGGCCTTGATGCTAGCAAGAAATTCAGGTTGGGGTTGGTCGTCAAATTTTTTGGGGGGTTGGTTGTCACATGTTATCTCAAGGCTGCAGCCAGAAAAGGAACCCAATAACGAAAGAAATTGTCAAGCTGTATCCTCACTGACACCCCAGAGAAGGAAAGAATAGAGCAGGAAAAGGCAGCTAGCAAGCAAAAGAAAAAAGGGCAACAAAATCAAAATAACCCAGTGCATCCCAAACTAGACCAGCTGCCAAGGCTACAGTAAGTTATGTAGGCCTATTTGTCAATTTGACAATGCAATTAAACTTTCAAATTTGGTTCTGCCTCATTGCTTTCTTTTTAAGATTTTTCCCATTAAGATAACATTGTGACAAACAACCCCATAGTGTGTGACAACCGACCCCTTGATGGGGTTGGTTGTCACAATGTGTCAGAGTGTCTTTGATGGTAAATTACTTCTTCATTACAATAAGTTGGAAAAAAAGAGAGACACACATTTCAAGCCAACACCTTAAGCTTCAATTTAATGTAGGAATGGCTATTGACAGATGTTTTGGTGATGAGCAATTCTCACTAGAGTAAAAAGTGTGCCTACTTACCCCGTTTCTCCCCTACATATCAGTGTGTTAGCCACTGAGCTAACCAAAGCTAACCCCAGTCAAGAGGTAGATAGGCTTCTGCTCTGTGCTCTGGGCCCTGCCAAGTAGTAGGGAGGAGCTAGACCTGAGTCTTCTGTTTACAAAACAATGTCAACAAATGCTACGACGTAAAATACAGAGAGACACACCATCACATATACTGGGGCAGAAGTGATCATCGAGTTTGATTATTTTTGTGGGACTCTAAAATAAATGTTTTCATTAAAATGTTGCATAGTTTGCCTTGGTAAAAACAGTTTTATTGGAAATCTAACCTTAGACTTAAGAGCAGTTAAAGGTGGAAAGAAGTGGAAGTATAGTAGCTTTGACAATAACAACGCAGAAGCCAATATTGCAAAATTAGCATTTCCAGCTTGCAACAGGGGACGTTCTTATTAGCCCAAATGGCACTCTAGGGGACCAAACTAAACTTGCTAGCTCCTCTGTCAATGAGGGACTTGCTAAATTCAGCAAATAGCACTCTAGGTTACCAGGCTGGCAGCTCTTATGACATTCCTCCAGTCAGCCATTGGCCTGCCAGTTTATTCTACCATGCTTAAAGGCCTACTTCACCGGTGGGAATATGAAGGTGTATTGAATTCTGAGCTCCTATGTAGTATAAATGTGCAAAATTGAAATTGGTTCATCCTAGCCTGAGAAAAGGCAGATAGAGTGTTTAATGGTCTCAATTTGTTTTGCACATTTATACTACATAGGATCTCAGAATTCAATACACCTTCATATTCCCACCAGTGAAGTAGGCCTTTAAGATTATGTGACTCAAAGTCAGCCACTGTGACGGCTGACCAGCAGACCTGCAACGTGGGTTTGTTTTCTTCAATGTCCCATTCTCTGCGTGCAGCTTGTGCAGGCTCAGACACAAGGGCAGATCAGTTCAAGCTAAATTGTATCAGTCCAAGTCCATATATAGGTATCAATCAGTAATCAAGAGTACAATGAATGAGCAGGCAAAGGCAATGGGCAAAAAACAGGTAATATGGTAATACATTACACTCGTGGACTTACACAATATAAATGGTGGAACGAGGCGACGACAAACAAACGCATCACTTTATTTTCTTGTTTATAAGCGGAAATAGATTTGTGACCTTGTATGTTACCAATATGTTACTGTTCATGGTGAAGTAATGTGACTACCTGTATAACAAATACAAGAGACACAGGCAATCTGTAATTTTTTTTAAATAAGTACAGTGAAGGGTAAGGCAACATGTGGTTCACATGATAAGAAAAGTGGTTGTGTGTACACTTGTTTGGATAGACTAGCTGAATGTGTGGCATTGAAATATGTTAAAACATAATGTGTTGTGTATATGGTCATTTCCTTGTCCCTAAGCGAAGATTGGGGGGCCCACTAATACTTCTATGGACTATTCACACTTGAATCCTGATGGACTTTGGACACAGTCAAGTATTCTTGCCATGGCTGTTGATGAGATGAGAACAGAGACACTAAAGAGAGATAGTACTACCTAACCCTGTTTAATGTGTGTTACAATTTACCAGTCACTAAGAGTTTGATTGTTGACATGTTTAGGATCATTGTTTGAAAAGAAAATGTAAGGCAACATTTTTTTTCAGTGGGGGAGGGTGTTGCAACCTAGAAATGTAATATATCAAAATTGCACTGAGCTGAAAACGTACATGGGAATATGATTTAACAAGTTAAACTGTTGTTATGTTATCACTTTATTTTCTTGTTGATAAGCAGAAGTAGATTTTGTGTTGAAAAGGTTGAACGTGAATAAGACGCTGTGAAAAAGTCCGGCTGCTTCATGAAACCTTTCTAAAAAAAATATACGCAGTCCGGGGAGAATAAAGTTGCCAAAACGAAAGAAGACGGAGTTGTTCTTTTCAAGGGTGCAACAACGACATAGATTGACGTCAGAGGGGTTTTTTGCGCGCATTAAAACGCCTCTGAGACGCTTTTGGTGTGTTTTAGGGATAGAAACCTATAAAATACCTTTTGTCCCCCTGCAGACCCTGTCAACTCCATCACCATAACAACCCTTCAACAGTCTATCGTGGCAACAATGCCAACGAGGCAGAAGCATACTGCTTTGATCATTTGTACTCTGGTTGCGTTCCGAATCGCATACTTTCTACTATATAGTATGTAGAAAAAAGATTTAGGATGTCCCGATTCTTGTGGCCAGATTTAGGATGGTTAGAATACCCGGATGGTCTACTTCATGCGGCCAAGATTGTTAGTGTTGAAAAGTGCATCCTATTTGGGCGATTCTGACCCACAATCCAGTGCGCACGTGAAGTGACGTAACATCGACGAAGCCTATAGGTCCATGTTATGAAAACAAACGGGGATGCGACGGATATAAAAGCAAGAGGCAAGATCAAGGCGCAATGTTATGATGAAATAAGAGAGAAAAGTATGTCCCAATAGTATGTCTACTGCATCCTAACTAGATTCTTTTTATCGTCGGATGTAGTATGTAGAATAGAAAAAAGAAAGGTATGCGATTCGGAACGCAACCTCTGTTGTGTGCCAACACATTTAAAAAAAGAGGAGTCCATGTCAAAAATTCATCCGACCATCAGATGGCCCGATCGGGAGCAGATGATCGGTCCTCACTCCCCCCTGTACATCGCAAGGCAAACCGATCCCGGGACGAAGCAAAATACGGCCCGATTCTAAAATGATGACTTGTGTGCCGAAATTGGGGCTTAACTCGTACAGTGTATGCACAGAAACAAGGGGTTTGAGTACACAGACAATCAGGGGATAACCCGATGCAGGCTAACTAAATCCGATTACAGGATGTGCGATCTGAAACGAGGAGATGTGAGACACCAAAATAGGGCAGGGAGTGCCAAATATGACTTAAGCAATAGCACACGAGAGGGAGCATGTTGTCGCTGTATATCAGCACTGCTGTGATTCGGTCGTAGGTACGAGGCCGCAGGCCGAGTGCCGAAGAGAAATACAGCAGTGCTGATATACAGCGACAACATTGCGACCTCGAGTGTGCTATTGCTTTTATACAGCAGTTTTACAACTGAAATTCACAGGTTATCTTTAAAATGTTATCTTTAATCATGTAAGAATGTATTTGCTTCCGCCAACACAAATAGTTCGTGTCAACAACTTGACGGGACTCGGAGTGAGCTCGTCCTGCAGTGTTTACTTTGGTAACATTAACCACGGCGCCGATGTCCCGTAAAAATCACCAAAGAAACGGAACGGCGGATCTTAATCTAGTTGGTAATAAGGTCCGCTGTCCAATCCAAACCCCCACGCTTCATTTCCCAGAGTTTATGAGTGTATTTCGGCCCGGGGGAAGTAACGTTATACAATGGTAAAGCTATGCTAGGCTAAAGCTATGCTGCGCTCGTATTATTCAGTTTATCTACACACACTATTGCTGTCTTCAGTAACGTGAGTGTGAGCGACTACCGCACACTGTCTCTGTCTGTGTGTGGCAGCGATGCCCTCTCACATGGGAGAGACTCGCCACAGTCAACCTGAGTCACACACACACACACACAGATAACACAAGTGAAGCTCCGGCTCATCAGTGAGCCGCGGAGTGATTTTGACAGTTGGTCTACAGTTTGGTGAAAAGTCCGAGTGATGTTGTTCGCTAATAGCACTCCTTCAGAACGTTCAGAAGGTCTCTCGTCCAATCAAATCACTCGCTCAGAACCAACTGCTGTATAAAAAAATAATAATGATCATGAACTAGACTAAGAGTGGGACGTGGCAGTACTGATGCCATCTGAGGAGAGAAACTGACACAGTACCAACAACTTGACTGTTGCGTTATTGTTTAAAGCTCAACAGTAGGGCTATATCCAACTCAAGAAGAACTCAAGTGAAGAATTGTCAGTAGCCTCATAAAAGCAATTCAGTAAGAAGTATTTTTTTTTGTCATTAAAGCTGCAGTGTCTAATTTTTTCACTGTAATATTTGGCAAAACTGTCATAATAGCCATTCAGCTATATGTAGGTGAAGTAGTCTGAAAATATTTTTTCATCACTTTGCTCCCCCCTGCCTCTGTGTGCTGCCCCCAAAAATTGCCACCGGTCATGTTAATTTTGACCAATCAGAGCAGGCTCAGATACTCCGTTCTTATTGGCTGTGGGACTGTCCGTTCACTTGGCAACGACGTTGATGCGTCAGTTGCGTGAGCGTTCACGACCCTAGCAGTCTGAAACTACTGTTTGGTCCTACTACGGCAGACAGCGACTTTTTTTCAAAAAAGCGACAAATCTAGCTTCTTTTCTGGAGTTATTGGTGACTTTTGGCGACTTTTTGAGGTGAAAACACGTATCGCTATGACTCTTCACAACGAGCAGTGGGTGCCTGCGCGGCCCCTCCCTTCCCCGTTTCCAAGCACTTACAGGCGGCCTCATTCCTCGAGCAGCAGTCCCTCCCAGCTGTCTCCTGTTAGCAGGTTAGCAGGAGCTAACAGGAGACGTACATTAGCAATGTCTTCACCAACGAACTATCTATACTGTACTATCTATGCAACGAACCCTCAATTTACCATTCCCCGGATACCAACAACTAACACGGTGGGAGGACAGTGTGTACACAGAGACTGAGAAACACCGAGGAGGAAATGTAGTCGGGCGGCTGTTGCTGTATGAAGCCGCTCGGGGAAGACGTGTGGAAAGTGAGCCAGGAGAATGGGCTTCCTTTGGCTGTGCTTTAGCTGATAAACCAAGTTAGCACCGGTCGGATAGCATTAGTTAACTCACCCGGTTGTGTGCAGCCACCACCTCCATATAATGAACCGAAACATACTGCTAAGTCCGGGGAACTTTCACGAAAAGTACAACAAAGCACCGGTGTTTATCTACGCCGCCTCCCTGCTACACCGCTACCCGACAGTGTTCACCTGCTGGCCGGCTAGACTGCTGCTAACCCCCGGCGCCGTCCAACTGGCTTCCCCGTCTCCAGCGAAGCTACAACCGGCACGCTCCACTCCGGTTGTGTGCAGCTACCACCTCCATAATGAACCGAAACATAACTGCTATGTCCGGGGAACGAAGCACCGGTGTATCTACGCCAGCCACGGTCCCGTCACAGCCAGGTAGGGTAATGTAGGATACTTGCCTTTATTTTGTACTGCCGTGCACACAATGGTGCTGTAAATGTGTTTGGTATGGTGCTCCCTTGCTGTTTGTGTGAATCTGCATTGCTGTTTTAAGGCTATTTGTTCCGTTTAGTTGCTGTTAATTTGTCTTTTGGCACAATTGTTGGCCGTGTTGTTGTTGTTTTTGTGCGGACATGATCGCTGTTGTGTCGGGTCGGCCAAGGTTGATTAGGGGAATAAATATATCGGGGATGGGGGGGAGACACTAGGTGCGTTGGGTGCAACATGAACGCGCTTAGCTGTTGTTCGGAGGGAGGAGCTGCAGCAGGTAGAGCGTTTGCGAAAACAGCCGTTGGATCCCAACGGCTCCCAACGGCTGAAATTAGACACTGCAGCTTTAAGCTGACTTAACTGCATAGTATTTTCTGTCCACCAAGGGATAGTGAAAGGTACCATTTTAATTTAATAAGAGTAAATACCAAATTAGATATTTTTTTAAGAAACATTCAACTGCTATTTTCTTGGTTAACTGTTATGTTTTTAATGAGAAAACTTTATCTTTCTCAAGCATTTTCGTCTTTGAGTTTAAAGATTTTCTAACCAAAATAAATGACTTGTGGGAACATGGTTCTGTGATCTCTTTGAGGAATACACAGTCCCTAAATCTGAACAAATAATAATGTAATTGAGAGTCCACTGCAGTGTTTCCAGCTGAACAGACAGCGAAAGCCATACTGTTTCAAAAGAACTTCCCCAAAATAGTGTTATGGGTCAAAATGCTGTTACAGAGAATTCCATTAGTATCGGTTTCAGTTTAAATGTTGATTCATAGAGTGTAATATCTCTCGCTTTCAGTGGACAGATGAGTTATGTGGTACAGCCGGTGTATGAGATGATTTCATTAGTATTGGTTTCAGTGGAGAGTTTTGTGTGCCGTGGTGCGAGTGCTGCTTCAGAAGAGGCTCCTCCACTCTGCCTGGGTCTCAGTCTGGAAGAAATTCTATTAAAAGAAAGCATTGCAAGAGAATTCCTGAGTGTGGCCCTTCGGATCCTTTAAGGAGTGACTGTGAAAGCATCCCACATCTCTCTGAACCCCCCAGCCCCTCTCCCACTCATTCACCGACTGTTAATTTAATCTACCACTGCCTCGTACTTTTCTCTGAAACCCTTATGCTTGCGATGATCAGTTGATCTTTTTCAGACTGACTGCTAACACAATCTACATATATGCATATACTGTATATCCCCGCTGGCACTGCAGGGACATCTGCTGTAGAACTTTGAAAGGAGAATGGGTGGAGTGAAACCTCCAAAGTGAGGACTAATAATGTCCACACCTATGAGGGTAGTTTAGAGCTCAAAGCTTCTGCTGGGAAATACTGAGGATCGAATGTTAGAAAAATGTATTTTATACAATTGATAGTGGTTATTTAAAATAAGTCAGTCATTTACAAATGCTGCAGATATTTTGAAGCTTTCTTTAAGGGAGTCATACCTTATGGATAATGTCGATCATATTTGTTCTGAAAATAAGGTTTAAGAAATGTTGTCACTCTTTCTTCTGGGCACAAAGCTTTGACCAATAAAGAGTATATACTCCAACCCCGGCTATCACCGTCCGATATAAACCCCGTCTACCAAATAAGGGTACCGTCTGCAATGCCAGCCAGATCTAGGGTTTTCTGCCGAACCAAACTGTGCTGCTCAGACGCAAAACCCTCTGAGGCCGGTTTCCCGAAGCCTTCTTAGAGCCTTCTTAACGCTACGTCATTCGTAACCCCTACTTAGAGTTCCTACTTAACGTTTCGCCTGTATCCCGAAACGTTCTTTGCTACGAATGTCTTTCGTACGTCATGTTGGTAAGGTTGGTCTGGAGCGCCCTCAGAGCCTTCTTAGCTCTACGGTAGGGATGTTTCAGCTCTCACTTGTGTCATTTAACTAATAAATCTGACTGTATTTCATATCAAACGGACACAGTGATGACTGTATTTAATAACAAACTGTTAAAAACGATACAACTGCATATAGTGTATATCACGTATATTTATTTATTTATTTAAAGTAGGCTATTTGATATTTTAGCAGAATACCATTCACTCTGATTCACAAAGTGTCACTTCAAACTATATGAACAAGTACTTTTTAGTCATCTAACTGACTTGCATTAACTGAATGGATGCGATATCAATATGAAAATACTTTATATGTGATCGCCTGCAGTCGGATCGATTTTGCCAGTTTGATATTGAATACAGTCATCGCTGTGTCCCTTTGATATGAAATACAGTCAGATGTATAAGTTTAATGACACAAGTGGAAGTCCCTGCGATCGCTGTGTTATCGCCAGAGATACAGACCCCCACATTCCCTTCCGTTAAAGCACCATGCGTAAAACGGACACAAGTTTCTTCATGAATGCCACACATTCATGAAGAAAATGATTGCTGGAAACAATCTTAATCTTAATCTCCTCCGCTGTTTCTATGGGCCGGTTTCACAGACAAGGCTTAAACCTAGTCCGAGACTAAAATGCCTGTTTGAGCTGGATTAATTCAAAGCTACTTGCACAGACTCAGTTTAAAATAGTCCTAGATTAAAGCTATTCTGGATTAAACAAAGCCAATTGCAAGACTGTCGACTAGAGCTACTCTAGGTCTAAATTTGATCATAAATTAATCCTCCAAAGAGGCAGGTTTAACTTCAGCTTAGTGGTGTTTGTGAGAGAGCATGGACTATTTGGAATATCTAAATGAAGACCAACTCCCACTGCAGAGGATAGCCAGAAGAGTACTTGTGGATAGGTCTTATCCAAAACATTTATTTGATGAACTTACATTTCGAGACCGCTTACAATGTGGAAATAACAACTTTGCTTGAGCTTATTAGATGGATGCATTTAAATTGAAGACATATTCAGCATAATAAAATGAGTGTCTAAAACCATTCTATTTTCAAATGTGGTTGTTGTGATTTAAAATACTGACACACATGAATAACCAAATGACAAAACACAACATGAACACCTTTTATTTTCTACTTATATCTTCACTGTGATTAGTAATCACGATTGTCTCAGTACTGTATCTTGTTTGAATCATAGCTCTCTCTTCCAACTTCATGTCCAATTCCACCTGTAGAATTTTCATTTTCATGTCATACTTCCTTCAGATATTGCATTTTCTGTTCATGGAATTCTCAGGCTAACTTTCATGCAACGTCATCTTTTTTGTCCTTTGTTGAAAGGTTGTGGCAAGCTCTTCTTTAAAGCGAGATTCGGGTTTTTCCAGAGTCTATCAGTGCAGATATCATTAAATATAATGTAAAAATTATAAATGAGAAAGATGTGAAATACTGATAATAATGAAGATAACCTGAAGTTGGTGTATTGTTCTCTTAGTAACATTTTCATTAGAATTGAATTTGTTGCAAATTGCGGCCCAACTATTTATTTGCTCAGTCCCAGCAGTATGGCTTTTAGATTCAATAACCGGATGGTTTCAAACTATTTTTTTTAAGAGATTTTTTTTCAAATTCATTAAAGTTTATTGATGGGATTTTTTTAGCCTCTGCCATTGTTTTTTCTCACAAGCAATGGTGTTTCTGCTCCACTCCGGGTTTTTATGATCACCGTTGGACCAGCAGCATGTGCTCATGGGCAGGTGTTCACAATCAGGCTTACTTACCTTACTCCAGGACTTCATATTCTCAGACTAACTAAGCCAAACTTAAGCCATATCCATGACAGTGATTTAAACGTCCCAGTTTAACTAGTCCACATTAAGGCCTACTCATGGCTTAATCTAGGCCCTGTCTGTGAAACCGGCCCTATGGGCCAGTTTCACAGACATGGATTAAGCCTAGTCCTGGACTAAATGGAATTTTGAATGGAGATTGTCCATTGAAAGTACAATTTAGTCCAGAACTAGGCTTAATCCATGTCTGCGAAACCGCCCTTTATGTTCTATGTCTTTTTTAAATCAGTTTAGGCTATGGTAGTATGTTCGACCATGTTTAACACCAGAACCTCTGCACTGTGTTCCACACGGCTCGTCCGGCTCAGCTGAAAGCAGCCGGGCAGAGTGTGTCGGATCCTCCGCCTCAAAACATGTAAACTGTGAAAAAAATAATTAATAATCAATTAAAGCTTACCTTAAAATAAGTGTGCCATGTTACTGTTTATTGTATGTAGGATTTTAGGTCATTTGGACGCTGTTTTGGCCATCTGTTTTTTTGATATTGGCTATTGGCAATATTATATCTACTTTCAGTTTCCTTACTGACCCACCACGAAACCTGATTAGTGTTCTTAAAGATACTTAGATTATGAAACAAGAGGTCCAAAACACAGATGATGATTAAACAAACTAATGTATGACTTTACATTACACTAGAAATGCACGGGTAGATTTGATTATGCAGCATATAAAGGGAACGCTGGCGATTCTAGTGTTAAATAAATGTTTCAGCCTAGAAGGATTTCTTTGAAGGATTTCTAGCAATCTTTTATTCGCAAAGACTGCAATACGTTTTATAATATAGCCTAGTCTTGTCATGCAGCTGCGCATGAAATGAGCAGGAAATGGAAAATCGAACTCTGAGCAATCGATTTCAGCTGTGTACGAACGACTAAGAGACCGTTCGGGAACCACGACTACAGAGGTAAACAACTTTGGTAAATCATAACGTAGGAGTCTTCGTAGCTCGCAAAGAGAGGACGTTATCGGGAAACCGGCCCCAGATCATTACGCTGAGTTAAGATTGTGTAAATGTTTTCTTACAAGGAATTCCAGCAGAGAAGTGATTGAGGACAGGACTTTGAGAAATGAATAGGTAAAGTGAGGAGGTGAGACTGATCCTGTATCTGGGTGTTATGCACAATGCTGTTATTGGTCGATCACAAACATACTGTATCTGGTGATATATGTGCCAAATGAGAAACTGACATGGGACAGATTGGAAGTGCATTAAATCCATTACTGGTGCTGTGTTGGCTTATGGTGTAGCCTTGGTGGGAATTGTGTCAATGAATCAAGACTGTGAAATTGCATTAGTGATGAAAGGAATGTTACTTCACTGAAAGAGAAGTTCAGAAACATCCATAATGAGATTAGGATCAGCCACAACTTCATCATCAGATCTACAAAAATATATGAAGTTGCTGACTAACAATGTATTCATATTATTAACAGGGTAATGAACCGTGCATTACCTTTCTGGGATTACGCTTTTACTAGGTCACCATGTCCTAAAAAAGTGACTTAAAAAATGTTTTATGATAAATGTAGAGAACTGATATTTAAAACTAGAGTCTACAGCCATAGCAGCTCTGTTAGCTTGCTAACAACAGTCTAAACTATAGCTTACCCTTCACACTTTCTGAGGGTAACAAGTGTTTTGTTATAAACCCATTGTGTAAAAGCCTAGAAGAAAAATACTGAGAAGCAAAATATTTTGAATTTGACATGAAAAACACAAAACATCCTCTCACCTGAAATGCAGCTGTCTTCCTCCAAGGAAGTCTATGTATGTGACCTCTGATCCCAATTCTGGACCTTTTTTATATCAACATTTAGGTACAATATGCTTATCTTCTCACAATTACAACCTGCTGACAATACTGATGTTTTAGCTATGTAATAAACATTGTCACCAGCTTCGTTTAGTGGTTAAACATGTAGTATAAAGAAGTAAGACGTTAACATGAATACGGCTCTCTAATACAGGTTTTCTTTTGCCAGATATGTGTTGCCACAGGAACACTGATTTGGCACGGCGCGCAAAGAGGGCATTCAGAGGTGATGGCAAACGAATCAACCACCGCTGAGAGTGATACTCACTTCATCTGAGTGTATGAAAGCTTGTGCATTCATATAGTGTTTCAAATGATTACAGAAACATTGCCAAAAGGAAAATGGCACAATTCTTTATTAATTATTTTTTTACCTGTCATCTCATTTATTTCAAATAGTATTGCATTGCAATTTTAGATGACTGTGTCTCAACAGTTCTAATACTGTCCATTGTAAGTCATTACTTTTTAAATTCATGTCGGTTTGGGGGAAGAAGGGGGGAAGTATTATTCTTCAATTGTTCTGTTTTTAGCTCATTTATAATGTCCTTTTGTAATATGCCCCATCCCAGGCTCTTTATTGAGCTGTCGGTTATGATGTGAGCACTCAGGCCCAGGCTCTTCACACACTGCCAACGGCGACTAATAGGCCCTGCAGGAAGGAAACTCTGCCTGCTGTCCCGTTTTGCATTAAATACTTGAGGGAAAGTGTTCATATCTAAATTAGCCATTGCCTCAGGGTTGACTGAGGTTTAGATGTTTAGACATATATCTCTCTCTCTGTCAATCATCATTGCAATTACATTTATTTTTTTCTGTCTTTCTCGAAATTCTCTCTCTCTGTTCATCGCCTTGTTGCCGCGAGCAATGATGTCTTCCAGCCATCTTATATTCAGGCATATGTTTAAAAACATCCCTGTTTTTCAGCAACTTCAAGTCATACACCTAAAAAGGCACACAATTGATCGTATTCAATTGTACATAGGTTGGGCCAGCGGTTTCTGTGAGCATTGATTATGATATCGCCGGACTGCTAGGTAAAAGTGTCAGAAAAAAGTGCCTCACAGGCGGACACAGGTAGCGACTAATGCATCGTGTTTGGTGCTGGAGATAGCACACCCATTGGCTGTTGACATTGATGTCATTTAACTTCCCTATTTGCATAATCCAACCATAAAGACTCACGATAATATCAAACATGTTTGTATTGATTTTGGTGGAATGTCAAGACGGGAAGAAGACTGACTGAAATCAGGTCAGATGACCCACTTTACATTAAAGGTCCCATATTATGCTAAATGCACTTTTTAAATGTGTTCCAACATATCCATGCGTCCACGGTGTGCCTAGAGACTGCCAAAATATCAAAAAAAATAACAATCTCTCCTTTTCTCACTCTCCCCTTTTCTGAAACCCCCACCCCTCCCCCCAAAAACACTCCAGTCAGAATTATCCCCTTTTCTGACCTCACAAACCGTAAAGCCAGAAGCTTCCACTGTGCAGCCCACACCCCTATTTCTTATTGGTCCACGGCCCTGACAGACAGAGGGCGAGGCGTATCTGGCTTCGCTTCCGGACAGGGGGCGGGGGGGAGCTCAAAGATTGTATATTTACGAGGGGACCTGCAACTCTTTTTTTTAAAATAGGCCATCGTGAGATTAGCTGAACATCAGCATAGTACAATAAATTATCTGAAAGTTTTTTTCAGCAAACAATTAAAGAAAAACGTATTAGGGACCACTAAGACCATATAATATGGTGTATAATAGAACCGAAAAGTGTATAATATGGGAGCTTTAAACCACTGAGATTACTGGTGCGCACCACAACTCGATCAGGACTCGTGTGATTTCAGTCCGACATTGGAAATGATAAATATACTGTATATATTATGTTATATATGGTTATATTTCATTAGCGGATGGAAACAACAAAGGAACTTGTTGACAATGGCATTAAACCAGTCATCTCAACCCTTCTTCACTGAGTAATTTTACCATTTATTTATTGTGCTTGTCTAAATGAATACATCATACTGTATATTTAGATTGAAATTCATTTGAGACTGGGCTGTGCCTCTCTCTTTCTGTGTGTTTCTCTGTGTGACAGTGATACTTTGTATCTCTGCCCTCACAAAGGCATAATCAATTTAAGAGTTTGTCTTGGGTCATTATTACCTGCTGGAGGACCATCTGTTATCTCAGGCTGGCCCAGGACTCTGCCAGACACACACACACACACACACACACACACACAACACACACACACACAACACACACACACACACACACACACACATGGGCAGTGGCACATTGCCTGAAGGGTTGCCTGCCAGGTAAATTTGGACCACAGTAAACATTTGCGATGAAGTATAACTATAGTATGATTGTGAGTGCACAGTTCTGTTTTCCTTGTGGTAATGCTTACTGTATGTAGGGTTGGGTACTGTTTTAATTCTACTGACAGTTATCAAATCTTGGTTCAGATTCACATTTTGGAGAGAACAAAAAGGACAACTATTTTAAGAACAAACGCTTTGAACAGTTCTTGCATAGGAAGGTTGCCCTGTATTTTCCTGCGTTATTAACAATAAATAATACTCCTTCTTTTAAGGATCAGCAACACAAATAGATACAAACTAAATATTGAATGTACAGTTGTTATGGAAACAGCATCAATCTGATACAGAGCGGATGTCTGCAATGTAACCTAACGATTCTTCTGGGGGGAAACCAGCATATTTCACTATACCACAGAAGGATGTGAACAAAATGTACAGTAGATGGACAATCCCTATACATACCCAACCTCTTTGTAAACTTCAAGGGTAATTGACCTACCTGGTTAAATAAAGTAAAAAAATAAAATAATTCAAAATGGAAAAACCCTGCTCTGATGGTGCTGCTGCCAGTATTTGTACTTGAACCGGTCCCATATACTCTGCTTTTATCCTCCAGTGTGTGTCTTTAACCCAGAATCCAATGGGGTAGTAAGTAGGGCTCTGATGTCCAACACTGAATTGTAGATATATCTAATATACAATTATTCTTCTGTGCCATTCTTTGCTTTTAATTATTTGTTCACCGTGACGGATCAAGGTCACAGAATTTAGACATCTTAATGGTGGACACACGCTCACTCACACACACGCGCGCGCGCTGTGTCTATTTGCACAGTCAAAGGCTCGCTCAGCTTTTGTAGTACAGGAATGATCTGCATCTCTGCATACAATCAATGCCTATAGGTGGAAAGGGTAATGCAATATACTCCAAATAGAGCACTGTTACTCTGCAGGAGTAAACATTAATGCATTATTACATTTTCTAAATGAGGGAAGCGGTCTTATGATGAGATATGATGCTGTATTGTTGAATCCAAACAAGTAAATTAAAAATATTGACTGTTAAAGGCACACTACGCAAGATTTCAATGAAAAAAAAATTATAATTGTGGGGCGAGCAGGTACCTCCAACACTCAGGGGAAATGGTGCACTGCTCGATTGATTGAAGCCTAGAAAACGTCCCGACGGAGCAAAAGATATCAACACAAAGAAAAATACAGTGAGGGGGGACTGTGCAGATAAACACAATACCACACATTCTAGTGAATCAGAAGTGATCATTGAGTCGGATTACTTTAGTGTGACTCTATAATTTCACATTTAATGAAAATGTTGCAGTCATCCTTTAAATAAAAACCTTGAGGCTGCACACTTATTTAAATAATAATAATAGTATTTGGCTACATTAAATAACTGCCATGTCCATCGCAGAAAAACGCTTTTCAAACTTGACTATTTGGTTACAGTAACTCCCAATGCTTTTACATTGTTATTTTCTGCTGTATTAGCCAGATGTTTTCAGTAAATATGTTTTCACATAATAATATAATATCTTTATTTATATAGCACCTTTTAAAAACAATGGTTTACAAAGTGCTTTAACAAAATACATACCACCAGCAAGTAGGGGAGAACGGGGTAATTTGTCACACGGGTTGGTTGTCACAATCGTTATATCTCAGAACCAGAAGGCGCTGTCTGTGAAATTTTGGTATGTAAATATCCAGAATTGGGATCAGAGGTCACCTACATAGTCTTCCTTGGAGTTAGACTGCTGAATTTGAGGTGAGACGACTGTTTGTGTTTTTCATGTCAAATGGAAAATATTTAGCTCCACAGTATTTTTCTTCTAGGCTTTTACACAATGGGTTTATAACAAAACACTTGTTACGCATACAAAGTGTGAAGGGTAAACTATAGTTTAGATTGTGGTTAGCAAGCTAATTAGTTGTCAGATGGTTGTTGGCCTTGATGCTAGCAAGAAATTCAAGTTGGGGTTGGTCGTCACATTTTTTGGGGGTTGGTTGTCACATGTTATCTCAAGGCTGCAGCCAAAAAAGTAACCCAATAACAAAATAAATTGTCAAGCTGTATCCTCACTGACACCCCAGAGAAGGAAAGAATAGAGCAGGAAGAGGCAGCTAGCATGCAAAAGAAAAAAGGGCAACAAAATCAAAACAACCCAGTGCATCCCAAACTAGACCAGCTGCCAAGGCTACAGTAAGTTATGTAGGCCTATTTGTCAACTTGACAATGCAATTAAACTTTCAAATTTAGTTCTACTTTCTTGCCTTCTTTTTAAGATTATTCCCATTAAGATAACATTGTGACAAACAACCCCATAGTGTTTGACACCCGACCCCTTGATGGGGTTGGTTGTCACAATGTGTAAGGGTGTCTTTGATGATTAATTTCTTCTTTATTACAATACGTTAGAAAAAGTGAGGGGTTCACATTTCAAGCCAACACCTTAAGCTTCAATTTAATGTAGGAATGACTATTGAAAGATGTTTAGGTGATAAGCAATTATCACTAGAGTAAAAAGTGTGCCTACTTACCCCGTTCTCCCCTTGTGTGCTTCCTGCTTTCCTACTGTGCAGACGCTTTTCTGCTTGCTCTCTCCTCCTCTTGCACTTTTTGCTTATATTCTTCTTTTTCGTCAACATAAATTTAGCAGCAGCTCCTGGATACATACAAATCAATGGGACAGTAATTTATTTTATTTTTTAATAGATACTACCGGCATTTTTAGAAACTTTTACGACCTCCTCAACAGAACGTGAAGAGGCCTACCAGCAGGACAAGCCTGTGGTGACTGTAAGTGAGGCGCTAAGCTAAAGCTAATTAGCAGCAAGATGCCTCCCTTATCAAACGAGGAGTACCAAATACTCCTACAGAGGATTACAGCACTGGAAACAAAAGTGAATCAAATAGAAGTGATCGTGGAAGTGAATGGACTATGTGGGAACGACACCACTCTATCAGTGACTCGAAACAGTGGACAAGATCGAGCTAACGCACAGCTAACTAGCACCGGCAAGGCTACGAAGAAACAGAAGGACTGTGTTCAAGGCAGTGATAACCCTCCCTGGAATCGTCTTGGGGCAAAGCCAAAGAGATTGGAAAAGGGAGGACGGATAACCGGCAGGGCCGAGCGCCATGAGATGGACGGCTGGCCTGCGTTATCACTCAGGCACGGTGCCTCCTCAACCCCCGCGCCTCGGAGGCCGCAGCAATGGATTACTGCAAGGGGGAGAGGTAACAACAGCAAACTTCCACAGCAAACAAGTGTGCAAGTGTCGAACCGGTTTACTCCACTGATGCAAGTCCCTGGATTTCCCTCTGATGACCTGGATAACACAGCAGCTTCACACCGCAAGGTAAGGCCCGAAAGCCAAGAGCCACAGAGGGAGCTAACAACCGGGCTAACCAAGCTAACAACCGGGCCTGAAAATCTGATAGTTGGAGACTTTTCTGTTAGAGATATGAAAAGCATGTTTAGTGTTGATACCAAAGTACTTTGCTATCCAAATGATATGGTATCTGACTTAGAAAAAAGAATCCTGGACATTGCAGCTTCACACACAACTGTAAAGAACATCATTCTGCACATCGGGTCAAATGATGTTGTAAAGCAGGAGTCTGAAATGTTGAAACAGGACTTTAGAGATCTCTTGAACACGGTCAGCTCACTGAAAGCTAAGGTGTATATCAGTGGTCCTCTGCCACCAATCAGAAGAGGACCTGAGAAATTCACTAGATTGCTGGCACTGAACACGTGGCTTTCAGCTGCGTGCCCCGACCACTCAGTGCATTTTATTGACAATTTTAACACTTTCTGGAACCGCAGGCAGTTTTTTAAGACAGATGGACTCTGCCTAAATAAGACAGGATTACAAGTATTCATATCAAATGTATTCTACGTCCTGCAACACTCATCTGTTCGTGCCAAGGACAAGATACTGGAGAAAGCCAAAACACAGCATTGCAGCAGCGCCGAAGGACAACTGCCGGCCCCAGATGACAGCTCAGACCATGAGAGATATCAGGGCAGAGAGGAGGGGGCTCCACCCATCCCCGTCTCCCCTAGACCCCGCAGATCATCACCAAGCCAACCTCTCTCTCCTCCTTTCTCTCCTACACCCACCCTTTCTCAATCCTCTCCTGAGCTGGAGTTCATGGAAATCGTTCGTACTCCCCGTCCTCGATGTCCATCTACCCCCCCCACAACTCGTCAATCTTAGCCACAGCGCCCGGCTCGTCACCCCTCCACGCACACCCCCTCTGATCCCACCGCGACGTCATCGGCAGCAGTCCCAGCCTGATGAGCCTGCTTGTTTACGGAATAAAAGCACTTGTTGATACGAACCGGGCCGCGGCTACACAGTTACCGCCTTTGACTCACAAGATAAGCCGGGGCCCTGTTTCTCAAGGTTTACCTCAAGAAACAGGAAACTCTTAAATCCTGCAAATGTATCTAATCTGATAAGTATTCCTCTTCAGCCACAGTTGGCTGAAATAAATCGGGGTGACCATGTTTCGAACACACTAAATGTAGCTTTATTAAACATCAGATCCTTGGCAGGAAAAACATTTTTAATTAATGATCTTATTACTAGGCACAATCTTGATTTCATGTTTTTAACTGAAACTTGGTTAGACCAAGATAACAGCTCAGCTGTTCTCATAGAGTCCGCCCCCCCAAATTACAATTTTGTGAGTGAATCCAGAGTGCATAAAAAAGGAGGGGGGGTTGCTATTCTGTTTAAAGAATCTCTACAATGCAAAAAGATGTCTTATGGAAATGTTGATTCATTTGAGTATGTGGCTCTACAGTTAAATTCAGCCTCTAGAGCTATTTTCATTAGTATTTACAGGCCACCACAATACAATACAAGCTTTTTTGATGAACTTACTGAACTGCTGTCTGTAATATGTACTGAGTTTGACTGTGTATTAATCGTCGGAGATTTCAATATTCATACTGACAAACCAGAGGATAGATGTGCGAAAGAACTGTGCTGTGTCCTTGACAACTTTGGACTAAATCAGCATGTTGACAAACCAACTCATAACAAAGGGCACACGCTGGACCTTATCATTTCCAGAGAAATGAACATTTCAGACATAACAGTGGCAGATATGGGTCCCCTCACGGACCATTCCTGTTTATTTTTTGAGAGTACAATGTCTGTGCACACAATTGATCAATCAAAAGCAATCAAAAAGCGGTATATTACAGAAAATACCAGTGAAACATTCATTCAAGCATTTTCTTCGATACCACCCCTCCCCTGTAACTCAGTTAAGGAGCTCTTAGACAACTTTAACGGCAAACTTACAAGTGTTATAGATGCTATTGCGCCCACTAAGATGAAGGTTGTCTCTGGTAAGAAAAGATCTCCTTGGAGAAATGCCCCGCAGGTCAGAATAGAAAGAAGAGTGCCGTAAAGCAGAACGCAGGTGGCGAAAAACAAATCTCCAGGTTCATTAAGGGCCAGTTTCACAGACATGGATTAAGCCTAGTCCTGGACTAAATGGAATTTTGAATGGAGATTGTCCATTGAAAGTACAATTTAGTCCAGAACTAGGCTTAATCCATGTCTGCGAAACCGGCCCTATGACATCTTCAAAGAGAAACTGTGCACGTTTAACTCAGAACTGAGAAATGCAAGGCATTCTTTCTTTTCTGACATCATCACCAAAACAACAACAATGCACGTGCCCTGTTTGCTACTGTCGACAGATTAACAAAGCCTCCTGTGCCAGTAGCGTCTGAGCATCTTTCCACGAGGGCTTGCAATGAATTTGCCTCCTTCTTTACTGAGAAAATTCACAAAATTAGACAAGCTGTCACTGCATCAATACCAAGTTCAACATATGTGTCCCCTCTTAAAATCAATTCAAATGCAATGACAGAATTTTATCTTATAAACCACAAAAACCTGGAGGACATTATACAACACCTGAACTCCTCATCCTGTTGCCTTGACATTCTGCCCACAGGCTTCTTTAAAACTGTTTTTAGCTGTATGGCCTCAGATGTTCTACAAATTGTCAACACGTCCCTTCAGACAGGTGTATTCCCACAGGCCCTGAAAACAGCAGTCATCAAGCCACTCCTAAAAAAGAACAATCTAGATACATCACTCATGAAAAATTATAGGCCCATATCTAACCTACCATTTTTAAGTAAAATCATTGAAAAAGCTGTTTATCAACAGCTAAATAACTACTTAGCAATGAATAACTGCTTTGATGTCTTCCAGTCAGGATTTCGACAACACCACAGTACTGAGACTGCTCTGGTTAAGGTCCTCAATGACATCCACTTAAACACAGACAGTGGCAAAAGTTCTGTCTTAGTTTTACTGGATCTCAGTGCCGCTTTTGACACAGTTGACCACAGCATATTACTAGATCGACTAGCAAACTGGGTTGGACTTTCTGGAACTGTACTAAGCTGGTTTGAATCCTACTTAAAGGATAGAGACTACTATGTGTCAATAGGCAATTTCACATCTGAGCGGACAAATATTGAATGCGGGGTCCCCCAAGGTTCCATTCTTGGCCCTCTTCTATTTAGCATCTACATGCTCCCACTAGCTCAGATTATGAATAGGAACAAATTATGCTACCATAATTATGCAGACGACACACAAATTTACATAACCATATCACCAGGAGACTACAGTCCGATACAGGCACTGAGTAAGTGCATTGAACAAATCAATGATTGGATGTGCCAAAATTTCCTTCAATTAAACAGCGATAAAACTGAAGTAATTGTCTTTGGTGCCAAAGATGAACAATTAAAAGTCAGCGCACAGCTTGCATCCGTTATGTTAGAAGCCACGCCCCAAGCCAGAAATCTTGGTGTTGTTGTAGACTCCGACTTGAATTTCAAGAAACACATAAAATCAATTAATAAATCAGCCTACTACCACCTAAAAAACATATCAAGAATTAAAGGGCTTATGTCTCAGCAAGACTTAGAAAAACTTGTCCATGCATTTATCTTTAGTAGACTTGACTACTGTAACAGTGTCCTTGCTGGCCTTCCAAAAAAATCTATCAGACAACTTCAGCTAATTCAGAACGCTGCTGCTCGAGTCCTCACTAGGACCAAAAAAGTGGATCACATTACCCCAGTTCTGAGGTCTTTACACTGGCTTCCAGTCACTCAAAGAATTGATTTCAAAAAACTGATGTTGGTTTATAAAGCACTAAATGGTTTAGGGCCAAAATACATTACTGATATGCTGATAAGTTATGAACCGTCCAGAGCCCTTAGGTCGTCTGGGACAGGTCTACTTACAGTCCCTAGAGTTAGGACTAAACGAGGAGAAGCAGCTTTTAGTTTGTATGCACCAACAATCTGGAACAAACTCCCAGAGAACTTGAGGTCTGCTGCAACTCTCAGTTCTTTTAAATCGAGTCTGAAGTAGGGATGGGAATCGAGAACCGGTTCTTGTTCAGAACCGGTGCCGAGTCAACCAATTCCTTGGAATCGTTAACATGCCTGCTTAACGATGCCGCTTATCGGTTCCGCTCGTTGCAAATGCGTCATGACTTCAGACACGCGCTGCTTTGTTTTGGTTCAGAACGCAGCAAACATGTCCTCGAGGCAGAAGCACTCTAAAGTGTGGTTGTATTTCACGCGAAAAGGCGACAATACGGCCACTTGCAACAATTGTAAAGTTTCCATTTCATCAAACACGCAAGCGTGCAGACTGCGATCCTGACGGTTAAAAGTTTAAACGTCCGCTGCCTTACTAGTCGGCACCAGAATTGCCCATCACTTGGATTTGAACATAAAA
This sequence comes from Ammodytes dubius, assembly GCA_026122265.1. NCBI lineage: Eukaryota > Metazoa > Chordata > Actinopteri > Uranoscopiformes > Ammodytidae > Ammodytes > Ammodytes dubius. The sequence continues at coordinate 3,434,235 of CM047510.1, forward strand.
TGTATGAATTAACGTGTGTGTAGGCCTAGGTGTGGGCAAGTGAAAGGGGGAGATACATAAAAAGGCGAGAGCAGCATAAAGCAAAGCAAAAAGGATGTATTTACCGCTGCCAAAGGCCCGCTGTTTACTCTCATCAGCTGTTAAAATGCTGCCTTTACGCACGGCGGTGGAGACAGACCCAAAACAACACACAGCGGGACTCGGCGGTCCGGTGATAAGAAAACGTTTAACAAGACACTTTATAAAGACAGTAAGACACACTTAAAATAACGCTCTCTGCCCGTACAAAAAGCTCTGCCTTGGATTACTTGATGCAGCGATAGATGTATAAACCCATCCGCTACGTGTGTCTGATGACGGGCCATTATATTAATAATAAACAGCGCGCTGCACATAACAGCATGTACATTGTAAAGCTGAGATGGAGCGGTGACTCCTCGTCGCTGGTGTGGAGAAGAATAAGCAAAGCGATACATTCTCTTTTAGCCTTTCAGGCGAATTTATTCTCTTCTTGAATAGCCTACATGACTGACTGCTTCAACAACAACATACAACGTGACAGTTTGACCTGAGGCGTTCCTTCCACGGACTTATAAGGAAAGGGTTCCTTCACGTGAACGCAGTGACATCATCACGTTGCCCTTTCAGAGTAAGGGCGCAATCATCATATAATAATAACACTGAACATAAATTAAATATTTCGTATCCTTCCTGAGAGGGCAAACATGATGATTTTTCTGCATAAAAATGGTTAATTTGCCAAAGTTGATAGTTGGTCTTATCTTTTCAAAAGACTTGTTTATATTTATTATGTCAGTTGAATTTGGTTTCAAGTGCAAATGAGCACTGTTAATATTCCAAAAGCCACAAGCTCTTCCTTGACTGTTTTCAGTCTGTGTTTTTAGTTTTTAGGGCACATAATGGCATTTGGGCTTAAAAGCCAAACATTTATTTTTTTGTTTGGACCAATTAATGTGAAAATTGACAATTTCCTAATCCTCAAGTAGCCTACTCTTGATAATCTTTCAAGGCACAGACTAGACACACTTCTGATCAGATATTAAAGAGAGATAATAAAAACAAACTAATTTGTAGGCTACTTATTCTCTCACCCAATGAGAATCGATAAGAGAATCGATAAGGAATCGGATCGATAAGCAGAATCGGAACCGGAATCAGAATCGTTAAATTCTTAACGATTCCCATCCCTAGTCTGAAGACTTTTTTGTTTCCATTTTAACCTGCAATTTTCATTTTATTTGCTTCTTTTATTAAATCGAGTTTTCATTCTTTTATTTTTTATTTTTATTTGCTTCTTTTATTCGCTTTTAAATGTTTTATAATGTGTTTTATGTATTCTAATCTTGCCCCTGTAAAGTACTTTGAGTGGCCTTGTGTCTGAATTGTGCTATATAAATAAACTTGCCTTGCCTTGCCTTACAATCAAATAAATACATAACTACTAATAAAAACTAAAAAAACTAAAACACATATACAAAAAGATAAATACACATATATACACACAACAAACCAAACAAGAGTAATAGGTGCTAGGATAAAAAGACATTGAGGAAGAGACTAAAAAGAACATCCTGCTATAGGCTACACTACTGCCTCTCTGCACCAATCGGCTGACAGAGCACATGAGTTACTAACTGGTGAACACGGTGAAAGATTTAGCAGCTAAAGAACCAGGCAGTTGACTTCAGGATTTCTCTATCTCAGTATAGAGACAATTGGAAGAAACGTCTTGATAAAAGGAACTCTTTTCGAAAAAACCCATTTTCTTTTACAGTACATGAGTATTGCACAATCAAACATGTGTGCTGTAAATTACTGTGATGAAATTGACATTAAGATGCATGTCTCCACTAGCAACGGGTAAAAGGATATGTCATACACTTTCCAGGCATATGTGCATGACCTGGATCCATTATAAATATGTTTTTATTCTCTTTATGACAATCCCTGTCGATACACATGCATGCCAATGTCAACACATAGTCACAGCCCCATTGTTAAGGGTAAGAGAAGGTGACTGTGTGTGTGTGTGTGTGTGTGTGAGTGTGCGAGTGAGTGTGCGTGTGTGTGTGTGCTGTGACGGTGGCAGGCGATAATGAGTGATGTGCATTAGCCGTTCAACAGCATGATCCGGGCTATATTTAGAAGTAATTGTTTTTGTGTACAGAAGGCTTGAGAGCGGGTGTGACTTTCAACAAAGTAGCAGTTCATCAGCTGTGAGTCACTGGGTGGGTGAGCAAAAACACCCTCATTTGTCATGACACTTTTTATGACAATATGTTACAGTATATACTCATAGGATAGTCAAGTAAATACAAAAATATTTTTTCCTCCTTACTTTACAAACGTGTGCCAGCACACCGGTACATAAATAGACAGACAGACAGGGCCAATTTAAGGATTGGACTAATACTTGTCTATGGAAGAAAAACTGGCTTTTTGGGCCAGTGTTCATCACACAATGCTGCCAGAAATTACATTACCAAGTGTGGCCACTGTACCAACATTGCTTCAGTGCCCAGCTCTTGTCCTTGAGGCTTTGTTTCAAATCTTTAACGGCCAAAAGAAAGAATGAGTCCAACAGAAAAGCTAGTGCAGTGAATACAGATATAAATCAGCGTAGCACTCTACAATAAGGGTACATTACAAAAAACTCTAGTATTTATTAACTTACCCGTTAATAGCATTGAAAACATTTTGCCGTATCAACCCCTTTAGTGATGCTGCTGTGTATGATAAGCTTTTAAAGTTGGACTTCCTGGTTCATGTTCATCCTCTCATCAGTACACACTGATGCAGACCCTTGTGTAGTTTTAACAGAGGGCTGTTATCAGGGAATGCTCCCTAAGTACTGTCTGAAAGGCTCACCTCAGGGCAAAGAATGTCCCCTAATTCACTGCCGCAGCCAGTCTTCACCAAGCTTTAGCAGCCAGCCTTTTTGCATGGGACCATAGTTCATTATTTCAACTACATGACCAGCCACTCGGAAAATGATTGGAAGCCACATTACCAGCCAATTGGCCCTTTTCACAGCACCCCTTTCACACTAGGGGAAGCACAGGTGTTCCTAATAACATTAACAATGGCTCTGGTCTTGTCATGTGTCCGAGTAAACCACAACACTGTTATGGTGATCTAGCACACACAATATCTTGGCTTTTTGGTATGCTCATCAGTCTATGTATGTGAAATGGGGTAACTCTATGTCTGCCCCATTCAATGTAAGTAACGGAGTTAGGCAGGGAAGCATTTTATCTCCCTTTCTTTTTAATATTTATTTGGATGATCTTTCAAAGCTGCTAAATAACTGTGGAACAGGCTGTATGATCGGGAACACCATTATCAACCACCTGCTGTACGCAGATGATCTGGTGATTCTTTGTCCATACAGTGCTGGCCTCCAACAGCTGCTAAGGGTCTGCTCCCAATATGGTGCAGACTTTGATATTAAGTACAACTCCAAAAAGAGCAATATCATGATCGCTAGAAGCAGGGAGGACAAGAAACTGTTGGTTCCTGATTTTCTTCTGTCCGGTGCTGCCCTTAAAGTGTGTGAGGAGGTCAAATACTTAGGGCACTTTATAACTGCTGACCTGTCTGACGACAGGGACATCCGCAGACAGTACTGTATGATGTATGCACAAGCTAATATGTTGAAGCGCAAGTTTAGTATGTGTTCATTGTCTGTGAAGACCACTCTTTTTAAAGCTTTTTGCACCCCAATGTATACTGCCCACTTGTGGCGGCACTATAAGAAAAGCAGTATGCAGAAACTCAATGTAGCATATAATGATGGCATGAGGCTGCTGCTTCATATGCCACGTTGGAGCAGTGCAAGCCAAATGTTTGTCAGTGTTAATGTGCCCACCTGTCCTGCTGTGCTCAAGAATCTTATGTACAGATGTATGTGTAGACTATCGGAGTCATGTAACGGCATAATCACAACTCTAGTGAACCCTACAATGAGTGCGGTTAGGTTCACTTCCACATTATGGAACCATTGGCGCTTTAGCCTATATGCTAATATTTGAACACTATTTGTGTAGTGTGGAACTGACAGCTGGAGTCTTTTTTATTGTTGTTTGTCTTTTTACTGTTTTTGTATTGTATTATGGACCGTTTTCTCTGTGTCTGGAATAAAATTTATATATATATATATATATATATATATATATATATATATATATATATATATATATATATATATATATATATATATATATATATATATATATATATATATATATAATAACAGGATTTTTAAATGAAAGCGGCACAATGGAATTCAGCTATCATTCATTGTATCATTTACCCTCGTACCTTTCCCACTGTGACATGTTAAATGTCTTTCCACATCAGCCATCCACCTTGCGCCTAGTGCACATAATCAGATGGCAGCCATTGATCCTTCTGCACAGCAAGGAAATGATGGTCAGTTGAGTGAGTTCATGTGATCGACTGTGTGTAGGATTGTGTGGTCCTTTCCCAGAGTTTAATCCAAATTGCTTAGACTTTGTAGAAATGTCTCCCCTGAACACACTCTCGGGTTTTAAGACTATACAGCCTTATTTGGTCTGCTATGAGGCCAATGTGAGCCAATGTTGGCAAACTTGAAGCTGTCATAAGCGTAAATAAGCAAAGCGGGCCCACTTTGTTAACATTCCGTTTGTTTACATACCAGTTTACAGAGCCTGGGCTGTGTATTAACACCAGATTTTTTTTGTTCATGGGAGGAGCTATGGGTGGAGCTTAGTCTGAAAGTGTCTATAATTATTTTTTCATTGAAATGTTGCATAGTAGACCTTTAAGCGGGTAAATTATGTTGAAATTCCTGTTTTAAGTTTGCAGGCTGTATGACTCCACTTTGCTTGTGTTAGGACAACAGTTTTTGTTTGTTTTACCAATGACACAATGTCAGTGGCTTTCTCACAAGAGTAAATCACATTCAACACCTCACCTGCAGATGTAATTTCCTAAATTCCATTTAATTTCCTCTTAGTTAGAAAAACTACAGTACAACAACACATTTACACATCTACAATAACATGTGGAGATCAAAGGTCTTGTTTGATTGTGTATTCATTTCTAAGCTAAATATTTTCATCAGTTTGGTAAGTTGCCATCGTCAAATGATTGTCTCATAACATAGAAAGCTATGGGTCGCATAAACAACAAATGTATTCACAAAAGGTTATATGAACATCAAAGTCTTATTATTGGTGACTATCATGATTGTTACTGTGCAATGTTAGGCACCTGGCATGATCATATTTCGGAGCACATTTCACCAATTACTTTTTGTTCTTTCTTATGATGAAAGCTAACATCTTTCTTTCCATCCATCGGAATACAGAGTGGATGGGAACCCCAAGCCCCAGCCAACTGATAGGCTTCATGTGTAATTAATGGTCTGACACAGGCTAATGAAGCTAATGACGCTAACTGCGCTAGCATATGGGCGCCCCATGGGGATCCACACTCAGAGCTCTAATTTAGATAAATGACGCCCCAGGTTATGCCGGGCTATTTGCATTTCATTTGGCGGAGGCCAAGGGAGATGCGAGGATTAAGCCGGGGGATGGATTGGAGAGATCAAACAGGAGAGGTGTTTGGGGTTGGAGGCACAGGGAGATGAAGGTGTGTACTCTTGTGAATGTGTTTGTGCGTGTGTGTCTGTGTGTGGGTGTAAATCTCCCCTCGGCCGTGCGTGATGCTGTTGTCAGATAAAAGGATTGGTAGCAGAGGGAGCTGATGGCAGCTGTCAGACGTGTGTGTGTGTTTGTGTGTGTATGCGTGTATTTTTGTGGATGCACACAGCATTGCAATTATTGTACATTGGCCCTTGAGAGACATGTTATTGTCAATAGGAACTTAATTGTACTGTATTTGGACTGCATCAAGGTTACGCATGAGCCATGTTGTAACACACTCGTAGAAGTAACCTCACATGTATTAAGGGACTATCATGCAAGTAGTTTATTAGGATGGAAGGTGGCCTAACTCATTTACAAGACTAACTCAAATTTACATATTTTTCAATTTCAAGCCTCACAATCACAAGTCCCTAGTGGAATGTGTTTCAAATGTGGCATCACAACAAACATTCTATCTTTTAAAAAAGACACATTGACAAGTTCTTGGATGTAAAGTTTGATGCATATAATCTTGGTGATAATTCATCAAACATCCTGTATTAAGTTTCCAACTACAAGCTTTTTTAACAACAACAAAGGGAAACTATATGAATTTAACATAACGTTGACGTGTATTAGTAAAAGTATATGTAATGTACACAGGTTGTATCAGTGTCATATGTTTATCTCATTGTAAATTGCTCTGCATGTCTCCTGTTAAATGAATACTTCACCCATACGGAACCAGCATTCTATCATTATAAAATCACTATTATAATATAATGAATGAGGTTTTTCTTTCCTCAGTCTTCCCTCAGTCTTCCCTTGGCCCAGCTGTCCTGTTAAATCTAACCCTTACTGTGATGTCACAAGAAGGAAAATGTAGGGTTAGACATAGGGTTGCCGCGGTAGTAGGTGTTACCGGTGTTACTCGGTGTTGAAGGCTCACACCGGTGGGAGCCTCAACACCGAGCAACACCGGATAGTCTAGGCATAGGCCTATGCCTATTAAAAAAAAATAGACATAAAAGCCAATTGGTTAAATTTTGCGTGACGGCGGCAGTTCATTCGGCTAAATAAAAAACTAGTAGGCCTATGTCTAAGGCTACTCTAACTTCTAAGTTATAATAAAGCTACTCAGAAAACAATGAAACTGAAAGTGTCTGCTCCGCTCCGTGCAGCGCAGAGCCGCGTCACAGCAGCGGAGTCTCCCGTAGAGAGTTTATAAGACGATGGCGGAGGAGTTGGCTTCAAAGCCCAAAGCAAACGCGCCTATTTGGCAATATTTTTGATGAAACCCCAATACTAGGGAACCTGAAAACGTAGGCTAAACTAGGTAGTCTGCAAACTGTTGAAGATTCAGCAACAGGAGGTAACCGGAGGTAACACACACACTCACACACCCGCGCCTACACAGCGGCAGGCTGTCTGTGTGCTGCTGCTCCGTGTCGATGACAGCTTGCGGTGAAAAAATTATAAATTGTAAAGTGTGGGGGGGAGAGAACATGTTAAGTCCCCAGTGGAAATCACGCCGCAAATATAGGCCTATCCGTGGTAGCTTCACTTAAAACATTTGGAGCTGAAGCCCCGGTAAAATGACGTCGCGTCACCGACACACCTCAAAGTGCACGACAACAGTTATTGACAACACTGTAGAAAGTTCATATGGGTTGGTATGAGTCAAGGATCACACCGAGTTTAAACGAGTGAATTTAATCCAAGCATTCAATAAACTGCGCTCCGATCATGGCTCTGATAGCCTACAGACAGGTAAAAGTGAAGTAGCCCACCAGTCATTCTGATTCGATGAGGCAACACAGTACGGTGGCTCTGGTGGCTCATATTGAACAAATTGCATAATAATTTAACCAAATGATCTACAAACACTAAGCATTTGTTTCGTTCAAGAATAAATTGCGCGATCTAATGTTTAAGATCAAAGTAGCGCCTACAGAGCCGACGGACCGTCTTCTCTTGAAATCTGCGGTGAAGCCTAATAATTTTTTTTTTTTTTTTTTTTTTTTTAAAGACCCTGTCTGGTGGTGTTTACTCGGTAACACCGGTGTTGACGCACGTGTATTACTCGGTATGAAAATGTCCACACCGCGGCAACCCTAGTTAGACAGTGAGACCATAAAACACTCTTTCTGCCTTTTCTCAGGCTAAGATGAACCGATTTCAATTTTTTTTGCACATTTTTCCTACATAGGATCTCCGAGTTCAATACACCTTCATATTCCAACCGGTGAAGTGGTGAAGTAGGTCTTTAAGTGTCTGAAAAACACTGACAATGCATGCAGGTGTGAAGATGTTAGGAGAGAATAATATTCTGTAAGATCTTTCACTGATATGTATTTATTTATTATTATTCTTCCGAACAACTACACACAATACACAATTTTCTCTTTGCATATTCATACATATTACTTTGTGTTATCGTCCGAAGGGTATAGGGAATAGTTTGCTTTAGAGGAAAGTATAGTCCTAGCCTGGCTCCGCCCGCCTACCTACTTCCGCTAAAATTAAATGTTCCCTTCAGTAGTCAGTCTGGGGCTGCGGTGTATTCATGGGTTCCTGCTCGAATAGATTTCTACCGGTCCAATCAGCAAACAGAGGGAGTGGCTGAGAACGATGACGTTGAGGTCGTGCGCCAGTTTCAGTTGAAGTCACAGGAAGACGATGGATAAGGATACGAGAGAAGCTATTCAGTCTGTTGTGGCAACGCTGCAGAATATCGATAATTTAAAGCCGGAGCAAGAACAAGCTTTGCTGAGTTTTGTTGGTTTCCGGCCAGTCCCGGCACAAGACACACGTCACGACCAAACGCTATGCGATTGGGTATGGCAGATCCGGAGTGGCACTGGGCAGATCCAATCATTTTAAACTTCAACAGACACCCGCCTCCAAGTGAGTGAACATTTGTCAATTGAGCAGTTCCAGACCTTCTGTACAAATGAAATTAAGTGCTAGTATAGTCCTATACAAGACCCAAATACAGCCTTTGGTTGATTATGGCTTGCTATACTCACATGCTGTGTGACAATTAACTTACTTATCCTACCCACTGCAGTCTAATAATGCAGCGTTTATAACAAGACAAAGGATAGGACGCTACTCGTGAAGTTAATCAAACGGTTAAAACTAAAATGAATGTTTTCAATGGTATTAATCTGCCTCGGAGTGCTGGTTAGCATGTTTAGCATGTAGCCGCTAACTTTCCAATAACCTCTAGCTTTTGCTGCATTTTGATTGTGAACATGTCATTTCGATTAGCTTGTGGCTGTCACTGCATCGGTACGAAGATAGTCTTTCATGAAGACAAGGATCGTTGTTCAAAGTATGGCTGAGCTCCTGAGTTACTAGACAAGCACTACGGGGACTGGTCACGACCAGAGGGCTTCCATACAGGGGCGGGGGGAGAAGCAACTCATTCTTTTTAAAGAGACACACACCAAAATAGGCCATCCTCAGATGAGCTGAAAATCAGGGTATAGTGGCATGCTAAAATAAATGATCGTTTAACAAAACCTTTTTTTTTCCAGCAAACCGTTAAAATAAAAGCTTTAGGGACTTCTTAGACCATATAGAATTGACAGAAAATTGCATATTATGGTGCCTTTAATAAACAGAGAGGTCATAGGTCAACATGTGGCCCACCTACCAATATGTGTTTATTGAACTTGCTGTTGATGTGTTTTTACCACGTTTCACTCATAACAGATACACTCCTATCTGAATCAATAGAGCTGTCTACGCAGGCTGTAAATGCTCCCAAAGTATTATTTTTTGCTGGATAGGACTAGTTGCCAAGGTTACATGGAGAGCTGAGACAGTCCCTCTACTAACCACTGCTGTTGAGCTGACGTCATCTTTACCAGGGATGGGTGGAGTCAGTGGTGATGCATGCTCGCTGTCTAAAAGCATCCTGACTGAGACTATAGTTCTTCACAAGCCAGCCTTTTAACACATTGTCAAGTCACGCAGGTGTGAGTAATCGTTATGCTGTTATGATCTTATTATTGTAATAATGTAGCATTTTTCTTAATAAGAAAGTTATTCACAAAATGTTTTCTAAAGCGCCAATATCTTTCATGTTGATTATGATTTGGGAAAGATAAAGGATGGTTCCTCTGTTTTTGTCAAGTGCAATCATTGCAGTTTTTTGGGGGCAACAAGGGTTAAATAGTCTTGATCTCTTCCTGGTATTTATACACAATCCAACAATGGCCAAATACTAATCTTTGGTATTAGAAATAGTATTTAATACTACAATTAAACAGTTTGAAAGGTGCTTGCGGGAGCCAAACTTAATCATTATGCCACCTACACCACTATCTGCCTGTTCTGATTTCCAAGACCACCCACCATAGAATAAGAACGAGCTGACCTTCAGCCGTAATGGACTACGTAACCTGTTGACTTGTGGGTAATACAGTTTTTAATGGAGTGGTGGCTGGACTTTCAGAACTCGAAATGTAGCGAAAATGACATCGAGGGGGGCAGGAAGCGAGGGAGATGAACAAGAGAGAGAGAACGGTGTCGAGAGGAAGAAATACAAACAGACAGCGAAACAAACGGCTAGATAAGAATGTTTGGGCTGTTATTGTTTTCCGTGTCTAACATCCTGAGACATGGCCTGTGGTATTCAGGAGATTTAATGTGGAGAAGAGTGAGATCCATAAAGCCTCTACTCTCCCACTGCACCCCAAGGGGAAGCCATCTTTAATTCATGAACACTATAAAAATAAAGGTTTTCTCTCTGATGGCCCTGCAGCCTGTACCACACTCTCTCCTCAGCTAACATGGCACCAGGCAGATGTTGATGCTGTGCTTTACGGATGGATATTGGCTAGTGTGTCCCATGGTGATATGTAATGTGGAAAACCAACAGTCTACCTTTTGGCTGTGCTATTAAATAGATCCCAATAAGCTGTATGTTGATTCCACGTCTGTCTGTCTGTCTCTGTCTCTGTCTGTCTGTCTGTCTGTCTGTCTCTCTGTCTCTCTCTCTCTCTCTCTCTCTCTCTCTCTCTCTCTCTCTCTCTCTCTCTCTCTCTTCAGACAGCAGACAGGCACATGACAGCCAGGTTTTAAATGAACACACAACATCAGTTAGGTAGCACAGCTGACTGAAATACAAGGATCATATGATATTGATGCATTCTAGTTCACCTTGTGTTCTAATTGTACTGCATGATCATTACATTTTGCTTTAATTTTTAAATATTTAGGTTGTGGCGTGTAAAGACGGGAGTCGGAGGCGGAGTGTCAAAAGACGGAGCTAACTGCTTTAATGACATTAATGCACTTGTCGAGTAACAACAACGGAGCAGACAGTGAACTCCTGATAGTCTCAAAACGCCAACAAGACAAAACAGGAAATTCCCCCAGTCATAACAGTCCCCCCGGAACCCCGGAACTTCAGTTCCATAGGTGAATTATGTAAAAGCACTACACAAGCCCCCCCAGAATTCACCCATAGTCAAAGTCCCCGCGCCGGAAAGGCACGATGGCCCGGCCGCGACTAGAACGAGTGGCAGGGGCCGAAGAGGGGAGGGGCGTGGTGGGTGCGGCCGGACCAAGCCCAGGACTGGGCGGCAACGGCACCGACAAGGCGGCAGGGAGCCCAGCGGGGCGTGGCATCGGGGGGCGTCCACGGCGCGGAGCCTGGGCCAACTCCAACGGTCTGGAAATGTCCACGTGGGCAGGCTTGATCCTGTCGACAGAGACAGTCTCGGGCCTACCACCGACGTCCACGACCAGGCTCTTATCCCCGTGTCGCAAGACCCTAAACGGCCCGTCATAGGGGGGGCGCAACGGTCCACGGTGGGCATCGTGGCGGATGAACACAAACTCCGCCGTGTGCAGATTGGGTGGCACCAGGGAAACGGGGGTGCAGTGCTGCGAAGTGGGGACGGGTGCGAACTGCTTGGCGACCTCCAGCAGAGAGGACCGCTGCCTGGCCGCCGACCAGGGTGTTGTGGCGTTCGGAATGAAATCCCCTGGAACTCGCAGCACCTCGCTCGGGCCACATCGGAAGACGATGTCGAGGTGAGTGGCACAGCTTCAGGCCAACGCGTCGTCCTGTCCACCATCGTGAGGAGGTGGGTGAAACCATGCGAAGGGGGGAGTGGCCCCACCAGGTCGATGTTGACATGGTCGAACCTCCTACCGGGGACGACGAATGGCTCCAACGGGGCCTTGGTGTGGCGGTGCACTTTTGCACGCTGACAGGACACACACGAGTCGACCCAGGCCCGTATGTCCTTCTTCAGTCCTTTCCAGACGAACTTCTGAGAGACCAGCCTCACGGACGCCCTCCTACCGGGATGGGACAGGCCGTGTATTGCCTCGAAAACAGCCCGCTGCCAGCCGGCAGGGACCAGTGGCCTGGGCTGGCCGGTGGAGAGGTCACACCACAACCTGACCCCTGAGTCGCCGATCGCCACTTTTTCCAGGCGCAGCCCGGTGTCTGAGTCTTTGAGGGACTGAAAACCGTGGTCTGTGGCCTGTTCCGCACTCATACGCGAGTAGTCGAGACCCAGCTGCACCGCGCCGACGATCACTCTGGAGAGGCAATACGCGACCACGTTGGATTTGCCAGCGATGTGCCGGATGTCCGTGGTATACTGGATGACAGCTGGCGCTGTTGGCGGGCGGACCACGGCTCGGCTACCTTGGACATGGAGAACGTGAGGGGTTTGTGGTCCACAAAAACCGTAAACTGACGGCCCTCCAGGGCGAAGCGGAAATGGCGGATTGCCAGCCAGACGCCGAGCAGCTCCCTGTCGAAAGTACTGTATTTGCGCTCCCGGGGCACCAGCTGGCGGCTGAAAAAGGCGAGCGGTTGCCAGGCGCCACCGTCCCACTGCTCCAACACCGCGCCAACCGCGTAGTCGGACGCGTCGGTTGTGAGGGCCACCTGAGCTCCGGGCAACGGGTGGACCAACAATGCGGCCCGGCTCAATGCAGTCTTAGTGTCCTCGAACGCGCTGTCCCTCTCTGCAGTCCAGTCGACGTCTTGGCCGGGCGTCTTGTCCTTGAGGGCCTCATACAGCGGGCGCATAGTGTGGGCCGCCCGGTGTATGAATCGGTGATAGAAGGTGACCATCCCCAGGAACTCCCGGAGCCCCCGGGCCGAACGTGGGCGGGGAAAGTTGGAAACAGCCTCCACCTTCGACGGAAGGGGGACGGCACCATCCCTGTTGATGAGGTGCCCGAGGAACTGGATGGACGGCACCCCAAAAACACACTTCGCCGGGTTAATGATCAAGCCGTGGCGGTCGAGCCTCGTGAAGAGGGCCCGGAGGTGTGTGAGGTGCTCCTCCTCCGAGGAACTGGCGACCAGGACATCGTCCAAGTAGACGAAGATGAAAGGCATGTCCCTCAGCGCCGAGTCCATCAGCCGCTGGAAGGACTGGGCCGCGTTTTTCAGGCCGAATGGCATCCTGAGGAACTCAAACAACCCAAACGGAGTGACCACAGCTGTCTTCGGGACATCCGCAGGGTGCACCGGAACCTGGTGGTAGCCCCGCACAAGGTCGACTTTGGAAAACAGGAGCTTCCCCGCCAGATGCACGGAGAAGTCCTGAATATGGGGCACTGGATAGCGGTCGGCGCGTGGTGGCATCATTTAGGCGGCCGTAGTCTCCACACGGGCGCCAGCCGCCATCCTGCTTCGGAACCATGTGGAGTGGCGAGGACCACGGACTGTCGGAACGGCGAATGATGCCCAGGCGCTCCATGTTGGCGAATTCAGCCTTAGCAACCGCCAGTCTCTCCGGAGCAAGCCGTCGGGCCCTGGCATGGACGGGGGGCCCTTTCGTCTCAATATGGTGCTCCACACCGTGTTTCGTCGACGTGGACGAGAAGGTTGGTTGCAGCAGGCTAGAGAACTCTCTGAGCAGCCGCTGGTACTTGTCACCCTCAGAGAGCGAGCTAGAAAGGCCGTCGTATGTCCCCTCATCGCAGCCACATGCGAACGAGGAGAAGGTCAATGCGTCCACCAGGCGCTCGTTCTTGACATCAACCAGCAGCCCGTGTGCGCACAGAAAATCTGCGCCGAGGAGGGGGAAGGAGACGTCGGCCGTAACAAAATCCCATGTGAACCGTTGACCTCCAAAACATAAATCCACAGACTTCATGCCATACGTTCGGATCGGGGTGTCGTTGGCAGATGTTAAGGGAGGGCCGTGCAACCCGCCGGCGGCGTCGTCCACCGTAGCCGGCACCACGCTCCTCTGTGCACCGGTGTCGCAAAGGAATTTACGCCTGGAGAGGGTGTCCACGATGAACAGCAGCCGGCCCTTTGTGCCTGCGCTCACGGCCACTACTGAGCGCAGGCCTTGGCGTTTCCCGCCGCGTTGAAAGTGCACAGAGAGCGGCACCTTTTTGCCTTGGCCCCGAAACGTGCATGGAAATAGCATAAGCCCGCAGCGGCAAGGCTGTCGGTGGACGCGTGCCCTCCGCCAAGGGGAGCGCTGCTGCCCGGACGAGTGTAACTGCGTGTCGGGGCCAGCACATCCGGGGCGAAACGCTGGGTGGCCAGAAAGAACCTGTCTGCCTCCTCTGCCAGAGCCCGTGGCTCCGTGATGGATGTATTCGCGAGCGCTGTCTGGACGTGTGGTGGCATGTGTCGCAGGAAGAGTTCGATGAAAAGGAAATTTGGTACCTCCGTGCCCAGCAGGTTTAACATCATTTCCATATGTTCGGAGGGTTTGCTGTCCCCCAGGCCTTGAATGGCAAGAAGACGCCGGGCTCTTTCCGATCTTGACAGTTCAAAGATTTTGAGGAGGTAAGCCTTGAGCCCTGCATATTTATTTTGGGCAGGAGGAGATGTAATAAAGCTTACTGTCCTGGCTGCAGTGGAGCTCCCCAGTGCTGAGACGACGTGGTAATAGCGTGTGGCATCATCTGTAATCCCACGGAGGGTGAACTGAGCCTCTGCCTGTACGAACCACGTTGCCGCGGAGGTCTCCCAGAACTCTGGCAGTTTGAGAACGATGGAAAGCGCCATGCTGTTGCGATCGATATTCAAATCAGTCTCGGAATCTTCAGCGGGACTGACGTCAGGGTCACCAATGTGGCGTGTAAAGACGGGAGTCGGAGGCGGAGTGTCAAAAGACGGAGCTAACTGCTTTAATGACATTAATGCACTTGTCGAGTAACAACAACGGATTAGACAGTAAACTCCTGATAGTCTCAAAACGCCAACAAGACAAAACAGGAAATTCCCCCAGTCATAACAGTCCCCCCGGAACCCCGGAACTTCAGTTCCATAGGTGAATTATTTAAAAGCACTACAAGGTGCCAATTACAGATGCAATGTTATATCCGTCATGTTCTGTGCTTGAATGTTGACTATGCACAATTTTCATTCAAAATGAAATTATAGGGTCACACAAAAGCAATCCAACTCAATTATTGAGCGAGCGGCGTGAAGAGGCACCAACACCCGGAGGAGGGAGAGAGAACACCACTTTCCAGTTAGACATACAGTACATATCAGTGTGTTAGTTAGCCACTGAGCTAACCAAAGCTAACCCCAGTCAAGGAAGTGAAGAGGCTTCTGCTCTGTTTGTTTTCACTTTACACTGCAGCTCCGACTGAATAAAGAGTGTCACTGTCATAAAGCGTCCCTCTACAGTTTAAAGCAAAATCACTCCATAGAAATCTCCATCGGGATGTTTTTATCATTTCCTGATGATTTTACGTTTGATCGATCATTTATCGGATCAGTAGCTTAGTTCTCAGCCCTCGGTCCGTTCATATAGGCGGCCACCTTACACATCGTGGCATGCTCTACATTCAGATTAATAAACCTATTTGTATAGTATGTATATCATTCTTAACGTCTGTGCCACTGAACAATTTCCATCAGGTTGAAATGTTATTCTGTGGCTACACGCGATCGTTGCTGTACGCTTGTGTGATCCCAAAGTCACAGACGAGCCTCGTCAAATATAGCCTAATATGAATCTAGAAATTATATAATAATTAAACTGTGATCACTTGAGGAAAATGGATTTGGTAATAAATCAACCAGGCTCTACAATGGAAACTGTCACCTAATTTGTCTGACGTTAATGTCTTTCACTCCCCATTTAAAATAAGAGACAGTCTGTTTAATGCACAGTATTATAGCTTGCCTACATATTATAGCCTACAGCGAATATATAACACTGTCTGCAATGCTGTGCCACGCCAGCTTAATACTATTGCTGCTGCTGATATGCGTAAAATAGACTATTGCGTCTCATACGGAAGCGTAATGATTCTCTTGACAAAAAATGTTTGCCCCGTTGTTTTTCTGAATTGCCGAGGTGATTAGATCAGAGTTATGAGATAATATCCCCGTTAATTCTTCTCCATAGCATACAATAAACTCATTCGTAAATATGTCTAACTGTAGTTGGAGGAGCGGAGCATTTCTTATTCTATTTTTTTGGAGAAGTGGGAGGATCACGCATTTGTTTCTTCTGTTTCCATGGTGAATCATGTTATCAGCGATCCATTGACGATGGCTTTTACGCACGAGCTCAACCCAGAGTTGCTCATCTCAGAGTTGGCCATCTCTAAGATGCGCAGGATAAACTCGGAGATTGTCAACCCTGCTTCCTGAAATTCACTATACACAATACCAACAAATGCTACTATGTAAAATACAGCCAGAGAGAGGAGGACTGTGCAGATAAACACACCACCACATATTCTAGTGGGGCAGAAGTGATCATTGAGAGGGATTATTTTTGTGTGACATTTATATTTTCATTGAAATGTTGCATAGTATGCCTTTAGTTTTAGTTGGATCACGTAAAACAAACAATCAAAACATTCAGTTTAAAATCTAGTAGGAAGCAGTTGATGGAAAAGACATGACTGAAAGCTTTATCTTTTTATTCTGTTTACACAGTGAAGAGACAAAGGCTGTGTTTGGAAAGCCATTCTAACGTCCTACTCACACTCATTGGCCCTCATTTATCAATCTTGCGTAGACCAGAAAAATGGGTGTACGTACATTTCCACGCAAATCTCGGCATTTATCAATATGGACGTGAGCGTAGGGTACGCTCAAATCCCACGCCAGCTCTCAGCTCGTGTACGCAAATTTGAAAACAGCTTGGACTCGCAGTGCAGGCTGTGCCGGGTAGCCGATGACTTTGTTGGACAATTATTAGAAGATAATACAAATGCAGTGCAAATAAGACCGAAATAAAGATATGAATCTCTTAAAAATGTGCAGCTTATGGTGTGAAACTGAGTAGGAGAGCTGATTCAATAGTGTGCACACCGGCCACTTAGGAGCGCTGCATGGGACTGCGTAAGGGCAGTTGTCTCCGTCTTGGAGCAGGGACACTGAGGCACGGGGGCTGCATTCATTCAAAATGTTAGCCTAAGTATTAAATATCTAGTAGGCCTACACTGCTCTTTATGATACAAAAAAATACACGGCACAACATTCCGCTTAACATTTTATTTATTTGACGCACTTTGTAGATGTTAGTTCCTCTTTTAATGTGTCATTGATGCTAAAGCGAGCGATTTATTTCCACCTTTAACCGGCACGTTGTTCTATCTGCTGGTGGAGCAGGACGGTGGGCGCTCTCACAGCTGATCGCTGCCGGGTCGGCTTGTGCAGCTGACGGCCGGGCTGACCACTCCTGCCAAGCGCATGCTGTCATACAGTAAAATGCAAAATGTGTTATTTTTAGTTTTTAAAACCATTTGAGTAGTGCTATCTAAAAGGGCCAATACATTCTAATCATTCAAATCTCTGCAGACGTGTATTTATTTTATGGGGACCATTATCCGTCAGTTGGTGCGTCTTTTTCTCCACTTAGGCTATATTATGCCCGCAGCCCCGCACCCCCAGTTGGTTGCATTTCAGAACAGCAACACACTTTTTTCAGTGGCGATTTTGAGTCAACACCAATGCTGTTGACCGCAGCAGTTATTTCCTTCCTAACTGCTGCCTTCTGTCGTTCTTTGATGCTGCTTGTAGGCTAATGCTCCGAAATGAAACTCTTTTTTTTCTACTTTCGCTGTTATTCTGTCAATTTCTACTCCAGGGAAGTGCCGTATTGCGCATATCCATGTCGTAAAACCTCTGGGCGAGGCCTCTAAACTGAGAAAATATAGGGGCGTGATACGCTCGTTTTCATCCGCCGCATTTATCAATAATGGCCTGGCGTACGCTGAGATTGGCGAGATACGACTGTTTGATAAATCCCACGCGATACCTGGCGTAGGGAGGTATTTGCGCCAGAATCTGCACCAGTTTCCACGCGAGTTTGATAAATGAGGGCCATTGTGACGTCAATTTGAGTATGTGATTGTTGTGTAGGCGAGTTTGGGTAGGCGAGAAATGCCCGGATGAGTAGCCTACTAACTTCTGTGAAGATTTTGGGTATGGATCGATTGGATACTTTTCCTACTCAACCGCCCCACAATGCATTGTGTCTTTTTCAAACGACAAGAAAGGTTTTTTTTTTTAATTCTTTATTTACAATTCTGCATTTCCTGCAAAACACAGGACTGTATGTACAAATCTAGTTCAATCTCTAACCTATGGAGGCAGTAATACGCTAAACAGTGTCCAAGCGGCCAGAATCTTATAAGAAGAAGAATACATTCTTTGTTGCTCGAGTATACTTCAGTGTGAATGTTTCGACGAACCTCGCATACACAATCGATCTTTAAGTAGACAGTATGTAGTAGATGTTGAGTATGTAGGAGGGAGGACCTTAGTATGGCTTTCCGACATGACCATTACAGAACGTCCATCACAATACCACCACATTGTTTTTATTTTATTTTTTTTATATAAATGCTGACTTGTGTCAAAGACTACCAATTACTTTCCATCATGAATAAGTGTGCACTTTCACACAATAAAGCATTGGCTTCCCGCCAGCGTATGATTGCACCTCATTTACCACTTACTGACCGCCACTGAATGTAAAGCGGGGTCTCCATGGATACATTCAATCATTTCATGACACATTGGATTTTCTTATACCATTTCATCCATTATCTTAGAATACCACCAGGGGAGCTAATCATCAGGACACGAGGGTAATTGTACAATTTGCATGTGTTGAGTTTTATGGATAATAATAATAATAAAAAAAAAATGTAATGTATAATTGACATGGGGATTATGAATAGTGTGGTTTTTGAAAGTGTTTCCCTCTGTCCTCCCAATGCTTCACTGTGGCAGGCAGGGATGAGAAGCCCTGACTGACAGCTTGCTGCATGCTCTGTTACTATAGGCATCTGACAAGGTCATGTCAACTGAAATGATTGGAGGAGTGTTTGGGGAAATTCTATCCCTCTCTCGCTCTTTTAGTCTCCCTGCACTGATCACACTAAACATATTGGACAGCCTGACCGGCACGCCACTGTTAAAAAAAAGGTCATTTATGAAGACTTTTAAGAGGTAAAATCTACTGTAGAGAGTGGTGGAGGATAGCAGATACAAACGGTCGACCTGTCAATCTGTCTGGGGCTAAAAAGAGACAAGATGAAAGACAACTTTGTTCCTCAAAAGTGCATTTGTAGTCCTATAGAGGTAGTGTGTGTGTGTGTGTGTGTGTGTGTGTGTGTGTGTGTGTGTGTGTGTGTGTGTGTGTGTGTGTGTGTGTGTGTGTGTGTGAGAGAGTGTCCACGTGTGAAAGTTTTTTGATATCGGTGAACTGATTTGAAGGGCGCCTTTGTCCCAGCATACCAATGCAGTTGTTCCTCACCACTTCAAAGCCTCGTCTTGTTTATGATTACGGAGAGCCGAGAAGGTCAAGCAGAGCAGCTGTTGCATCAGACTTTGTATTTCGCTAAGCGGATTCTTTTCTTAGGGCCTGGCTCTGTAAATGACTTCTATTAAAGAAAAACAGCCTACTTTGATCTGTAATTGGATGTAATAGAGGTCCTTATATGACTCACTGAATGATGAAATATGGAATGGATGAGGCTATTTCTTTCTCGCTCTGGCCTCTCTGTGTTTCCTACATTAGTGACGCAAAATAGTGTTACAGTATCAATGCACTATACATGACATCTACCATGTGCAATAGACCCCTATACTTCTGTAGACAACAGTTACAACATAAGCTGCAAATACATATAATTTAAAAAAGCAATTCAGAAAGATTTTAAGTTGAGTATGAACATGATTAATACATTATTTGCTTTACAAGACATGAACAATAACACTGTATCTACATCCCACTGAGCTTCAAAATAGTTGGTTTTAAAGTTTGGCTACTTGTTTGGCTACTTAACCGCTAACAAGCTAGCCATCCATGCTAGTGATAATCAGTCAACATAGCTCTCCAGGTAAACTAGCTTTGTTTCTTCAATTGCAAGAATGTCACAGTTTATACAATACATGTAGCCTATTTGACCCATCAACATCTGTCTTATCACTGCCTGTGTGTTTTCGTAACAATCAACGAAGATCTAAATTTGTTCTATTCACAATAACACAAATAGCCTAACATCGCAATTATTTTGATTTTAAAATTAATCTTGTAATATGTGTATGCTTTTGAGTTTCAGTAAAAGTGCAGGTGCTTTAGCCACAGTCCTCTGAGATGGTTTTGTCACCTCTGTTAAATCCAGGTCAGGGAACTGTGTACAGCGCCACATCATGTCTGGCACTATACACCTGCAGTGTGTCAAGTGTTGCTGCTAACTCAAACAGAAACTTTTAGTTTTTTTTATCCTAAAGCCAGCAATGAGATATAGCCTTTATAGTTCAGTGACCCATTCAGTTGAGACTGCAGGCAGCAAGTTGCTCCATCTTCACATGATATATAGAAAAGAGCTTTAAAGTATGGTGACGTTTCGGTCACAGGCGTTAGCTATCAACAGCATCTAACTAGAAATGACATGGAGGCAGTGGAGCAAGCATGTCACATTGGGGACAACAACATCAGTGTATTAGCCTTAAAACTAGAACTAGAAAATAGGTTTGAATTGAAATGGATAGAAAAGTCACTTTCAACTGTTAGTCTGTTGTGCAATTTGCTGATTGATTGCTTCAACTGCAGAGGAATCCCACATAACTGTCTTAATCCTGTTTCTTCAAAGGCTTGTGCTTAGCTGTGATCCATATAAGATGTAGTGAAATGGAAAATCATATTTCAATGTAACCCCATGCAAGCACCCAAACTGGTAAACCCTCCTGTGGGTTTGGATAAACATATTTTTGTTTAAAGGATTGCAACAACAACAAAAAACACTTACCGTAAACCAGTGTTCTCAAATGTCTGACTGTCCATAGATGCCCTCAAAAAGCTCTCGACTTCATTAGCTAATACGGCTCCAAAGTTAAGCCAAACAAAAGAAGATGCTGTCAAAAAAATAATTTAAAAAAAAGGCAAAAAAAATCTGCACTCCTTAATTCTACTGGACAAACAACTGGTTTGTACTTTGTGTTTAATGCAAATCAGTGAATTTTAGCATGCTAAGATTTACTAAACTAGGATGGTTAGCAAGGTAAACGTTATCTTAACAACATCAGCATATTTCTTTCTTTCACTTGACATGGATTTCTGGAACAAAAAACTGACTTTACCGTGGTGGTGCCATATCATTTTATTGTAATGTACCTGTAATACATTTTACAGAATATCTCTGTCTCTCTCTCCCTCTCACTCTCCTTTTTCTATTAAGATGACATTATTGTTCATGGCACGTTAAGTATAAAGGTGATTATAGGATTTACAGTCTTGACTGTTTTGTATTGTAAGTCGCAGTAGATCATCAAGAGATCTGCAGCGTGACTTCAAAGATCCAACGCAGTAATCCTTTGATTTGAATTGTTACATCTTCAGGGAAAAAATGTGTCAGAGCTGGTAGGAGGAGGGAGTAGATTACTAAAATAGACAGATTGTGGAGATCCTATTATTCCCTTTATGGGTAACACTATACAATAAGGGTACACTAATTAATGGGTAGTTAATGCTTAATAAGAATAAGTTAATGGTTAACTAATGTGTCTAGTAATCATTTACTAATGGTGTTCAAGTTATTAATTTCTACATTATTTAATGTTTCTACATATCATATTAACATGAGTTAATACATTCATAAAGCATGAACCAGAAGTTGATGCATACAATAATCAATCAATCAATCAAACTTTATATATAGAGCACTTTTCATAAAAGTAAATGTAACACAACATGCTTAATAATAGCATCAATGAACAGTAATAAGTAGTTTACTGTTCATTGTATGTATGTAAATTAAGGTATGAAGTAAGTATTTAATGATTGATAAATCTGTTAACTAACACAAGGTTTGCTTGTTCCTTTAGCTTCTTTATTACTCAAGCATAATTAACTGACTGAATACAATTTTAATGGGGACAGATTTGATATGTGAGTTTTGATTGAGTCTAAATAAACTGTAGGGTGTCAAGTCACCCAGTGTTGCAGTGTTGGCTCATTGGTGTGTATTTGTAGGACAATACTCGATAGTGAGATACAATCATTGTCTGTTTGGGTATTTTTCATTAAATCTTTTAACAGTTACAAACAATATAGAATTTAATTTGCTAAAAAGTGTTTGCATTGCAAAGGGTTATTTAAAGTCTGCTAGTTCACTTGCTATGGTCCAGACCAAATATTTTTTGTTTGGTGTGGTGCACTTTCATATTGCCCCTTTTGCAAGTGAACCAGCATTACGAAGCAAAACCACACGTGATCTGAGGACATTCATTCATTGGACAGACAGGTGGAGAGAACAGGAAGCACTAAGTACAAACTGCGAAATATATAAATGATATAATATGTGGTTAAAAATAATAAAAAGGCCTACTTCTAGCCTATAAATAAAGAAGAAAAACATAAAATTATTGTTGTTTCATATGGTTATAATATGTAGTCCTATGTCAATGCCACGTTATGTGGCTTGTAGCCTACGATGTGAAACATCATTTTTACTGTATTTATGTTGCTGGACGCTTGCGAGAAGAATAGGCTCAAGCTGACAGTCAGCTGATTTAGCTGTGTGTCAGCTGGGTGTCAGTTCAGCGCAGCTCAGCTCCAAACTGACACAGGGATAGTATTGACGGTCCCATCAACATGGGACATGGGAAGTACAAATAAAAACACACACTTCATGCAAAGTGCAGCGTGAACCTGTTGGCACTGTGCGGGAGACGCTCCCCTCTCCTTCATCTGGTCGCTGAACACATCAACATGTTTACACGTCTCTATCAAATGTAATATATTGTTCTGGGCTCCCGCTCAAACCACAACTAATCGTCCTAACAATGGCGACAACACTTTCCCATAATGTGAAGCTGATGGCAATTTATTAAAAAAAGAAAGAAAGAAAAGGCACAGTGCTTCCTGCATTTGGGTCCGATTGAGTCCGGACAAATTCACACAACAAACGAGCTGCAGCACAGTGTGTTTGGAAGCGCATCGAGACCACCTCTTCAGCTGGGTCTCGGAGCGCTTGTTTGGTCCGCCCCCGAGTGCGATTACTGTATTCACACCTGCCTGCAAGATGCGCACCGAAGGCGGAAGTGCACCTGAGTTCGTTTTAACCAAACTAAACATGGCAGATGTGAGTACACCCTAAGTTGTCTTGTGACACTAGAAATTGAAGATTCACTTTTGTTATTTGCATATTTCTGTCTCATAGGAGAATATGTTGAAATATTGGTGAGCTGTAGAGTGGACCAGGAGTGAAGTCCTTAAACCTTTCCAAACCTGTTCACATTTCTTCAACTTGTCCAATCTTATTTAGGGGCAATATTAACAAATTAATAGGAAATGGACTAGTCTATTTTTATTCATTGATTTATATGGGTGTGTCCTGAATAGAGCAGTGAGAAATACTTCTCAAGTCAATGACATGTCAGGACAGGAGCAAGGAAGATAATCTAGTTACAAAGCTTTCATTCTCCAGCAACGATAGGTATCAAGCTAAAAGCCCACTGCATTGTGTGTGTGTGTGTGTGTGTGTGTGTGTGTGTGTGTGTGTGTGTGTGTGTGTGTGTGTGTGTGTGTGTGTGTGTGTGTGTGTGTGTGTGTGTGTGTGTGTGTGTGTGTGTGTGTGTGTGTGTGTGTGTCTCTCTAAGAGGAGGTCAGCAGTTAAATGAACTTTTGTTCTATTTTACCGAGAGGATCCTTCATCTGCATTGAGCTAGAAGTAATGAAAGTGTGGTGAAGCATTGAAGATTGATGCCAGGGAACTCCCAGACCTCTTCCCTTAGCTTTTTACGCTCTCTCCTTCATCTATAAACACTCTTTGCCTCCTCTTTCTGCCTTCCTATTTTCATCTCTTTTGCTTTGTGTCTCTGCCACTGCTGTGCTGTCTTTTATGCTGTGTTCCTCTCTCTCTCTCTTTCTCTCTCCCCTGTCTTCTTTCTGGCAGTCTCTTATCTGCTGTCTAGAACTTAAGTGTGTCTACAGTATACTGTGTCCAAACAAGGATGATTCAGCAGTCACTTTAACATCTTCAACACCTATTTAGTCCTGCATTGATGTGGACTCGGCAGCATCACCAGTAATGATTCTATTATTGTGTAGTCAGTTAATGTGACAGTTTCCAGTTGTTATATTGACCAGTCAAATCCACAATGTCACACACAGACACACAGACAGACACACACACACGCACACACACACACAGTCTCCATATTAAAACGGGCCGTTGGTCGGGTACTAGTGAGTAAGACACACTGTTGTGTCTTACTCACATCAACTCGAAAATAGTCAATGTGATAAAAGGAAATTGAAAATTAAGTTAAAGCTCCCATATTATTCACTTTTCGGTACTATTATACACCATATTATATGGTCATAGTGGTCCCTAATACGTTTTTCTTTAATTGTTTGCTGAAAAAAACTTTCAGATAATTTATTGTAGGCTACTATGCTGATCAGTATTTTTTAATTTATTGTACTATGCTGTTCAGCTAATCTCACAATGGCCTATTTAAAAAAAAAGAGCTGCAGCTCCCCTCGTAAATATACAATCTTTGAGCTCCCCCCGCCCCCTGTCCGGAAGCGAAGCCAGATACGCCTCGCCCTCTGTCTGTCAGGGCCGTGGACCAATAAGAAATAGGGGTGTGGGCTGCACAGTGCAAGCTTCTGGCTTTCCAGTTTGTGAGGTCAGAAACGAGGAGAATTCTGACTGGAGTATATTGGGGGGGGGGGAGGGGTGGGACTCAGAGTTTCAGAAAGGGGGAGAGTGAGAAAAGGAGAGATTGTTATTTTTAAAAATATTTTGGCAGTCTCTAGGCACACCGTGGACCCATGGACACAAAAAGTGCATTTAGCATAATATGTGACCTTTAATGTTGCTTTGTATTGTTCATCATGAGATTATCATGATGTAAGATTGCAATTATTTGGCAAAGTTGAAGTAAAATAAATCAGACATGTTATGTTCACTTTTGTATACCCTCTGGTACTGTTCGGGTCAAATTGAACATTGTTATTAAAGTTTTACGAATAATCTTTGCTAGATCACAATTAACAATGAAACGGTGATTCATTTTTGTGATAAAGTTACATTATGTGTTAGAAAATGAATTTTGGAAAAATGTAATTGAATTAAATTAATAAATGTTTATTATGAGCTGATATATTGAAACAGGTGATGAACTACAGTAGAGGCACAAGACCCAAATATTATTGCAGTCACTTGCTATGATATACAGCTGTCAAATTGCATCTGCAAATACAGATGGTTTACAACAAACACAAAACATGACAAAAAAAAAAAAAGTTTTCTGGATTACGACGATTTAGTAAAGCCTTTAATAGTTAATTATATTTGCACAAAAATACATTTTGTAATCATCATTATTTTTATTAATTTGAATATACAAAAGAGATGACTTTATCGTATCATGTCTTTATTTTCATTGCTTTTTTGTAACAAATATTAGCACAATAAAAAAAGACTCAAGTGTGTGGAAAGCCAGAGCTAGAACAATATCTTAAGCAGAGGTGAGGCTTGGAGTTTCACCTCTGCATCCTTATTTTTTTGAATTTGACATCCAGGTGCTTTGGACCTGTAAACATTTGTAATAAAACACAATTAAAGTTTTCACTGAATAATTGCCCATAAATGTGACGGCATGTTTGAGGCATTTTGATTTTATTGAGCTGTGTTTTTCTTCTTTTTTTCGACCCCAAGTCCTATTGATTGGGCAGTTCATTTGCCCATTCGTGGCGGTCTTTGATGATAGAGCCTGTAAAAGGGACTGTTAAACTTGATGACATACCAAGACACGAGCGGGGATGGTTTATATAGCTGATCTCTCCAGTCCGAAGTCACACACACACACACACACACACACACACACACACACACACACACACACACACACACACACACACAACACACAGTCTTCATCCATTTCATCCCAGACCTGGGTGATGTTTAACGGTGTGCTGTTTTAGGAGCTGTATTGCACCAAGAGCTGGTTTAACTTGGGGGGCGGGGGCGGGGGGGGGGGGGGGGGGGGAATGCACACATACAGTACACAGAAGACACACACAACCACAAACAACTTCACCATCTCTTCGTTCACACATACTCAACACACCCTAAAGCCATGACTTTATGTTGGACATGATGCACACACACACACTCCGATCCAGTACTTAACGCAATGCCTTGACCTAACTGGCTGTCACATTAGCGTGTGTAAATGCATTGCGGCCCCCTGTGGTGCTTTTAGTCTTCATAATTGTGGGCTGAGAGGCTCCGGTCAGTCACTTAGCCCAAGTAGTTTTGTAACAACATTTATAACATTTTACCTCAATATCCAAGCACTGATGTAACATCCATTATGTGCGGTCAAATTAACAGCCTTAATTTGACCAAAGTGGCTTAGACCAGGCTTTCCACACAAACTGCCTTTGGATAAGCAAGAGAGATCAATGTAAGGACTGCAAACGTCCACATGCATTACGCTGGCTCGGAATACTCAGTAAGCAATGAAATGTAATGTACTTCCTAGTGAGATCTCTTAAATGTGGCTACACTATTAGCACCTATAGCAAGTCAAGCCATCATCCTTATCATCAAATCTCAAACAGACATGATAATTATACTTTTCAGTTAGGATATTTTGATGTGTTTGTTGTTCAGTTGGGGCCCAGGCTTACTGGATAGGCCATGTTAAGAGCTAGCCTGGTCCTACCAGACCATCGTACTTCATGTTGTTGGGAATTCATAAGGGGTAGATTTGGTCAAAGTCAAGAATATTATTAATTTCAAGGAAATTATAATATTAAGAAAAATTGTTAATTAATGATCAATTTAATTAGTCCAGCTAATCAAATTACTTATTAATACCTACGGAGCACCACCCTTTGAAAAAGGGAACTTTGAATCAAATCAGAAAAACAGTCTCATAATGTTAAAGGGATGTATCTTGAAAATGTCAAAGTTGGTTACAATGTACATTTAAGATAATGAAGGAGTGAATATTCGAGCATAAACCTTATTTACCAGCCATTAGTGAAATACAAGACACAAATATCACAGACACTGCTTCTTAAAATCAAAATGTAAGGGTTTATTTACTTTGGTAAGTTGATTAAAACGATACACATAAGTCAATAACCATGAACTAATCTAATTTAAGAAAGCAGACATAGCACAAGCAATAATAAGAACAGTTTAGAATCAAACCCATGTATTTCTATTTATGTGCGTGTGTGTGTGTAGTGTGTGTGTGTGTGTGTGTGACAGAGGAAAGTCACTTTAGAATTTAGATGAATTTAGATGGCAAACGCGAGAGTTTGACGTCACGCGAGAGTTTGAGGTGGCTTTTAATCCACGGGTAGATCAATTGCTAAAAGCAATGTGGTGGACAACTTCTGAAAGTTGAATATTCTACCTTTAATCAGTAGGGGAAGTAGCATGCAAAGCATGTATGTAACCTACTGCTTCAATCAAACACATAAGAATTATAAAGGATGATGCTGGGAGACTTTGGGTTTGTCTTCACGCAATCTTAACTTTAAAATTACAGAAACTCAACACTCATGTATTCATGAAGAATACTTGAGGGGGAAATCACGAGTGTCAGTGTGTGTGTGTGTGATGTACGTAGTTAGAAATGAGAAGGAGAGGAAACAAAAGACAGTAGCCGCAACTCCAGCGCGTAGTGAACTGTTTCCTCCAATCACACAGTGACCGCAAATGCGCATTTGGGGTACACTGCGTTGAATTGATAAAGAGGAAAGAACTCACTGGCTTTAAGAGTGACAGCAACAAAAACACATCAATGCATTCTCGGTTAACGGGAGAAAAACAATGTGAGCGAAAAACACTTGTGTAAAACACAAGTGAGTCAGAATTACTTTAAATCAGGAAATAGTGAGCTCGTCAGCTCTTACGTTTACTTCAAGTTAATGAACAACATAAAATAACTATCTTAGCCCAGACAATAGCCTCACGTGAATCGCTTGGTCCAGCGATGATTTGTGGAAGGCAGCTGGAGAAGATGAAGAAAAAGGCTGCTCGCCGGGCCTTGTGCGCTGATGGAGCGCGTCTTGTGGAAGACAGTGGTGTGGAAACAGCTCAGCTGATAAGGGCAGCGTGCCTCACCATGCCAAGGGAAGGAAAGCAGGGGATCAGCAGCTCTTCTTGGCAATAGCGGGCTGTCTGCGGTCCGATGGGCAGCGTAGGCAAGGAGGAGAGGAGGAAGCGGAGAACTCCCTCTGCGTCGGGCCTTGCTCTCTGCTGGCGCTGCGTCTGGGGCAGCGTAGGAACGGCCCAGATGATAAGTGATAGGCGGCTTCACTTCTCGGCGGGTCCGCTGGCTGGCTCCGGTCCGTGGAACGGACAGTGCAGGCGTTTTGATGAAGGGATCCTGCGTCTTTGCTCACGCTTTGCGCGTGTGGGGTAGTTCTGTTTTGAGGAGAGGTTGAGGTGTGCTTCAGCTCTGGTGAAGCGGTTTCTGTAGGAAACTCTCTCAAATCCGGGAAAACAGAAGAAGATGTTCCAAGCAGTCCATCAACTCGTCCAGCGAGAATAAAGACTGATGGTTTGGTTGCTTATTCCTAGGCCTCAGGGTTAAGCATCTCGTACCTTCTATCACGGCTGAAAGCCGTAGGCGAATGGCAAAGATCAGAGTATTGCATCCTGTATTAAAACAGTCCAAATGCATTCTCATCCAATCAGAAGTTAGTTGTCTAATCAGCAAGCAGTGTTTACATTCAAACCAGCCAATAAGATGCTTTTCCTTCCTTAGGAAAAGAGAGCTTTGAAGCTTGTGTCTCAGAGTTGAGATAAGGTAAACACAGCAGGGTGCCTGGGCCCTGCCATGTCTGGTTTGAACTTTATGGTAGCTTCCAAGTAGAGTTTCATCCTGTGGAACTTGCAGAGACTCAGTCCCCAAAGGTCTGGTTGGATTAACCAACCTTTTCAAAAGGGCTATCCCATCTTAAATGAGTTTATGACCTCTGCAGGGGTCTGTGATGGTTGATTCTACAGAGAAACTTATGTAAACATGCGTTAGACTTTAGTCTCTTGGAATGCACTATGGCATCAGCATTAACCCATTACAACATTTCAAATGAGACACTCTGTGTAGGCACAACAATGTCATTTGTACAGAAGGTCTGGATTTGCTCAATTGACAAACGTTCACTCACTTGGAGGCGGGTGTCTGTTGAAGTTTAAAATGATTGGATCTGCCCAGTGCCACTCTGGATCGTGCGCTGAAACTGGCGCACGACCTCAACGTCATCGTTCTCAGCCACTCCCTCTGTTTGCTGATTGGACCGGTAGAAATCTGTTCGAGCAGGAACCCATGAATACACCGCAGCCCCAGGCTGTATCTTGATTCAGGGGTTGCGGTCTACGAAGGCTGCATTTGAAGACCGATTGCGTCATAGCGGCGCGCAAAGGTTGTTCCATTTGCAAGGCTCCTTGCAAGGCTCCTCATATGCGGCCGAGAAATGCAGCCTTCGTTTCACGGTTTTGAAGGCTGCATCAGATGTATCCTTCGCAGCCCAACATATCCCATGATTCATTGCGTTTTTTCAGAGATGGCATACAATAAAATTAAAAATAACAAAACAGCAACGTGTTGCTCCATCTTCTTAACTTTTATCTTCCTTTCTTTTTTTCTCGTACTTTTTTTTCTTTTCGTCTGGTAGTCAACGTCTTTTTCTTTTTTCCTCTGCTGACAAGGCTGTTTCCGTTGGCAGCTATCAGGGTTGCTAGGCAGCACAGGAGCGGCGAGTCCTCACGCAAGGTAACGGCTTGTTACGCAAACCGGAAATGCTCGTAAACGGAGACCTGCGGAGACCGTCTCGTTTAACAACGCTCGTTCGGCCCTGGTTCGGCCTTCATAGGCTATAGCCTTCATAGACCGCGAGACCGCGTCCTACCAAGGAGGCGGTCTCTGTAATGGGATACAGCCTTAGTTTTTTCTCAAATTGTGGTGGTGGGGGACAGTGAGCCAAATGCTGTGGGGGAAAGTGAGACACTGTCTCACTTTCCCCCACCATGAGGCACAAGTTAAATTTAGTCTTAAACATATTTTAATTAGGGCTGTCAAACGATTAAAATTTTTAATCAGATTAATCACAGGATTATGTGGATTAATCACGATTAATTTTACCATTCGAAATATGCCCGAAAAATTCGAATTTTCTCTGTATATTGTTGTACGAACGGAAAGATAAAGGACAGAAGGTGGATGTACATTTAAAATTAGAATTTTTATTAATTGAAAATCCAAATGATGGTTTTAATACTGAAAATACATTTAAATCAAACTAAAATATATACCTACCACACTATAATTCAATTGGTCTGTCTCTTTACTATGTCTTTGGGCAAATATAGGCTATATAATGGCATTTATTTGGTGAATCTATAGGTTGTGCATTCTTGAATACAACTTGATTACAGTCCGCGGTGTGTGTGTGTGTGTACGTGCGAACACGTCCTAGGGGACTGTTCATTCGTGCCAGGAAGCCAACGTCACACACACCTCTGAAAACTGCAGACGTTTGTGTCCTCGCGGGCTCTTAACAGAGCGGACAATGTTTCTCCTCCTGTTGCTCCTGACATCAACTGTCACCCGCGGCATGTCACATGTGTGGTGACATGATTTGTTTATTTTGTGCACTTTAATTTGTAAGTTTTGTATTAATTAAACAAAACTAGTTTGAGATTTATATCCCCTTGTCTATATATAGAATGCCCTACACTGAAGAGACCCCTGCCCCCTCCCGCTGTTAAAAAGTAACAAGTAACTTGTACTTTAATTACATTTTAAATCAGCTACTTTTTCCACTTTTACTTCATTAGATTTTTAGACCAGTACTTTTACTTTTACTTAAGTAAAATGTCATCCAAGTAATCATACTTTTACTTGAGTAGAATATGTTTGTACTCTTTCCACCTCTGGTGGTTACTGCGGCAACGTGCACGCTCACACAACAGAGAGAGAAAGAAAAATAAACTTCACTAAACTGGCGCTCCGGCTGACTGACGTGACGGCGCTAACTGACAGTTATAATGTCATCCACACTGAATAAAACACAACTTAAAACACACCGGTCTCCTCACCAGCAGTTTGTGTAGTATGAAGCCAGGGGTGCGTTCGGATTACACAGTTTATTCAATCAATTCATAGTAACGCACAATTTAACGTTCAGTAACGATAACGGCGTTGTAACAACGGAAAAAGTAATTGGTAAGATTACCCCGTTACTGAAAAAAGAACGGTGTTACCTAACGCCGTTATTTTAAACAGCGTTATTCCCAACACTGGATATATATACAGTATATATATATATATATATTGTACTTTCTTTCTTTTTCTAACTGTCTTCCCTTGTACAACATGATCTAGTTGGAAACATGGACAAATGGTAAGTGTGGAAAAAGCGGTAAGTGTGGAAAAAGTAATGTGAAAAATGTGTTGTGCATTTGAAACCCCAGGTGACATTATGGCTTACCGGAAGGTGTGTGACAGCCAGGGTGGCCCGATGGTGGGGGAGGTTCTGCACTGTTCTGCAGCTCTGGATCTGGACTGGGACCTGGACAAGGAGGAACTCCAGGAACCAGGAGCCAGCAGGGAGCGCATGCAGATGCAACACGTAGAACGCCAAAGATCAGGTATGGATTTTACTTTTAAAAGTGGGGTAAGCTAGCCTGGTCCTACCAGACCATCGTACTTAATTTAATTTGTACATAAGGTCTGGAACTTCTCTACTGACAAACATTCACTCACTTGGGGGCGCCCTTAGCTCAGTTCGTAGGGCGTCCCCCCATGGGCCTCGGCCAGCAGCGGACCCGGGTTCCATTCCAGCCCGCGGCTGTTCTCTGCATGTCACTCCCCTCTCTGCCCCATTTCAACTCTGTCTCTATACTATCAATAAAGCATAAAAATACCAAAAAAAAAAAAAAAAAAAAAAAAAAAACATTCACTCACTTGGAGGCGGGTGTCTGTTGAAGTTTAAAACTATTGGATCTGCCCAGTGCCACTCTGCATCTGCCAACCAATCACATAACGTTTGGTCGTGACGTTTGTCATGAGCCGGCTTCTGACTTCAACTGAAACTGGCACGCGACTTCGACATCATTGTTCTCAGCCACTCGCTCTGTTCGCTGATTGGACCGTCAGAAATCTGCCTGAGCTGGAACACAGGAATACACCCCAGACCCAGACTGACTACTGAAGTGAAAGTAAAATTGAGCGGAAGTAGCAGGTAGGCGGGCGGTGCCAGGATAGGGTCCTGGAGAATGTTTGTTGACCAAATAATTTTTTTTTTCAAAATTAGTGAATATCTCCTCACAATCCTGTCCATACTATGAGTGTGCGCTGACAAAAATTAATCCGGTGTTAATACACAGCCTAGGCCCTGTAAACTGGTATGTAAACACAGTGGGCCCGCTTCTTTTCAGATTTTTAGGAGATATTCAATGATTTTAACAAAAAAGTTATGTGTCAGAAAACATTGTCCAGATCGCTTACCCCACGTTTAACCGCTATACACTACCTATTTCATATGACCCTGGTGGTGCTCGTAAGAATATCTGCTCAGCTTGTAAATTTACTTTTTTATCTCAATATTAAAATAAATGAAATCCCCCCCCCCCCCCCCCCCCACATCAACAGTCACAATAGAAACAGGTTTTTGTGACAAAATGATTCCATGTAGCCTGTACGTTTTTATTAATTTTATATTTAAGATTTTCTTTTTAATGTTTTTTATTAGACAGTTTGGAGATACAGAGATACGGCCACGGGCCGGATTCGGACCTGTAGTCTGCTGCTACTGAGGACTGACCCTCTATTGGTTGGGGGGGTGGGGGGTGCTCTAACCACTACACCACGAGGATGCAGAAGATTGTTGAACAACTTAAGGAGTCATCAAATAATTTGCTTTTAATCATCATACACATAACAGTAAGGAGCGTAACAAAATAAATACATTAAACTCTTGTTTCTGCATCATGTCAGCTGTGGTGTATTTTAGTGTAATATCGATAGGCTTATTTAAACAACCTCCTCATGCTTCATCATGCATCACACTTACATTGACCTTAATGACCCCACGTGTTGCACAAGCACATACACAACATACACACAGCATGACTTCCACTGTCAGACCCAAACAAGACGAGGACCACAATAGCGTCACGTTCAACAGTTTATTGAAGGATTGGGGGAAAGGGAGTGTATGGGCATGTTCAGAGACAGAGTAGAGCAGGTCCGGTATTGCAGATAGGAGTCAGAAGCGGAAGGAAACAGGCAGAGTAACTGGTGCTGGTTAGCAGACGATCTGACAAGGAGTAACTGAAAGCCAGGGTTTATATACAGAGGGTGATGAGCAGGGAATGCAGTGCAGCTGGCAGGTTAATTAGTGCAGGAGTGGATGCAGGTGTGGCTGAGCAGACTGGAGCGGCAGCAATTAGTGCTGTTAACAGGGCAGAGGGAGAAGGCTCCTGACAGAACCCCCCCCCTAAGGGACGGCCCCAGAAGTCCCCAAAAAACGTCAAACAGGGCGGGCGGAGGGTCAGAACTCCTCTGAGCGGTCAGATTCCCTGGCCTCATCCTCCGAGGCCTGAGAGGTGCCATCAGGGGCCAGGGCAGGGTCAGGAACTGGGCAGGAGGAGCGACGGGACCCCTTAGGACGACCCCGACGGATGGCAGGCTGGTCCGGGTGCAGGCGGTGGAAGTCGGCGATAAGAGTCCGGTCCACAATTCGACTGGACGGCACCCAGATTCTCTCTTCAGGCCCATAGCCCTCCCAGTCGACGAGATACTGGAGGCCCCTACCCCTCCGTCTGGACTGAAGCAGGCGTCGAACGGTGTACACCAGCCCACCGTCAATGAGGCGAGGAGGAGGAGGAGGAGGTGCCGCTGGGACCAGTGGGCTTACATGC
The DNA here is from genome assembly GCA_026122265.1 of Ammodytes dubius. NCBI lineage: Eukaryota > Metazoa > Chordata > Actinopteri > Uranoscopiformes > Ammodytidae > Ammodytes > Ammodytes dubius. Next base: position 3,468,284 of record CM047510.1, read on the forward strand.
ACTGGTTTGACTTTAGAAACATGGAAAGTGGGGTGCACCTTCATGGAAGCTGGCAACTGGAGCCGGACTGCGGTTGGACTGATGATCCTCTGGATAGGGAATGGGCCGAGGAACCGAGGTGCTAGTTTACGTGATTCCACCCTCAGCGGCAGGTCCTTGGCTGACAGCCACACCTTCTGGCCAACACAGTAAGTGGGTGCTGGTGTCCTCCGACGGTTAGCCCCAGTGGCATAGCTGGTTACTGACTTGAGTAGTGTGGCACGGGCTTGTGACCAGGTGCGGCGGCATCGGCGAGCCTGGGCGAGGGCAGACGGGCAGGAAACCTTTCCTTCCTGGCTGGGGAACAGAGGGGGCTGGTAGCCATATACACACTGGAAAGGAGACATACCGGTGGCAGAACAGGTGAGGGAGTTGTGGGCGTACTCTACCCATGTCAATTGTTGCGCCCAAGTCTGGGGCTTACGGGAAGCCATGCAACGGAGCGCCTTCTCCAGTTCCTGGTTCGCCCGCTCTGACTGACCATTGGACTGGGGATGAAATCCAGAGGTGAGACTTACTGTGGCCCCTAGAAGATGGCAGAACTCCTTCCAGAATGTAGAGGTGAATTGTGGGCCTCGGTCTGAGACCACGTCCTTGGGCAGCCCATGTAGACGGAAGACATGATCTACAACACTCTGGGCTGTCTCTCTAGCAGATGGCCGTTTCGGGAGGGGAATGAAGTGCGCCATCTTGCTGAACCGGTCAACCACAGTGAGAATGACAGTCATACCATCCGATGGGGGCAGGCCTGTTACAAAGTCCAGGGAGACGTGGGACCAGGGTCGTGAGGGCACCGGCAGAGGCTGGAGTAATCCAGCGGGTGGCTGATTGGAGGATTTGTTCTGGTTGCAGGTAGGGCAAGCACGGACAAATTCTCTGACGTCCCTTCTCAAGGAGGGCCACCAAAAGCGCTGGGCAAGGAGATGGCAAGTGCGGGCTGAACCCGGATGGCAGGCAAGTCGGGAGTTGTGTCCCCACTGTATGACCCGGGATCTTAAGTTCTCAGGGACGAAGAGACGGTCATCAGGGCATGCACTGGGGCCGGGATGGTCACGGATTGCCTCTTGAACCTCTTCCTCGACATCCCAAGTCAAAGCTGCTATGATACAGGGATCAGGCAGGATGGGGGCAGGTTCCTGGGAAGGGGCGTCCTCCTTTTGGAACTGGCGGGAAAGAGCATCCGGCTTGGTATTGCGTGAACCTGGGCGGTATGACAGGGTGAAGTTGAACCTGGTGAAAAACAAGGCCCAGCGGGATTGTCTGGAGTTGACGCGCTTGGCAGTGCGGATGTATTCGAGGTTTTTGTGATCTGTCCAGACCAGGAACGGGACCGTGGACCCCTCCAGCCAGTGACGCCACTCCTCCAGGGCAAGTTTGACGGCCAAAAGCTCACGGTTTCCAATGTCATAATTGCGCTCTGCAGGCGAAAACCGGCGGGAAAAGAATGCACAGGGGTGCACTTTGTTGTCCTCCTCTGCCCGTTGAGAAAGTACGGCCCCGACTCCTATGTCCGAGGCATCCACCTCGACGATGAACTGTCGGTCTGCATCCGGCATCAGGAGGATGGGTGCCGTGGTGAAGCGGGCCTTGAGGGTCTGAAAGGTTTTGTTAGCCTCTGGGGTCCAGACAAAGGGATGTTTGGTACTGGTCAGAGTGGTGAGGGGAGCGGCGACGGTGCTGAAGTTCCGGATGAATCTCCTGTAGAAATTGGCAAAGCCAAGGAATTGTTGCAACTTCTTCCTATTCTCCGGAACTGGCCAGGAAGAAACTGCCGAGACCTTTGCGGGGTCCATCTGGATATTTCCCTCAGCCACGATGTATCCCAGGAATGACACAGACTGAACATGAAACTCGCACTTCTCAGCTTTGACATAGAGGGAGTTTTCCAGGAGACGGCGGAGGACCAGTTGGACATGACGAGTGTGTTCAGACAGAGTTCTGGAGAAAATCAAGATGTCGTCCAGGTACACAAAGACAAACCTATTCAGCATGTCCCGCAACACATCATTCACCAGAGCCTGGAATACCGCTGGTGCGTTGGTGAGGCCAAATGGCATTACCAGATACTCGTAGTGGCCGGTGTGGGTGTTGAATGCTGTTTTCCACTCGTCGCCTTCTCGTATGCGCACTAGGTGGTACGCATTACGAAGGTCCAGTTTGGTGAAAATTGTGGATCCCTGGAGCAGCTCAAAAGCAGAGGTGAGTAAGGGCAGAGGATACCGGTTCTTCACAGTGACGTCGTTCAGACCTCGGTAATCAATGCAGGGCCGAAGAGAACCGTCTTTCTTTCCCACGAAGAAGAACCCGGCACCAGCAGGAGACGAAGACGGGCGGATGATACCAGCTGCTAAGGAGTCCCTGATGTAATCCTCCATGGCCCTTCTTTCTGGAGGAGACAGTGAGTAGAGGTGACCCTTAGGTGGCGTAGATCCAGGAAGAAGGTCAATGGCGCAGTCGTACGGACGGTGTGGGGGCAGAGATGTGGCTTTGGTCTTATTGAACACTTGCCGGAGGCCATGGTAGCATTCAGGAATGTTAGAAATGTCAGGGGCAGTGCTGGGGGGTATAGAGCTGGTGGGCAGCGAGGCAGCACGCAAACAGGTCAGGTGGCAGTCATCTCCCCACTCTTTGACAGTTCCGGAGGCCCAGTCGAGGTGAGGATTGTGGAGACGGAGCCATGGGTGGCCCAGGATTAAGGGTTGGCCCGGGGAGCAGAGTAGGTGGAAGCGGATGGTCTCTTGGTGGTTGCCTGACACCAACATTGAGATGGGGCTGTGATGCTGGTAACTGTGCCAAGTATGTGACCGTCCAGGGCCCGGGCTGGAACGGGAGCGGACAAGCGGTGGCTTCCCAAGCCCAGCTGACGAGCAAGTTCTGTGTCCATAATGTTTGCTTCTGCACCAGAGTCCACCAGGGCTGCCAGAGTGTGGGTTGTATCAGACAGGTAAAGACAGACTTGGATCAGGGTTTTACTATTGGTGGAGGACCGAATGTTCGATGAGCTCAGCTGGATTCCTCCTACATCCGGAGCTCCGGCTTTTACTGGACAGGTGGCGACTCGATGCCCATCACCGCCACAGTACAGACACAGGTTAGAGGTGATGCGTCGCTGTCGCTCTGCAGGGGTTAGTGAGGCGCGGCCGATTTCCATCGGTTCAGGCTGGTCTGGCTGGTAAGATGGTGTGGCAGGGGAAGACGGGAGAGCGGTCGGGCTGCTCCATGTGCTGGTGGATGGACTGCTGCGCCCCCTCTCTCGACGACGGGCCTGGATCCTGCGGTCGATGCGGACAGCCAGAGCAATGGCTTCATCGAGAGTGGAGGGTTGATCATGGGAAACTAACTCATCTTTTATGTAGTCCGCTAGGCTGTGGAGGAACGCCACCACCAACGCCTCCATGTTCCAGGGGCTCCGACTTGCCACTGTTCGAAAATCTATGGAGTAATCCGCCACGGTCCTTCTGCCTTGGCGAATACTCATCAGGGTCTGTGATGCCTCAGCTGCTGTGGATCCCAAGTCGAAGACCCTAAGCATCTCCTCGGCGAACAGGTTGAAGGCAGCACATGCAGGGGTCTGGCGCTCGAACTCAGCCGTTCCCCACAGTCGAGCCCGTCCCGTCAGGTGAGTGATCACATAACCTACTTTAGCCCCCTCAGTGGCAAAGGTTCGGGGTTGCAGGCTAAACTGGACACGGCAGCTCGTCAGGAATGCTCGTACCTGAGTTGGGTCACCATTGAACCGCTCAGGATTGCCAATCTTGGGTTCGGGGAATGCAGCAACTGCGGCGGCAGTGACCGGGGCAGATGACACGGGGGCTGGGCCGGTGGGCAGACTGGCTGAAGCTGACGGAGGAGTAATGTTGGTGAGAAGTTGGATAGCCATGGCAAGTTGTTGTTGCTGCTGCTGAATCCGTTGTTGCTGCTGCTGGCTGACCTGGAGCAAAGAGGCGACGTCATCAGTCATGCGGTCAACCTTACTCTCTGTATGTTCCAGGCGCTGCATGGCGGTGGGTTGTCCAGGGTTGTCGGGTTCCATGCTGGGTGAGACGTGCGCTGGGTCCATGTTTGGTCAGATCGTACTGTCAGACCCAAACAAGACGAGGACCACAATAGCGTCACGTTCAACAGTTTATTGAAGGATTGGGGGAAAGGGAGTGTATGGGCATGTTCAGAGACAGAGTAGAGCAGGTCCGGTATTGCAGATAGGAGTCAGAAGCGGAAGGAAACAGGCAGAGTAACTGGTGCTGGTTAGCAGACGATCTGACAAGGAGTAACTGAAAGCCAGGGTTTATATACAGAGGGTGATGAGCAGGGAATGCAGTGCAGCTGGCAGGTTAATTAGTGCAGGAGTGGATGCAGGTGTGGCTGAGCAGACTGGAGCGGCAGCAATTAGTGCTGTTAACAGGGCAGAGGGAGAAGGCTCCTGACATCCACATACGATGGAGCATAATATCCATCACAATACTTATAATAAACCTATGATTCAGTGGTTGTGTAATCAATCTTAGAGTTGCCAAAAACAACTTTCTTTGTCATTATATTGCTGATCTTCCGTCAGGAATCATTCCACAAATTTGAAACAACTTGTCATGGTGAAGAAAGCACTGCATTTTATGTGAAAAGTTTGCCATTGTTAGCAGCCGCAAAAGAGAGAAACCTCAAAATATCCTCAAGCTAGACTTGAGAAGATCCTCTGCTTTGAAATACTTTTTTTGAATTGTGCCTCAAGGTATGTATCAGTGGCCGTTTTCTATCCTCACAAATGACCTTCTCAAGGAAAATGGATGATCATTTAAAACTGAAATTAAGCATTACGTTGTTTTATTCCATTGCCCTTTTACTTTAGTGTTTCTACCATTTACAGTTGGAGCTCATTGTTAGTTTCAGCCAACTCCAAGCGTCTAGAGTCTCCAACCTAGCAGCTAAGTGAGCAATGCTTTTTAGATTTAATTTTCTTTTGATCACGCATGCTGATCATAATATTGACATTTCTGTTGTGGGATTGACATGACAAGATTTGTCTTTACAGCGTGAAAGAACTCAGAGGATATGTTTCTGATTGGTCTATCAGGGCAAAAGTAAGATGAACCACACCACACAATAGCGCAACATTTTAGAAAAAATGAATGCTACAAGAACATCTCCAGAAGACTGAACGGCTGAGACCGGCTTCTGTGCAATTGCAAAAGTGACATGTATTTATTGCATTATTTTAAGTTGTAGAAAGTACAAATAACTCTACAGTTACTCAATGGATTGCTACAACATGATGATGTAAGTGACCATGAGGTTGACATTTGGTTTTGAGTGAACTGTCTCAACAACTACTGGATGAATTGGCATGGAATGTAGTTTAGACGTGGGTGTTTCCCTCGTGGTGAGTTGTATTGTAAAAGATTGAGGAGATATTCTCTGATTTTGAGCAAAAAAGGGACGTGTCAACAAATGTTCTCCAGAATGACCTAGTATGCCTTTAAAAAGTGCAGTATAATTGAACTTAAAAAAAAATGGTTTTATTGGGTTCCTTGTTTTTGTTCTTTTGAACTCATGTCCCACTTCTATATTGCTCTTCCAGGATGTTCAGAACCTGGCCCCCGCCCTGACCCTGAGCTGATGGAGCCCATCCAGCCCTCCGTCTCAGTCTCACCACATGGACGCTTTGAACGACTCCAAGAAGATCCAAACTACATTTCCCACTTCACCAGGGCCCCAGGCCATAAAGGCCAACGCCCACTCCACTGCTTCCTTCTCAGGTCAGTCAAGTAACAAGCCTTTAGTAGAACCCAAGTCAGAAATCCCCCTGATAAAAGGAACTGTGTGGTCATGTTAACAATTAAATTAGTAGCCTATGTATTTTTATTTATTTTTTCATACTTTATTCTTGGAGCAAATATAAGTTGGTACCTACAAACATAGACCTTTTTTTGTGCAAACAATTAAAAAAAAATTGAAAGAAAAAAATTATTAGATGCATTAAATTAGTAGGTTTTTCAGTGTTCTGCGACAACAGAATTAATCACTGCCGGGGTCGACAAATCTAATCCCTAATAACAATTGAATTGGAAGTGGAAGTGACTGGAAGTGCCTTGCCTATGTTTCCACACTGTTGCGACCGCATATCGTCAACCCTTTGACTGAGTCCTGATCTTGCCTGTTTATATATATTATCTGCTAGCCAGTAAAGGAGTTGACAGAAAAGAGATAACAGTAATAATGCCCCCAAGACCATTTTAGACACCAAATTCAAATTGACTTCGTACTTGCCTGGATGGAAAGGTTTCATCTTATCTATTTAAGCACCACTGCAGGTCGCTGGAAGTCAAGGGGTAAATGGTGCCCCAAAGGCATTGAGCCACTACCAACAACACTATCTCAGCTGCAATGGGGAGGTAATTACAGCCTATTGCATGTCAGACTGCACATCAAGCACACACACAAACTGTCTTACCTTAGAAGTGCTACAAACCTTAGCTGGTCTGTGTTTCCCTATTTCAAGAGGAATTCTTTCCAGATTTACATTATCTCATGATAAAAAAATGTGTTGACCTTTCAAACAGTAGTTTGATGTTAAAACTTGAATTCAAGGACCACAATTATGATTATTTTTCCCCCACAGTAACTAAAGCACCTTTTGCCAGAACTTTATATTAAACAAACTCCGCCCACAGAGGAAAAAAGCAACAAAAAAAGCTAATTGACACAATATAATCATTATTCATGTATGACCTCTCCCTTGTTCTTCGTATAGGTACTTCCTGGCAGGGGTGGGGCTTTTTGTCCTAGGGCTTGTGATTGGCTGGTTGACTCACACACCTATCGTCAAACCGTCCAATCCTCCGTCCGACAACTCAGATCTGCTGGAGGACCTGCTGAAAGGAATAACAGCAGACAAGATAGATGCTCTTCAAAGGTACGGTCCCAACTTATGGAAATACTGTATATATATTTTCTTAAATTGCATTTCCACTGTAAGAGATACACAAAGGCAATGCGTGTGTGACATTGCGCATACTCACTCACTTAACAGCGCTTTTTTGACTCATGCTGGCCAAGGTAGTTATTACAAGGTTTACATTTGACCTAGATCCACACAATCACTTAATGTTTTGTCAATTTTCTAAACTTAACCAAAAACTCAACTGTACGGATTCCGGATGAAAAAAAATAAGCTCATATGGGTGATTTGGAGACAAATGACAAAATGTCAAAGGTTTTGTGTTGTAAATGTGGGTTTGTGGATTTGGTGATGCATTTAGTGAACCGTAAGAGGGTAAATACTGGCGATGAAGTCACTAAAAGAGGGCTAAAGAGAGACAATGTAAGTAGAAAAGAGGGTTGTTATTGTTATGATGAAGTTGAGTTGAATAGATGTTCAGGTCGCAGTGGGGTAGCAAAAACAGACACAGCACCATAGTTTATGTCTCAGGCAACTACAATCAACAATCTGTCACTGATCTATTGTTATCCAAAAAGGAAGGGAGAGACTATAAGTAGAGAGGAGAGGAAGTTGAAGTGAAGAGATACAGTCTACCCCCCCCCCCCCCCCAGGTAGAAAAGTAGTTTTTCTAACAATGATACAAACTCCCGTCAACCCGAACGCTGCCTTTCTCTCAGCCAAAAGGATCATGGGATGCCTGGGTGTCTCTGTGAGATAACTGGCTTTGCCACTGAACTGAGACAATCATGTCACCATGGTTTCCCCTCTCTCTGACTTTTTCATTATTTATTTGCTCACATTTATATTTCAGGGTGCCAGAAACGCCCCCCACTCACCCATCCATAACCACCTAAAAACCCGCACATACATACTACAGCACAACCACCAGTGAGAGAAGGGTGGAGGATCTGTCACGGTCCATAGATGACAGCTAATGAAAATGAAATGCTTATTTTTCACCACCTACCAGTCTCCAGATAAATAGTATGTCGTTTATATGATTTATTTATCAGGGATCGTTGTCTACTCTGTCTGCCAGAGACAGATAATGCCCCCACGCTATCTTTATCCTTAAACTATTTTGTTCTGTAGTATTCCTTTTAACTGTAATAAACCACCATGTTGTCAATTAGATGATTAAATTAAGCCAATAAGATCCGGAATTAGGTCATGCAGTGGATTAAGTTTATGAACTCTAAACTGACACATTTGCGCTATCAGGAAGTAACATTGCACTTTGAGTCCAAAATTCATTGTCAAATAATACTTTTACAATCCAGGCTTCAGCCTTTAAAATCACATGCAAAAACATTGAGACACGTGGAATAACCTCCAACAGCTTTTAGGATAACACTCTTTTACACAGCACTTAAATCATTAGAAGAACGTAATTTATGTTGTATACATCTGCTGCGAGTCTTCTTCTGAAAGGAATATTTACATGGCATACTCCTTGTGGATGTTAAACTACACCAAACTCAACACTTGATGTTGTATTGCGTTAAAAGCGTACGTATGTAATATTACATATTGGAGGAAGTGTAGCATTTCATCCATTGCAGCCTGACATAAGTTGAGAAAAAAGTTAAGTGGGATGCACCAATGGAATCTGAGCTGTGAAGATGGGACATAGTGAATTAATCAATACAAGAGGAACATGGTGGAGGTTTTGAGTTTGTATTAAGGCAAGACACCCCAGGTGAATAGGGAACTTTTTTGAACTTATAGATATCATCATGAAGCTTTGCCAGTTGATTACTGACATTAACACAATTATGTTTTGTATTACATGTTTTTCTTTAATATTTTATTAAATATGCAAATATGGCAATATTTAACCAATTATGCGTAAATTTGGGTAATTTTTCGAGAAAAAAATCGAGATGTTGGATAAAGCCAGAGTTAAAATCTCTATTTTATTTTAACCAATATTAGTTTCTAAAGTTTTTACACAACATATTTTGGATACAGCCTTTTTTCATTTAATAAATCAAAATGTACATGTACATGTCTTAGAAATGCATTTTAGGTATGTTTTTAGGAGGAAAATGTATCATAAATCAGACAATTAACAATATATTAACAAATCCTTGTGTAAAAACCTTTCAAATAGTGCTATGAATGATTATGGAAAGTTTGGTTGATGTCAGTGGTCTAGAAGTAGAGATATGTTTCTCAGAGTATTGGAAAAAGCTCATTTTGAGAAAACGGCCGTTAAAGATAAAAACGTGAATTCTGCTGATAATCACTGATTATAGCTAGAGTAATTTATTGAATTAGGCCCTACAACCCTCAATGCCATACAGGCCTACCACTGCTTAACATATATAAACCATAGCATAGTAACATTTACATCCACATGCTAATTTAAATGTGATTAATTCATTATTAGCCACTGTCTGTCAACCTGCTCTGCAGTCGGCACAGACGCTCTCTCTCCCCACCATCTCCCCTCTGATCCTCTGACAGTCTGTGTCTCTCCGACGTGATCGGCGTGATTTACATGTCTTAACACTTCATCCCTTCAAATGGCGATCATGTATGTCGTAGCAATTGATTAAGTATTTCTTGTGTTGGTTTGGCATATTTCAAAGTGTTTCCATTTTATTTTGTGATTTTCGAGTACCGCGGCTAGCATCACGTGATGCCTTTTAGCGAATCACATGTCAGAAATGTACATTAGCCAATGAGGTCGCGTTCGAGCATGAATCCTCCTCACACTTTCACGATTGGTTCCTGATACAAAGGAAATTACCATATTTGGATCCGATAACGTTGTTCTTGAGATTCAGAGCTTTCCAACAGTACCATGGTTATTATGATTCATACAGTGGTCGCGGTGCTGTATTTTACGTTAGAATGCTCACTTTTGGTGAACTTAGGAGCAAAATACAGATGCAAGCAGTCAAAGTTTAGTAAAATAAACACCTTAAACATATATTTTGGACCTTTTATCCATACTAGTATGAAAGAAGACATGTTATGGAAGCTAAATAGACACAAATCTCAAAATTGACCAGTGCTTAAAAAAACAATGTTTTTGCCTGCCGTGTCTCGCCTTAACTGGGGAACAGCAGCACCTTGTCTGTCATAAATGAATGTGGATGGGTAGAAAGAAAGGATGGAGATGAGGCCTCTTGTGCGGCAGTATAAGTGGCAGGAAATGCTTGCTGTCAAACAATTATGAATTGATTCTTAATCTCTTAGCCGTACCCAAAATAAATCCAATTTAATTAATTATGTAATAGGGAAATCCCTGTACAAGTGATGATGATGCATACCAATGTTAATTAAAAAAACATTAGAAAAAGAGATTAATTGTTTGACATCTGCTACAATTATTAGTCAAACCAAGTAAATGTGTTTTTCTTAACTTCTGAATTAAATTTTGAGTCAAAAGCAATATGTACAAATTTGAACAAAACATCCTGTGGTGTGTTTGTCCAGTGAGTGTGTCTGGTTTTGTCTGGTGTGCTTTCAATCAAACTCTATTGTGGACTAAATGATTGAGACTGAGTGAAAGTGGGCAAAGGCTCCGCTTAGGACTGTGCCATTTACTTTGCTGCTGCATTATAGGGAGATACTCTCCTACCCATCTCTTCCAGAAGAGGTCAGCGAAGTACTGTGCCTGTTTCTATCTCCACCAAGAATACAGATCCTCCTTGTAAGATAGTCCCGGAGGCATAACGGGTTTGGCCTTAAGTAGAAGGAGGTGTAGTTGGGGTGAGGGGTTCCAGATCTAACACCTGTTCCTTTAGGACAGAATGCAGAATCTTCTTCACCGGCTTAATCAGCCGTTCCCAAACTCCACCGAAGTGGGCTCCAAATGGGGGGGTTGAATTTTTGTCAAATGCTGTCATTTTTTATGTGAGAACCTTTGGGCAGCTTAATCGGATTCTTCATTTCTATCGTCATTGCCAACCTGCTTATCCGCCCTCCCGCTCTCAACATGCCCTCATCCAGAATTGGATTTAGTTTACAAATGGAGCTACTTGTCTTCAGCTGCGTACCTTTCTCCAAGTGGGCAAGCTCCTGAGAGAGGTAGCGTCTTTGCTCGAGGCGAATTATGGATGCTTCCGCTTCTCTGATGTCTTCCACAGACAGCACCTGTCCTCCAGTTTCTATCTTAAGATGCTTCATCTGTTCCTTCAAGGACTTGAATGTTGTTCAACCTGGACTCAGTTCATGTAGTAGAAGGAGAAGTGCCTGTATCCTTAATATCCATGCGATCATTCGTTTCAGTCTGTTCCACGATAAGTAACACACAATCAACATGCGGATTAGTGTTCACACTAACAATGTTTGCAGTGACTTCCCTTTTGACCTCAGGATCGACTAGAGGTATTTGTCTTGGTCTCTCTGGGATGTCAGGCCAATCAGTTTCCTCCTTCTCTAGAAACTGAGGACCCTTTAGTCATCTTACGGACTTCAAGAATGGGTCTATGTTCAACCCATGTGAAGTGTTGTCGACTGGGTTGTCCTTAGAGTAAACATGTCTCCATTGTTTGTCTTGGGATAGTTCACAGATCAACAAAACTCTGTTGGCAACAAAGGTATGGTATCTTCATGTTTTGTTGTGGATATATCCCAATACCAGTGTTATCCGTCCAGAAAACAGAGTCCTTGAGTTCCTGTTGTAGCTCCCTCTTCGGCATCCGATCCATTTTCACTGCAAGTGTTGCCTCAGTCAGCTCCAGCCTGGGTATAGTGATCTGTTTGAGAGGAGTCACTCTTAATTTTCACAAACCAAATACAATGTAGACCCTTCCTGCTGTGTTGGTGAACCTGAGGTAGCTGACAGTGCCGTAGCCTAATTCACTTGCATCACTGACATAAGGTAGCTGTTAGGGGTGTAACGATACACGTATTTGTACCGTACCGTGACGTACCGTACAGGCACGTATTTGGTGTTACAGAGGTGGACCGCGGTCCGTTTGTGGCGTACATAGCGTTAATATATGGCGAATGTACAGGCTTGTTTTGCGGTGTGGAACTTAAAACGTGTCGTCGGAGTTCCCCCCGGACCATTTAGCCTCCGGCTCGCTCGCACACAGCGATTTAGAGTCTGTTATCTCCATGGTGAGCACAGCATGAGGGTGCAGTGTTGCTAACTTAGCAACATTTCAGACCCCTCTGGCGACTTTTTTTCAAAAAAGCGACTAACGACAAATCTAGCTACTTTTTCTGGTGTTATTTGTGACTTTTGGAGACTCTGTTGCTAAAGCATGTATCACTCTTTACTTCTAAACGAGCAGCGGCTGCCTCCCGAGGCTCCTGCCCCCTCCCAGAGCACTGACAGGCGGCCGAGTCCTCACGCAGCAGTCCCAGTCCCTCCCAGCTGCGGTCAGAGCAGGAGATACACACCTCTCCGCTCAAGTGTTCCGTTTGCATCACTATTAGCAGTTGTAGCAGCGTTCCCCCCTCTTCTACAGTCTATGAGTAGTGCAAATAAAAATGTTATACAGTGCTATCGAACAGAGAGCGAACTGCATGGCGAAAGACAACAGGAAACCGGAGCTTGCAGGCGTCCCCTGTTATTCAAATCCCGCTTGAGGGATAACTTCGGATTCCAGTAGAATTATGAAAACAGTGATAAACATGTGGAACAATGTCGGCACACAGGTTATTGTTTCACCGCGATCGCCTATGTAGGAGCCAACCATGGACATATAAAGGGAGCCAACACGTCGAACATGCATACGCATTTGAAAAGGCACCATCCAGGTCATACTATCACCGTTACTGTGAAGAAAAATCGAGCTGTGCAAACACAGACAGTATTTTATTTTGTATACTGAAAATACATAAGCTGTCATTTAATTAATGCTGCAGTTGCACTTTTATTTGATAATTGTTATATGTATAAAAGCACTTCAGAGCTTCAGAGAGCTGCAGTAATATTTTTTTTTTAAAGTCAAAAATACCTTAAAGAAGACATACCTTTTTTTACATACCAGCTTACAGAGCCTGCTGAGCATTAACACTGGCTTTATTTTTCACTGCAATTTTAGTTTATGCTGCACATTCACCAGTATTTAATAAGTATTTTATTTATTGGAGAATTGCAGCAGTATTCTTTTTAGATTTGTTAGGCCTATGCATTTTATTTGTATGTTACACACTGTCAGCTAGTTACTGACAGCTAAAACTGTTCATTCTCCCTTAACTATGAACCGTACCGTACCGTGACTTCAAAACCGAGGTACGTACCGAACCGTGACTTTAGTGTACCGTTACACCCCTAGTAGCTGTGAAGTCCTTATAGAGCCACAATCCCCAGGTTACATCCGCCTATCCACTTGAAATCTGCTGAGCTGCTCCAGTTCGTCGATCCAGCTCTGCCATTGCTTGGAAAAGTCTTCTGGGATAATTTGGTCCCATCCAGACTTTACTTTGCAGAGTCCTTGTATGATTTGTTTTGCTTTCAGGGTGAATGGAGAAAGGAATCCTAACGGATCATAGATTGAGCTAAGCATAGAAAGTAGGCCTCTTCTGGTAAGGGCTCTACCCTTGATGGCGAAAGAGTCACTTTCGGTGTTCCATTCGATCCCAAGCACCCTTTCAATGGGCATTATCTCCTTGTCCATGTCGAGTTCCTTAAATTGATTGGCTCTGTGATGTTCTGGAATACCTGCCAGCACTTTACGGCTATTACTGACCCATTTGGTCAATGAGAAGCCCCCTTGTGCACATGCCTCTCTGTGGTCACTGATAAGCTTCAACTGTGGCTGTATACATGAGGCAGTCGTCGACATAGAAGTTGTTCTTGATGTCTTAGTTACTTTTCTGTCGAACCTGTAGCTGTTGCCTTCTGCAGTTTACCTTAAATCAAAAATAGCAATGCTAGTAGAAGACACAGCACCAAAGAGGTGGACTTACATCATGTAGGACTCCAAGGGTTTGTTGGTGTCTCCTCCTGGCTACCATATAAATCTGAGGAAATCCCTGTGATGTTCTCGGACTTGCACTCGGTAGAACATTGAATCAATATCTGCCATGAAGGCAATCTGTTCTTGGAGAAACTGGAGGAGGACTCCTATGAGGGTGTGTGTTAGATTGGGTCCTTGGAAGAGTTCCTGGTTTTAAGAGGTGCCTTTAAAAGATGCAGCACCATCGAACACAACTCTTAGTTTACCCTCCTGTTTATGGTACACACCATGGTGAGGTATGTGCCATACCTGTCCATCCTTACGATGAAGCTGTTCCAGTGGCACCTTTTCTGAATAACCCTTTTCTATCAGTCATGAACCTTTTATACTACATGGCGTATCCTGCATCCCTCTTAAACTTCCCAAGGAGATTTAGAGTACGTTGTTGGGCAACAGCATAGTTGTCTGGCATAACTGTGTCTTTGTTGCGAAAAGGTAAAGGCAGCTGGTAGTGTCCATTTTTGAGAACAAAATAATGAATGCCATTGTCATGAACCTTTTATCCTCATCAGATGTTTCTTCCTTTTCATCATACTCCTTTTCGTAGGAGAAGGTCCTTGAGATTGGAGACCGATATCCGATTGACTATCACCACGCTGGGTCCAGGTTCCACAGGAGAACAAGAAGAGAGTGGACCGTTTACCACCCATCTAAACAGTGTCTTGACTGCATATGGTCCATTGCCTTTGTTATTTATTATTTCCCAGGGTTCCATTACCTTAGGAACATCGATTCCAATCAGCAGTTCGATATCTGCATCGATTTCGTCCAGCTGTATCCGGCCAAGTAAGGCCATTTTTCGAGATCCTTTTTGGTGGGTAAATTTTCTTTGGAGACAGGAATCTTGCCTGCGTGTAAACCTTTGGTAGATCAAGATATGTGCTACCATCAAAGTGACTTATTTCCAATCCTGATATCTCATAAGTCCTAACAGGCTTTTCCTGACCCATGGGTCCTAGGAGAATCGTTGTTTTGTGTGCCAGGCTGAGATGAACTTATTTCCTTTGTCAACCTTGATTTTGAAGGGAACAATGGCAAGTCCAAGGTCCCAGTTGCTTCACCTGCTGATACAAGGGCACTGTTGACTGATGTTTTTCTTTCAGCTGGGCTGGACGTTGGCTGATGTTCCAGGTTTGTGTTTTCGAGGTTCTCTATATGCAGTATGGTTGGGTGAGTCTTTTGACACGTCAGCCGTCTCCTGCAGTTCTTGGTCATATGACCTCTTAGCAGACATCAAAAACAGTAGCCATTTATTTTGTGCTTAAGGTCCAACTTGGTGTATTAGAAGGTACAGTGCTGTCTTTCTTCTTCATTAGATGGTTTCACTATGGTGGCAAAGTTGCTGGATCCATAAAGTCAATGGTCTTTAGTTTGCTGGCTTGAAAATAATTATTCTTTGCATCCTGTTGAGTTTCCTCATCAATATCCTTTTGCAGAACTTATATTTTGGCTGCTCATGCTGCAATTTCTGTGTCCAACTCCATTCGTTCCAATCTTGCTTTAAGTTCAGCTTCTTGAAGTTTAAAGCGTGTTTTTCCTTTAATGCTAGCATTCTCAGCAGCTGCTCTTTTACATGCAGATGACACTGAGGATTGAGCCTTCAATCCTTTTTTCATTTTCAAGATACATTAGAAATACTGTCAAGGGGATTGATTCTTGATTGAACCATTTGTTCTCTTTTCCACACTTCCACCTTTTCTCAAAATATTTGAAATGAGTTATTCGTGGCTCATACCAGTCTACATGATCCTCCTCTCTCTCCTCCTTTGATTGGAACTTTTGCACAGAAAGATGAACATTTTTAAACTCATTGACAGCTTGATTAAATGTTTCCACACCTTCCTCCACAATATCCACATGTCCACCTTTAACAAGCAATGTTATTATTTAATTCATTCTTACAACAGCACAACAACCCAAATGATGTACCACTTGTACATTAAACCTACATCTTATCCGACCCTGTTTAACGTGTCATGTAAGCTCCGCTAGCAGTAGTGGCTAACTTTAGCATCTATGCTTTCCTACTTTGCCTTCATCAGGGAACACATTTGCATATTTTGTTTTTCAGATTAAGAGACGTTAGGTCCTTTACCACTCGGAGAAACGAGCTGTGCCCTTTTACAGTGTATGGCAGCATCTTAGGAGGCTCATGTGTTTAAAAGTGTCGTAGCATTGGCTCATTGTTGGCTCATAGCCTCGGGCTTTAACCAGCGTTGCATTTTATTATTATTTAATTTTTTAAAGTTTCCTTGTCTTAATGGATTGTTCTTTGACTAGAAGTTCTTGGAATGAAGATTTCATTGAGTGAAAAAGCTCTTATATACAGTCTATGGTAAACACGCTGTATTTTGGATTTTTTGTAGGGAATTTTTAATATGTAAAAAGATAACGATTACATCGATAATTGATCGTTAATTTTTCCCGATCAGCGATCGAGGACATTTTTGAAAATGCCCATCCCTAATTTCAATGACTATATTACTGTTTGGTTTGAGAGATTCGGATTACGTGATTGATGGAATGATTGTTGTATCTGCCTGCGTTTAGCTCCATATTTGATAAGAAACCATGAACATGTGTATCGTTAGAATGGAGAAGAAATTATTGAACATAGATAAATGCCTTCTGCTTGTTTAATTTCTTATATTGTATATTTCCCACTCGTCCTTCCTCTCAGCCAAAGAGCCTCCAGTGTTTTTTTCCTATAATAGGGCTGTTTTTTTCAACCTCATCACTGTAGAAACTTTATGCATCCAATTCTTTTTCAATTTACACTTCAAAGAGGTGTCTAAGCGTACATACTTTTTCAGTGAGAGAAAATAGATTAAGTTAAAATCCCTAGAAGATGGCTTCCCGCTGCTAAGTATCTTGGACCGCCTAATACTTACTTTCTCCAGCTAATTATACTTGTGTAATAAATTCACTGTTATAGCTATAGGGAAGTGTGTCAAAGCATATCATGTTTATGTTGTTTACTCTCTCTCTCTCTCTCTCTCTCTCTCTCTCTTTTCGCTCTCTCTCTCTCTCTCTCTCTGTCATTGGAGTGTTTTAAGGAGATGCTGTTTTTAAGCCCCAGGCTGTAATTGCAAACTAATTCTGTCTGGATGATGTATGATGATGATGGATCTCTATCTAGCTTTATCTGCATGGCTAAATGTAACAACAAAAGCTTTTAATGAGCAACAATTTCAACCGGTGGCCCAGAGTCACAAAACATTGATATATGTTCCTAAAAATATCAATGCAATTTGCTCCTATTCTGAACACCTCTCTGGAAGTGTTAAAAGGCAGCTAAATAATTGATTTAAGCACAGAAAAAAAACAAGATAAACAAGTGTGTATTCAACTTCAGCGTATGTTCTCCAGCTGATTACACCACTTATTGGTCCATTTCAAGGAGAAGTGGAAAAACTAGTCATTTACTGTGGTGTGTTAAAAGGCAGTTGGGTTGATGAACTCTTTTGTGGAACTATATGAAAAGAGAATGATTTCCGGAGAAAGCTGGAAAACAGAATAAGAGTGGGCTGAACGTAGGAGTGTTGTTCACAGTCAGGTCTTGGTATAAAGTCCCTGGAAGGTTTTTTTATGGAGTTTGAGCTTCAGACACTAATCACTGAGGTGGAGCTAGGGCAAATTCTCACCCTCTGCTTTCTGCTGCACTCCTCACTCCTTAAACAGCATGTGTCCCGAGAGGGCTTAGCATTACAGCTAAGGTTACAGTCACATGTGGCATTGAAGACATTATATTTAGCGTTTAAAAAAAGAAGGTAATGTTGGCCACCTCCAATTCTTATTACAGTACAGTATATAAAGTACAACAGTGTAATGACCCTATACCCTTAAATAGTACATTGCATTTGCTTTACTGTGGTTTTCTTTTTAAAACAAATCACAACACCAAATTAAGACTGACATTTCTTATAGTCACCAAATCTCAGATTTTTTTTAAAGAATTTCCCTCACTCATTAGAAGCTTCTCTTTTGCTAGGAGGACCCACCATCTTTTCTCCGTCTCTTCTTCCCAGAATGCAAAGCTACACTTTAACTGACTGACTGTTGTTATGTCCCGGACCTGTTGTTCCATGTTTTCACCAGTGCCGCTGGAGTTCCTCCTTCCTCTTCGTTACGTGACACCTGTTGCTGGACTTAATAGCCCTCCCTGCGTTCCAATACCTATAATATCTACTATTTAGTATGGTAGAAAAAGATTAAGGATGTCCCAATTATTGTGGCCAGATTTAGGATGGTAAGAAATACCCGGATGTCTACTACATAGACATTTCCTGCTTTCCCAATGTGCAGACACTTTGCAGCTTGCTCTCTTCTCTACTTGCACTTTTTGATTATATTCTTATTTTTCCTCGATAGTAAATTCTTAGTTGGGGACAGCCACACATGAAAAAATAATACTCATCACTAACGTTACCAACTTCTATTTTCTTAGTTACATTTGTTGAGTGTTTCAACTTGCCATTCTGTTCTAAGGTCATGTTAACCTATACGTTACATACAGCATTGTATTATATCAGTGATTCTTGAGAACCGGGACAAAAGGCCGTCTTCCATATGTAACGGCTGTTATCTTTAAAAATAAAAATATTAAAATTGTAAATGTTATTAGGGATTAAGAATAGACTGTCTTGAGCACAATTATCCCCTTAAATTTAATTGTATCATTATTATGTCAAATATATGACACTTGTTATCTTCTCACGACGTCCAAAACAGTGAGTCCACAGAGAAGGTTTCAATCTTTCATATGCAATAAAATCTATTAAAAATGTACTTTAATGATTAAAAAGTGTTTTTGTCATCATAAGCAACACTACATAATCTCTCATATCAATGAAAACTGTTTTTCTTCAACACATTCATGTTTTATATGGTTTCAAAGTGGTGGGACACTTTTTCAGACAATCCATTAAAATGTAAGAAAATCAGCCAAAATAAGGGGCAGCTGTCACTATGAAGGACCTCTTGTCACATTCCACCTCTGCAGAGTACATTAGAGTCAGTTAGGCTCTGATAAGTGTTGTAGTTTTAGAATTTTTTACATTCCAAATCTTGAAAGTCATGCGTCACAACCATGAAATGTCAACACCGACTTACAATTTCTGAAGAAGTTATTTTAAATGTTTCGATAATTTTATATTCCTGAAGTAGTTCATACTAGCACCAATCATCAACAGAAAAAACAAATGGCTACTAGATTAATTCCATTTGTTTTGTTTAAGAAACGTTAACTATGTCATCACCGTCAGATTTCCTGTCTGACAGTGGTGACAGGCCAATGACGGAGTTGACATTCAATGTAAAGGCATCATATTTGGGTGGTTTTCAAGTTATTATAATTATATTAAATACAGAAATAGGGTTTAGTTTTTCTAATACTGTATTCATGGAAACTCTCACAATCTTCTTTTGTCATGGATGATTCTTAAAAAAGTGCAGGTCTGAGTCTTTTAGAGCAAGTCTGATTGAAAGACTGTAATGTGAATCTTGAATTAACGCTCAACCAATAATATGCTTTTATAAAATCACTGTTATTGATTATTCTACGTATTTGATGGTTATCTGGGTTTTTGTCACCACCGTCCGATATGTCAAATTCATAAGATATACTTGTTAACTCCGTCAGATATACTTGTCAACTCCGTCAGATATGTGTCAACTCCGTCAGATTTATATTATTATGATAGCAATACATAATGATATTTCATGGTTGTTGAGGAATCATATGTGAAAATGTAACCAGTCACCTAACATGAGAATGTGTTTTGAAATTTGAAACACATCTTGATTGCTGTTAATTTTAAAGTAAACGTTATATTACACAGTTCAACTGAAGAACGTAGAGGAAAATCGATATAAAATATCTATAGTCATACACATTTTGAAAATATTTTGTGTGGCCTCTGTCAGTCTTGGTGAATACTTGTGATCACAATTCTTCTCATGGGTCTAGCATAAATTGAGGGAAAATGAATTTGTGTTTTTGGTGTCTGACGGTGTTGACGCAAAATATGGAATGGCAAGCTAAAAAGGCCATTTTGATAAAAAGGATAACAAAAGTGTAGCTCAGTAACTTAGTTAGAAACATACATGTAATTTACTTTGACTAAACATAGGGTTTGTATTTTTTCAACATTGCACCCTGTTTTGTCTCACTTCTCAAGAATCACTGATATATAACATGCATTCAGACTTGTATATCGCTGTATCCCTGTGCCTAGTGCCTTTTGTATGCATGTGGTATGTAAACTTGAAACACAGCCCTTGTCAAAATAAAAGCGTGACAATGTGACAGCCACATCAGTAACACTGTGTTCGCTGTTCTCCAAAAAACATCAAACTGTGAATAGCAATACCATGCTGAATAGATGAATATAAAATCCACTGTGTGATGGCCAAGACAGCATTTGAAAACAGGGACATTATGCAATTTGCAGCAGTTAGATTTAAATTATTCTAATGTTGAAATGACCCAGTGTTTGGTGTTGAAATATAACGGAGGCATATTTTATCCTTGTGAGGGTTGATTTCTTGCTGATACAAGGCGATGTGGGGAGTGTGGGGAGAGACACAGAGGAAGTGGAGAGACACAGGCGCTGGAGTGAGAGAACCAGATGAAGATGGAAAGGGTGAGCGGGCATCAGGGATTGAATACAAATAGAGAGATAGAGAGAGAGAGAAAAAGACGAGAGAGCAGCTTAGGCCAACGTACAAAAGCATCCGTGTTGATGCAGTGTAAAGCGGCAGTGTTTCAGCTGCGACGGGGAAAATAACTGACGATGAGGTTTATACATGATGTGGTTGATTTAAAATGTTGGGCAGTTTAAATGCTTCTTTGTCTTGTTCTTCTGGACAGTTTTATTGCCAAAAATCCAAACTCAAGGTCCATATACAAATATAAATGGTGGACACGGTTTTCCTCAGTTTCCATTGGTCCATCTCCATCAATCACTTATCTTGTAGACCTTCATCTAAACTCTTCATACAGTATGACTGAGTGATGTGGTTGAGAAGGTATGGAAAATGTATGAGACAACTGAAAGAAACAAGTGTAAATGGAGCAATTGTGAGCAACTTCGACAGCCATCTCACTATTTATTTGTGCATCGCCATCATCAATCTATCTATAAAGCAAGAAACGTTTGTCTGTCTTTCTGTCTGTGTGTGGGCTCACATATCTCTGACTGTCAGATCGGGCTGAGCTTCTGGATGTGGCACAAGGGTGCTCATCCTTGATTTTGAAGTTGTTTGGACCCAATATGTAGAAGTCATCATATTTATGTCATGCTGGCGTGCGCATACTGAAGGCCGCAGTGAGGACGGCATGAAGTAATCCCCGGGTAAAACCCGCCTTCTTCTGATTTGATTGGTTGGCAGTCGTTTGTTACTTTCTCATTCCATGCACTCTCAACAGTGACAGGTCGGATAACTTCCCAAACAAAATGTTCTTAAACCTTTCCACAGACATCACCATAACCTCAATGGTGTTAACCCCCAAAATAACATCCTTGGAGGGACTGTATAACAGTAGTAGCTCATGGACCAGCCATGGACCTGTAAAGAGCGTGACCGGCTTTGCAGCTACATGATGACGTACATTAAGACAAAATGTCCTTAATGTACGTAATTTTTCGAACCCGAAGGGAAACGTTTTTTTCAAATCATAGTAAAGTTCTAAAATAATTTACAATACATTTTCTTTTTAAATTGCCGATATTTAACATATTGCAATTTTTTTCAATATTAACACCAGCATATATGTGTTCCTTCACAACAGTCATTTAATTCAGCTTCTATCTAAAAAAAGTAAAAGGGTGCAGTTACACTTTAATGAATAGTTAAACACTACTGCGACAGTGATGCTTATTTCATTTAGCGTGTCTGCTAACAGGTGAAGGTAAACACAACCGCTTCCACAAAATGTTTTAAATAAAAGCTAAACCCAAAGCCTTAGCTTGGCCGTGACACACACACACACACACACACACTGCGTTGTGTCACAGCTGACTGCTATTGGCACGTTAACTATTAGAAAAATACTGGACTATCCCTTTATGTCCAACTACAGTACTTTGTAGAATGCACTTCAACTCCTTGTCTTTGTGGAGAAAATGTGGTATGCAGATATAAGTCGACTGTAAGGCATAAATCATTTGAGGGGAACAAGTCGAGCTTAATTGAAAGACTGGCCATCTGCGTAGTGTAAAAGATGGGCTTGTGTATTGCAGCGTGGAAAGAGAAGAAAGAGAAAAGCAACAGCAGGAATAAATAGGAGACGAGCGAGAGAGAGAGAGAGAGAGTGCTGATGGGTGTTTTTTGCTGAGCGGGCATGTGCACTGCTCAGTGAACGCTGGCCTTCATTAGGAAGGATACACACACTCAGAATAATGTGTGGTTACAGCACAGCCTTCTGTATGGCTGTGTGTATGTATCACTCACTTTACATACTGCTCTTGTGACGGTCTGAGTTGATTTCCTATTTGGAAGAGAGAGCACGTTGGATAGAATAAACATCTATGACCTTGTCCATTCAAAGTATTGAATTCTTTCTAAATGGGTTATTTTTGCACATTATTTGAATGGGAATGTGATGAAATCCTAGTCCGGTCATGAACCACATGAGTATGATTTAGAACTTCATTGCTGGAGAGTTGCCATGAATGCTTACTGGAAACATCAATCCAACCCCATTAGCAGTGATGTTGGTGGGTTCAAATTAGATATCATCATGAAACTTTAACAGTTGATTACTGACATTAAAACAATCATTGTTTTGTTCTAGAATGTTTTCAGAAATTTTTGAATACATTTGGCAATAGCTGATTGTGCATACATTTGCATCTCTTTAAAATAAAACACATTTAGCTGTTGGATAAAGTCAGAATTAAATCAACAATAGGTTTATTTTCCACTTTAATAAAACATTTCCAAAGTCAGTCTAACAGTCCAACATGTGTAAACAGGGAGAACGGTGCGAGAATGCGCGGTGCTTTACAGCACTAGCGCGGTTAATTCACACACCAGCCTTCAGCTGTGTAGATCATGGACCTATTATAATATGTGTAGATCAGGTACAATGGAGACAGACGAGAGCAGTAACGGAGGAAGCCAGGAACAAAAATGAAGAAAGTGACCGAAGAAGCTGGACCAGAGTGAATATTGAACAGGCTTTTACGTGTTGGAGAGAGTGGGCTCCAACACCAACCTACAGTCTATGGTCTGACACTGAGCTGCTGCAGCTGTACTGGGTGCCGAAAGTCATGTAATCCAAGTTATGTATCAGGCTTGAATACAAATGAATAACAATTACTTAATATATAAGACATCCTTGTGCTGTGTATCTGCTGGAGCTAGCGGCATTAATAACTTTAAAACAGTATCATTTTAGTGTGGTTACGTGCTTTTAGATGCTTAAATGATATGCAGAATGTATAAACAGTCCATACTATTAGCAATAAATATATTGTGTACATTTAAGAGTAATGTATCTTGAACTAGTAAAGAAACATTGAATAGACCGATTTCTGAAGCACAGTTTTGAACCCGTGTGTTACATTACCAGTACTTCAGCCAGACTCTACTATTTACGACCTATTTTTGGCCTTTAGATGTCCCCAAACCAAAATGCCTGCCTAGTGTCGCTTTAATCTTTAAAAACATATAAATATAGCCTATATATATATTAGGGCTGTCAAACGATTGAAATGTTTAATCAGATTAATCACAAGGTGCTGTGGATTTATCACGATTAATTCTACCATTCGAAATAGGCTCGAAAGATTAGAATTTTCTCTGTATATTGTTGTATGAACGGAAAGATAAATGACAGAAGGTGAATATGTACATTTAAAATTTGTCTTTTTATTCAATGAAAATCCAAATGATGGTTTTAATACTGAAAATAAATTAAAATCAAACTAAAATATATGCCTACCACACCATAATTCAATTTGTCTGTCTCTTTGCTATGTCTTTGAGCAAATATAGGCTATATAATGGCATTTATTTGGTGATCCATAGGTTGTGCATTCTTGAATACAACTTGATTGCAGTCCGCGGTGTGTGTGTATGTGTGTGTTTGTGTTTGTACGCGCGATCACGTTCTAGGGACTGTTCATTAGTGCCAGGAAACCAACGTTATGTTGATGTTTAATCACACACACCTCTGAAAACTGCAGACGTTTGTGTCCTTGCGGCTCTGAACACGCATTAATTCCAGAAATTAATCACCCTGCGTTAATTTGACAGCCCTAATATATATGTATACAGTTTTGACGGAACAGATTTTTGATACAGTCCTTTTTTCATTTGATAAATCCAAACATTCTATGTAAAGGTCTTAAACACAGCATTTTCTGGATGTTTGAGGAAGTATTTGTATCATAAATCATACGATTAACAGCATATGACCCAAATCCTGCTGTCTAGACACCTACCTCACCTTTAGGTTCCACTTCACCTTTCTTTCAATGAGTCCATCTTGATTGAACATCTCATCGCAGCATGAGGTCATTAATAACATTGTTTCACCTTCTCAGAAACCCAAAACTAAGGAAAAAGGAATTGTAACAGCCACTGTGACTAATATCATCATCACTCATTGTGAACACTAAAGGCAGTGTTAAAAGAATAGTTCAACATTTTACATTTTGAGCTTTTTGCCTCACTCTCCGGCTCATTTTTTGATATACAAATGGGCATAGGTCTCTCATCCAGGTTAACTTACCTAAAGCATTGGTAGTCAAGGTGAGCAGCCTGACTAAATGGTCCTGTGTGCTTTTTGGACTTGCTTATTCATCACGTTATGTTGCGCTATTTCTACGCTTTGTCAATTTACAACCAAATACATGTAACCGTCACAGGCACTTCCTGGGGTCTATTGCATAAAACTAGGATAAGGGATTAACCTAGGATTTTTCGGTTATCCTGGCTTGCGTTAGCCATGATCCGGTTGCATAAAAGCGGAGGGACATAAGTTACCATGGAGATTTATCCTTTACGTTTAGCCTGGTCGGGACCAGGCTAAACGTAAACTGTCAACTATTTAATCATAAAACAATGCAGGGACATCAAGATAAATTGGCAGAGATGACATCTGTTGTATACAATGAACTGCCCCCTGACTTTCGGTTTAAACTAGCAAGGCATTGTGGGACATTTTCTATTTTTCCATCAGTAAATATGTGTTCGATCTCTGGGTCTACCTCTGAAAGCTGTGGGCTGGCACTTAACATAATGACTTACACCTGGCTTGACAAAGCAGCCCCTTTACATCCTGGATTGGCGTTTATGCAATTGACTAATCCAAAGTGCCCAGGCTAGACTTTGTCAAGGCTGGCTTTATCAATCATCCTGGATATCTTAATTCCACTTTTATGCAATAGGCCCCTGGTTTCTTTCCAGTATGTATTGTATTCTGGAATGACCAAATGTGTGAAAATGTTGAACTATTCCTTTAAGCCATGTTATCATATCAGACATTGAAGCCCAGAGAGGACATGTCTTCAATGATGTGGACATGTCATTAGCACTGGTATTGATGTGATTGTGGCCAGTAAACATGGCAGAAATGCCATATCTCTGATCATTGAATCACTGGTGAAAAGGCTGACTTTTAACATCCTCACCAGGGGTCATACAAGGGCGGCAATGGCGAAGTGGTTTGGGCGGTTACCCACTGGATTATAGGGTCGGAGATTAGATTCCCCGCCTCTCCGACACGTGTCAAAGTGTCACTGGGCAAGACACTGAAGAGAGTGCCTCGCACTGCAGCTACTGCCATCGGGATGTGTGTGTGAATGGGTGAATGTGGTAAGAAATCTAAAGCGCTTTGGGACTGACAAAATCAGCTCAAAAGCGCTATATACATTAGTCAAGTTTATTTACCAAACATAGCAGAAAAAAACATCTCTAAAGTCAAGAATCTCATCACAAAGGCACAGAGGGAAAAGTTTGGTCAAGGAATAACATTTCCAATTCTGGAATGTGGCACTCCGAGTTTGCCATGAACTCTGTTTACCATACAACTATGAACATTTGAAAGTGTCCAGTTAGCATGCCACAGGTGATGTCATATTCTCACTGTTTGATCTTCTCTTGTGAATATTGTATTCCTAATATTTACCTGGAGACTTCATTTTGTTCCCGGGTTGGTCATACAAGAGATGAGAACATACCTCCTCAAAAGGACTTTGTGTTGGAAATAAAGGGTGCTGCCTGCATGCTATTGAAAGGGTGTGCAACATTTGTTCTATCTTTATACGTTTTATACGTAAGATTTCAGTCCTAGTTGATTTGGTGACCTCATTGGTTACCATGGAAAGCAAGTGACGTGTATGTCTACAGCTAACACTCGTTGAGCAGCTACTTTCAGGAAAAAAAACAGAAAAGCAACTGATGTGAATATGTATGTCCGTGTTGTTATTTAAAAGTAGGCAGCCAATGATACGAGCAACTGTCAACTGCAACTCTTCATGTAGCAGCTTGACAGTGGCCGCTCCTTCACTCCCTTGAAAAACGTACAAGACAGAAAATCCTGGACACCATGATGCTTCAAGCTAGATGCTTAAGTCAGCAAATTATTAAACCCACAGTGACATTGTCATGTTAGTATACACTAGATTAGAAGTGAGGGGTTCACCAGAGTTATTTCATTGCACCCTAAGGGGAAGATGAAGGTATGTTGCCAAATTGCCATGGCTGTCCATCCGATAGTCGTTGAGATAATCCACGCTGAACAATATTGACATATGCTAAAAGCATGCCACAGGAATGGTTTAAAAAAATTATCTACTGATGACAAAAGCAGATAAATTAGTGTCATCTTGGAGAATAGCTCCATTTTTGATAAACAGTGCACAATTTCAACCACACTATACTACATTTTCAGTTCACAGACTGACGTTATTCTTTAACTTTAACACCCATTGAGAGAATGTTATGGACTCTTTGGTTTAGCTTCCAAATAAGCTTATCGTCTGACAGCTTGTTCCTTGCACCCAATATCACCCTAATACCAGATTTCAGCAGTTAACTAAATTACTTAACTGATGTAAGCTTCTACAGTATATTGATTGATTTCATCGCACTAACTTGAGACAAACTATAGAACATGTCAACGATGACATGGGTTGAATGCAAACATGTCGACAGAAAGTTTGTTATTCTGATTGCACACAGAGATGCTGATTGGATTTAAATGCAATGTGTTAATGCAAATGTGTCCTATGCTACTATGAGTCAAGGACAACACACCCATAACAAATATGTGTATATACCTCACTTTTTGTATTTCCTTTTGCACAGTATGGTTGAATGCAGGAGTCGGAATAATCCCGGTGCTTCAAACAACGCTATCAATAATAGAGATCATAAATATGGACAAGTAAAATGCATACCATTACTGAATTGTACAGTGTTAGACCTACGTGCAATTACACAGCGTTTTGAAGGTGTAGCATAACATGCTGTAGCCACAATAGAGGTGTAGAGCTGTTAATAGCACACCAACTTCAAAGAGAGCTTCTCCACATTCAGACCTTAACAAGCATGCAAGGTGGTAAACAAACAAACAATATAATTAGAATGTACATTATTAATGCATTAATCTCCCTTAAACTTATGTTGGGTTTGACTGCTGTGCGACTAATGATGGGATAGATTGTGTTTCATTTGCATGTTAACGGACAAAGAGATGATTTGATCCTCAATCCCACAGTTTTTCTTTTTTTTAGGAAAATGAAATGTAAAAATCTGAACATAACGTCCAGTAATCTTAGGTCATGCCTGTATATATATAAATGAAACATCACAAAACACTGAAGATCAGTTGCAATCTGGAGTTGAGCTGGCTCAGGGATCAAACCAAGCCTGATTACTCCACCTGCTGATACACTGCAGCGACAGTCAGGATGCAGTTTGTAAAGAGACTTCAGTGAGGAATCAAAGTGTTTAAAGTAAAAGGGGCAGATATTAGGTTTTGAAGAGTGAGGTCCTCAGTGGAAATGACGTTATCCTTGTGTAAGAGCCAATTTTAATTGATTTCTAATTTATAAAGGTGTGTTATTTTCGGCTATGTTTTAATGTAACGAAACATTTGATTAATATTCTAACATTTATAGTACATTTAATCAGTTTACGTTATCCTTGTTTACTCCTTTACTTGTTTACGGTTAATGCCGTAATTTACTGCCGTAAGGTCATGCGCATGACTGTTAGGATAATTCATGCAATGTGGTATTGACATCGGAGAAGTTTGTTAGGCATGGTTGGATATAAGTTTTTGACCATAGTCGTCATCATGTCTATCGTGGTTTAGCATGTTATAGGAAGATCATGTAAGAACAAAAAAGGAACATACAATTTATCTATTCGGTATTGGACCGGAGAAACTGTAAATTTGGATCACCTGACGTTTTTGCTTTTGGATAATAAACCCGTACAAGCTATCCTACCTCCTTGTGGATTTTATTTGTGTTAACAAAGAACTGGATATATGTCACGCGTCAAAACATCAAGGAACAACAACCCTAACAAGCTGTATGGCCCGTAAGGTTAGTCGACCATAACACCTTGCAGAAAACACATTTGTGAAAAGCCTAATCAGCCCCTTTAGTGTTATAGATACCAGCAACGTATCCTCAGTATTAATATCCTTATTCATTGTAATGCGATGTTCTATGCCGATCTACTGTATGTAAGGTTGAAAGTGAAAGTGTGGGGTGGTGGATGGGTTTGTAAGTAGCATGTCTTGCTTTTAGAAAAACAAAAATGTAAATCTTTCAGAAAACTGCAACGCATGTTCACCTTTTTATTTAACCTTAAATGCAATCTCTTTCTTACCTCAACAGTGTTTAGTTGCCTACGCCTTACAATAAAAAACCTTTTATGCAAAATGTACCTTTTCATGGGTTTTCAACATTAATATGGGTCCCTATGTGACTAGAGACTCCCAAAGTATGAGAAGAAAAATCCCTCTCTCTTTTTTCACCACCTCCACCTTTCTGACAACGCGTGTTCAAAAACCCCCAGTCAGATTTCCCTCCCCTTATGATGTCATCAAAGGTAAAGCCAAACCCCCAGATATCCCTGAATCTAACTGGTAGTTGGATTCAAACCGGCAGTTAGATTCAGGGCCAACCGGAGCAGACTGGGCTTTATTATGGAAGGCAGGGCTTAAAACAAGGTTCTAAAACAGTGTTTCAGACAGAGGTTGAAAAGAGGAGATTCAGCAATGGCACTGTGAAAAATATAAAGGGGACCATATTTGAACCTGAAAATTACCATAATTGTGACCTTTAATCGTAGTTTATTAACCATAATAACATTTATGAAATGTGGTGCAATAGACTGTTTTTCTGATTCAGGCCTCACATTTATTGTAAGGCTAAAAGACACCATGACACTGACGATTTGCTCAGTGCTCACATTTCTCTTGTCTTCCACTTTACCTCATCAAACACAACACACACACACACACACACACACACACACACACACATGCATACAAAACACATCCAGCTTGTTGAATTTTAATTGCTTTTTTAACAAAGTAGTACCGAGAGTGTCCCACTTAATTGGATTTTTGTATGTGATTGTGTTAGTGTGCGTACATCGGTGTATATTTGAGTCAGGGGGATAAAGAGAGAGCTGTACTATCCCTTGTGAGTATATGTGATACCTGCCTCATTTACATGGCTCACACTTTACCTCCATTCTCACCTTGTAGGCTGTGTAAATGAGTGGAGGAGAGAGCAGTTAACAGCCAGGTACTGTAGCAGCCAACTCCCTGCTACAGTCAGCTAGTTTATTATTGTGCAAATCTTGGAAAACAACCTCACCCAGGTTTTCACTTTGTAATGTAACAGGGAATCCATGTTTTTTATTGAAAGCTTTGAAAATACAAGATAATATATGGAAGAAGAGGGAGAAGAACAAAAAAGGAAAGAAAAAAAGTATTGATAACTCTGACACAATAACAAACAAGTCTTCAAAGGCATACTATGCAACATTTTAATGAAAATATTCACACAAAAATAATCCCTCTCGTTCACTTCTGCCCCACTAGAATATGTGGTGGTGTGTTTATCTGCACAGTCCCTCTCTCTCTGGCTGTATTTTAGCTTCCCTGTCAAAGTTTGAATTGTCATGAAATCTAAAAATTAAATCTAAATTTGAAAATCAATTTTTTTTGCTAAAGAGTTTGCAGCCTTTTGACTCCAAATTGAGATTAACTTGACATGTAAAAAAAAATATCCTCACCTTTATTTTCCTCACATCTCTGTAGTGACATCTGGCATGCAGACAGATTTGGTTTTTATCTACATCAGGTTTATCTGTCTCAGAGCACCTGCTGGGGTGGAGGCAGCTATCTCAAAGCATTGAAATGTTACATTTACATTACAAAGGCTATTTCTCATTTCCAAGTCAGTGTCCATGTTTTCTCTGGATAATCCTCAAAAGACAATCTACAGATTGTATAGGGACTATTACAGAATCCTGCAAATGGCGAGATTATGGCAACAAAAGGTCAAGGAAAAGTCATGTTTTTGCTTACAAGTTAAGTTAGGGCTGGGCGATATGGCCTCAAAATAAAATCTAGATTGTTTCATACCACACTTCTTTTTTTTAAACTACAAAGGAAAATTAACAAACAAACATGAATTTCACTATGATAAATAAAGTGCAAACATAGCCTTAACCAAACTTAACTTGTAAAAAAAAAAAATCCTCTTCTTAAACAAAGATAAATTAATTGACTGCAAACTTGCTGACACTTTTTGTAAAATAAATAAAAGTGCATCTTGCTCTTGGAAAATAATCTATTGCATGATCCCTGGAGAAAACACTTCACCTTCAGAGAATGAACCCAGCCTTATGTATAGGGCACCATTATACAACATGTTGTCTTAGGCAATATGAAACACCACTGCATCTGTAATGTGTTTCTTGGGCGCTTTCCTGTGTATGGGCTGCTATGTGAAAATCCAGTGCTAATGTTTCCTGCTATATAATTGGTGTTTTAGGGCTTAACGTCATAGTTGTCTGTGCAGCAGTAGCAGCTCACAGTGCATCACACTCTGCTCACACTCGGCTCAGTGCCTTCAGACCAGGCCCCCAGGAGCAGTACCTTCTTTCTCAATCCAGCAGTGCTCAGTGGCCAAGCCTGGCATTAAATAATTTTCGCGGGCTGTGGATGGGCTGTGGGCGGTTCTTATTTTCATGCGGCCCGGAAGCAGATATCCCCGTGCACTCCAATATAAGCGGAAAACAGAAATGTGTCTCCGCAAATTTTTTATGGATATCAATCATATGCTCATACTCATCTTTAGAACATGTACTAATACAATTAAAGTTTTCTTATTTCAAAACACCACCTCAAGCGTTTTATAAGCCGTTTGATTTTCAGTTTTAGACTGGGTTTTTCGCGAGAGAAGGAAGGGTGGGCAGCCGTGGGCACCTGAACAGAGTCGTAGTGAAACAAATGTTTCGGTTTCGGCCCGGCCTCCTTCACCTTGAATGGATGAACCAACATATATAATTTCATATTCTATATCAGCTATGTCATTTTTATTTTATTTAGCTGTCATTTGGTTTTTCACATAATTTTGAAAATGCATTTGAAGTGGCCATAAATGCAGAAGCCGCTTTTGGGTTTTCTTATATTAACCTTGCATTGAAGTTAA
This sequence comes from Ammodytes dubius, assembly GCA_026122265.1. Taxonomy (NCBI): domain Eukaryota; kingdom Metazoa; phylum Chordata; class Actinopteri; order Uranoscopiformes; family Ammodytidae; genus Ammodytes; species Ammodytes dubius. Next base: position 3,499,885 of record CM047510.1, read on the forward strand.
TATAGGTGGAACTGGGGAGGGAGCAGAGAGTTGTTGTAATATTTCCAAATCGGCAGCCAGCTTTTTTTTAAAGTTTGTTCTCTGAAGTGGATAAGATGACACAGGCTGGGTATCTGAGCTGTGATATTAGTTTAATAGACTCCACACCGACTTTGAATGGAACGTTCCTCACTTCCCAAGGCTTTGAAGGATTTCTACATCAAGCCAAAGCTTGGCCCAGAAAAAAAAGCAGTTTAATGTAGGTTTGGATATCCTTGAGTTTGACACATGAAGTGCTCATCACTGGCAGTGGGTATTTGAATGTTCATGGGGACGCGTTTGTGACTCACTAACATGGTCTCTGATTGGCCAGGGTTAGGGATTTATGAAACATGCATTCCCTGCACATGCCAACACACTTCAGGGGTAAGTCTTTCATGGATAGAACTTCTCTTGAACTGGGTGAAGTGACTTAATAATATAGTCTGATTTACATTTGAAGCTCCAGAGGAGGGAGTTGATTCATAGTTGGTTTTTTCAGATTTATATTTTGTCTATTTACCTCAAAAAGCAAATATTTGGAAGACATTCTGGGTGTTGCATCAGACAGGATTCTATAATGTTATCATTTCACATGGTACATAGCCCACTGAGTCTGGCAGAGCAGGCAACATTTTGCAACGGGAGATATTTTCACATAAAGGTCATGAAGGAAAGTACAATAAGGTTTTATGATCCTTCATAGCCCGCGAGGTGGTTGTGATTCGGAAAAAATACAAATTGACTTGACAAGAAATCGTCCAAATTTGCCATCGCTGTTTTTCCCCTAGTGTAGTGACGTTTCTCAAGTTTTTCTTGGTTCCAATAAACAGCACTGGTGACTGACTGCAGACTAGATTACAACGCTTGAGTCCAAAAAATATAATGTCCAGAAGTTTGTTGAGTTTGCAAAAAAGGTCTTGGGTTTATATTGTACAAATCTCAAAGAAAACAGACTTAGAATGCTTTAAACAAACAAAAGAGCAGGATGAGGACTAAGACATTGTAGAAAAACTCCATTATATACCTATAGGCCTGTAGAGGTTGCCAAAAAACAAGTATTGCACACAAATATTAATAAACAGAATATGGCTCCTACACCTAGCAACAGTAGGGAAACAGCTGTCACATATTTCTGAAGAACTGGATATTAGTGGAAAAGCAGGCCTAAGAAAATGTATCTTATAATTAAGAAATATTGAGTTTTGGTTTGGATTTTCTTGCAGGGATATTTTTCTCGTTGGATAGAGAAAATCAACTTGTTGTTACTTGGGAAGGCTATGCTCTTCCAGTGTCTTGATACGCACCGCACACCTGCATTCCAGACAATACTTCTAAAAGCGTACAATGTTTGCTGTAGTTGTGTGTCTGTGCGTGTGTGTGTATGTTTGACAGACAGCAAGGCTTTATTTAAGGTCAAATGTCATGGCTGATCCTAATCTGAACAATCTGCAGCATGGCTGAGGTGCATCTGTGACATGTGTCATATCCTATTTATTATTATAATGTCAGCTTGAAGGAGCATCAATCCAGTCAGGAAAGGTCAATGGTTCACGATCTTCTTAAAGCTCAGAGAGGTAGGACACTGTAAAAAACAGTTCGCTCACACAAAAACATACTGAACTGAAGAGACATGACCATGCAATATGAAGCCATGAAGCACTATATTTGATTAAAGAATCTAATATTATATAATACTTAGCTTGACTTTATTTATGTACCCAGACTAGGGCTGCACCATATTTTATCCGCAGTTTTATTGTATTTAAATGTTCTATTTCTATGCATTACCTTTTAAATGTTTTATTTCTATTCATTCACTTTTTTAATGTGCATTATGTATTTTAATCTTGCCCCTGTAAAGCACTTTGAATGGCCTTGTGTCTGAATTGTGCTATATAAATAAACTTGCCTTGCCTTGCTATGTGAGATATATCGATATAATTTCAAGGTTGGACAATATTGTTTGTATCGTCCCACGTTATGCGAAGATAATCAGTTTCTGCAGGCCGTATGTAGAGAATGCCAGAAAAACGTTGCAACCAAAAGTGGAAGCATTTCAAATCTCTTCTACCATTTTACAACACTGGCATTTAGCGCAGGGAACTTAGTTTTAAGTTGGTTAATAGACATTCTGACATTTACCAGCGACTTCTCTTAAGTACTGTCAATACATTTCCCTACATTTAATTTAGCTGACACTTTTATCCAAAGCGACTTCCAAAAAGTTAATTCAACCATGAGGGAAAAAACCCAGAAGAGCAAGAATCATGAAGCATAAGCAGTAGTATCCCAGGTCGAAAAGAAGTATACTTAAGTAGATCTTTTCCCAAACATACTTATTACATTTTGCGTGCTCTAATACTAAGTGCATACTAAGTGTGTTATTTTGGAACAACTTTAAGTATGATAAGTGCTCTTTTAGATATGCTAAAGTTCAACTTTAAATGAACAGAAATACAATTAAGTGTACTTAGTTGTGTTAAATTGGAACAACTTTAAGTGATCTTTAATGCAATTAAGTGTATTACTTTAAATTATATTTAAAATACCCTTTCAGTCACATTTGAAGTGCTCTCTGTGTAGATCTTTAATTTCATTTAAATTTGCTCTTTTTTCACATTATAAGTATACTTGAAGAGCCACTAAAAGTATAATAAAACATACAGTAAAACATACTTTAACACAACTTAATATAGACTATAGCTCATTAATAATGCATTTAAAATAATGCATTTTAAATATATTACGCTGTAAAAAATGTATTTAAATGCCAACACACACAGAGAACATCATTTTACTGACTTTAATGTAGAGATCGTTAACATAACAGACAAAATATTTCCAGAGTAATAATAATACATTTTATCTAAAGGCGCCTTTCACTGCATTCAAAGACACCATACAGACATTTAAAACTTTTAAAAAGCAGTAGTGAGCAATATAAATAAAAGCAACAATAAAAACAACAGAGAGAAGCAGAGCAATTTACATCAAATGAAATAGGCAGTTTTAAACAGATGTGTTTTGAGTTGTGACTTGAAATGGGGGAATGAACCAATGTTTCTGAGTTGGGGTGGTAGTCAATTCCAGAGCTCCCCATGGAGGTGAGACGGGCAGAGTGGACAGACAGGTGTATGGAGGAAGATGAACTGAGGGAACAGGAGCCAATGGGAATCTGGAGGAGATCAGACAAATATGGGGATGGCCTTGTATGTATTCAGTAGGATTTCAAATTGGATAGGGATCTGGACCGGGAGCCAGTGGAGCTGTTGGAGGACACGAGTGATGTGGTGGATGGTGGGGGTTCGAGTTATGATGCGGGCAGCTGAATTCTGAACTAGTTGAAGTTTATAGAGGGATTTGTGAGGTAGGCCGAGGAGGAGAGAGTTGCAATAATCCGGACGGGAAGTGACGAGACTGTGGACAAGGATGGTGGCAGTGTGGGGGGTAAGGGAGGGGTGGAGGCAAGAGTACAGCAAGTACAGTATTATATCTTGACCAAAATTAAATGCAAATATTCTGGTATGGCAGAGCATATTTAAAGAAGCAAAATTTTCAGAAATTAATATCCCATTATATAAAGCACAACAAGAATGATTATCTTAGAGGCATGCTCCGCATTGAAATGTCCTGCACAATAATAAAATGCTTTTTTCACAAACTAAAACACAAACTGAAATTAAACATTACATTCTCCATCTTCATCTTTCCAGTGGAGTGGTTTCCTTTGAGTAGGCCTGGTCTGCAAATTCTTCTGCAAATGAGGGCTTGCACTTCTGGCACAGTGTTGTTTGGAAACTTCTTCATCTCGGTGTCTTTGAAAGGGACAAAAAGTTAATATAGTTAGCAAAAAAGGCTTTAATTGTCATCTTTTCGGTTTCCATTTTGATCCTCTTGTTCATCCATGCTATATAGCTACACCTGTAAAAACCTATGGTTAGCTGTAATGTGCATGATTAAATATGCACTCACTATTTAAAAACCTTATTTTTTTCTTAATAGAATATAGAATATAATTGAATGTTGTGGATGAATTGAGAATTAGTTATTTCAGTGATGAATGCATTCTAACATGTTGTTACTGGGTTATTTCACAATGTGGACATGTGTCCCTGCCTAGCTAGCTGAGCTTAGCCATGCTATAACTTTGTTGCTAACGTTTAGAATTCCACACCAACATTATCCAGCTCGCAAAATATTTTATAAACTCGGGGGATGCCCATATAATAGTAAATTAACCAACTGTGTTGTCTGCCGAAAAATTTAACTTACCGTCAAGAAGAATTAGTTTGGCTGGCAGTATTTTCGTTTTTCCATGTCGGATTCGGCTTGGCAGACACACACTGGCCCTCTTCACGGTGAAGTTCATCACGGTTGCTGACCGGAGCTGACTGATATTCCGTTCTTCTTTGTTCCCCTTTTATTATTTCTGAGCAGTCCACCTGCCGATGTCCGAATCATGAAGCAAAGCAAACCTTGGAAACGATTATTCAAACGCCGTTTCTTTCTTGGCCCTATCCGTATCTCTATCAGCAACGGAAATCTTCGCAACGTAATGTGTCACGTGACTCGGTGACTGGCCCCCGATTGGCCAGTACGCACATTTGATTCGGAAACGTGGACTGTGATTGGTCGAATTAAATGCACTGTGATGACTGTATGTTTTTTGTTTTTTTGGTTCGGTGAAGATCTCACCATGTCACCTGTGGAAGTGCACTGCTGGGGCCTATTTCAGGTAGCTGGTTTTACATACTCTGAGTTTAATCCTGCGCTCTGAGTAGCGCAGGGTTGATGAGTAACTCTGGGTTTTCGGTTTCAGAACAGTGGATCAGCGTTGGGTTAATCAACTCTGAGCGTGTTCACTCTGGGTGGAGCGTGTGCATAAAAGCCATCGTCAATGGATCGCTGATAACATGATTCACCATGGAAACAGAAGAAACAAATGCATGATCCTCCCACTTCTCCACTTCTCAAAAAAAAAAAAAAAAACGTCTCCGCTACTCCCACTGGAGTTAGAAATATTAACGAAAGAGTTTATGGTAGCCTATGGAGAAGAATTAACGGGGATATCTTGTCACATCTCTGATCTAATCTCCTTGGCAATTCAGAAAAAAACAGAGCAATCATTTCGCTTCCGTATGAGAAGCCATAATCTATTTTAAAAAGTTACGCATATCAGCAGTAACGTAATAAAGCTGGCGCCGCACAGCATTTCTGACAGTGTTTTATATTCGCTGTATAATATGTTGGGAAGCTATAGCCTAATAGCCCACTGTGCAGTAAACAGACTGTTGCTTCTTTTAAATGGGGAGTGAAATACATTAACGTCTGACACATAAGGTGACAGTTTCCATTGAAGAGCCTGATTGATTTATTACCAGATCCATTTTCCTCAAGTGATCACAGTTTAAATAATTATATAATTTTTATATTCATATTAGGCTATTTAACGAGGCTCGTCTGTGACTTTAGGATCGCACAAGTGAACAGTAACAATCGCGTGCAGCCGCAGCGTTACATGAATCCACCTGACATAAATCTGTTCAGTGGCACATACGTTAAAAAACAAACAATATAGGTTTATTAATCTGAATGTAGAGCATGTCACGATGTGTAAGGTGGCCGCCTATATGAACGGACCGAGGGCTGAGAACAAGGCTACTGATCAGATAAATGATCGGTCAAACGTAAAATCATCAGGAAATGATAAAAACATCCCGATGGAGATTTCTGTGGAGTGATTTTGCTTCAAACTGTATAGGGACGCGTGTGACAGTGACACTCTTTATTCAGTCGGAGCTGCAGCGTAAAGTGAAAACAAACTCAGGGTAGGTCTAACCACCTCGCCAGCAGGTTAGACCCACGGCGTATGTTGCCGCAGTAACTGACTCTCGGTTGCGCTGAACCTGCTACCTGAAACGGAAAACCCAGAGTTTCCACTAACTCAGAGCGAATAAACTCTGGGTTGCCTCAAAACCAGCTACCTGAAATAGGCCCCTGCTATTCGTTCAGAACAGAACCTACCTGCAAAATGCTGAAGCCATTTAAAACAATGTTTACACGTTAGATTAAAGGGGGTACGTTTAAACAATATGCCTATTTGGTATAGTGTTGTAATGAACTATTGAGATGTTTTTTTCTTTTTCTTTTGTAATAAGTAGGCCTAAACTATAATGTACAGTGCTACATAAAATACATTTTATAAGTACAAAAAAATCTGAATTTTTTGATTAAAAGTTACATTAGTATACTCTGAGATGTAATTATATTTATAATACATTAGGAGTGCACTTTGTTAAACTACACCTGCACGGATTATAGCTACCTACAGTATAGTATAATGAAGTTTAAATGAATTAATATGCTTTAATAAAAATATACTTAAAATGTGTAAGAAAAACATGCTTCAAAAATCCTACTTCTGATAAGAAGACTGAAGCACTTGTGCATTACATAATAATATAATTTGGTACCAATTAAAGCAAACATGCTATAAGTAGCCTATACATTTATAACACTTGAAGTGGAATTATTTTTAAATGCACTTAAACAAAGCACTATAAAATAGCACTATAAATAAGCATAAAATAAATATGTTTTGGGTAAGTACACTAAAATGTTCAAAATAATATGCTTACATTTTAGTATATTTTTTAGAAGCATAATTTAGCATATATTTAATACACTAGTAATCAAAGTATACTTTTGACTTTTATGTTAAAGTGCAAGAAAGGGTATCTTTAATGCATTTCAAGTAAGTACTTTAGAAATACCAATGTACTTCAAACATACTATTTGAACTTCCAGTACATTTTATATGCAATTAAGTATACTTCTTTTCGACCTGGGATGTCTAAGTGCTAAATCACATTTAAGTGCAATGTTATTCTATTTTTGAAGACCATCATCATCTTCTTAGCCAAGAGAGAATGTGTTTTAGCCTGCAGTTGATGATGTGGAGACTTTCTGCTCTCCCAATGTCAATAAAATACTGTCTATTTTTTCACAAAAATGTTGTTCTTAATATCTCCACATTCATGCTGACTTTTTGTTCATTGCAATTTAAATATTATTCTAAATTGGGCTCGTGTATAAGACTCATTTTGATTTCTATAATGTGTAGGCCTAATTGATTTTTACACGGTCGCCCATAAAAGTTGTCATAAAGTATTTATTCAATCGCTATATCAATATACAGTATTTACCTTACATCGCCATTCAGCCTAAAATATTGGGATATGATATCTTTGTGCAGACCTAACCCAGGCATTTGCAAAATGTATTTATACTATAGTGGCTTGCGAAAGTATTCATACCCTTTGAGATTTTCCACATTTTGTCAGGTTACGACCACACACACGTACATTTATTTTATTGGGATTGTATGTGATAGACCCACACAAAGTGCCGCATAATTGTGAAGTGGAATGAAAATGAAACATGGTTTTCAATTTTTTTATGAATAAAAAAACTGAAAAGTGTAGCGTGCAAAAGTATTCAGACCCCCAGATTCAATACTTAGTAGAACCACCTATCGCTGCAATTACAGCTGCAAGTCTATTGGGGTATGTATCTTCCAGCTTTGCACATCTAGAGACTGACATTTTTGACCATTCATCTTTGAAAAATAGCTCAAGCTTCAGATTCAGCGTCAGGTTGGATGGAGAGCATCTGGGAACAGCAATTCTAAAGTATTTCCACATATTCTGAATTGGATTTAGGTCTGGACTTTGACTGGGCCATTCTAACATTTGACTATGCTTTGATTTAAACCATTCCATAGTAGATCTGGCTGTATGTTTAGGGTAGTTGTCCTCCTGGAAGGTGAACCTCTGCCCCAGTCTGAAGTCTTTTGCAGACTCTAACAAGTTTTCTGCCCTGTATTTGGCTCCATCCAACTTCCCATCAACTCTGACCAGCTTCCCTGTCCCTGCTGAAGAAAAGGACCCCAACATCATGATGCTGCCACCACCATGTTTCACGATGGGGATGGTGTGTTCAGGGTGTTGTGCAGTATAGTTTCCAACACAGAAAGCGTTTTGCATTCAGGCCAAACACTTCAAGTTTGGTCTCATCTGACCAGAGCACCTTCCTCTAACCCTTGCCACAAGCCACATGCAGTATAGTCGGATGAGACCAAACGGTCTGAATGTAAATGGCGAAAAACTAACACTGGACATCACCCTGAACACAACATCCCCACCGTGAAACATGGTGGTGGCAGCATCATGCTGTGGGGGTGATTTTATTCAGCAGGGACAGGGAAGCTGGTCAGAGTTGATGGAAAGATGGATGGAGCCAAATACAGGGAAGAAAACCTATTATAGTCTGCAAAAGACTTGAGACTGGGGCACAGGTTCAACTTCCAGCAGGACAACTACCCTAAACATACAGCCAGATCTACAATGGCATGGTTAGATCAAAGCATTGTCATTTGTTAGTATGGCCCAGTCAAAGTCTAGACCTCAATACAATTCAGAATGCCTTGAAAGAAAAAGAAAGACTTGAATATTGCTGTTCCCAGACGCTCTGGATCTGAACCTTGAGCTATTTTTCAAAGGCGAATGGTCAAAAATGTCAGTCTGTAGATGTGCAAAGCTGGAAGAGACACACCCCAATAGACTTGCAGCTGTAATTGCAGCGATAGGTGGTTCTACAAAGTATTGAATCAGGGGGGCTGAATTTTGCACGCTACACTTTTAATTTTTTTATTCATAAAAAAAAATTGAAAACCATGTTTCATTTTCATTCCACTTCACAAATATGCGCCAATGTGTGTTAAGCCTGTGGACATTCTGCCCACAGGCTTCTTTAAAACGGTTTTTAGCTGTATGGCCTCAGATGTTCTACAAATTGTCAACATGTCCCTTCAGACAGGTGTATTCCCACAGGCCCTGAAAACAGCAGTCATCAAGCCACTCCTAAAAAAGAACAATCTAGATACATCACTCATGAAAAATTATAGGCCCATATCTAACCTACCATTTTTAAGTAAAATCATTGAAAAAGCTGTTTATCCACAGCTAAATAACTACTTAGCAATGAACAACTGCTTTGATGTTTTCCAGTCAGGATTTCGACAACACCACAGCACTGAGACTGCTCTGGTTAAGGTCCTCAATGACATCCATTTAAACACAGACAGTGGCAAAAGTTCTGTCTTAGTTTTACTGGATCTCAGTGCCGCTTTTGACACAGTTGACCACAGCATATTACTAGATCAACTAGCAAACTGGGTTGGACTTTCTGGAACTGTACTAAGCTGGTTTGAATCCTACTTAAAGGATAGAGACTACTATGTGTCAATAGGCAATTTCACATCTGAGCGGACAAATATTGAATGCGGAGTCCCCCAAGGTTCCATTCTTGGGCCTCTTCTGTTTAACTTATCTTTAGTAGACTTGACTACTGTAACAGTGTCCTTGCTGGCCTTCCAAAAAAATCTATCAGACAGATTCAGCTAATTCAGAACGCTGCTGCTCGAGTCCTCACTAGGACCAACAAAGTAGATCACATTACCCCAGTTCTGAGGTCTTTACACTGGCTTCCAGTCACTCAAAGAATTGATTTCAAAATACTGATGTTGGTTTATAAAGCACTAAATGGTTTAGGGCCAAAATACATTACTGATATGCTGATACGTTATGAACCGTCCAGAGCCCTTAGGTCGTCTGGGACAGGTCTACTTACAGTCCCTAGAGTTAGGACTAAACAAGGAGAAGCAGCTTTTAGTTATTATGCACCAAAAATCTGGAACAAACTCCCAGAAAACTTGAGGTCTGCTGCAACTCTCAGTTCTTTTAAATCGAGTCTAAAGACTTTTTTGTTTCCATTTTAACCTGCAATTTTAATTTTATTTGCTTTTATTCGCTTTTAAATGTTTTATAATGTGTTTTATGTATTCTAATCTTGCCCATGTAAAGCACTTTGAGTGGCCTTGTGTCTGAATTGTGCTATATAAATAAACTTGCCTTGCCTTGCCTTGCCTTAGTCTATCACATAAAATCCCAATAAAATAAATGTACGTGTGTTGTTGTAACGTGACAAAATGTGGCAAATCTCAAGGAGTATGAATACTTTCGCAAGTCACTGTATATGTTGATAGACTGATAGACATAGATTCATTTCTGGAAATGGGAAAGCAGACCATGAGCAATTCAAAAAGGTATTAATGAAGACATGAGTTTCTAAAGGAAATAAAAAGCAAATTAATTTATATTTCAAAGACATCCCATTAGCAGAAAAGCTGTGAAAAGGATAAAATCCCAACACGCAAGCCCCTAAAACTGAAGCAGTGTAATTCAAAGAAGAAACGGCTTAAGTTCCTGAACGTCAATGCAATTAATTTGACGCAGAAGCTACTTCATGCTAATCCACTCTCCCTTTGCTATGTCGACAAAAGCCAATAGCAAACGTCTGTTTGAGAGAAAAAGAGAGGAAGACAATAAAGGAATTGTATAAAGAGAGGCCTTCCTATGTCATGTTGAGCAATCTGATCCTCAAGTCTGTGTTGATAAAAAGGATATTCAGAGCAACCAATACAGTGAAAGTGAATCTCCTCAAAACCCGCTTCAGACTATACTGTGTGAATGTGGGGTAGTGAGTGTCTGGTCAAGTCTATTCCCCTTTTGACTGGGAAATTTATAAAGGGAGTCAAAAGTCTATTTCATGCTGTGTTACTCCAGACACATCCAGTGCCACTTTTATCTCTTATGTAACACCAAACATATAGCTTTTCTCACATCGCTGGGCTAAGACATGACAAGACAGACAAGTGCAAGTGTAGTGTGAGTTGATTGGGGAGGGGGGGGGGGGGGGGGGTAGTGTAAGTGGATTGTGGGGGGGGGGGGGGGGGGTTGTGTACTGGCTGAGATGTAACATGACAGTCAGACATCCGCTGAAAGGTTACACGGACAATCAGCCCTGGAACATGGCTGAGAGCTGCCACCATGACAAATCAGCAGTGTTGATGAGGGTAGGAGCAAGTGGCGCCCGACGGGGAGTGTGTGCGTGTATGTCATTTGGCATCAGAACTCATGTCTCTGCTGCCTGTCATCTTGATGTAGACCTACATACATCAAACACTTTTTCCTTGATGGCTGGTGACGATAGTTTGACAGGTTCCAACTAAATGCCCATAGCTGCTGCTGGTGGACAGCCTGTGTTTTTATGTTGTTGTTATTTGCTCTAAAAGAAAGTGGGACTGAAGTTTCACAGTCATTATTCTTTTTTAATTCTGCCTTTTATAAAAGCATTTGGAATTTCCCTAGTGTAATTTCTGCCACACACACACACACAGCATAAATAAGCAAAAAGCTGGTCCAGTCGTTTTGCACAGCAAGTTACGGCGGAAAGTCATTTATATCTGGAGCTAGTGGGAATAGAGGCCGTTCAGATAGCTGACACCAAGTTCAGTTATTCGGAAGCTCATATAGAGTCTGGAGTAAAATCGTACGCCATTTGGAGAACGCTTGAGCTTACACAGCATACAGTTTGATTACATGTGACCTTGACGGGAACTTATCTTGCCTTTTGTACCTTGCATGGCTGTACGAACTAAATGTTACAGTCTAACCATCATCTCTTAAGCCCCTATCTCACTGTGCTGCGACAGTTTGCGACAAGTTGGAGACACAAAATTGCGATAAAATATGCGAATTAGCGGCAATTTTCACTTGCAGTCTCACTGAGTTGGTAATCAAGACACATTTGCGAATGTCCTGGACAAAACATGCCACCGGGAGCTCGCATTTATGTCTCACGAACGTCTGGCGAGCATAGCGCGAACGGAATTTCAGTCTCATTTTTGTCTCAAATCAGTCACAATTTAGTTTCATATGTCGCCAAACCCTTTGCTAAGTAGTCTCACATTTCTCGCACTTTCTGACTCGCGGAAACTACATTCAGAAGTGTTTGCGACGCGTTCGAGACACCTGCGACCACTTTGAGACTATTTTGAGAGAACATTTGTTGCACAAATTTTTTTAACATGTTCAAAATTCAAGCGACAGTGAACGTTTCAAGACAGTTTAGAGACTCCCTCACGACTGCAGTCTCCAACTTGTCGCAAACAGTTGCAGCCCAGTGAGATACGGCCTTTACTGTCTTATCTATAGGTGTTAGTGCAATTTGTGTGCGATGTATCAGCTCCTAATTGATGTTGATATGCATTTAAAAGCCATGTCATAAACAGTTCCCATGGCGAAATCATGTCATGTTAACAGATGCTCGCTTTTGTACAATATCAGTCTTGCCTTGTCATGGCGTCTAACTATATTTTCAATCAACAATCTTGACCTGAAATAAGTTTGTATATCTATCAATGTGAGTCATTATAATATATTAACACAGCAGTATGTGTTTGTTTTTGTTTGTTTTTAAAGTTGGTTATATGTGACATTCAGATAAACGAGTTTCCGCGGTTTCTCTTTATCCATTGTTTGGATTATACCTATAAGGCATTAATCAAGGATTCCCCCTAACCACTATATACACCCACTTACTGCTCCACATTCCCCCTGTGACTCCCTGACTAGGTAATTACCAGAGCTTGTAATAAGCTGGGGGACCTAGGACGTTAATGTACTTTTGTGTCTCTATGGGGGAAACGTGCTGAGGCAAGCCCATCCACTCTGCCTTGCTTTCATCATCTTGACAGCCTTTCCACACACTCACACTTACAGTAGGCCTATACACACAACGTCCTCAAACCTACAGGTCATTCATTTGCCACGGTGCAGTGTCCCTATAGTCTGATCAATACAGGTGTTAGCATCCCAACACTAGCAGCTCTATATATATTGAAGCTAACTTCCCCCAGTGGATTCTGTTTAAGCTATAAATCTGTCTCCCTAACGATTCTTATGGAAGGAAGGAAATCGGTATTACATATCCCTCTTAACATGTTATTTTATCTTGATTTGACTAGTTTTATTTAGAGTAAGGTGGTGCTTCTTAAAGCAGTAATGTATAGACACTCCTGATTTCCAATGGAAATGGACTTATTTCAAGACATGGCTGTTTATAAGTCTAATATAGTAAGTCTAATATGTAATGTGTGTGTGTGTGTGTGTGTGTGTGTGTGTGTGTGTGTGTGTGTGTGTGTGTTACTTTATTTAAACTCCAATGCTAAAGATTAGCGTTAGCAACTTAAAATATGCATCGCATAACTCCTGTCTAGTTGATGCTAATGTGCGGCCATTGTTTCAGGTTTTCCTTTTAGACTAGATTCAGGTCAATAACAAAAAAGCAGATTAAAAAGACTAGGTACATACATACTAATGAATATTTTACAGTAAGCACATCAAAAACTGTGAAATATATTGAAGTTGTGTGCACACATTCTATACATTTGTATGTAACTTTCTTCTGATTGCCATGGGTGAGATGAGCCTTTAGTGTACAGGAATATAAGTGTTGCATTTTGCTGAAATCAATCATGTTTATAGTCTTTACATGATGGCGAACACAATGCATATAAACATCAAGTATACTGCATAAAGTAGATGTTTGCCAGCTGCTCCTCGAAATACATCAATAAACTACTTCTATTACTGTACATAGTCCATTTATTAGAAGAAGCAGTGAGAAACAATAGGACATCAACCTCCTCTCTAGTGCAGGCTCTTACATACACTTTATTAAAATGTTTATTGTGCTTGTAACTCCCCCACAGAAGCATGTGTGCTAACTCCAGCTAAAATGCATACAAAATTGTCAGATCATACAGTTTGTGCCACATCCACTAGAGCAGTGGTTCTCAAAGTGCGGCCCGCGGGCCAATGGCGGCCCACAGAAACATATCTGGCAGCCCGCATTGAATTATGAATTATAAAGAATAAACATTATATTTTTTTTTATTAATTTTGTTTTAAACGCACGGAGGGGATGCGTCCCCCGCAACAGTAAAAACAGTACAGGTGTCGAAACACTTAAATATCCCTCCTAATTGTTTATAATAATTCCCCAATTATTAATAATAACACCCCTACAGTGGACCGTACCATCTTAAACTTGCCGACGTTCGGCTGGCCTCTGCCTCTCGTTGCAGACGGCTGGTCATCCTCCCGCAGTGCAGCAGGCATTGTAGTGGTCCCCAGGGCTGCCAAGTTTCACCAAAAGTTTGGAGTGAGATTTTTTGGCCGAGGGACCCAAAACCGTGTCCTCTTTCCCATCCAATAATTTTTGCTAGTGTCCTGTGAGTTTACATATTGTTCATAATAAATCAGAAATAAAAGACAATTAGAAAATGTGATAAAACATCAAAAATCTTATTAAAATAAACGAATTCATGAATTGCAAAGTCGTAGGACAGGTTTTAATTAAACATTGGGTGTGGACATATTATAAGTGGGGGTCTGGGGGTCCCCCCCAGAAAATTTTGAGCATTAAACACTTAATTTCCTGCATTCTGGTGAATTTTTATGAAGCAATGTGTGCCTTTTCTGCATTAATTTTTATGTGAAGTAAAAGAGAACATTCAAGGTTTTGCTGACACAAATTTAATTGAATAGCCTACAATCAGTGACGTGCGGTGAGGTCAGTGAGTGGGTAGGCACTGAGTTCTGAAAGCCAGATTTCTCTAAACCTATATATTGTTAAATCAAAAACAATAAACAACAAACAGGCACGCACGGCCGATTTCAAATAAGTTCCTCCCTTTCTTTCTTTATTTCTCTCTCACTCACTCACTCACTCACTCACTCACTCACTCACTCACTCACTCACTCACTCACTCACACACACACACAGACGGGACGTATATGAAATGTCACGACGGTGACTTCAGGTTTGCCCGTAGCCTACTGTAGTTTGGCTCTGGAGCGCAGAGCGCAGACAGCGGGGTGTACCAGGGGCACGAAAGTCTTCAGCGGGTCACCAACTTCAAATAAGTTTTTCTTTCTTTCTTTCTTTCTTTCTTTCTTTTTCTTTCTTTCTTTCTTTCTTTCTTTCTTTCTTTCTTTCTTTCTTTCTTTCTTTCTTTCTTTCTTTCTTTCTTTCTTTCTTCTTTCTTTCTTTCTCTCTCTCTCTCTCTCTCTCTCTCTCTCTCTCTCTCTCTCTCTCTCTCACTCACTCACACACACGGGACGTATATGAAATGTCACGACGGTGACTTCAGGTTTGCCCGTAGCCTACTGTAGTTTGGTCTAAATGATTAAACATCGCATCCATCGACTTAACGGACCCGTCCCTCACACCGAGGGCCGAAAAAACGTAAGGCAACAAGTCAAACCTTCGCCGATTAAAACTACCGGTACTACTTCTATTCAACTTAAAAATAAAAGACAGCATTCATCATTATGTAGGACTACAGCATAACTGATGGCAACTCCACTCCATAAACTTTATCTTAATAGATAAAGTACCAGTAGCATATGCCCCATGGACCTGTCCAGCATCAGAATGTAACCATTTATCCACATTGCACAGCTTAGGTTTGTCCGTCAGTAACAATGAAAACACAACTGCTCAATTGAATATAAAATGCAGAATGGATTGCACTCGGTATCAATTCATCCAACTTTATTATTAAATAAACCCCCAAAAAGTTTCTGACTCACCAATCTGACTCCCTGGCTGTAGAAATAAGCAAGAGACGATAGTAATCCAGTGACAGTCTGACTGACAGCACAGCTAGCTAGCATCCTTCCGTTCATGTAGGCTGTCCGTTTGAAATGCTCGAACATTGTTTGTCCCTGTTGCTGCTGTACACCGTCCAAGGCTGGCGCAGGCCTTTCTCTTGCTATTCATTCTGTTCCTTTTTAAATTATAATCCAATTTGTTAAAATTCCTCCAGTCTGAAATATCTGCGGGCACGGACACGGCAGCTGCAATGTTGACTTAAAAATCCGCGGGGGTAACGCGACGTGAATGAGCATAGCAGCCAACGTAATGACGTTGGCCTAAGCTGCGTAAATGTCTAGTAATATCTCGATTTTAATTGGTCCATGAATGATATGTAACGTAAAGGCTTATGTGGCATACCATTTACGTAAAAAAGGCACAAAGAATTATGCTTATTTGCGTACATGTTAAATAATACAGAATCAAGTGCGCATGCGCGAAAACTTTTTTTCTTGCCGTCCACAATGAATAGGCGCAAAGGCACTGATTCTTTGCCGTACACAATGAATGGGAAACAGCAAAGGCACAATATTTTTTTGGCGTAACTTACTAACTGCCACGTTTCTAATCAAAACGTCTACACTTTTTTAAAGTAATCGCGGATTACATGTAAAGATCGAAATAATTAACAGTAATAATACAAATATAAGTTTATTAAATAAAAAAAATATTTTATTTTATTTTATTTTTTATTTTTTGCACACGGCGCCAGGGTAGGCACTGCCTACCCTGCCTACCCTGACCGCACGTCACTGCCTACAATGCATGTGTAGTGCTTTCAAATATCTCCTGTAGCCTATTGTTAAAACATTTGGTTAAACTGTAATAAAGGTAATTATTCTATATCATGTCTACTATTGAGGGTTGAGTGGCTGGTGGTATTTTACTAGCAGCATTAGGCTTTATTCAAAGAAGAAAACAATTAGGGAACAGTTCAACACCAATGCAAACTACTAGGCTAAAATAAAACATCTGGGTTACTTGGTCCCTCCTTGATTTGTGTTATGAAAAGTGCTATAGGCCTAAATGTGCAATACATAGGCTACAGTTCATTACACAGAAGAATAAAAGCATTTTTATTGGCGGATGAGCCATTTGTTACTTTGCAAACCTAATTTTCAAACTAAATTACCAAAAACAATATACAAAACGATCCAAAGATCTTCTGAATGTACTTGAGTGAGATTGAAGGGTTAATATGTTTGATGCATGCGCGCTCACCGGCCGGCGGGGACACAAATCTTATCAGCGGTAACTTGGCACGCTATCAACACACACCTCGGAAGAGAAGGTGCGGGTAGGGGGCTCGCCTCCCGCTTCGAATGCACAGTGCACATCAAAGCATAACGTTAACGCGCGTTCAGAAAGAGGATGTCACGGAACTCAGTCCGTTTAGCTTTTCAAAATAAGACTTTCAAAGTAAAAGTACCAAAAAAAAAAAAAAAAAATTACGGGGATTCATTTCTCTGCGTGAGAAATTGGAGGTGTGGCGTGTGAGCGTGTGAACTGGTTGATATGCGTGTGTCTCACGGCCAAAGCGTGAGACTTGGCAGCTCTGGTGGTCCCGATGTAAGTTGCTAGTGAGCTAGTTAAGCCCAATACGATGCACTTTCTCACCTTCAAGGTGAATTAGATTAGGTCAAGTGTCTAAGGATGGATGCTAACATTATCTGGTTTCTAACTCTTTTGCCTAAAGTTTAGCTAACAAGCTAACGTTAGCTAGCTGCTGATAGCCATGGAACTATCTGCCTAGTTGACTGCTGTTAGCCCACCCTGTTTATTTCCGATGTATAGTGTCATAATAGTTAACACTGCTGCTGCATCATGAGTAGTGAGTCCTTCAAAAAAACACTCCAAAAGGTGATACGTTTTCAATGTGCAGAAAGTTTTGAACAATAAAGTAGAATAAATACTTGATGCAATACAGAATGCCTCAGTGCCTTACTGATTTATATTCCATTAGATTTGCGTAAATGGGAGTTGTCTTTTCCTTAAAGGTCACATATTATGCTAAATGCACTTTTTGTGTTCTAACATATCCATGGGTCCACGGTGTGCCTAGAGACTGCCAAAATATAAAAAAAATAACAATCTCTCCTTTTCTCACTCTCCCCCTTTCTGAAACCCCCCCCCCCCCCCCCCAATATACTCCAGTCAGAATTCTCGCCGACTATTACGTCACAGTCGGCACAGCCACATCCCCATATTTTCTTCATATGTCCATGCTTCCCCCCACATTAGCAGTGTTGGGAATGTTACTTTAAAAAAGTAATTAGGTATAGTTACTCACTACTTATTCCAAAAAGTAACTGAGTTAGTAGCTGAATTATTTTATAATAGAAGTAACTAGTTACCAGGGAAAGTAACTATTTGCGTTAGCCTACTGTTAAAAAACAAAGTTGCTATATGTCAAAGAATTTTGATTTTTCTGAGCAGTTTTCACAAGTCAGTTGAAATGAGTAGAACAGACAGGTAGGCCTACTTGTAAGCTACATTATCTTCTATATTTATTGCGCATCAACAGACAGCAAGAGGTTTATCCTGCACTTCAAGTATTTAGTTCTCAACAAAAGTAGTAGAGGAAACTGCTGGATGTAGGCCTACCGTGCTAATCTGCTAATATCACTGGATTCACTTCAGAGGTGTCGGATAAAACACCACTAATAGGCCAAGCAAAGTAAGGCATTTAGGGGCCAAAAATAGAATACATTGTAAAATAATTTTTTTCAGCTCAGATAATTTCTATGAGGTGTCCAGAACAACATACTAAAAGTCCTAAGAAATCCTAGTTGGGGAAATATGTTTAATTCTCATCAATCCGAGATGTGTGCCAATAAGGCGAGACATCAATACACCCCAATGGGGCAATTTTTTCCTTTAGTCCTATCAAAATGAAACTTTACACAATGAAAGTAACCATGAAAATAAACATTTTTTGTATTACAAGTTTCTTTGAAAATACATTTTAATATGCAAATGAGCTATACACTAATCGTACATGCCCACAATACACCCAAATAGGCTAATTTGTTTTCCTTTACTCCTACCACAATACAACTTTACATAGTAAAAGTATCCATGAAAAGTAACTTTTTTGTATTACAAGTTTGTTTTGATATGAATTTGAATATGTACATGAGCTCCACACTTATTGAATATCCAATCATCCTACTGCCAATGCAATGCTGCGTTTAGACTGGCCTCTAACCTGAAAACTGCCTGGCTTGGTAGCACCTACCAGGGGTATAACCCCCGCCAGTATAGTCTTCAGGGTCACAGAGGCACACAAGCCTCCCCACCACGACAAGGTAGCAACAACAGGGGAGGTATTTTTTTTTGTTGGTGTTTTTTATTTTTATTTTTTAAAGTTTTTTTTTAAGTTTTTTTTAAAGTTAAAAAAAAATCTAGCCTGGATCCTCGACCCCTTCTCTATGGCTCTTGGTTCTGGAACCCCCTATATCAGTTCCTGGTTTGTTCTTTGCTTAGTTCTTCCCCTCTGGGTCATATTCATCTGATAAATCAGGCAACTGTGAGTTTGTGCAGCTTGTACCACAACATTCTCCGCAAATGGAAGTGCAAGGGAGTCCATGTTTTTTGCATGTGCATCTATTTGTGCTGCAGTCTTTCTTGCAACTACAGCGGACTACATCTAGTAGTTCTGATGGTGCCGCAGGCTGATCGGTCATTATTGGCATTAATCTCCCATCCAAAACATGCCACCCCCAGTCTTTTGGGCCCATATGTTCACTTCCCCCTTTCCACTCCATCAGTTGGTAGAAGACCCGAAGACTATGGAACTTTGCAGCTGTTGACGTTGGGGGGAGAGTTTGAGGTTCCACTGGAGATGAGTTCTGAGTTACTTTAACACAGAATCGCCTGTATCTCAGCATATCCAGTGATTCATCTTTTTCGCCCCCATACAGTGCTACTAGAGCTTTTTCACCTGCTGCAAAGATTATGTCTTTTTCCACATTTTCCTTTGACTGGCTGAACACTGACGCTTGTTCGAGAAAGCTAGTGTAATTTTTTACTTTTTTCAGTGCCATTCCCTTTCCTATGCCAAATAGACGAGACGTAGAATCACAGCCTGAAATGGCATGGAGAAAGAGGAGATTATCACACACCTTGGGACCAAGTAACTCCTTCGTCTGCTTTATGCACCATATCCGTCTTGTTTTTGTTGCTTTCTTTGGTTCCGGTGCCAGAAACAGCTCCTGTGCATTCAGATCAGCATGATGCAACAAGAGTACTAACAAGTCTGTGTCATCACCTACTAAGACTGTGTCTCTTGTTCTGGCAGAGGTAATGGCAGTTTGGACAATGAGCACATCTGCATCGTGCTTTGCATGGTCTGTGATACACCCAGCCCTCTCAAGTTTATCCCTGAGGTAAACCAAGAACCGTTGTTTGTTTTCCTTATTGTTGAGGAACTGGTCCTTTTTGGTTTGGATGATCATGTCACCAGAAAAGTGTACAGTCACACCGGGAGCAACACCTGTTCGACGCAGTTGAGTGGCGTCTTTTATCGTGAGTTCTTCTGTGTAGCCATCAAAGACTATGACAGTAGCCATACCATACTTTCGTGTGACATATCTGACATACATGTCACACACACTGTCATAAGTGGACCCGTGTGGCCATGGTAAACGATGTAGTAATGCACCACCATCAAGGACATGCTGGACATCACTGCTGGGTTGTCTTTGCTGCTGCTCAATAGATTTCCAGAGGACATCGGCAAGAATTGCCTTGTTTGCCTTTAGGGGGAGGAAGGATGATTCAAACAAAGCAGGCGGGTGACTGCAGAGTTCATACTGGAACAGTGATGGTAAATCTTCACAACGGTCTCCCACTGCTACAAGCCGCTGGAATAACAGCTGTGGATCCACTACCACTGTCTCTCCTTTGATCTTGACAGTTGATCTAGATGCAAGTGTCACTGCTTGGTCAGCTTTCCTGAAGGTGAATTCCTCCACTGTTTTCCCTACCATAGACTCCAAAATGTTGCACCCAATTTCCCTTGATTTCTCAACATTGACTCCCTGCTGGGCTGTCATACCATTAGCAATGTTGTGCAGGGAAGGGTTCTCAGTGAATGGGTCTTTCTGTTTTAGATCTCTTGTCTGCCTGGCCTTGGACAGGTCTTTATGTTGGTCGTTGGTCTCATATGAGACACCTGTGAAGGACTGCATGGCATTATTGATGTTTGCACATGCTGGCATTGAGAGGACCCACACCAAGCGTTGAGTCTCTGTAAATCCTTTTCCTCTTGTTAAGCCTCCATGTGTTTTTACACTTCTCATGAGCACCTGCTCAATAATGAGATCAGTGGACAGTCCAGCCCAATACCTGTTGCTCCGCCTCACTACGTGAAATATCCCTCCTCAAATTTCTTGTGGACATCTGGATGTGTTTCAGGTAAGGCTGTCATCATTTGCAGGTATACATAGGCTGACTTTGCATATAATCTATGTCCAGAAGTGGCAAAGTAGGGTAGCATATCTTGAACACACTGAAGATGCAATCTCCAGTTGCCTGTCCTCTCAGCTTTGATGAAGTTTCTCAGAATATCAATCATGTCCATGTACTGCAGCCAAAGCTGTGCTGTCCTCATATGCATTGATTCCTTCTTGTTGTTGAGTGCACTCTGGATTCTCACCAAAACATCAGCAGAACAAAGTCAGTTGTGACTGTTTCTTGGGTATCAGGAACTTCTTCATCTGGCTCAGTATCAGCGGCAGGCATCGTCTCAACTGGAGGTTGTTCTACTGTGTCTTTGGTTGGTTGTGGTACATTGTAAGCATCAGCCAGCAACATAGTGTTAAGTGCGGCATCCACTAGCATATGACCACGAACTGCCCTGGACACAGCCTTGCCAGACATCATGTGGCACACTGTATTTCCAGCATACACCACCTCTTGTAGCTCCTCCAGTCCAGACCCTGCCATTAAATGTCCAATGCTACCCAAGAAGCTCATTTTCATATGAAATACCCCAAGCCTGAGGACTATTCGCTTGAGTTCATTGTTCAAATTCAAATTTCTTTATTAGGATAACCCCTTGAGATGAAACCATCTCGTTTTCGAGGGGGTCCTTACAAACAAAAATACAATGAAAACATATTTTTAACATACAAAAATGAAAATATATAATAAAAATAACAACACACGCCACACACACACACACACACACACACACACACACACACACACACACACACCACACACACACACACACACACACACACACACACAAGCGTATTAAGTGATTGACATCAATCTTGCATAGTACTTTTCATGAGGACAAAATTAATAAATGCATGGTAGAGTGATAACAATAAAAACAAAAAGTTAAGTAATACATTTCATTACAATACATGATTAGTAACATGAACAACTGTTTGTAAAGTGAGATGACAGAGCATTTTTAAACATGTGCAGAGATGGAATAGAGCGAATATTGACAGGCAGATTGTTCCAATCAGATGGAGCTTTGAACATAAATGCTTTCTTAGCTATACTTTTGGCTACAAAAGGAACAGAAAAAAATAATTGTGAAGAGTGTCGAAGTTGGTAAGTGGAAGAGAAAGGAACCATCAGCTGTTTCAAATAATGAGGATAATTGAAATGAATACATTTAAAAATAAATTGAAGCCAATGTTGTTGTCTTCTTGATGGAAGAGAAGGCCAATTCAGTGATTGATACATTGTGCAATGATGAGTAGAAAAAGAACAACCAAGGACAAAACGAGCTAATCTATTGTAAACAATATTGAGAGGAAGTAAAGTGATATTGGAGGCACACTGATAAATAATATCGGCATAGTCAAAGATAGGTAAGATAAGTTGTGTGGCTAACTTCTTTCTAACAGAAAAGGCAAAACAGTGTCTGGATCTATATAAAGTACCTATGGAAAAATTTAGTTTTTTAATAACTTGACTAATGTGGTGTTTGTAAGAAAGTTCTGAGTCCAGCCATACTCCCAGATATTTAGTGTGCTCAACTGTAAGTAAAGGTGTCCCATCAAAACAATTAATTGAAAATGGTGGATCTTTAGATTTTGATTTGATGTTTTGCCGAGTGCCAAATAACATAAGATGAGATTTACTTTTGTTAAGTATAAGTTTGTTTGCCGAAAGCCAATCCTGAAAAATATTAAAGTCTGACTGTAAAGAAGATTCAATCTGTGATAAATGTGTTGAGGACGTATAAATAACTGTGTCATCTGCATAAAGATGGACATGACATTCTGAACATAAAGAGGGGATTTGATTAATGAAAATGGAAAAAAGAAGAGGACCAAGAGTTGAACCTTGTGGAACTCCTCGATGTTGTAAATTATGATCAGATTTAGTTCCCTGTATGACTACACATTGTTTTCTATTATGGAGATAAGCATTAAACCAGAGTAAAGCATTGCGTGACAAGCCAATAGAATGGAGTTTGTCTAACAGAAGATAATGGTCAACTAAATCAAAAGCTTTCGTTAAATCAATAAAAATTGCACCAGTTAATTTGTTATTGTTTGTTGCAGAGTAAATATCATTGGTAAGTTTTGACAGAGCTGTGATTGTAGAGTGGTTAGAACGAAAACCAGATTGAAAGGGTGACAGCAAATTATATTCATTGAGGTAATAAGACAATTGATTGAAAATAAGCTTTTCAAATACTTTTGCAATACAACAAATAATAGAAATTGGTCTGTAATTATTTAGTTCCATTACATCACCGCTTTTATGTAAGGGAGTGATGCGTGAGCATTTCCATGGTTGCGGAATGTCACAGGTTGATAAAGACATATTAAAGAGGTCACAAAGCGGGAACATAAGAATATGTGATGATAACTTAATGAATTTGGTTTCAATGCCATCCAATCCAGGACCACTGCTTGTTTTTAAATCAATAATCGCTTCATAAACCTCCACAGGTGTTATTTTACTAAAGGAGAAAATACTGTTTATGGGCAACACATTAATATCGGCACTAGAATAACGAGAAGAATCATTTGCTGGGGCAGGACAGACAGAGGAGAAGTGCTCATTAAATGCCTGAGCAACTAAGAGTGGATCATTTAAAATTGTGTTGTTAGCCCTAATCTGAGTCGATAAAGTTGAGTCTGATGGGTTAGTTAGATTTTTTATTTTTTTCCAGAAATTTTTAGGGTTCTTAAAGTCAAGTGCAAGAGCTTCTTTGTAGTAGTTGGCTTTTGCATTTCTAGTCAAGGTTTTACTTACATTTCTCAGTTGTCTGTACTGTTCCCAGTCAGCAGGATCCTTAGATTTTCTATAAGTGGCCCATAGAGTATCTCTTTTGTCTGAAAGTGCTTATGAGATCAGATGTTATCCAAGGAAGATGTTTTCCCCTAACTTTTGCAGTTTTCAGGGGTGCATGTTTGTCTATGACATCTGTAAATTCAGAATATAAAAAATTCCAGGCATTATGTACATCAGGAATTAATTGATACCTATCCCAATTTATTGCAGTTATATCATTGATAACATCTATCTATATTCATTTTCTTATATTGCCGGATTTTAATCAATTTAGGTGGTCGTTTCGGGAGTTTAATCTTCCATATACAGTACACAATTGAATGATCGCTAAAGCAGTCAGACATGACACCAGATTTAATAAATCTATTTGGATGGGAGACAAGTATCCAATCAAGCAGGGATTGGCATGTAGATGTCACTCGAGTGGGCTCAGTAATTAGTTGAGTTAGGTTAATATTAGCAAAAGTATTCTTTACTTTGGTAGATGATTTAGCAGACCAGTTGTTATTAAAGTCTCCAAGTATAATAAGTTCATTTTTACAGTTAATAGAGTTTATCGTTGAAATGATACAGTTAAAAGAGTCAGCAGGTGCAGAGGGAGGTCTATAAATGTTACAGATAGTTATATACTTATTCTGGTGAAGAATTACCTTAACAAAAAGACCCTCAAAATATAATGGTGAAACATCAGCAGTAATGAGCTCAGAGGCAAGATCAGATGAAACATATGTAGCAACACCACCACACCTTGTACCTCTATCAGCTCTAAACAGAACATAATTAGACAGATGTATTTCATTGTCAGATATTTTGTCTGTAAGCCAAGTTTCTGATAAGGTAATAATTTTAGGCTTATACTGTTCAACCCATACACGAAGTAAATCAATTTTTGGGAGAAGACTTCTGATATTTAGATGTATTATTTTAAGACCTTTAATATTATCCATTTTAATAACTTAGTTTAACTTATGAGATACCTATCAATAACCATCCAAAATGGAGCACACAACATCTCAAAAAGTACGCAGCAAGACAAGTCGTAAGGATACTAATTTGCAATCACATACATGGACAAAACACATGGACAGACACACAATAAACAACCATTCACTCAAAGGCACACACACACAAAAACAAAAAAGTAAATGAAAAATAACAAACAAGATCGACCCATTCACCATTGACCCCATAGGCCAAGTATTTGGTGAGTAAGCCAAAATAAAATATTCGGAGCTTTGGTCTGCTTCATGAAAATGAAATGTAACTCAACAAAGAATGAATAACTAACTTAGTGGAGGAGGGAAGGGGCGGTATATATGATGATAATAATAATAATAATAATAATAATAATAATAATAATAATAATAATAATAATAATAATAATAATAATAATAAAGAGAGAGCAAAAAAAAAATGCTTAATATAAAGTCAAGCAAGTAACAATTTCTTTTAGCAGAATTTATTAAGTAATTGTCACAATGTCATGAGAAGCCTAAAAAAAAAGAGAGAAAAAAAAAGAAAAACATGTTTTTCGACACTTTCACGACACTAGGCTACCGCTTAACTATGGCAACACAACTATTTATGGCTAACACTAGTAAGCCCATTGAGCGCAGGACAGCAGCCAAAGAGAGTTTGAGAATAACAGAAAATACGGTTACTTCACCACTAGATATATACAAAACGAAAAAAAAAAAAACATTATTTTTAAGCATTAACGTAGCCTATTAGTCTTGGCATTACTGCGACCACAACATGTATTCCCTTCACCAGTAGGACTATTAGTTCTACAGCCAACTTCTGGTAACATATCAGAACTCAGAAACACGTTCACATCTGAAAAGACATTGGAAATACACTGGAAACATTTTAGAACCCAACAGGGAGCTTATCTGCAAGATTACAATGAGGTCACACACGCATAGCAATAAAGATAGCGATCATTAAATCAATAGACCCAACAACAAAAGAAATATCACCGTCAGTTCGCACTGAGGCCATAATGACAGGTGTCCACCCGTTTTAAGGGAAAGTTATCAGTTAGTGCAACAAACACTCAGGAGGACTTCATAGGCGATTCTTCACTGTTTAATTCACCTGTTGATTCCAGATCGCTGATGAAGTCCTCTGCCTCACCGGGAGATAGGAAACTCCTTCTGGATCCCTTGTAATCCACAGACAGCGTAGCAGGAAAAAGCAATGCATATTTTAGACCAGCGGCACGTAGCTTCTTTTTCACAGTGGCAAACAATTTGCGCTTCTGCTGCACAGCCGCGCTAAAGACTGGATAAATGAAGATTCTTCTCCCGTTGTAGACAAGGTTTTCCCCTAGATTTCGTGCACTGTTCATCACCTTTAACTTCTGTTGATAATCTCCGAACTTCACAATTATGGGCCTTGCTCGTGAAGCATTTGGTGCGGAGATGCGATGTGCGCCGTCAATGTGGAAAGGCGAAATCCCCTGTAGGCCCAGGATCGAGGGCAGTAGTTTTTGGACAAATGCAACAGCGTTATCAATTTCTGCACCTTCCATCACGCCATAAATCAGTAGATTGGCTTGTCGACTTTTATTCTCAAGGTAGTCCACCTTAGATTCCAGCGTATCGACTGTCTTTTGCAGTACTGTGATTTTCTTGTCTGCGTCTGCAACATTATCCTCGGCGGCACTGACTCTGGATTGAACTTCCACAATTTGTTCATTCAGGTTTGCCATCGAGGTTTGTAGTTGAGTCATCTGCTTATCTAAATTTGTGAGTTTGGACAAAAGTTCATTCTTACTTCCAGTCACTGCCTCCCATAAAGTTTGTAGTGTGACATTCTCTCCCATTGCTGCGGTAGCCTGGAGAGCGCAGGAACAGCGGGTGGTGGCCAGTGGCGAACCTAGCCATTTTGGGGCTCCAGGCGAACAGTAATTTGGGGGCCCTTGCATCTAATGTACCTTATATCGCGCACACTGAGATACTCGATTGGTCTAAGAGGATCCCACATCACTGGGTCAAACTGAGCCATTAACTGAACCTGACCCATGACATGTCCATTGCCTAGTCCCAGGGGTGGATTACTGCACGGGCACACCGGGCACAGGCCCAGGGGCCCAAGGGCTCAGGGGGGCCCTTAGCCAGAGATACTGATAGTAACTTTTTATGTTGCATAGTCAAAGAGCTCAGTCACTGATGTCAATAACTGGGTCCAAAAAGGAATAGCCTAAATATAAGGATACTCATTAAAATGTAACAAGATAGAAATCATCATGGGCCCCTCAACTAGTAGGGGAGAAATACAAAAGCAGGTTAAAAACAACAGCATTAGTAGCTCTGTCTAAGGGGCTTCATGAGGGGCCTTGAAGCACATACAGAAATAAGCTTTCTATGTGTGAATTCTAAATGTTTCATAAAAAGTAGCTATCCACCCTGAATCTGTTGAAATGGGCCCCTCCATCATAGAACATGGGTCTGCAGACCCATCTACTGTACTGTTTTCACAGTTGCAGAGTAAAGAAGAGTGCTGCTTGTTTAAGAAAAATCTGTAAAATAATGTAGCCTCTAAAATTTCCTCTCAAAGTGCACCAGATTGATGCATTTTACTTTAAAAAGGTTAAAAAAAAAAATCCGGGGGGGCATGCCCCCGGACCACCCAACAAGGTACAGGGTCCTCCAACAGTATCCCAAAATCCTGTGGGAAACACTGACTTCCTTAATATGTTTTTGCCATTAATTGTTTGTATCTGTGTGGAAAAGTCAGTGTACCGGACTGGATAAGGGACGAGTGGGGGGCCCTTTAAGAGTCTGTGCCCAGGGGCCCATTATCTCATAATCCGTCTATGCCTAGTCCTAGTTCATTAAGTGTGTCAGAGGGGCCACGCAGAGGAAGCTTTCTCTCTGACAGGAAGTTGATGATTGCCACTAACCTGGATAAAATTCTAGAGACCAATATGACTTTGCTTTCAATTAAATGTGTTGTTTTATTTTTTAAATACACAGTGAATTACAAAATAGCCTGTGTCCACAGAGTCTAGGCCTATTTGAAATAAAATCTTCAAATATATTTAAAAAAAAGAGGTTATAACCCTGCCTTCTTTAAGCATGGATAGTAGTGACTAAGTGTGCAGGGGAGAGAGAAATATACACAGATAGAGGGAGGAAGAAATAGCTTTATTTTGCTTTTTTACTTAAATTGATCATTGATGGCTTTAGACTGACTCCTGCTGTCGCAAGCCTATCAGCTGTTGTTCTGAACAGCTGTTACACACGGAGGTGAAAACGACATTGAAACAACTATCGCCTGGCTGGGCTGACTTAAAGTCGAGCAGCCAAATATAGCCTAAACTAATAGGCCTAAATATTGTTACAAAAATACAGGCAATGTGTTGTGTGATTTTTGTCAGTAGCCTACAGTAGACCTAGAGGCTGGCCCCGATCGCCACTAACTGTTCTGTAATACACGATCGCCGATCACGTGAACACACAGGCGTCTTTAGCATATATGCATCCAATCCGCGGTTCACGTGGGTCCCAAACCGTGAGGGTTGGTCCGAATGGACCACGGATCAACCGTGATCCGTTGCACCATTAATTAGCTCCATCAGTTTGTTGACACACATTCACGTCATTAGCATAGCTGCTGGCTGAGCCAGAGCCACCTGGATTGACAGTAGGAGCTGGAACGTTACCGGTTAATGATGTAGACAGCTGTTCTTCCGTCTAAGGTCCCGCTGCCACCGCGCCGGGTGCTGTAAAAAAGCTTAATAGCTTCGGCAGCTTTGATATTAAGTCCTGACTTTGGTCCTTCTTCTGTTTGTTTTGTGACCCGCTCTCGTATGTTCGCTTCATTTTGGTATAGGTAGGTTAGGTTTATCTCGTCTCTCTCTTCTCCCGCTATTTACTTTTTTGGATGTATGCGTGAACGTGCAGCGTCATGAGCGTAATGTGTAATGGAATAGTCCATGTAGTGCAGACTGAAGGGGGGTGCACGGTTGGCAGAAAGGCCGTCAAAACGCGAGTAATTAGACATCCCGATGATACTATTGTGAAGAGATTTTTTATAAAAAACAATAGATATGGGGCAAAATATAAAGAGGGCATTTTGGGGGCCCCAAAGGGGCCGGGGCTCCAGGCAATTGCCTGGTTTGCCTCAATGGACGGCCCGCCCCTGGTGGTGGCACTCAGCAATCAGTGCAGTGCAATCTGCGTGGATATTTTTCTATCGCCTTAATTTAGGCTAAGAAGATCACCAGAAATGTTTTTTGCCTCAATAAAATGCTTCCATAAAAGTTTAAGAAGATGTCCGGTTAATTACAAGCCATAATTAGGCTGCATTATAGGCTAGAAACAGTTAGAAGCAGACTGGCTCCGCTCTCACTTACGCACGCACGTCTGCCTCAGACGCCATACGATTTGATCTTTTTTGCTTGGCTGAGACTGGATAATGTTCAATGCTTTCCAGAAAAGTGGTTGGTCGAACGTCAGAACAGGGGTCACATCATACTGCAGAGCATGAGTTGCCACAAACCTCAATGTTGAGTATATGCAGGATTCATCACTGGGATCAAGATCAATCATGGGAAGAAATGTTACTGAAGCTCTCCCAGGGTGTTCATCTAGATGCAGGATCTGCATCATACCAGACCATGATGGCCTTTGAGAGTGAAGGAGTAGGGATGTCTTCCAGAAAACATCCAGCTGTGATGTTTTGTTATCTGCTGGCAACAGAGCCAGTGGCTGATACACAATAGGTGCACGTATAGGAGGAATCATAAAGTACTGAATGTGTATGCGACCAACCGCAGCAATATCTGCAGCAGTCACTTGGATCTTTGGAACAGGTTTGTTGTGTTGCGTTCCTGGTGTAATACAAGCTATTATACCCATTCCATGGAACGTCCCAGTACCATCAATGGTTGCCACATTGTGGTCGACGTTGTCTGCAACATATTGTATATGATGCTCTTCTGTGAATCCAGGGATCTCAGTTCCTTGTGCCACTGCTGCACTCTGTTCATATTTAATCACATCTGCATAGGAACAGGCAAAACCATGCTCATGGAGTGTGTTTACCAAAAAGCGTGACGCAAAATGGTGATGCATCTGAACCCCTAGGCCAAGCTGAAGAGGTGCAATCATCGTCCTTGGTCTTATTGCTTGCATGATGGACTGCCCGATTGATGCAACCTTTGTATCAATGTTTGTACCAGCAAACATATTCCTCAGTAGAACACGTAGTGACTCTGGAACATAGCTTGCAGCAGCTGCAATGTCACTTGAGGCTGGGTAAGAATTGTTTAGGACTTCCATGAATTTGACATCACTTCCAATTAACTTTGCAGCGGTTTTAATTATATTCAGCTTCTCATCTTCTGGATTCATAGATTTTTGTTGCTTGTGAAATTCACGAAGAATTGAGTGGGCTGTGTCTCGCAAAGTGACCACACATTGATTTTCCAGGCCGGTCATTATGACTCTATCTCCAAAGTGTTCCTTTATTTTAATTTTCATCCACTTTGCACAATATGGTTCACAACCTGTGTCTTGCAAGTACTCTGTCATCTTGACTATAAGGTCTTGAATAGTAATTTGTTCATCATCGTATTCTTCTAAAAGGTTTGCCACCTTTAGGACTGCTGTTGTTCTCTCATAATCTTCAGGTCTTCCTAATTTTAATCTTTTGGATTGTTGCCAGGGTTTGCAGAGAATTCACTTGGAATATTCTTCATATTTCGAAAGTTAGTGTTGCATATGTTGTGGTACACAGCATCGGCTGCATGAAGGTCATGGACAGATGACATTCTCCCCAAAACTGTATCAGACCATTCATCGTTCCTTATGTGGCAAACCTGCACAATCATTTCCTGGAAGTCTCCTGTTCTTACTGGGTAGATATCAATTTTCTCTCTCTGCTTATGTTTCTTATCTATTTCAGTTGGTTGTCCACAGAACAAGCAATGCTCTTGGAAATTGAAGTTATGTTCTGAGCGGAGATTATGTTTGATTTGTTGTTGTTGCAGAGATGGTATTACATTATCACGTGCAATATTTTCTGCTTTACAATAGCTGCGGCGGCATTCAATGTGTACTCTGTCTCCAGGAATTGTCACTATGCTACTTCCACGTTGAGCACTGGCATGGTTCACACCATTGCTGCCTTTTGCTCGTAGAACAACCAATGTGTTTCCATCACTGAATGACTCATTACATATTTTACACTTCTCCATTTCTCCCTGTTTACATACATAACACACTGCAAAAACAACATAGAAAAGAAAACAGTGTTGTCTAGCAATGAAATGAGGCCCAATAGAATTTGCTAATGCTAGCAAGCTAACGTTAGTTTGTTTCAGTAGGCTAGGCGACTCAAAGATGAGAGATCAAAAGTAGTTTTGGCCTTAAGCAAAATGTATTTACAGTGAAATATCTAGTTAGAAAGGAGTTGGTAACTTTAAATGTTCTGATTGGGTTTCTAGACTAGATATTGCTGTTTCTCATAAAACTGCAAAGCTACTTTACAAACAGTGGAAGTCTGATGTGTGGCCCGCCTGGTCTGAAATACTTGCTAACTACAAAAAGAGAAGCAGTTTTGGTGCCTGGCAAAATTATTTTAAAGAGCTGGAATGTCTGGAAAGTGTGTCTATCTGGTTTTTCATCTGTCTTCTGTGTGAGAGTGAATCGTTTAGTTGGTAAGAATGACTTCTGCATGTAATCTCGTAGTCTTACTAACTCCTCCAAACTGCCGTCTGGCCTCCGTTTGAACCTGGCCAATCAGAGGGCCAGATCCCTCATAGCAACCGCATAGCAACCGCATAGCAACTGGCATCGCCTCCTAGTTTCACGTTACACTGAGCGGACTGCATTGATTTTCAAAGACACTTCTAATACAAAATGTTTTACTTTTCATGTAGACTTTCATTGTGCAAAGTTTTATTGTGGTAGGAGTAAAGGAAAAAATTTAGGCTATGCGGATATATTTTGGGTAGCCTTTATTCGATTAGTGTATAGCTCATTTGCATATTAAAATTTATTTTCAAAGAAACTTGTAATGCAAAAAATGTTTATTTTTATAGTTACTTTCATTGTGTAAAGTTTCATTTTGATAGGACTAAAGGAAAAAAATAGCCCCATTGGGGTGTATTGATGTCTCGCCTTATTGGCACACATCTCGAATTGATGAGAATTAAACATATTTCCCCAACTAGGATTTCTTAGGACTTTTAGTATGTTGTTCTGGACACCTCATAGAAATTATCTGAGCTAAAAAAAAAAATTTTACAATTTATTCTACGAAAAACGCTATTTTGCCTGGACTATAAGGCCAAAAACGTCAGACTATGAAGCATGAAACGATGAGAGGAGGAAAAATTATTTATCCGCTGTTTATTTCCTTCTTTAACATGCACAGCAGCATACAGATCCCAGGAAAAGAACAATAGCAATATTCGGCTCGTGATGACACGCTAAACAGCTGTTGCGACCGACGAATCGCGGCCGTTTAAGTACGTTCATAAATTATAATTTATAGAGATCGGGAAACCACAAAGGGTGGGAAGTTATTCCTGTAGAAACCAAATGTGAGGCTACTGTTTTCACTGGTTTTCAATCGTCTGAGTGTTACTTTTAGCCGTTAGCGCACATGTAGCTTCGGATGTAGCACCCAACGTTTGCTTCTATTACACTAACTGAGCTTTCCCATTGGAGTTTAATAATGCCTCGTTTTTAACACCACAAAGGGTGGGAAGTTATTCCTGTAGAAATCAGACTTTGAAGCTACTGTTTTCACTGGTTTTAATCATGTCAGGTCATGTCAAACTGTTATGTCAAAGTATGGCTTCGCTCCGGGTAAACACTGTGTTCGCAGTCACGCAGTGTCTCTCTAGTATCACGTAAGCACGGCAGAGACGGTGGGAGGGCCCGGCAGAGAGGTGGGAGGGGCCAGCCAGATCGCAGGCTGCAGACACCAATATAGGTCATCCGGAGACCAGAGGAACACCAGGGTATAGAGGCTTGCTACAATAAATGATCTGAACGGGTTTTTCAGCAAACATTTAAAAAAATAAGTATTAGGGACTACTTACACCATATACAATTGACAGCAAAGTGCATAATATGTGAGCTTTAACATGTCCACCATAAATAATACAGAAGACACAAATTACTGCATAAAAATTAACCAGAATGCACAAAATGAAGTGTTTGAACCCCCAGACCCCTGCTTTTAATGTGCCCCCCATGTTGAAATGCAACCTAGCCCTTCATTAATTAATAGACCAATACATGTAACTGTAAAGACGCAACCTGGCCATTGAAATGATTTCAGTTTTTCCATTGTTTTCCTTCGCAGCCCTCGTCCAATGTTGGTTCCTAAATTGGCCTCAGCTATCAAAAGTTCGAGAACCCTGCAGGATTGCGCTGCTTTTGTGGCGCTTAACTCTTTGATACACAAGCTATGCATACCCCTTTACTGATAACATGCGTCAAAAATTACCCACATTCATTTCCTATGGTATTTCATAAATGGCTGGGTATTTTTCTGCTATATCTTTGACATAAATGAGTATTATCATTTAATATTTTTATTTTTTGGTTAAGACAAATTATTATTTTAATTGTTCCTTTCTTACCTTGGAAACATAAACAAGTTTTAGTATCACTTACTCCTGTTAGCACACATGGTTCATTGTGTGCAAAATTTAGGTGGAAATGCAAAAATATACATATAATAATAAATGTGTTATTAAAAACAATGACACCGTATAAACCTGTGATCTGTGTGTAACATCCAAATAGAACATTCATCACCATCAAATCCTAGACGATTGTCTTGGCCCCGTGCGTAAAGCGTAAAGCGCTGTATGTCTTCACAATGTTCTTCATAGTGTAATTAATACCACAGTGCATCAAGTTAAAGGTTCAGTAAGCAGAATGGTCAGCTAACTTCTTGTTAGTGACTGCAGTTAGCGGTCCTCTCCCTCGTCACCACATTAATGCACTGCGGTCTTCAAGCAGTGAGTTATCTATCATCATCTCAGATCCATAAGTGTGATAAAACAGGATAAAAACCATCAAAACAGACTTTGGGAATGATTTTTACCTGCTCCGCCATTGTAGGCGCATACACATTCACCCATCTGTCACTCTGCACGTGCACCAGCAGTGAGATGGGTGCCGGTTTGTAGCGTTCTCTCTTCTGATTGGTTATAAGTATGGGATCCCCAAAAGTGTATTTGCCGATTACATGCAGAGCGGGTGATAGAGAGATCGGCTTTATGAAACGTGCACACTATATAAGTGAATCACTGTATGAATAAAGAGTGATTTAACACTTATATTAACATAAATAAATCGCTTACTTCACCTTTAATGATGTGGATCCCCGACCCCTTCTCCTGCAGCTCCGCGTGGATAACATACTCAACATGTTGTATCACATGGTGCAGCACAGAGGTGCTTCACTCACGTAAATGCAAAACGAGGGCAAACTGCGCCCAGCTGGCAGACTCTGTAGGCGTGTTAGCGCCGGTATAGACTTAGTGCATATTATTTTGTGGATAATAAAACAGATAACGGAACAGATTGCGGGCGCTATTTCGTCGCAATTCATGGAGCTGTTAGCGCCCCCATTCTTAGTGGATGCGGCCCTTAACGCCACTACGAGTAACATTTAAATATCTTTTAAACAGCCTCATGTTTCCTCTGATAATCATAAATTACCCTTAACAGCAAACAGACAATCAGTGCAAAGAAAGACATTTTTATATAGTTTGTGTTACTGCTTTTGGTCTGGTCTCACACCCAGTCCGATTTTCGGTTTGCGCATGCAGGCTCTGTGGTCACATATTCGTATTGGTCGCAGATTTCAGTGTGGCACAGCAACGCGATATGAGAAGCCTATCCCTCCAGGTGAAGGAAGGGGAGCAAGTGCCTTGTTTGAGACAGTTATTTGTCGTCATAATGACTGATAACGGGGCTGAACCATCAAAGAAAAAAAGAAAATGCAATGAAGAAAAGCTAAAAGGGAGAGTGATATACAGGCGGGAGGAGGAACGTGTATACAATTTCACGGCGGCGAACTAGACTGCAGTGTTTAATCCTAAATGAATGAGCGGTAGTACTAACACAAAGTTTACTTTGCCTCACACATCATCAGATGACCATTATTCATCTGAAATAGTCATTATCTACAACAACATAAACACATTACCTCATCGTGATCCATACTAACTGCCGTCTCTCGTTCATTGGCTTTCTGTGAGGACACGTAATCTTTCAGCTCCGTGAGAGTAGTTAGGTGACACTGCATCAACTCATTGCAATCAGGTGTGTGTAGCACTTACTGGCATTAGTTGATGCAGTGTCACTAACCACTCTCACGGAGCCGAAAAGAGTCCGTGCGCTCACACTTTCAACACACGGACATGCACTATATTGCGCCCTAACCATTTGACACTCGCACGCGCTAGAAAACAGCTTCACGACAGCTGGTGTTGTAAAAATACTACCGCTTTTGTCCAAAGGGGCCGACAACGGACAAAGTTACTCGTAGTGGCTTTAGAACTTTTCTAAACATTATGGGAATACAATCCCTAGGCTACAAATGTATGAATGCTAGCATGCAGCCATCAGTCAATTACCCTCTATTCCACAGGTGATTGAAAATAATAAATGTATGACTTGAGACATTCATTCGAAAAGACAATGCCTTAATACAATGACAGTTTATTTTATTCTCGTGTTAATCAAAATGCATTCTACCGATTTTCTTTGTGCAAAATAAGGGGGCGAAGGTTCACTGCATCACAGTATAGCCTGGCCATATTTCCCCCCCTATTCAGTAACGCGGGTGCTTTGCCTAGGCAACTGACCAAGTGAAGTATCATATTTCGTATACGTTAAAAAATAATATTGTTTCAACATTAAAAAGGTATGAATAGTGTATGGTGTTTTTTTTTGTTTAAAAAAAAAAGAGACAGGTAGACTATCTCTGGAGATACGCTTTGACAACCTTTATGTCTAGCCTTGGTATTTCAGCTTTTTCAGTAACTCTAAAGCGCAGAGGGAGGTCTGGATTTGGAGGGAGAGATAAACAGCATAGCAGGAGTTATCTCTCTCTCTCTTTCTCTGTCTAGCTGTCTCTTCTTTAAACTTGAAAGAGGAAAAGAGTAAGGAGGGAAGAAGAGAGAGAATTTGCCGGGTTGAATAAGTAAGAAAAAAAAATGCCAGTGTGAGGATGTGTAGAGAAAGGGATGTTAGGAAGACAAGCAGGAAGAGAGGGTAGGAGGAGAGACAGAGTGAAATGGGCCTCAGGAGGGAGGGTGAGAGTGACAGGCTGCTGCCACCGCTGTACTGTGCTGTGGGTAAAACTGTCAAAACATTGACTGGTCCACCTGCTAGCCCGCCTCCTACTCTTTTCCTCTCTCCTTTCTCACTTTCTTTATCCATGCTCTTTGTGGCCTTAAAAAAAGAAAAAACAACATCCAACATTGAAGCGGCTGCCATAGAATAGACTAAAAGAAAGCACAAGTAAAAAAGCTAGATTTTGTATTTTCCATTTATTACATTAACATTTCAATTGAGTTTGTTTCCTCCATTATTCAGCCGGTGGGGCTAGAAAAAAAAACAAAGACTTAATTGTGGTGGAACTCGCACTGAGTTCAAGTGTCAGCCACATCCTCTAACAATGGCCGGGGACAGGAGGGCTGGGTTGAACAGGTAGACACTATGAGAAAAAAATTTAAACAAATTTTTCTCATAAGAAAAGAGAAAAAGAGGAAGAAGCTGCTTTGCTTACTATTAACTAAAATATAAACAACCTCAACAAGGACATTCTCGTCATACTTCATGTGATGCAACTTTGTGAGTATTTTATCCACGCGGAGCTGCAGGATAAGGGGTCGTGGATCAACGTCATTAACTTGATGCTATGTGGTATTAATTACAGTTTAAAGTTAATGTTGTCCCGGGCACAGTGAAGACAGGCAGCAGTGTTACGGCCGGCCATACCAGGCTCGTTTAGCCGGCCAGTAAACATGAAAATAAACCAAAGGAAACCATGAATCCAAGTAATAAGGTGATTTATTACAAAATAATCCCACAACACAACTCGACACAGGAGGCTGCAAATAAAAAGGAAAAAGGGAAAACGGGAGGAAGGCTGGGACAGCACAATTGGCTGCAGTATTGCCCAGGTCTTCCTCCAGCTAAACTATAACCCCGGCCCCTCTAAACTACGATAAACAAACAAAACACAACCTAGCAGCCCCCCATAAGTAAACCATAAACTAAAAGAACCATAAGCAGCAGCAGGTCAGCAAGACACCGTCCCCCAGGCAGGCAGGCAGGCAGAGAGAGCGAGGCTGGCGCAGGCCACACCTTTAAGCCCCACATAATTAGGAGCACCTGCCACCAATCAGGCCTCAGGACACCTGGGAGAGAGAAAGTGTGGAGGAGCAAGAGGAGGGAGGAACAGAAAGGTGGGAGCGCGTAACACCCCCAACCTAAGTTAGTATTTTTTTTTCCCCCAGTTGATTAGTTTTCAAGTTGATTATTGTCTACCCCTGTCATAGACAAACCCAGCAAAAAAAATACCTAACAATCGCAGGCCCTGACACACAAGCGCGACAACAGCAGTCCCGCACCTCACCTCGGCCCACCAGCCCCCCAAAACAGTCCTCTGTAGCCCGATCAAAGTCAGCAAAACGCTGAAGCCACAATCCGTTCCATCAGCCCTGTCAGCCAAAAGACAGGGAGAGCTCCACGAGCTCAAACCAGGCCCAGCAACCCCATGCTCTAGCCCATACTCCACCTCCCTCCCAAGACGACCCCGCTTGTTCAGGCTCACACGCCAGGCATGCCGTTCAATTGGAGAACTACCAGTCTCCACCACAACCACGCCGCCAGCACCCCCAGCACCAGACAGCGCCCCAACAGGTGTTTGAGCTTCAGCACTGGACAGCGCCACATCACGGGCACAGCCAGGTTCACCAACAACTCCACACCCCTCCCCGGAGAATTCACCGGGCCCAACACCGACCGGAATTGGAGAACTACCAGTCTCCGCCGAAACAGCGCAACACACTCCTCCACCCTCCCCAATGGACAACTTGCCAGAGGACGGTGTAGCAGCTACGCTCACTACTTGCCGTTTGGTCACCGCACCTGTACAAACCCCCCTAGGATTTTTCCGAGCCAACCTAGCGTTACACCCTGCAACCATAGGAACGGCCGTCATTTCAGGCTTGACCAACCCCTTACCACCAGCTAAATCACTTCCCAAACAACGAGACACACCTTCAATCGGAAAGTAGGGACGAACAGCCACCGGACCGGAGACCAACTCTGACTCAAGGTACCCTGGCGCGCCCCTGCACTGTGTCTCAATCCCCCGGAAAATGACACCGGAATCCCCATCAGACTCACTAGTTGTAGGCAAGACATCACTTAAAATGAATGACTGATTCTCAGCTGTATCCCTCGGAATGATTAACGGCACTTCCTCCCCCACTTGCTCTAAAGGCACAGCGACCCCCATCAAGACTGGTGCACAATTGTCCCGCTCTGACTTCAGACTCTCAGGAGCCACCTCCGCCACAGGTTTCAAAGTTTTAACACAACCCACTGACTTCACAGCAGGTTTCTTTTCTCCCCGTAAAGCATAACAATTGGCGACTATGTGCCCCGGTTGATTACAATAGAAACACACTGGACGTTCCCGCGTGCCCCGTCCCTCCCGGGTGTGCTTCCCCTCCGCCCCACTAGCAGTGCTGATTTTACACGACTGGACAGAGACACCATGATTGCTCTCAACATGACATTCTTGTGACACCGTTCTCTCAAACACAGACTTGTATCCATATGCTCTCAACACGGCAGCTTTAATTTTATCAAAATCAAGACTATCGTCAACGGACAACATCGCACAAACATCCTGTGCCCGACCAGTGAGTACACTCGGCAGCACCAGCGCCCACCAATCACGAGGCCACCCCGCAGTACTTGCGACATGCTCAAAAAGAACAAAGAACCCGTCCACCTCCTCCTCGGAGAAAACCGGAATAAGATCAAGGTGATCGAGAACCAGATCAATGTGTTCAGTAACGTCCAGCCCAGCTGGCTGCACAACTGCAGCGTGCCCTAAACAAAATTCGGATGATTCCGTATCCCGGACGAGGCTCCATATGTTACGGCCGGCCATACCAGGCTCGTTTAGCCGGCCAGTAAACATGAAAATAAACCAAAGGAAACCATGAATCCAAGTAATAAGGTGATTTATTACAAAATAATCCCACAACACAACTCGACACAGGAGGCTGCAAATAAAAAGGAAAAAGGGAAAACGGGAGGAAGGCTGGGACAGCACAATTGGCTGCAGTATTGCCCAGGTCTTCCTCCAGCTAAACTATAACCCCGGCCCCTCTAAACTACGATAAACAAACAAAACACAACCTAGCAGCCCCCCATAAGTAAACCATAAACTAAAAGAACCATAAGCAGCAGCAGGTCAGCAAGACACCGTCCCCCAGGCAGGCAGGCAGAGAGAGCGAGGCTGGCGCAGGCCACACCTTTAAGCCCCACATAATTAGGAGCACCTGCCACCAATCAGGCCTCAGGACACCTGGGAGAGAGAAAGTGTGGAGGAGCAAGAGGAGGGAGGAACAGAAAGGTGGGAGCGCGTAACAAGCAGGCAGTAACAGGTCTCTTCCCAGGCGGGATTGTTTCAGGCAGCACTGTGCGCTTTACGCACGGGGCCAAGACGATCTGTTAGGATTTGATGGTGATGAATGTTCTATAATCTGATTCACATCCACACAGGTCGGCGCTGTCTGCTCCACAGGGCAGTTTCAGTGCAGTATGCGCGCATGTCCGCCTTTGCAAGTGCTCAGTGGATAGGTTGATATTTTTTTTCTGTCATTTGCAGATAAAAATGTCAGCAACCAGGAAGTAGTATCACTACTTCCAGCCGCCTGAATCAACACTTTACTCTTTAAAGACATACTAGGTAATTCTGGAAAAGTGGGCCAGCTTTTTTTACATTCCCTTTGTTAACATACCAGTTTAAAGAGCCTAAGCGCTATATTTGCACTTTTTTTTCTCTAGTGCACACACAGTATGGACAGGTAGCAGATTGTGAGGAACATTCTCCAGGATTACCTAGTATGCCTTTAAAAGAGACATGTTTGCTATTACAAACTACTTTTATCGCTATCACCTTCATGTCTCCCAAATTATTTGAACTAAAAGGGACTAGCCTTTCGAAAGCCTTTGGGCTTTGATATGATTTCTTGAACCCACTAGATGGGAAAACACCTTCAGATTATCTGACAAAGTGGCTTCATGTCATAATGTGATGGAGAAGAAAATGCTAGCTGAGTTACTGGTAATCAAGTTGATACCAGGCTCTGCCTGTTGCTACACCATTACTGAATGACACCTAGCATGGTGTTTAAATCCATCAATAGAAAAGACAGGGTGGTAGATTGAGGGAAAAACAATTGAGTCACTTCTACCACTTATAGGGACATTGAACAGAAATCAAGGAAGGCTGTTATATTGGACCTGATGATGGCCTTTTATGTTAGAAACAGGGAATATTGTAAAATGTTAAAAATGGTGCATTGTGGGCTTATGCTGTTATGTATACCTGAGTCCACACACATCTGTGTGTGTGTGTGTAGGCCTGTATTTATTTGCTAGGTTTGTGTGTTTGTCCCACTGACTGATAGCCATGCCCCTCCAAGCCCAGTGTGTGTGTGTTGCCCTGGGAGACCCAGCAATAAACACATATCCTTGGACCATGAATCTTTTTGCCAGCCCGCCTGGTCTAGCGTTCTCCACCCAGAGCAAAACAGCACACTATTAGGCTGCTGCATTTTACCAACAGCAGCCCTGCACCGGCTCACTATACAACTCCACCCCAACCATCTATTTAACCTCCCCCAAGGCCCCACGGGTCATGACTCCAGAATAAAACATTAGTGTCATATTTGCACCAGTATAAAAAAACTAAAATAATACAAGTGAAAACAATGGAATAGCTTCTTATGCTGTGTGTAGCCATATGTGTGCTAAACAATTGAATCTATTTTAGTTATTTAATGCAGTATATATACTGTATTTCAGTCACAATCAGATTATATGAGTTCAAACGTGCAGCACAGTACAGCAATTTTACATTTTTAAAAGCCTGTTCCAATCAATAATAATATAAAATAGACACTGATTCAAGACGTTTATTCGTCATATGCACAACAATTACAGCGATGCAATATAGAAGAAGAAAAACATAACTGAAGAGAGCAACACCTGAGACACAAATAAACAACAGTATTGCACAGTTGACAATCTATCTTTGCGAGAGTTATGTATGCTGACAGCTTCTATTGTGTGGGTCTGAAAGCAAAGCTTGACTTGAACATGCAGTTATGGAGGAGGTGAAACAGATTGTGCTATGGTGATTTTATCCAAACGACCCTTTTTCTACTGTCCTTTCCTTTCTGAAGATGTTTTTATTTTATTTATTCAGAATAGACAGGACCACACGGGGTGGGGGAGTGGCTGTCCACGTTAAATCACATTATTCTGTAACACTTTTACATGCTGTCTCTGTTCGTAGCTGCTTTGAATTTATTGCACTGGAATTGTCTTTATCATCCAATGATTGTTTTGTTGTAATTGGTGTGTACAGGCCCCCTTCAGCGCAAAATAGCTCCTTGACTGAGCTAGCACATTTAATCTCTCCATATGTAAATAGAGAAGTCATTGTGATGGGTGATTTTAACATTGACTGGCTTTCTGGTGCCTCTGAACCTTTTAAAGAAATCTGTAGCAACCTAAATCTTACACAAATAGTAACTGAGCCTACAAGACCTAATCTAAAAAACCCAGTTAAATCAACTTTGATTGATTTAATATTATCAAACCAAATCAATAAAATAGTTTCTGCTGGTGTCTTTGACCTTGGGATCAGTGATCACTGCCCGGTGGCCTGTATCAGAAGTATTCATCTTAAAAAATCTCAACCCAAAATCATCATTAAGCGTAATTTTAAAGGTTTTAACGAGCAAGCATTTTTAAATGAACTCTATCAAAGTGACATTCATCTCACAAGTGAAATATCTGATGTGGAATTGACCTTAGAATTTTTCACCAATACTTTCTCCTCCATTTTGAACAAGCATGCACCCCTTAAAAAGCACAGAGTAAAAATTAGATCAAACCCCTGGTTCACAAATGAATTGTCCGATGTATTTGCAGAGAGAAATAAAGCATGGTCCCTAGCTAGACGCTCTGGTGAAAACTCTAAGTGGACTGCTTTCAGACAAATCAGAAATAGGTGCATATCCATGGTTAGGAAAGCTAAATCAGATTACTACCTCGAACTAATTTCCAACTGCTACTCCAACCCTGCACTATTTTGGAAGGCTGTGAATTATAACAAAAATAATTCTAGCACTATTCCCAGTCAGTTAAAAATAAATGATCAGACTTTAAATGATCAGAAAGAAATTGGTTTAGCTTTCAATAAACACGTTATAGCTGCTGGTAAACTCTTTCACAATGGAGTATCTATGCCTTCCACCACCAGAAATAAAAATAGCATACCACCTGTCTCTAAAACTCCTCTTTTCAGCCTTGTTCAAGTTCCAACAAGTATTGTTGTAGATGCGCTTCTTGCCATCAACCCCAGGAAATACACGGGAGAGGACAATTTGGACCCATTTTCAATAAATCTCTCTGCACTTATCATATCAAAACAAATAACCCATATTTTTAATCTTTCCATCTCCTCTGGTATTGTTCCTAAAGTCTGGAAAAAAGCTCACGTCATTCCATTACATAAAGGGGGTGACAAAAGTGATCTCAATAATTACAGGCCAATTTCAAAACTCCCATGTCTGGCAAAAATTCTAGAATCAGTCATTAATACTCAGTTGAAAACCTTTTTATCCAGTGCTTCCATTTTGAGTCCATTTCAATCTGGTTTTAGGGCAGGCCACAGTACCGTATCTGCTGTCACTTTGGTCTTAGACAACATTGTTACAGCTATCGATAAAAAAATGCACTGTGCAGCACTTTTTGTTGATCTGTCAAAAGCTTTTGATACTTTAGATCACCATTTGCTTTTAGAGAGGCTGCATGATATTGGTTTTGATTATTCTACATGTAGCTGGTTTAGGGACTATCTCTCTGAACAGACAGCAGTCAGTAAAACTGGGAAGCTACCAAACTGAGTTTTTAACAGTTACAAATGGTGTTCCGCAGGGCTCAATTTTAGGTCCAGTCCTATTCACAATTTACATCAATAACATTGTTTCATCACTACAAAACTGCCATTTCCCATTTGTATGCGGACGACACTGTACTGTATTGCATTTCTGATTCAGTGCAACAATCTGTTCAGAACCTACAGAGCTCTTTTAACACCCTGCAGAACTGTCTAGTGGATCTCAGGCTTGTCCTTAATACAGAAAAAACAAAATATATGTTTTTTCCAGAGCAAGAATTACACATTTTAATGATCTTATTATTCACACAAATAATGGATCTCATTTGAAAGAGTCACTGAATATAAATATCTTGGCATCTGGATAGATGAAAAACTCTCTTTTACATTTCACATAAAACATCTTGTCTGTCGTCTGCGACAAAAGATTGGATATTTTTATAGGAATAAAGCCACTTCCGCGTTGTTCAGTAGGAAAAGGATTATTGAGTCAGTTTTTATGTCTGTCCTTGATTACGGTGATGTGGTTTATCGGCATGCATCTCGTTCATGCCTTAAACTCCTAGACTCTGTATTTCACTCTGCTTTGAGATTCATTACAGGAGATGCTTATGATACACACCATTGTGTTTTATATGAAAAGGTTGGGTGGTCCTCCCTTAAGGAGAGACGTGATGCACATTGGCATATTTTTATATATAAAGCTCTGACTGGAAAGCTACCACTCTATTTGACAAAATGCTGCATATTTCAGATGGGCTTTATCAAACCCGCTCAACTGACATGCTCATGTTATATGTCCCCTATGCCCGTCTGAGCTTGGTAAAACCACTTTTAGCCATAGTGCCCCTGACTCCTGGAACAGCCTACAACATACAATTAAAATAAATACACTCATAACTGTTAACCAATTTAAAATTATTATTTTGAATCAGCCCCCCTACACTTGTAACTGTTTTAATTAGGCTATTGTCTCTTTCATTCAATTGATCTGAATGTTTTAAATTGTTGTTGTCTGTGTGTGTGTGTGTGTGTGTGTAAACTTGTTATGTATTCTCATTGTATATTGTATATCTGTACAAACTCGACGTCATTGTAAAAGAGGGTTACCCTCAATTGATCTTTCGAGGTTAAATAAAGGAAAATGTTTCCTAACTATATTTGATTTCCAAACGTCTATGCTCTTGTGTGTGTGTGTGTGTGTGTGTGTGTTTCTATTTAGCAGGTTAGCAGCAGCTAAGCAGAGATCAATAGCTGGTGTGTGTGTGTGTGTGTGTGTGTGAGTTTGTGAGTGTATTTCAACCCTGTCTCATCAAAGAGAACTATTCGGCATTCTCAATTACGTTTGGCTGACAAACGTATTTTGTCCGT
Source organism: Ammodytes dubius (assembly GCA_026122265.1). Taxonomy (NCBI): domain Eukaryota; kingdom Metazoa; phylum Chordata; class Actinopteri; order Uranoscopiformes; family Ammodytidae; genus Ammodytes; species Ammodytes dubius. The sequence goes on from CM047510.1 coordinate 3,544,381, forward strand.
GATTACGTTTTAATGAACATATCGCACATATGTTTTCTCTCAACCTACTTTTTGTGATTTATTTACCCCTCGGATTATGTTTGGTTGAAACCTATCCCAGATATGTTCAATGTTAACATACAACACATTGTCATTAAGGCATATTTACCTCTCGGGGAACTTTTGATTGTATGTTAAAGAATTACTCCCCGGTGGAACCATGAAGGTGTATTGAACGCTATGCTCCTATGTAGTATAAATGTGCAAAACATTTTAGAAGTCGGTTGATCCTAGCCTGAGAAAAGGCAAAAAGAGTGTTTTTTTTTGGTCTTTCTGGCTGTCTCTGCCTCTAAAGTCAGAAATCCTCCTACTACCACAATGCACTGCGCTCCCCGTCCTCCTAGGCCCCGCCCACATTTCCCTTGTAGTCTCGTCTCGTCTGTCTGACTGATGAGAGTAAACAACAACTTCCAAATACAGTTGTGGGCAATACCTCGACAAATACAGACACTATTTAGATTCCACAATGAATGATTTTTTCTCAAGTATACATAGTTTCCGGTTTCACTGTAAAACGGAGGGAAGGAAACGCGCACTCGGCTACATTTGATACAGTTTTCAAGATAGTTTATCAATATGCCTGCTGCTAGGCCCACATGCTGCGCGCTATCAACAAAACTAGCCTAGCCTTCAAACCGGACTCTAAAGCTAAATATTCTGGGCAAGAAGAGGACACTCTGGACGGGAGGGACGTTTGCGGACCGGGACCCTGTCCCATAGACTTTTCTAATGCACTACCTCCTGCAGAACACACTCGCGCACAGGTAAGACTTTCCACCTATTAGACTATATTTCTGTTCACACAGTATGCAATTATAGCTGCTGTCGGGTAACAACCGTTTGTGAAAAAGAACAAGGAAAAAAGAAAAGCAAACGCAAGATGTGTGGCGGTGATTGATGAGTAAAAATAAAAACTTACTGTGTTGTGGTCGACGTCCGTCTCTCCCCGCGGCCTGTGGCTGGCGCCTCCAGTTCAACTTCTCAATACTGAAATATGTCTCCAGGGTCCCTCTGTCCATATGTGGAGCAAAGCTACAGTGAAGTTTCTAACAGTGAACGCCGCGAACACACCATGCACAGCGGCTGGGGCACACTCCACAGCATGGAGTAGCTGCTCGTGTAGCTACAGCTAGCATCTCCTCTTCCTCCTTACGACTATCACCTCTCTTCCTCGCTGTAATCCGGTTTATACAGGTAGACACGAATGTCCGTTCAGTAAACATTAAAAATCCTTTTCAGGCTGCCATGATCGGTGTTTCGGCGTCTCGCTTAGCGGGGAAGAAACATGGCGGACATTCTGTTTACATCTCGTGAGGGAGAATAATAATAATAATAATAATTGATCAAATTTATATAGCGCTTTTTTGGAGGTCACTCAAAGACGCTTAACATCACATAGAATATGCAATAGGCCTACATAAGAAAAGAATCAAAGAACAAAACAAAAAAAGAAACGGAAAACAACGGAAAGCAAGATACAAATTTAAGATGGGGTTTGGAATAGTCAGGTGCGGTGTGGGTGGGTCAGGGGTCATATGCGTTCTTGAAAAGGTGAGTTTTGAGTTGGCTTTTGAATGAGTTGATTGAGTCCCGCCTCCCTCATTCCTTATTGGTTGGCATAAAAATGTGCGGAACTAGCAGTCTGTAGACCACGGGCCCAACATAACGACATGGGGAATGATGCGAAACGCGTCATTCCCCATGTCGCTATGTAAAATGTGGGGTGTGGATTATCAGGACAGCTGGGCCAAGTGAAGAGTGAGTCAAGACAAACCTCTTTCCTTACATTATAATAGTCATTTTATAATGATAGAACGCCGGTTCCATATGGGGGAAGTATTCCTTTAATAGTCCTACGTTTTATATAAAACACAGGCTATTTCAGTCACAAAGAGGATAAATCAGCTGCTGATGAGTGGCGAGTGTAGGAGCGGGGAGACGGGCAATTTGTTTATATTTTTATACAACTCTAGTCAAAGCTGGAGGTGTGCGATGTCTGGGCGGCTGCCTGGACTACACAGCACGTCAGTATATGAATCTGTTCATATTTTACTTCATTCATTCACCGGTTAAGGGGCTTCATATCAGGTCCTGTTATCAGGTCGGCAATCAACGTTCTGACAAAACAGCACAACAAAAACGATCAGAGGTAAATAAGTTAAAATTTGACCAAAAGACACAATGTCACGTTCCTTTACAACAACTCTGCCAGCTAGATAACGTTAAACTAGCCTACTGAACTACACAGGGCTGCAGGAAAAAATATCTATTCTCGTTTATTCAAACTGGTGACGTCAGATGCACGCCCCTCTACAAACCAATCAATGTCGAGGAATGCGAAACGAGCCTATCGGCAGCCCTGAGCTAAAAAGAGCATAGATCGGTTTTTATAAGATTTCTAGCGAGACCTATGTACTTTATTTTCATAATCTTGATATTGCGAATTCATATGATCTGTCTGAAGTCTGATAGGCTAATTCTCAAGAAATGTTCGGTACACCAATAGGCTACGTGCCAAGCTGTTGATCAACTGGGCAAAATTAAAGATAGCACACACACACACAACACACACACACACACACACACACACACAGCTGACAAGAGCGCTCCCTCCCTCCCTCCGCAATCCGCCAAGTTTTTTTCCCAGAGCAAATGTTTGTTGTCAAGAGATGCCATGGTGACACAAATACGTCACACTTCATCTAGTGAGTGCATAAACATATGTTTTGAAAACATTTCTAGCGAGAAATACATCAGAATATCATTATATTCGGTCATTGGAAGTGTCTGATTTGGTTAGTTATTATGGTGGTTTGCAGACGTATTTACCACCGTTGCTATGTAATCCTACATTTCCCATCATCCTTTAGGGCTGGGTGGACCCGTTCGACTCCAGAATGTCTGCCGTGAATTCAGGGCGCATTCAATTTACAATTCGGGCCTCCGCCGTAAAACCAAGTCAGAGGGACACACGGCTGACACTTCCGTTCTGCCCCATCATAATAAAAGCAGGAAGTAGGTTATATTATTCCCCTCCTCCGAAACGTCCCTTTTTCCACACAGAAACATCATAAGGGCACTTTGGAATAATGGAACCACTTACAGAGACATGCACACTCAGGATCTCGTAATTACGAGATCCTTATCTCGTAATAACGAGATCCTGAGTGTGCTAATGGCTACATTAGCATTTGGTTAAATGGTTATGCAGTTTGTTCATTATGAGCCACCGTACTGTGTTGCCTCATCCAATCAGAATGCCCGGTGGGCTAGTTCACTTTTACCTCCTGTTTGTTACTGTATCGGAGCGCAGTTTTATTGAATGCTTTGATTAAATGCAGTCGTTTAAACTCGGTGTGATCTTTGACTCATACAAACACATAAGAACTTTCTACAAGGAGGGCATGACAATAAGTAGCAGCTATGCCAACTTTGCGCAGACATGCAGTCACTGACTGTTCAGGAGAAAAGCCCAGTCGGACCCCAGCAGCTGATCACGGGCGTAAAGCCGAAAGTGTGTCCCTCAGTTCCCGATGCGATCGCTGATTAATAAATGAACAGTAAAACATATTTAAAATAATTGTATTGATTATGGGGCCCATTGTAGTCCGGAAACCAAGGCAATTGCCTACGTTTGCCTATGGCTAGGTTCACCTCGTCTGCACACAAACACACACAGACACACACTATTGTTTGGCACGACACCGGAACCGCAACCACTAAATTGCTAATTCAACATTTAGGCCATTATTCTCATAGGCCTACTTGATATTCTGGTCATGGATTGTGTGTAAAAATAGAGTAAAGTGTGCTTTTAGGGCAGGAATAATTTTGACGCTAAGGTCGGACAGAGTCGTTGCCGTCCTGCAGCCAGCCAGCCATCGTTATTGATGAATGAGAGGGGCGATCCTCGTAATTACTAGATTTTTTCTCGTAATTACGAGATCCTGAGTGTTGTTGGGAATTCATAAGGGGTAGATTTGGTCAAAGTCAAGAATATTATTAATTTCAAGGAAATTATAATATTAAGAAAAATTGTTAATTAATGATCAATTTAATTAGTCCAGCTAATCAAATTACTTATTAATACCTACGGAGCACCACCCTTTGAAAAAGGGAACTTTGAATCAAATCAGAAAAACAGTCTCATAATGTTAAAGGGATGTATCTTGAAAATGTCGAAGTTGGTTACAATGTACATTTAAGATAATGAAGGAGTGAATATTCGAGCATAGACCTTATTTACCAGCCATTAGTGAAATACAAGACACAAATATCACAGACACTGCTTCTTAAAATCCAAATGTAAGGGTTTATTTACTTAGGCAAGTTGATTAAAACGATACACATAAGTCAATAACCATGAACTAATCTAATTTAAGAAAGCAGACATAGCACAAGCAATAATAAGAACAGTTTAGATTATAAACCCATGTATTTCTATCTATGTGCAGGTGAGTGCACATGTGTGGTGTGTGTGTGTGTGTGTGTGTGTGTGTGTGTGTGTGTGTGTGTGTGTGTGTGTGTGGGGTGTGTGTGTGTGTGTGTGTGTGTGTGTGTGTGTGTGTGTGTGTGTGTGTGTGAGTGTGTGACAGAGGAACGTCACTTTAGAATTTAGATGAATTTAGGTGGCAGACGCGAGAGTTTGAAGTCACGCGAGAGTTTGAAGTGGCTTTTAAGCCACGGGTAGATCAATTGCTAATAGCAATGTGGACAACTTCTAACAGTTGAATATTCTACCTTTAATCAGTAGGGGAAGTAGCATGCAAAGCATGTATGTAACCTACTGCTTCAATCATACACATAAGAATTATAAAGGATGACGCTGGGAGACTTTGGGTTTGTCTTCACGCGATCTTAACTTTAAAATTACAGAAACTCAACACTCATGTATTCATGAAGAATACTTGAGGGGGAAATCACGAGTGTCAGTGTGTGTGTGTGTGATGTACGTAGTTAGAAATGAGAAGGAGAGGAAACAAAAGACAGTAGCCGCAACTCCAGCGCATAGTGAACTGTTTCCTCAAATCACACAGTGACCACAAATGCGCATTTGGGGTACACTGAGTTGAATTGATAAAGAGGAAAGAACTCACTGGCTTTAAGAGTGACAGCAACAAAAACACATTAATGCATTCCCGGTTAACGGGAGAAAAACAATGTGAGCGAAAAACACTTGTGTAAAACACAAGTGAGTCAGAATTACTTTAAATCAGGAAATAGTGAGCTCGTCAGCTCTTACGTTTACTTCAAGTTAATGAACAACATAAAATAACTATCTTAGCCCAGACAATAGCCTCACGTGAATCGCTTGGTCCAGCGATGATTTGTGGAAGGCAGCTGGAGAAGATGAAGAAAAAGGCTGCTCGCCGGGCCTTGTGCACTGATGGAGCGCGTCTTGTGGAAGACAGTGGTGTGGAAACAGCTCAGCTGATAAGGGCAGCGTGCCTCACCATGCCAAGGGAAGGAAAGCAGGGGATCAGCAGCTCTCCTTGGCAATAGCGGGCTGTCTGCGGTCCGATGGGCAGCGTGGGCAAGGAGGAGAGGAGGAAGCGGAGAACTCCCTCTGCGTTGGGCCTTGCTCTCAGCTGGCGCTGCGTCTGGGGCAGCGTAGGAACGGCCCAGATGATAAGTGATAGGCGGCTTCACTTCTCGGCGGGTCCGCTGGCTGGCTCCGGTCCGTGCAGGCGTCTTGATGAAGGGATCCTGCGTCTTTGCGCACGCTTTGCGCATGTGGGGGTCCTGTTTTGAGGAGAGGTTGAGGTGTGCTTCAGCTCTGGTGAAGCGGTTTCAAGGAAACTCTCTCTCGAATCCGGGAAAACAGAAGAAGATGTTCCAAGCAGTCCATCAACTCATCCAGCGAGAATAAAGACTGATGGTTTGGTTGCTTATATTCCTAGGCCTCAGGTATAAGCATTTCGTACCTTCTATCACGGCTGGAAGCCGATGGCGAATGGCCAAGATGAGAGTATTGCATTCTGTATTAAAACAGTCCCAATGCATTCTCATCCAATCAGAAGTCAGTTGTCTAATCAGCAAGCAGTGTTTACATTCAAACCAGCCAATACAATGCTCTTCCTTCCTTAGGAAAATAAAGCTTTGAAGCTTGTGTCTCAGAGATGAGATAAGGTAAACACAGCAGGGTGCCTGGGCCCTGCCATGTCTGGTTTGAACTTTATGGTAGCTTCCAATGGAGTTTCATCCTGTGGAACTTGCAGAGACTCGGTCCCCAAAGGTCTGGTTGGATTAACCAACCTTTTCAAAGGGACTATCCCATCTTAAATGAGTTTATGACCTCCACAGGGGTCTGGGATGGTTGATTCTACAGAGAAACTTATGTAAACATGCGTTAGACTTTGTCTCTTGGAATGCACTATGGCATCAGCATTAACCCATTACAACATTTCAAATGAGACCCTCTGTGTAGGCACAACAGTGTGCTAACGGCTACATTAGCTGTGAAACTTTTTTTTATTTGGTGAATGCTCAGCGCCACCGTATATTTGCAATATGTTCAGTAAAACGTAATCACGGACAAAATATGTTTGTCAGCAAAGCGTAATTGAGAATGCCGAATAGTTCTCTGGGAACGTAATGTTGATGAGACAGGGTTGAGCAGGTTAGTAGCAGCTAAGCAGAGATCAATAGCTGGTGTGTGTGTGTGTGTGTGTGTGTGTGTGTGTGTGTGTGTGTGTGTGTGTGTGTGTGTGTTTGTGAGTGTATTTAGCGGGTTAGTAGCAGCTAAGCAGAGATCAATAGCTGGTGTGTGTTGTGTGAATGTGAGCTACAAAGAACCAGCTTGACATCTTGGGTTTCAAAGATTAAAGAGTTATCAGTCCCTACATTGCCTGCAGCTAAAAATGACTTCAAAAAGCATTTTGCATATTGCACATGCATACACGTGTTCATGTTTTTATCATAAAGCCTAATGTTTGCCCATGACCCCCCGGGGATGCACATTGACTTCAAACAGAGCCAGGTGAGAAGTGTCCTACAGTGTATTTGTGTGTGGTGGTGAGGGGGGGGGGGGTGGGGGGAGGGTGCACAGGAGAGGGTTAATTGTTACATGGGATCTAAAGGGAATGTTGCAGAAGCATAAAACGCGGCAGGAATCTGGGCTGAAATGATACACCACATCCATAGCATACAAAGTTTTGCCCACACTCACTCCCCCAAGACAAGTTTCTAAAAGATGTGCTTTCATCAAGAATTTCCGTCTACAACAGAGTGAATACATATGCTAATGAATAGATTTGGGCGGGAAAAATACACTGCAGACTTTAGAATGATTAGAAAAAAATTGGAAGAAAAAGCAGTTATTTCCAATTCAAGTAGCTTCTAATTGTGATAAAGGAAGCCATTTTTTTTCGACTTGTGAAATTGTTTGCATTGTGGATGACAGGGATTTGTTTTTAAATGATTCACAGGGAAATGCAGTACGTTAACACAACCACTATATTATAACTGGTACTGCAATCAAGAAGATGATGTATACTGTAATCTAGGAAGTGCCTAAAGAAAGAGGTGCAGGGGGCCCACCCAACATGGCTTTTTCTGTTTTATTCTGGCAGGAGCCTGGGTTGGTCGTCAGACCAACTGGCTCTGTTTTGTTTGTATTGTATGTATTGTAAATGTTCCAACTTGGGAAAAAAAATACATATAGAGTACTGTGCAAAAGTTTTAGGCAGGTGTGAAAAATGCTGTGAACTAAAAATGCTTTCAAAAACGGAAGTTTTAATAGTTTATTTTCATAAACAACATGCAATGCTTTGAAATCTTTGTCTGGGAGAGACCGTGGTTATCCAGTATTACTTGTTCCCTCACTTAGCACATTTTAAATTGATAAAAATAAACAATTACTATTTATATTTTTGAAAGCATTTTGAAAGCATTCTTAGTTTATAGCATTTTTCACACCTGCCTTAAAACATTTGCACAGTACTGTATATAAAATAGAAATCAAAAGAATGAAAAACCTATGGGATATGATGTTTACCTAGGATGAGGGTCAATGGAATGAGTTTTTCTTTATGTGTGTAAGGGGGAACAAAATGTATTCCTTTCTTCTGGGCACTATAGAAAATCTGGTAGATCCGATGACTCTACTAGTTTTATCAATATGTTTGTATGTCCCAGTGTGTTGAGAATGAGAGTGTGATGGAGAGAACTAGATGAAGCTTTACACAAGGATCAGTGACACTGCAGAGGGAGGATTACATCTTTCATTGCGATATTAAAGCCCATATAAGTGAGCCATACACACTCACCAGAGGGGCCAGGGCCAGAAGATGAGATGGAGGGATTGTAGAAAGGAGGATAAAGCATATGAAGGATCAAGTTAGAAAAAGCTGATCTTCTTTCACACACATTCACAGTGACATTTTGTGGACATTAAACTAGACTTTGATAAGGAAAATTAACAATGTTTTGAATGTTTCTTCATAATAGCCTATGATGTTAATGTTGGACTGATAAAGAATATAGATCATGACATAGGATCATTGGCCAGCATGCTTTTTTCTTTAAGGGCGTATTCAAACTTGCCGGGGGGGGGCTGCATCCTTACCCATTTTTATTAAAGAAGTTATTAATGCTTGGTGATACTTGACGTTTATTCAAAATAATTTTTATCAAAGAAGGAAAAAAAAGGTTAAATTTAAATGTTAATTGAATTTGGGGGACCCCCTGCAGTAACTCCATTGACCCCCTATGGATCACGGCCTTCCAGTTGAAGACCACGGCTTTACAGCATTGCATTGACCCTTTTTTTAAGCATATTCTTATATTTTTTATTTTACAAACATGTAGGGGAGAACGGGGGAATCTGAGGCATCGGGTAATGTGAGCCACCCCCTGTATCTAGGCAACGGAAAACATATGTGGTCATGTGAGCTATATGGTTTCAAGCCCCTCTCATTTCCCCATGGCCCTGAAAAAGAGGACCTCATGGTGCTGGGGTAAGTGTTTTTTTCACCAAAATAAGTATTTTGCATGTAGAAGTACATTTTCTTGCTGTCAACTTAATCAACTGTTGTGCCAAAGCAAATGTATTCACGTAGAAAAACTTCTATCATACGTGTTGATGAACTACCAACATATGAAACCATGTGACGCTGATAACTGAAGATTAGACTGAAATGCTAAGAGAGGTAGGTTGCGTTCCGAATCGCATACTTTCTACTATATAGTATGTAGAAAAAAGATTTCTTGTGGCCAGATTTAGGATGGTTAGAAGTACCCGGATGTCCTACTTCATGCGGCCAAGATTGTTAGTGTTGAAAAGTGCATCCTATTTGGGCGATTCTGACCCACAATCCAGTGCGCACGTGAAGTGACGTAACATCGACGAAGCCTCCATATGAAAACAAACGGGATGCGACGGATATAAAAGCAAGAGGCAAGATCAAGGCGCAATGTTATGATGAAATAAGAGACAAAAGTATGTCCCAATAGTATGCCTACTGCATCCTAACTAGATTATTTTTATCGTCGGATGTAGTATGTAGAATAGAAAAAAGAAAGAGTATGCGATTCGGAACGCAACCGTAGTTTTTTCTCAAATTGTGGTGGTGGGGGAAAGTGAGCCAAATGCTGTGGGGGAAAGTGAGCCACTGTCTCACTTTCCCCCACCATGAGGCACAAGTTAAGTTTAGTCTTAAACATATTTTAATGTAATATTACATGACATATGTTTTATTTAAATGTCATACACATTGTAGAAAAGCCATCATGCCAAGGAAATACACCAGGAAGACGACCTGGGCAACCACACGGAAAGAGCACCTTCTCATCTGTCCCTGTAACCTTCAGGGCTGGAATGTAGAGTAGGCCTAGTTGTAGAGTATGACAGGCTGATGTTATAATTCAGTTGGGTCTTCTCCTGTGTTCTGAGTCCCAGGCTGTTCTCGCTGGTTCTGATTTTCCTATGCTTTGACCCCCAGACACTAGCTGGCTCTAAGGGTCCTGTGTTCTGACCCCCAGACTGTGTTCTAATCTAACTGGTTCTATCTTTCATTTGAATCTTATTAAAACCTTTTGAATTATAATATGTTGTATTTGATTTTGTTCGGAGTTACTTTCAAGTGTTTAGAAAATTTGCTTCATTCTTGTACTAGTCCGACATTAGTTCTGGAATGTGTGGCTAGCTTTCAGGATTCTAACTGTTACAAGATGTGTTGTTATGGTAGTTTCAGAGTGGTAAAAGTAAGTGGATCAGTTTACCCCACAGCTGGGGTAAAGTGTAGCCTGGCCGGCTCTGCGGCTACACAGCCCACCACTGGACCTGTCTGCCTGCTAGGTAATCCACCTGTTGCCGGCTTTGCCTTCAGTCAGCAACTCCAGACTCACTCCTTCACTGATCTCGCAGATCACTGTGAGCAAAGACTTTTCTCCTCATCACTGTATATACTGTTTAAGGCTCCGGTGATAAATAAAGGTCATTACCGACTGATATCCTGTCTGCCTGTGCTGCTTTTGGGTCCTCACCATACCCGTGACAGTACAATCTGGCCAGACATGGACCCAGCACACACGGCTATGGATCGCCTGGAGAAGGTAGAGGCGATGCTCCAGCACCACGAGGCACTGCTGCTTTCAAACTCAGCAGATGTCCGTCTGGCAGTGGCTAAACAGGAGCAGGCGTTTACCTCGCTAGCCTCGCAGGTCCAACAGCTCGCCGCAGCTTTTGCTCAAGCTGCCCCTCTGCCTCCGGAACCAGTCCAGCCTCCACCAGCTCCGGCTGCCTCTGCTTCTGCCTCTGCCTCTGCTCTCGCCTCGGAGCCTCGGGTGGGGGTTCCTGAACGCTACGCCGGGGACGCGGAGGGCTGCCGCCCGTTCCTCACGAACTGCTCCATCCTGTTCGCTCTCCAGCCCCACACCTTCGCTTCTGAGGACGCCAGGGTGGCGTTCGCCGTGAATCATCTGACGGGGCGTGCTCGGCTGTGGGGAACAGCCGAGTGGGAGCGTCGCACTCCAGCGTGCTCCTCTTTCCAAGCCTTCGCCGCCGAGCTCCGCAAAGTGTTCGGAGAGGCTTCCCGAGGTCCGGATGCTTCTGGAGGGCTTCTGGGTCTGAACCAAGGGTCTCGTTCAGTGGCCGACTACTCCATCCACTTCCGCACCCAGGCTAGCTCCAGTGAGTGGAACCAGGCTGCCCAGTGCGACGCATTTCTGATGGGGGTCGCTGACTACATTAAGGACGAACTGATTTCGTACGAACTCCCCACCACTCTCGACGGCATCATCGAGCTGGCGTCCCGCATCGATCGGCGCATTCAAGCGAGACAGCAGGAGAAACATCTGGGGCTCACGGGACGACGCCAGCTCGCCCCGTCACCAGCGGCTTCCGGGGTATCGACGCCTTCTGGCAGCCGGTCTTCAGGGGAGCCTGAACCCATGCAGGTTGGTCGGGCCAGCCTAACTCCTGAAGAAAGGAGGAGACGCCGCGAGGGGAATCTCTGCCTGTATTGTGGCCAAGCGGGACACTTTGTTCCCCGGTGTCCACTAAAAGGTCGGGCTCACCAGGAGGGGAGGAATTCCTGGAGAGTCATACATCTAGCTCCTCCCCCAGCTCACGATCCCTGTGTCAGGTCCGCCTGCTACTGCCTGAGGGATCCCAGACCCTCGCCACACTCATTGACTCTGGCTCTGATGCCAACATTATGGACTCTAACCTAGCTCAGCAGCTGGGTGTCGGTCGGATTCCCCTGCCAGCTCCAGTCTCCACCAACGCTCTGGATGGCCGACTTCTGGGTACTGTGACCCACATGACAGCGCCTATACGGATGCTAATTTCCGGGAACCACCATGAAACACTCCAGTTTCACATCCTGCACTCTCCTCGTCATCCTCTCCTCCTGGGGTTCCCATGGCTCCGACGTCACAATCCACACCTTGATTGGACCACAGGGGCGATCCTGGGGTGGAGTTCATCTTGTCACCAGGTCTGCCTCAAGCAAGTCGCCACACCACAACCTTCTGCCGGGACCAGTTCTTCAACCGATGTGCTGGGGGTCCCGGCTGAGTATCTGGACTTCAGGGAGGTCTTCAGTAAGGCCAAGGCAGCCTCCCTTCCCCCACATCGGCCCTATGACTGCGCCATTAACCTCCAGCCCGGTGCCACGCCGCCCAGAGGACGTCTGTATTCCCTGTCCGTTCCTGAGAGGGGGGCGATGGAGACATATATCACCGATGGTCTAGCGGCGGGCATCATCCGCCCCTCCTCGTCTCCGGCTGGAGCCGGTTTCTTCTTCGTAGAGAAAAAAGACAAGACACTCCGCCCCTGCATTGATTATCGTGGATTAAATGACATTACTATCAAGAACCGGTACCCCCTGCCTCTCATCTCCTCTGCTTTCGAGCTCCTAGAGGGGTCCACCATATTCACCAAGCTTGACCTGCGCAACGCTTATCACCTGGTCCGGATCCGCGAGGGGGACGAGTGGAAGACGGCGTTCAATACCCCCACCGGTCACTACGAGTACCTGGTGATGCCCTTCGGCCTCACCAACGCTCCTGCTGTCTTCCAGGCCTTGGTTAATGACGTGCTCAGGGACATGCTCAACAGGTTCGTCTTCGTGTACCTCGATGATATCCTGATCTTCTCCCGCTCCAGAGAGGAACATGTGCATCACGTCCAGAAAGTCCTCCAACGTCTCCTGGAAAACTCCCTGTACGTTAAAGCCGAGAAGTGTGAGTTTCACGCCTCGTCTGTCTCCTTCCTGGGGTACGTCGTAGGGAGAGGGACCGTGGAGATGGACTCAGCCAAGGTTTCTGCCGTCACCACTTGGCCCCCCCTGATTCCCGCAAGCAGCTTCAACGCTTCCTGGGCTTCGCCAACTTTTACCGGAGGTTCATCAGGGGCTACAGTTCGGTGGCGGCCCCCCTCACAGCTCTTACCTCCTCCAAGGTGCCCTTCCTCTGGTCCACGGCCGCCAATGACTCTTTTCAGGCCCTGAAGACACGGTTCACCTCTGCCCCCATCCTCCAAATGCCGGACCCTGAACGGCAGTTCGTGGTCGAGGTGGACGCTTCCGACCTAGGAGTGGGGGCCGTCTTGTCCCAGAGAGCGGCCTCCGACCAGAAGTTGCACCCCTGCGCCTTCTATTCCCGACGTTTGACCCCGGCAGAGAGGAACTATGACATTGGGAACCGAGAGCTCCTCGCCGTCAAGTTGGCCTTAGAAGAGTGGCGACACTGGCTCGAGGGGACTAAACTGCCGTTTCTGGTATGGACGGACCATAAGAACCTTGAATACCTCCGGTCCGCTAAAAGACTGAACTCCCGCCAGGCCCGATGGGCACTCTTCCTGACCCGCTTCAACTTTTCCCTCTCCTATCGACCGGGGTCCCGCAACGTCAAGCCCGACGCCCTGTCCCGTCAGTTCTTGGAAAAGGAGGGGGACAGGGCCGACCCAGACACTATCCTGCCTTCTTCCCGTCTGGTGGCCACACTCACCTGGGAGATCGAGGAGAAGGTCAGGACCGCCGCCCAAGACCAGCCCGGACCCAGCGCTTGCCCTCCCAACCGTCTGTTCGTCCCGCCTGACCTCCGATCCGAGGTTCTTCAATGGGCCCACAGCACTCAACTCACCTGTCATCCAGGGATCCATCGGACCAAGGACGTTGTGCAGCGCCGGTTCTGGTGGACATCACTGGATGAGGACATTCGGGAGTTCGTCAATGCCTGTCCCACCTGCAACCAGCACAAGCCGGCTCACCATGCCCCTGCCGGTCTTCTACATCCTCTGCCTGTACCTCATCGTCCCTGGTCGCACGTTTCCTTGGACTTCGTCACCGGTCTACCACCATCCAGCGGCAACACTGCTATCCTTACGGTGGTAGATCGGTTCAGCAAGATGGCACATTTCGTGCCCCTGCCCAAACTTCCATCTGCCAAAGAGACGGCTAAACTACTTCTCCTCCACGTCATCCGTCTCCACGGCATCCCAGTGGACGTGGTCTCTGATCGAGGTCCCCAGTTTGCCTCAGTATTCTGGAGGGAGTTCTGCTCGCTCCTGGGAGCCACCGTCAGCCTGTCCTCGGGGTACCACCCCCAGTCCAACGGCCAGACCGAACGCAAGAATCAGGAGATGGAAACGGCACTACGCTGCATGACGTCCCAAAACCCTACTTCCTGGTCCGAACAGCTTCTATGGGTAGAATACGCCCACAACACCTTGACCAGCTCCGCCACCGGTCTCTCCCCCTTTGAGTGCACCTATGGGTTCCAGCCACCGCTTTTTCCTGCACTTGAAAGAGAAGCATCCTGCCCCTCTGTCCAGGACTTCATCCGCCGTTGTCGCAGGACCTGGACCCGAGCCAGGGCGGCTCTACTCCGGGCCGCTGACCGCTACACCGCGGCCTCCAATCGCCACCGCTCCAAGGCCCCAGACTACCAACCGGGTCAGAAAGTTTGGCTCTCCACCCGTGATCTTCCCCTCCGGGTGGAATCCAAGAAACTGGCTCCTCGCTTCATCGGCCCGTTCGAGATCCAGGAAATCGTCAACCCGGTGGCAGTGAGGCTCAAACTTCCTAGAACCATGCGAGTTCATCCCACGTTTCATGTCTCCAAAGTAAAACCGGTCCGAGAGAGCGCCCTGGTTCCTGCCACGCCGCCTCCACCGCCTCCTCGCCTCATCGATGGAGGTCCCTCCTACACTGTCCGTCGCCTCCTGCAGTCTCGCCGGCGTGGGAGGGGATTCCAGTACTTGGTGGACTGGGAGGGTTACGGCCCTGAGGAAAGGTCCTGGGTCCCTGCGAGGGACATCTTGGACCACAACCTCATCAGGGATTTCCATCGACGCAACCTCACTCAGACATCCAGACCCAGACCACATCCTCCGTCGGAGTCCCCGAACGACAACGACACCCTCCCTGGGACCAGGGAGGTGGAGATGGACGCTGGACTCTCGGACGAGTATTAGCCCTCCTCCAGGCCCCCGCCTCCCACCCGGCTTGGTCCATTCTTCTTGGGACGTCGAGAGCCGTCCCTTGAGGGGGGGGTTCTGTCACAGTTCAGCTCTGCCTCACCACTCTGCACCTGCCTGCTTCAATCTGCCAATCAGACACACCCCTCTCATTAAGCCAACTCCACTCACCTGTGCTCTCTGCTCTGCTCTGGCTGCATTTAAGCTCCAGCTCCACTCTCACTCATTGCCAGATTGTTCTAGATGCTTGCACCAGACTCTCCAGCGATTTTCTGCCTGATCTCCCGGTTCCGACCCAGCTTGCCTCTGACTATCCTGCCTGACCGATCCCCTGGATATTACCTCAGCCTTCTGTCTTCGACCACGAGTTTCGCCTATCCCCTCTTGGTTACACACCTGCTCGGCTCTGCGGCTACACAGCCCACCACTGGACCTGTCTGCCTGCTAGGTAATCCACCTGTTGCCGGCTTTGCCTTCAGTCAGCAACTCCAGACTCACTCCTTCACTGATCTCGCAGATCACTGTGAGCAAAGACTTTTCTCCTCATCACTGTATATACTGTTTAAGGCTCCGGTGATAAATAAAGGTCATTACCGACTGATATCCTGTCTGCCTGTGCTGCTTTTGGGTCCTCACCATACCCGTGACAACAAGATTTTACTTATTTGTTCTCTGCAAATACATTTTCATAATTGCAGTCTTCATAGGCATCCTGCTTTGATGTAAAACATAGTAATTGTCAAAGGCAGCAATACATGTAGGTATGAGTGTAGGAGAAGTCAGGTATTAAGTGTAAATCAAATCAGTCTGAAAATCTGACTACAGTTTGGATTACTTGCCTTGTGGATATGGGTAGCAATACTGTAAATATGAATGCTTGAAATGAAACTGTGACATATTTGCCTTTTTGTTTCACTCAAAATCATAGTATGAGTGTGAAATCATTTGATTATTAACACAGCAGCTCAGTATGTATGCAGCTCACTTCATCAAGTTCATCAAAATACATTAAAATGTTGCCTGATGCCCAAACAATAATACCCATTAATCAATTACTAAACATCCCAAAAGGTTTGCAATGGCAGATATTTAACTGTGCATGAGCAAAATCTATGAATGAATATATTAACAACCTCTGAGGGAGAGATGTAGTGACATCCCCAAATATTTAAAAAAGAGAGTATTTATTAAAACACAAGGTACAGATGAATCACAGCTGGGGCCTATTTCAGGTAGCTGATTTTACATACTCTGGGTTTAATCCTGCGCTCTGAGTTGGTAAACTCAGAGCGCAGGGTTGACGAGCAACTCTGGGTTTTCGGTTTCAGAACAGTGGATCAGCGTTGGGTTAATCAACTCTGAGCGTGTTCACTCTGGTTGGAGCGTGTGCATAAAAGCCATCGTCAATGGATCGCTGATAACATGATTCACCATGGAAACAGAAGAAACAAATGCTTGATCCTCCCACTTCTCAAAAAAGAAAACTTCTCCGCTCCTCCCACTAGAGTAAGAAATATTAACGAATGAGCTCATGGAGAAGAATGAACGGGGATATTGTCTCATAACTCTGATCTAATCACTTCGGCAAGTCAGAAAAAAACGGTGCAAAAGTTTTTTGTCAAGAGCATCGTTGCTTCCGTATGAGAAGCAAGTCTATTTTAAGAATTAAGTTATGCATATCAGCGGCAACAAAATTATTAAGCTGCCGCTGCACAGCATTGCTGACAGTGTTTTATATTCGCTGTAGCCTATTATGTAGGCAAGCTATAATAGGCCTACTGTGCAGTAAACAGACTGTCGCTTCTTTTAAATGGGGAGTGAAAGATATTAACGTTTGACACATAAGGTGACAGTTTCCATTGTAGATCCTGATTGTTTTATTACCAGATCCATTGTCCTCTAGTGATCACAGTTTAAATTATTATATTATTTCTATATTCATATTGGGCTATTTAACGAGGCTTGTCTGTGACTTTGGGATGACACAAGGGAACAGTAACGATCGCGTGCAGCCGCAGAATTACATTTCAACCTGACATAAATAGCCTATGTTCAGTGGCACAGATGTTAAAAAACTCCTGATAATGATACAAATAAATAACGAGATACATACAATACAATAGGTTCATTAATCTGAATGTAGAGCATGTCACGATGTGTAAGGTGGCCGCATATATGAACGGACCGAGGGCTGAGAACAAGGCTACTGATCAGATAAATGATCGATCAAACGTAAAATCATCAGTACATGATAAAAACATCCCGATGGAGATTTCTGTGGAGTGATTTTGCTTTAAACTGTACAGGGACGCGTGTGACAGTGACACTCTTTCTTCATTCGGAGCTGCAGCGTAAAGTGAAAACAAACTCAGGGTAGGTCTAACCACCTCGCGAGCAGGTTAGACCCACGGCGTATGTTGCCGCAGTAACTGACTCTCGGTTGCGCTGAACCTGCTACCTGAAACGGAAAACCCAGAGTTTCCACCCACTCAGAGCGAACAAACTCTGGGTTGCCTCAAAACCAGCTACCTGAAACAGGCCCCAGGTGGCAGAACACTTGAAGAGGAGATGGCACAAATGATTGAGTCTCAGACTGCAAGTTAATTCTTAAAGTGGCTAATGATATGCTTATGTCTGAATACAATCCCAGAGCAACTGCATCCAAATATACAAGTTTTTAATATTAAGTCAGTGATTCTTGAGAACCGGGACACAAGGGCGTCTTCCATACGTAACTGCTGTTATGTTTAAAACTAAAACTATTTAAAATTGTAGATGTTATTAGGGATTAAGAATAGAATGTCTGGAGCACAATTATCCCCTTAAATTTTATTGTATCATTATTATGTCAAATCTATGACACTTATTATCTTCTCACGACGTCCAAAACAGTGTGTCCTCAGAGAAGGTGTCAATCTTTTATATGAAATAAAACCTATGAAAGATGTACTTTAATGATTAAAAAGAGCTTTTTCCATGAAAAGCAACACTAAATAATCTCTCATATCAATAAGAACTGTTTTTATACAGCTCATTCCTGTTTTATATGGTTTCAAAGTGGTGGGACAATATTTGTAACACCGTAATAAAATCAGGCGAAATAAGGGGCAGCTGTCACTTTGAAGGACCTCTTGTCAAATTCTACCTCTGCAGAGTACAGAGTCAGACATGCTCTGATAAGTGTTGTAGTTTTAGAATATTTTACATTACGAATCTTGAAAGTCCTGCGTCACAACCCTGATATGTCAACACTGACTTACAATTTCTGAAGAAGTTATTTGAAATGTTTTGATAATTTTATTTTCCTGAAGTAGTTCATACTAGCACCTAACATCAACAGAAAAACCAAATGGCTACTAGATAAATTAAATTCCATTTGTTATGTTTAAGAAATGTTCAATATGTCAACACCGTCAGACAGGAAATCTGACGGAGTTGACATCTGACGGTGGTGATAGGCCAATGACGGTGTAGCGGTTACAGGTGGTTCAGATTAATTCTGCTATTAGAAATTAATCTGATGATTAATAATACTTTAATAGTTTATTAAAGTTAAAAGGGTCACCACCATTCATTTAAGAATGGAAAAATAATAGCAAATTGTCTCGTTTAATCAATGGTTTATTCTTAAATATTGATTACTTTAATGTTCAGTTAAATGCATCAACATTAATAAATCCTAGTCTCAATGATCATTTCCATATAACAATTACTATTATAAATTTGGTAATATGATCTTTACACTGAAGGCTACAGAATCCTTCTACTTGTTGGTTGCGGACTTCCCAATAATATTCACACAAATGAATGACAGAAACTTCTAGTTACAAAAGAAAATGCATGTAATTAAACACAAAGTAAACAAAATCCAACACATTTAAAAACCACTAAACTAAAGCACACAGTGTGTGTGTGTGTGTGTGTGTGTGTGTGTGCGTGTGTGTGTGTGTGTGTGTGTGTGTGTGTGTGTGTGTGTGTGTGTGTGTGTGTGTGTGTGTGTGGGTGCAGGTCTGTGGATGTAAATTGAGTGTGTGTGTGTGTGTGTGTGAGTGTGGAGGTGTGAAAAACCTTTGTCTATGGGGGAGAGCTTGAAGAGAAACAAAAGGGGCCTTGGCCAAAGGTCCCTTTAAATGTAATTCAAATCAACATAAATGTTTGGGTATCTTAACCAATAAGTTCAATGTAATATCACAGTATTGTAAACCCAATTACAAAGTAATAATGAACAGTTCAAAATCAGTAAATATACATTTCCAAGTTAACAGTTCTTTAAGCCATGTGTTCTGGCTAAGCTAAGCTAACTGCCCAGTAGTTCATACGATACCAGATGCTGATACACAGCGTGGTTGCAGTGTGAGAGGTTCTGGATCCTTTTAGTAGCAGCAGGCTAACTGGCGTTGTTCTCCTCTTGAGGGCCTCTTTGCCAGCTTGGTCTGGTCTTTGGTGCTTCAGTAGCGGCGGGCTAACTGGCGTTGTTGTCTCTGGTAGTTCTTCTTCTTCTTAAAGGGTCTGGCCTTTGTGGGAGCTTGGTTCGTTCCCTGGTTCTCCTGGTTCTCCTGGTACCTCTTTAGTTGCTGGGAGCAACAGGGTGGATCCTTGTTCCTCTTTGGTTGAGAGGGGCTTCACGGCTGTTTGGACAGGCCGTGTTGTAGAGCCTGGATCAGGGAGACCAGAGCTTGTCTGGGTCCAGAAGGTTGAGCTACCCCCGGTCTGGGTGGTTAGCAAGGCAGGAGAGAAGAGGCTGTCTGCACCACTCCCTTCGGAGATGCAGAGACAAAGAGAGCAGACCTCCTTCCTTGAGGTCGCGAGGAGAAGAGCGAGGCTGCTGTAGCAGGCTCAATAGCTACCCTCAAAAGCGGCATAAGACTTCTGACCAATGGCAGAAGAGACAGGGGGACAGGGGGGACACATCTTGTGGGGGATGCAACCAGACAAACACAGATACAAGTCTTATCTCAAGCAGAGGAATGTTGGGGGAGGGGGGCCACACCAACACTTTGTTGCAGAGTCAAGAACAAACAATTCACCCCAGAGTCAAAAGTCTTAATGAATGAATGAACCCATGTACATATTCACTACAACGGTAAAAAAAAAAAAAAAAAGCTGGGAGGTTGTGTCAAACCTTAGCTCAGTAGCTTAGTAGGGGAAAGTGGGGTGAGTTGTGCATTTTGGAAGTTGCAAAACCCCTTGTTTCTAGAAAACCGTAGAAGAAATTGGAAATGTGACCACATATTTAAGAAGAGCCATCCATTTGACTCATCCTGTAAAGAAGGGAGACACAAGGAATAAGATATAAGCACATTTAAGCTCAAAAAACTGTGTTTTGCCTTTCAAAGTAAAATTTCCATGATCAAGGTTGTTTGATTATTGTGTCTGAACAATTATAGACACGTTTGAAAACATTTGACACATGTTTTAGTGCTTTGGTATGCTACACTTTGAGTATATATAGTTAGCACAATGTCAACCCTAAATTGCTGCATCATGCCTATTATCCAAAATTCTGGGGATGGGGTGATTTGTGCCAAAGTGCCTAGGTGAGTTATAAGTAAGTAAGTAAGTAAAATGTATTTATAAAAGCACATTTATGACAGTTTGCACTGTCCAAAGTGCTGTACATAGTGCATTCAGTAGGTAAACAATGAAGGTAAAATAACAATAACCAAAATAAAAGACGTAAAGCCCATACATCCACATAAACACAGATAGTAGTGCAGAGGTAAGTAAGTAGTGTAGAGGTTAATGGGGAGGAAACACCAGGGTGTACATATGGGTTTTGAGCCTTGATTTACAGGCAGAAATGTAGGGGGAATCACATTTGTCAGGTGGCAGTTGGTTCCACAAGCACGGAGCAACTATTGCAAAGTACATTTCTGAGAGTTGTGCCAGTGGCATGGCTGTATACGCTGGTCACCAAAAGAAAGTGATTGTCTACAGTAGCTCAGAAGAGAGTGACATCTCAATTCCACTTAACGACACCACTGATGAGAGTTCAGATGGACAGAAAGATGATGATGGTGACTTTGTCATTGTGTCACGACTTCAGCCAGTACTTAGTTTGTTTTCATATGTCTGTTTGTTTTCCTGGTTTACTTTCTACTCTCTTGTCATTTCAGACCCGGCCACTCCCCCCTGCTCTGCACTCCCTGTTGATTACTTTCACCTGGCCTAACCACACTCACCTGCTCCCCATCAGCTAATTTGCCCCTCAGTATTTATTCCACCCCATTCCCTTCAGTCATTGCCAGATTGTCAGATGTCCTCAGATGTCCTAGTGTCTATCCTAGCTCTCCAGCATTCCTTATCATTTTGATCCTTCCTGCCTGTTCCCATTTTGACCTGTCTTTTTGGACCTTGGACTTTCCCCTTTGCCTGTTCCCCTGGACTTGTTTGCCTCGCCGGTTACCTGGTTTGTCATCGTTTTCTCATTAAAAGCCTTTTTGTGAACCTGAACTGTTTCTATGTGTCTTGCTACTGGGTTCTTGTCTGTCGTCTTTCCTGGAAACCTGACAGTACAATCTGGCCAAAAATGAACCCAGCAGACACTCATTTCGCACTGGAGTTGAGGGAGGTGACATATATTCTCACCTGTCTTAAGAATGACTTTAAGTATGCGGTGGATGGTGTGGAGAGAGCGGAGGTCCTTTCATCAGCCCGCAAGGAGGTTGGGTCTAGACCTTGGCTGCGTAAATTGCTGCCTGACTGGGCAGAGGAATTTATTAGCACACCATCCCAAACTTCCATCTACAAGCCCCAGCTCCAGTGTCTAGCTCCCAGCAACAAGCTCCGGTCACCGGCCTCCAGCAGCAAGCTCAAGTCACCGGCCTCCAGCAGCAAGCTCAAGTCACCGGCCTCCAGCAGCAAGCTCAAGTCACTGGCCTCCAGCAGCAAGCCCCAGGCCCCGGTCTCCAGCAGCAAGCCCCAGGCCCCGGTCTCCAGCAGCAAGCCCCAGGCCCCGGTCTCCAGCAGCAAGCCCCAGGCCCCGGTCTCCAGCAGCAAGCCCCAGGCCCCGGTCTCCAGCAGCAAGCCCCAGGCCCCGGTCTCCAGCAGCAAGCCCCAGGCCCCGGCTTCCAGCAGCAAGCCCCAGGCCCTGGCTTCCAGCAGCAAGCTTCAGGCCCCGGTTTCCAGTAACAAGCTTCAGGCCCCGGGCCCCAGCAACCAGCCGCAACTCCCGGGCTCCTGCAACCTGCACGCTAGCTACTTGCCCCAGGACGCTAGCTACTTGCCCCAGCACGCTAGCAACCAGTCCCAGCATGCTAGCGACCTGTCCCAGTATGCTAGCTACCAGCCGCAGCATTCCAGCTACCAACCTCCTTCTGCCTCGCGGATTATTAGAGTGGGGGTGTGGAGTTTGGAGTGCCATCCATCTCCTCAGGACTCTCCAGCTTCTAAGCTTACTCCGGGCCCCGAACCTGTTACTGTGTCAGAGAAGGAACCGGAACCAACTCCAGTACCCGAGGTCCTTCCTGAACCAGAGCCTGAGCCGGTAGCTGAGGTCCATGAGATGATTCCCGAGCCCCTGGTAGAGACCGTGGTTGAACCTGAGCTGATCTCTGGACCCTCAGTTGAGCTCTCTACACATCATGATGAGTGGGTCCGGTCTCCACCTCCTGATGGGGGGGCCCACCCTCCGGGCCTACCAGGGGAGGCCTGCCCTCTTCGCCTTCCAGAGGGGGACCGCCTTCTACGCCTTCCAGAGGGGGACCGCCTTCTACGCCTTCCAGAGGGGGACCGCCTTCTACGCCTTCCAGAGGGGGACCGCCTTCTACGCCTTCCAGAGGGGGACCGCCTTCTACTCCTTCCAGAGGGGGACCGCCTTCTACGCCTTCCTCCGGAGGGGGTCCGCCCTATACCTTGCCTGTCCGAGGGGCCTCCTCCTCCGTTCCTGTCCGAGGGGCCTCCTCCTCCGTTCCTGTCCGAGGGGCCTCTCCTCCATTCCTGTCCGAGGGGTCCCCTCCTCCGTTCCTGTCCGAGGGGCCCAGTCCCCAGTTGCCTCCCGAGGGGCCCAGCCCCGTGTTGCCTCCCGAGGGGCCCAGCCCCGTGTTGCCTCCCGAGGGGCCCAGCCCAGTGTTGCCTCCCGAGGGGTCCAGCCCCGTGTTGCCTCCCGAGGGGCCCAGCCCCGTGTTGCCTCCCGAGGGGCCCAGCCCCGTGTTGCCTCCCGAGGGGCCCAGCCCCGTGTTGCCTCCCGGGGGGCCCAGCCCCCTGTTAACGCCCGAGGGGCCCAGCCCCCTGTTAACGCCCGAGGGGCCCAGCCCCCTGTTAACGCCCGAGGGGCCCAGCCCCCTGTTAACGCCCGAGGGGCCCAGCCCCCTGTTAACGCCAGAGGGGTCCAGCCCCCTGTTAACGCTCGAGACGTTCTGCCTCCTGCTGCGGCTCCTCGAGGAGTCCAGCCCCCTGTCCCTGTTAACGCCTGAGGGATCTTGCACTTCGCTCCTGCCCGAGGGGCCCGGCCCCCCAGACCTTCCAGATCTTCCAGGGGGTGGCCGCCCTCTGCCTCGCTGGCCTCCAGAAGGGGGATATCGCCTTCGCCGCCGGCCTCCAGAAGGGGGATATCGCCTTCGCCGCCGGCCTCCAGAAGGGGGATATCGCCGTCGCCGCCGGCCTCCAGAAGGGGGATATTGCCTTCGCCGCCGGCCTCCAGAAGGGTTCCCTCGCCTTCATCTTCGTCGCCACCGGTCTCCTGAGTGGTTCCGCCCTTGCTGTTCGCCCGCGGGGATCCGTCTTCGCCGATGCCGTCCTCCAGAAGGGTTCCTTCGCCTTCATCTTCGTAGCCACCGGCCTCCTGAGTGGTTTCGCCCTTGCTGTTCGCCTGCAGGGATTCGTCTTCGCCGAGGCCGTCCTCCAGAAGGGGTTCCTCGTCTTCGTCGCTGCAGGCCTCCAGAGGGACTGAGCCCTCACCGTCCAGGCCGTCCGCCTGAAGCTCCCTACCATGCCCCTGCTTGCCCCCCAGGCCGGCCGCCTGACGCTCCCTGCCGTGTCCCTGCTTACCCCCCAGGTCAGCCGCCTGACGCTCCCTGCCGTGCCTTGTGCCTTTTTCTGGCCGCCCGCCTGACACCCCTCCATTCTGCCCCACTCCAGCTCCCAGGCCAGCCCGTCACCCCGTGCACTGTCCCACTCCTGGTCCCTGGTCAGCCGGTCACCCCATGCTCTGCCCCGGTCCATTTTTTTTTCTTTCCCTCCTCCTGGCTCCCCTCCACCCACCCTGTTTGGGTTTGACTTTTTGTTAGTTTCAGGTTAAGGTTGCCTGGAAGTCGACCTTTAAGGGGGGGATTCTGGCACGACTTCAGCCAGTATTTAGTTTGTTTTCATATGTCTGTTTGTTTTCCTGGTTTACTTTCTACTCTCTTGTCATTTCAGACCCGGCCACTCCCCCCTGCTCTGCACTCCCTGTTGATTACTTTCACCTGGCCTAACCACACTCACCTGCTCCCCATCAGCTAATTTGCCCCTCAGTATTTATTCCACCCCATTCCCTTCAGTCATTGCCAGATTGTCAGATGTCCTCAGATGTCCTAGTGTCTATCCTAGCTCTCCAGCATTCCTTATCATTTTGATCCTTCCTGCCTGTTCCCATTTTGACCTGTCTTTTTGGACCTTGGACTTTCCCCTTTGCCTGTTCCCCTGGACTTGTTTGCCTCGCCGGTTACCTGGTTTGTCATCGTTTTCTCATTAAAAGCCTTTTTGTGAACCTGAACTGTTTCTATGTGTCTTGCTACTGGGTTCTTGTCTGTCGTCTTTCCTGGAAACCTGACACATTGTGAGCTTTGCAGGCAAAACCACCTAGATCTGCTAGGCCTTGTTTAAGAAAATGTACCTTCAATCTTTGTCAACTATTTACTTTATTTACTTTAAATACACCTTAAATAAGTGATTGTCTAATGGATTTGTCTTGCATTACAGTTTTTGAGATATATATAAATTGGCACAATTCACCCCATCTTATTTTCTCCAAATGCACAAATCACCCCACGTAGTGACAAGACAACTTTTTTTCCGAAAGCTATATTTCTTAAACAGTTTATTCCAGATCCAAAGTTTTTATTGCCAGGGATGCACAACATCCTGAAATATATGTACATATTTGAGTTGGAGACATAACTGTCAAGGCCTCACTTTAAAATCACTTTGAGTAAAAAGTTGCACAACTCACCCCACTTTCCCCTATATGTTGGATAAATACATGTAATCTAATTTGCCGAAACATAGGGTTTGTATTTTTTCAACATTGCACCCTGTTTTGTCCCACTTCTCAAGAATCACTGATGTTCATTTGTTCTCACAAACCTATGTCCAGCTCAAACAACTGCAACCAGATCAGCTAAAGATGATATGATCCATGCAATGTTTGGCAGTAACAAATTAAGTAAACACATTACAAGTATGTGATAACATTAAAGTCATCCACACAGGTAGTGCTAAGCTGTCTAACTGACATTGACATTCAAATTAATTGTCCATCACTCACTCATGAGTTCAACAATTTATTTTCTTTGTGTCTGGTGTCTAACTCTAAAAAGCTAATTATGATAATTTATGGGTTTGGCAACCAATAACAATAGTCACTTCAGTTATGCCCTGTAACTTCAAGGTTTGACATTCAGTGCATCTCTACATGGAAGGGACATATTGTTTTGACAATTTTTTTTTTTTTTTTTTTTTTTTTTTTTTTTTTTTACCCTTTATTATCATTATTTGTTTACACTTTATTGTCCCCTTTTGGGAAACCATTCTTGGAACACTGGCACTGAACAACTTCAACAGCATCCCTTACAATAAAGATCAATACATAGAAATGATGAAAAAAAACAGAAGTCAATAAATAAAGAGGGGGAAAAAAACAATGAAAATGCTTATCAATGAGAGCCACAACATAGAGCACCTATATGTTTTTAAAATGGTTCAGTCTACTTTTGGGGACTTTTTCAGTTCCTCCCCTTCACCTTCACAGCAGATTGTATCTCAACAATTTCTGAAATTACTAATTTATTCAATTAAATGGTGCATGGTCTTGGTCAAGCGTAGCAAGCTTATAGGATTATTTTAAACATATTGACACAGAAAATAATGAATTTCTGTGAAACCCTTGTGTTGATTGAGAAAGGCTATCAGTGAAAGATAGTAGTGAAGAAAAAAGAAAGGAAATAATTAAGACACTCGGGGGAATTACAGAGATAATAGGAGGGAGAAAGAAATGGCAACATGACAAGAATCACAGAAGAAGAATGTCATGAATGAGAGAGGCCCATGCTAGAGTCAGCAAGGCATTAGAGGTGTAATGGTATTCAACATTCAGAGCCAACCTGCTGGGACCTTCTGAAGGGTTGATAATCAATGCAAACACATCAGGCCAGGGCCAATTAACACACAGCTAGAGATCCACCATGACCTGGGAAATGGGGCGAGAGAGAGGTGGGGTGGGGGGGATTGATTTTGTTTAGAAGGAATTACCACACCATCTTAACTGAAGAAGAAAATGCCTACTCTAAATTGCCGATGGTATTCTTAAATAGTCTTCCTTGAATTGGTGCAATCAGACAAAACCCAGTGCAGTGTGAATAAATGGTTTTGCTTCTACCGTGGAAAATGTAGCCTCTCCTAGAGCTTTTGTGACTTTTCTCCATCACAGAAAAGAGAGACGGTCCGTGTTGTTAGCCTATGTAAAGTGAATTGGAGTGTGAACTGCAGATTTTGTGCATTTGTTTTATTTATTATAATACACACAGGCGAACCTGATTTACAGACAACATCTTGCAGGCCATAAACAAATGAAGAAGGGCCCTATTCGGGCCACGGGCCGCTAGTTGAATGGGACGGGACTAAAGCCTTGTTTTCACTCAGCAGTGCGGTTCAGTACGCATTTATTTGCGTTACCACTGTCTAAATTGGGAAGGTTACCAAAATTAGCTGGCCGAGCCGTAGGGGAGAACGGGGTAATCTGAGCCACTTTTTACATTTGCTCCCCTCTAAGCGAGCTAAAATGATTTTTCACTCAAATTTACACATTTCCCATTAATTCAGGATGTTTCCTATGGGCATTAGCAGATTTTTTTCAAGACAAAGGGCAGTGAAAATATGATTGTTTAAAAAAAAAGTTGTCATGTGGCTCACTTTACCCCAGCTGTGGGGTAAACTGATCCACTTACTTTTTCCACTCTGAAACTACCATAACAACACATATTGTAACAGTAAGAATCCTGAAAGCTAGCCACACATTCCAGAACTAATGTCGGACTGGTAAAAGAATGATGGGGTTTGGTCAATTAAGCAAAGCAAATTTTCTAAACACTTGAAAGTAACTCTGAACAAAATCAAATACAACATATTATAATTCAAACGGTTTTACTAAGATTCAAATTAAAGATAGAACCAGTTAGATTAGAACACAGTCTGGGGGTCAGAACACTAGTGTCTGGGGGCCAAAGCATAGGAAAATCAGAACCAGCGAGAACAGCCTGGGACTCAGAACACAGGAGAAGACCCAACTGGATTATAACATCAGCCTGTCATACTCTACAACTAGGCCAGCCCTGAAGGTTACAGGGACAGATGAGAAGGTGCTCTTTCCGTGTGGTTGCCCCAGGTCGTCTTCCTGGTGTATTTCCTTGGCATGGTGGCTTTTCTACAATGTGTATGACATTAAAATAAAGGATATGTCATGTAATATTACATTAACATATGTTTAAGACTAAACTTAACTTGTGCCTCATGTTGGGGGAAAGTGAGACAGTGGCTCACTTTCCCCCACAGCATTTGGCTCACTTTCCCCACCACCACAATTTGAGAAAAAACTACCTCTCTTAGCATTTCAGGCTAATCTTCAGTTATCAGCATCACATGGTTTCATTTGTTGGTAGTTCATCAACACGTATGATATAAGTTTTTCTACGTGAATACATTTGCTTTGGCACAACAGTTGATTAAGTTGACAGCAAGAAAATTTACTTTTACATGCAAAATACCTATTTTGGTGAAAAAACATGCTTACCACAGCACCATGAGGTCCTCTTTTTCAGGGCCATGGGGAAATGAGAGGGGCTTGAAAACATATATCTCACATGACCACAAATGTTTTCCGTTGCCTAGATACAGGGGGTGACTCACATTACCTAATGCCTCAGATTCCCCCGTTCTCCCCTACCTATATTTCACCATTTCATTGGGGTACCAAGACGTCCCAAAGGTTCTCAAAAGGGGTGGAGCTACACACTGCAGTCCGTTGATTGGTTTACAGAATAATTTCATGTTTATTCATATATTCATATAGTCTTGTGTTTTGAGAAAAATGTCAGCTTTTGTTTATTGTGTGGTGTTTCTCCTTATTGAAATAATCAGCAAGCTACACAGTGTCCCGCGCTGCAATGATGTCACCATAACTACGTAGCTGCTGCAGCCAGCGCCGCTCATCGACCCATAGACTGTATATACTCTGACTGTGCTATCGCCGTCCAGCATAAACACACCACACACATTTTTGTGAGGCACAAGTGATCATTGAAAGGCATTCTTTATGTTTTAATGGTAGGGGAAACACATGGTATAATGGCGGCTTTATAAATATAGCCTACGTCATAATCATTTGCGAGCGTCTGAGCGGCTGCATTACATCCGTTGCTTTGAAATTTGTAGGCGG
The DNA here is from genome assembly GCA_026122265.1 of Ammodytes dubius. Lineage (NCBI taxonomy): Eukaryota > Metazoa > Chordata > Actinopteri > Uranoscopiformes > Ammodytidae > Ammodytes > Ammodytes dubius. The sequence goes on from CM047510.1 coordinate 3,572,973, forward strand.
CATAAGTCTGGCACTGCCCAACATTTTACTGGTAATCTGGTATATAATCATATTTTGTTTGTTTTCACACTCTATATGTTTGCAACCATTGGCTATGAGGTACACGTCCATTTAACCAGCTTCTCAAACATTTTAAGACATGAGTCAATCATTGGTTGACAAGCCTGTCCTATTCCAACGGCTCATCCAAATGCAGCAGATAACTAATTTCTTAGTCCTCTATAATACAAAATATAATAACTAATGTTAAAGGCCCTGGCAACCCACAGACATAAAATATATGACATTAATGTTGGGTTTCTCTATAACCTGTTTACAGTCATCCAATTAAAAAATAATTTTCATAAATATTATAAAATTTAGTCTAAAAAACTGCTTTTTTGCTGTCTAGAACATTTTGCAGGGTGGTGTGGGCGTGGCCAACAACATTCTGTAAGGGAACGTTCTCTCAGTCACGGCGTTGAGCAGGTTTAGCCCAGTTCAGACCAAAGATTCACCACACAACGAGACGCAAACTTGAAAATGCTGCACATGCTCACAACGAGCCTGACTGGCAGTTCACACTGCTGCATCGGGCTGCGACGGTAGCTGGTTTCCCTAGCAACGGTGAATGCGCTGGCACAGCTGAGAGCGCAAGCTCAACATTGCTTGCAGAAAGTAGCCTAACTTATTATTATTATTAGGCCTATATAGGTTTGCAATTAGTTATAGGCTATTTTTTCCCACCACAACCGCAACCTATTTAATTGAAACAGGTGTCAGTGTCACAATGAAAATATATAAAAATATCTCTGTCTCATATTTATTGTTATCTCTTATTAGTTTATTTCCCATTTAACTTGCAAAAAAATCTGCTATCTATTTTAGGCATATGCATTTTTTAATTTTTTTGAGGATAGGAGTGGGAACAGAGAGAGGAGAGATAGAGAGAGAGAGAAAAACGGAGTCTGATTATGTTTCTCATCACGTGAGCTGATGCGATATGCGGTTTGAATTAAGAGCACAAGGAGTAAACTCGTAAAATATAAAAAAGACAAACAAATGAGTTCAAACCAGCCGGCCAGTTGGATCCTAAACATGCTGGCTAACGTTGTCCAGACGGATCAACAGTGTGGAGACCCGCTGTTGAAGTAGCCTACGCTACAGGCAGCCGCAGAAACATATTCCCAGAAGGGAGTGCTGACAAAAAAAAGCTCTTCCTGCACTTATAATAACTCGCTCCATTGATAAAAACAAATGCATCACCAATGCAATATTGTTACATGCAGCGGTGACACATACCGTATGGTCTGATTATAAGACAGGGTTTCCCCCTGAGAATAGGTCGTAAAAAGTCGGGTCGTTTTATAGTCCGGGTCTAATATTCAGCGTCCAGTTATGGACTGACCGTTACCAGAGCGATCATCAGCTGGACCTGTGTGTCCAACTTGTGTTTATTTATTTATTTTCGGGTGGAGCACGAGCTGCGCACTCAGATGCGGCCGGGACAGAGGTGTGTGCGCTTGGATAGAGAACGAAGTGACGAGAGGAAAAAGAGGCACGGGAAATGGCCAAAGAGCTCCACATCCCCAGCACTGAATTCAGCCTCGACTGACTCATTATGTTGTGAGTCGAAGTATCAGAGGCATGAATCGGCGCAGCGATCGACAGCGATTCTGCTGTGGCAGGCGTAGTGAGGAGAGCTTGCCAACTGTGTCGTCCTTTTACGCCCTACCTCTGCCATAATGTTCAGATGTAATCATTTGCATCAAAGCCCTTATGATAATAAGAATGAGAGGCTTTATTTAAACGTTGAAAATGCGCAGGTGGACTGAAACTAACGGAGTGAGGCGGTTGTTTCACTTTGCAGTTAGTCGCGCAGTCAGTTAGGAGACATGTCTCTGTGTGTATCAGGGCTTGGGACATGCAATCGGATCGCGAAAGCCTGTCCCCTCTACAACGTTAACGTGCAGGAATCCCCGGTGATCATTTAGTATTAAACCACATAGTTTTTCTGCACGGCGGCTCGGCGAGGTCTCACTGTGTGAACATCACCATCACAGTGTTTCACCGGGGTGCGCGCTGCTTCGCTCAGACGGGGCTTTGAGTGTAGGCTCAGGCGCAAAGAGACAGTCTGTATCACTTGCGCGGCTCCAGAGAGATTGTATAGATGTGTTTTTAAGAACGTGTGACGTCCCAAGCCTGTGATGTAAGCCAAAGTTCGAATCAGACATTTTCAAATGGCCGTCTCAATGCATTTTAGAACGGAGATCCTTCGCGTGACGTCCCAAGCCTTTGCTCGCTCTAAGCCAAGGCAACATTCGAATCAGGATTTTTCAAATGCTCGACCAACTGACATTACAGTATTTTTGCGGGGCGCTGACAGATATTCCTAAAACCTTTCATATACATATTAGCACTGATTTTACTCCCCAAATAACATAGTTACAAGGATTTAGTGGATTTGGGTTGCCAGGGCCTTTAAGGTTAATGTATGCTCTCATTCCTCATTTTAAATATAATGATATAACTTGATGACGTGTTTTCCTGAGCTGAGATACAGCTGCTTTGGTGCATCTCTCAGTTCACTGAATTCCATTCCATCCTGGAAAATGTATTCATGGAACACAAAGGGTTGGGTTAAATCCATTAATTGGCGAGTTCTACACATAATATTAGACTTCATCAAGAAGTGAATTTCCTTTTATTCAAAATGTCCCTCTTTTTCATTTCCTGACTGCCTTTATTACCAGGTCTCGGAGAGCTAAATGTAATATTTTGTTAAGGGCTGTCAAAGGTTAATTGTACAGTGTATGCGGAACACTGGACCTGTTTTACATTCAGTAAAAGTAGTTATTTGACTGCTCCGTTATTCAAAGTCATTATGTATGTGAATGATCACTTAAAATAAATACAATTATTTGGTGGAATTTAAATTTAAAATATCGACAGTAGAACTCCCGGCTATGTTTAATAGTGAAAGTAAGAGCATTTCCACAAGCACATTGTGAAGATAACATAAGGGATATGGACTATGCAGATGTATAGCTTTAAGAAAACCACTTATCAATGGGGCTTATCAGGATAACATGCTTCAATGTGCCAGGGAGCATACAGATTGGACTCTGCAGCAAAGGAAAAAGGTTGTGTGGTCTGATGAGACCAGATTGACCCTGTTCCAGAGTGATGGGTGCATCAGGGTAAGAAGAGAGGTGGATGAAGTGATGCTCCCATCATGCCTAGTGTCTACTGTACAAGCCTGTGTGGCAGTGTACAGTAGGATCTGGGGTTGCTTCAGTTGGTCAGGTCTAGGTTCTAAGCAACCTAATGTGCCAAATAAAGCTTATCAAAATGTCTTACGGCGATTATATGCCGTAATCAAAGTTTAAGAGGATCCAACAAGATATTTGAGTGTGTGACTTTTTTTTGGCCGGGCAGTGTAACTGCTGTGCTGTTACACTAATTGTTGTTACACTTTTCACAACAAATGCACACTATGTTGCAATTGGAACGAAAGCCACCAAACAGATACTGGGCCATTATATGACAATGACCATTAGTGGGAGTTTGATTGTCCTCCATGAACACAATAATGAATAAGTTAACAGAAGGTTATATGTAGCCTTATGTGCACAAATAGGCGGCTTTTTATTTTGTGTGTTAACATTAGTGTCCTGTACCTTTAAAAAAAACAGTTAAGGTGCCAACACACTGCACACTGCCGCGCGGCGAGTTTACATAGAAAGTGAATGTATTGCGAATGGGCGGCCTGCGGCGAGTGGTTCACGCGGCGCGGCCAGGGCAACGCGGCGCAAATAAGGCAGCGCGGCTGCCGCAGGAGTTGAAAATATTGAACTTTTTGCCACGATAGCCAATCAGCGTTGAGCTCCTCCCGACGTCACTCACTTCGGGACGACGGACAGAGGAAATTAAGATGGATGAAAACATAATAGTCACAGTTTGCTCCCTTATGAAGCCTATGTGTCTGTTGCTTGCTGTGTACAGTTATCAGTTTTGCTTTATGAGTTAGCACCAGTTAGCTTGGGTAAAGCACCATCAGCACAGCAGACTGGTGCTCCTCAGCACCGGTTAGCACCAGCGCCAGCATATCCCCAGAGTAGGAGAAGGCCACTCTAGTCGGGCGGCCGGCGGCGGACACACTATGACCGAATATGATCACGCGGCGCGGAACCTGCGATTCGCGCGGCCAACCGCCGCGCCGTGGAGTGCAGTGTGTTGGCACCTTTACACCTGACTGTTGGCCTGGAAACCTGACTGTTGGCCTGGAAACGTAACCACATGGATTGGTATTTGTGAAGTATACATTGGGAAGTGAATACTGTTTTGATTAAGCCTCTTAGGCTGCCATGGTTTTTAACTACTATTTTCCAAACAAACCAGATAGTAATTCCTTTTATCATAAACTGAATAGGTTAAATTTTGACTGTTGTATTGGTCAAGACAAGTCATACTCAGATCTATTTACATTAAAATGCTACAGAATCATTTAATTGTAGTTAGCTACATGATGTACCTTTTCTTATCCCTCCCTTCCACAACTGGCAGTGTGTAGATTGCTCTTTATTGGCAGCCTCCATCATCACTTAGCTTTTCCAGCTTAACACCAGCCGTGGTATAACAGAATAAAGATTTCCTATCATGAAGCCCGGCACACGTCACGCTCTTAAAATGTGACAAATGCAAATGGGATGAGAGAAATCAAATGTGACTAATGTGTATGGAAACAGAGGAAATCAATTGTCTCCTGAACAAATGAATGAGCTATTAAAATGATTGTGTGCCACAGGAATATATTATCCCCCCAGCAGCTGCCAGCAGAGGCAACACACTCCGCTCATATACTCCCAAGAAAAAGCCCACAGCGCTCCCACTATAAGGCAATTATAGCCACACTCTGCATGAGCTAAAACATGTGATTTATCTGCCTGCTCTCATGCTAATTGCTGTTACATGTTATCATTAGAATGAGCGTAAAACGTACAATAAAAACAGTGGCTCTGACAAAGTGGGGAAAAAAGAAAATTTATTTTTAATGGATTTATAGACCATGAATGCCTACTTTGCCAACGTTTTTACGTTTTTTAGATAAAGGGGATGGTGCAAAACTTAAATAATAGAAAAAGATTTTTTGAGTGAGTGCAGAAATGAAAGGGCCAGACTTTAAACCGTTGTTTCAAATCACGATGAAGAGACGTGTCTTTCTTTTCAGCATAGTTGTCAGTAATAATATTACTAAAGATTAAAGTAAAGCTCAGATGCCAAAGAGAAACGATAGGAAACAGTACAAAGGATTTTTTTTACGAGACAATTGCAGCCGGCTGGCGTTTGGGGAAAAACAGTTGTCTTACTTCTCTGTGGGTTAGAGAGGCTTCTGAGGAGAGGATTCAATCCGCTGATCAGATAAAGAGCGGCCCACCCTTCAAATGCATTCTGTTAACACTTTTAAAACACTTCAAAACAATTAAAGCGGCAACGAGTAACATTTAAATATCTTTTAAACAGCCTCATGTTTCCTCTCATAATCATAAATTACCTTTAACAGCAAACGAGACCATCAGTGCAAAGAAAGACGTTTTTATATAGTTTTTATTACTGCATTTGATCTGGTCGTACACCCAGTCCGATTTTCGGTTCACGCGTGCATGCTCTATGGTCACATTTCCGTATTGGTCGCAGATTTCAGTGTGGCGCAGGAACGCGATTTGAGAAGCCTACCACTCCAGGTGAGGGAAGGGGATAGGTTGACCAGATCCCAATTCACCAGATGTGGGACAAAGTGCATTTTTTTTTAGCAAAATAAACTCGTGTCACCACCGGTAATGCCAGAGACACGGCTTTCTATATTAAAAAAACACTATCTTTAGATCAGCGCGCAGCAGTTAAGTTAGCTACTGTTAAACAAATAGAGCATTAAGGCTGCGGCTTCACATTAAAAGCATTTCAATGGACAAACGTGAGTTGGCTTTTATTTTGAAGTAACGGGAAGGTAAATGCCGTAGCAGCAGGCAGCACCTTCACAGAGCCCATTGAGTCAAGCAGCCCCTGGCAGCGTGATACACACAGACAAACGGAGAGACGCACACTCACACACACACAGAAACGGAGACTGCTGTCTCCTCACAGCTATCGGATCCAGATTATAAAACACGCATTTAAAAAGGGGGCTCACTTTCAATAATGTAATGGAAATGCGATCTGGTCATCCTAGAAGGGGAGCGGGAGCCTTGTTTGAGACAGTTATTTGTCGTCATATAACGGGGCTGAACCATCAAAGGAAAAAAAAGAAAATGCAATGAAGAAAAGCTAAAAGTGAAAGTGATAGGCGGCGGCGGCGGGGGGATCATCATCAGAAGTGGGAGGATCAACGTATACACAATTTCACGGGAACCTAGACTGTTTACTCCTAAATGAATGAGCGGTAGCCTACTAACACAAAGTTTACTTTGCCTCACCAGCATCATCAGATGACCATTATTCATCTGAAATAGTCATTATTTACAACAACATTTCACATTACCTCATCGTGATCCATAACTAACTGCCATCGCTCGTTCATATCGCTTTGTGTGCGGACACGGACTCGTTGACAATGCATCAAGTTTGCAATCAGGTGTTTAGCACTGACTGGCATTAGTTGATGATGTGTCACTAACCACTCTCACGGAGCCGAAAAGAGTCCGGTGCCCTCAAACCTTCAACACACGGACATGCACTATATTGCTTCCTGATTATTTGAATCTTGCACCGCCTGCACGAGCTAGAAAACAGCTTCACGACAGCTGGCGTCGTAAAAATACTACCGCTTTTGTTCAAAGGTGTCGCCAACGTGCCGACTTACTCGTAGTGGCTTTTAAGCATCTCTGCAGGCACGGGCGAGGTCACACAGCATGACACAATAACACAGATTAACATGTTTTTTGTGTGTTTTTTTCAAGTTCCTGAAAAAAGTCCTTCTGAATAATTTCCCCACCCACTTAATACAAATGATGCACATGATACCCATGGCCCAATCCTATTACCTGGTTTGAAAATGTCAAAAAGGACAGCATCTCCATATGTTATCTCCTTGATGGGATTGTAACCTTCTGAAAAGACAGTTTTAGTGGCATCTGAAAACGTGGATCCATTAAAGATTTAATAAACTAAATACCAAAATGGGGCCCGTGGCCCCTACTGTTTTGAGTGACGAGTGTCCTTCAAAAGAAATTGAGACATCACACATTCTCCTCCTGAAAAATGTAGGTGAAAGGTTTTTTCAAAATCACAAATTAGGCTCTAATGAAAGTTAGTGTGATGCTATTAGTTTTTAAGTAAAGATTTAAAGGCATCAACTGAGTCAGATTGTCTTAATGATAACAGGAGGAGAAAGGGCACGGAAAGAGAAGGCCCCACAACCACGCCAACTTCCTTGTAACTCTGTGGACAGACCCTGGATTCTGAGATCGGGGGCATAGGGTTCAATTGAAGGAATTATGAGATCAGACAGTTATGAAGGGGACAAGGCACGCTTACAATTTCACAAGTCATGAGAATAACCTTAAAGTGTAACCAGACATGGATGGATTTGGAGCCAATTAATAGAAGAAAAATATGTTTAATAGGGTGAAATATTTCTTCTGGTTTATGATAAGATAATATAGCCTGGAAATCCAGACCCTGATATCTTGAACGATAGAGGGTCTGGCCACGATCAATAGTAATTTCCAACTCAAGGGGCGGCTCCTACTCGTGCATTTCAAATGCCACTGCACGCAGTTGGATATCACTACAACCAATCAGAGCGATGCACAAGGTGACGTATTAAGCCCTGTTCATTTAGCGAATAGCTGTTAAACTGAAACAAAAAACTTCAATTAAGGTCTGCCTATACAGCTATTTGGCTTGGTGATATTTTCAATGTAATGTTTAAAAGAGAGATTTGAATAGGGCATGTTTGGTTAATATCAACATTAGATAATTAATAATTTCTATGAAATCATAAAATATCAATAAGAATTATTCATAAGAATTAATAATAAAACGGGCTACCATCCTAAATACAGGAAACAATCAAATCAGGTTTGCAGTCTCAAAAATGTAATGGGTTAAAACTTAAGAATTTAATTTGAATTGTCATTAAAGGGGAATAATTGTGTTTGGGCTTATGCTTGTTTTGGTCAAGTCATTGACATAGTTTTCAGCCTGAGCGGAGGAATGTCTTTGTTCTCCAGGGGAGATAAGGCCAAAAGTTAGTTGAAACTACTTCATGTTTGGAGCAATACACAACATGTGTTTATTCATATACAAGTAACTTTAAAACAAAAGTCCCAATAAATGAGCCAATGTAGCTGGCACAACAAGGGCAAGATCAAATGTAACAACACAGTTGTGTGGCTTTCAAACTTTGAGAAATTGCACAGTTTTGGAGACTGACTGTTAATTTATCAAACTGGCGTCCATGTTTAATTGTGCCATCCTGGGTTTCACCACAGAGCAGCATGTCTCTAATCTTGTCATTTGGGAACGACCATCTGCCTTTGCAGGCGCATACAGTTGAGCATAATCAATGTAGCAGTTAAAATGAATTTGTAATTAATATCTGTTTGTATTAACTTGGAATTTGGAAAAAGAGATGAAATATATACATGTTTATCAGCATATCTCCCCTGACTTCAACCTGAGCAAGGGTCAATCGGCTAGAATAAAAAACATATCTCTGTTTCAGGCCAACTGATCAATAAAAGTAAAATATAAACTTTCTTTCAACTCTTTTTTGGTCAACACACCCAACTGTGTGGCTATTGACTTCTAAGTTGAACATACACTCCACGCTATGCACTAGCTAATTTAATCTGAAATTAGGTTGATGAGAGTCATGACTGAACTAAAAATATACCACATAATCTTCTGAAAAAGCTGTTTCATATTCATCAAAAACACAAACACAAAGAGCGCACAAACACACAGCTGTGTACATCGACACACACACATGCAAACAAACAGACGCGTACAAAGTCATGAGGGACATGAGGTGTCATCAGAATTGGGCACGTGTCCCAAAACCACGGGGAGTCCCTCCAACAGCTTGGCTTATAGATGAAGGTCTCTGCAAGCTTACACATACGGAAACAAAGACACTGGCACACATTGGTGAGAGCACAGCAGCCTCCTGCTGCTGCTCCTGGCGGTCTGGGACGTGGCCCGCTGACTAGAGAAGAGCACAACTGTGTGTTTGGACCATCTGCTGCTGACACTGATATAGATATCACACCACATACTCACTCTAGACACCCAGAAACAAATGCTACAACATACGCAAGTTTTAATGTACAACTTATGGTGATTTTGACACATTTATACTACACACTAGCTTGCTGTTGTCCATTGTTGCTGAACATAGCGTCACTTCCTTGGCCTGACGTGGTCGGGTGTTGTAGTCGTTGTCACCGTTGCTGATGGTGGTGACATTGAAGATGGCTATAAAGCCCGATCTTTGATCTACATGCCCTGCCGCAGCTGGGGCATGTGAGGGATGAGTCTGTAGATGTCTGAGGTGGTTCAGCATTGAAAAGGCTGTGCTGACATTATGCTTAGGATGTGTGTGTTCTTTCTAGGAGGGTGAGGCCAGACTTCACAGAACAAGACCAGGCACGGCGGTCCATAGCAAGGTCCTCTGGCTTTATTCCGCATTTCTTGAGTGTGCCTTCGAGATTGTCCTTGTACCTAAGTATTTGGCCCTCTAGGGTTCCTGCTGGCTCCAAGGAGCTGTCCGTATAGGATTTGACTTGATAGGCCATACGTTGGCACTTTACTAAGGCTGCTTCCACACTGATTTTCTGGGTGCGCTGTAGGGTGGTTGTATGGGCGATTCGGTCGTGCCAGGTCACCTTTAAGATGTGCTGGAGGCACAATATTAAATGCTTCCAGTTGGCGTATGTGACGTTGGTATGGGGTCCATGTATTATTATTATTATTATTTATTGTTTTTGTAAAGCGCTTTTAGCTCATGTATAGTGATCGTTGTTGTCTTGGTAAGGGCTTTTAGACGGCGGAGGTCGAAAAGGTTTCCATCAAGACAGAACTTACGTTATATCCCATCATCATCGGCTTGTAGGGATGTTAACTGCTGACAAAAGATTAAAAATCACTGAAGCAAGTACGCAACCCTGCTTTTTGTCCACCAATGAAACACAGGCTTGCATGCCAGAGTGTAGCTATTGAAGGATGCTCAGAAATGTGGGTGGAACCCCACAATTTAAGGGTGCTCGAGAGTCGGTCAACTATGTCGAAGGCTTTTGTTAAATGTAAAAAAATGTACAGGTCTTGATTTTTTTCTGTAGCCTTCTCCTGAAACTGCCTAGCAGCAAAGTTCATGTCATGGGGTGGGGGCGGGAGACTTTCTGCAAGTTTCTGGCGGTAGCTCGCCAGGGATACAGGGGCCTGATCTCTATTTTTTGGCTGGGGGGTCGTTTTAGGTGGTGAGAGCGGATTTTTAGACAGAACGTAGAGAGGCTGAAGTGATGGCCTCGCATTGCCTGGGTTTTGGACACGTCTTGCTGGTCCTTTTGACGGGTGATTATGTAGTTGATGCCAGTGTTTAGATCGTGGGGGCATCCATGAGGCTTTGTACTTGTTTTTCTATTGGTGATGATAGGTTGAAAAATAGGGAGAAACTGCTAGTCTGTAGGCAACCTCTTTAACTCCTTGTATGTTCTCTCTTTTGTATGAGCTTACCAAATAAGATGCACTCTTAACCAGTAGCGGGCCGTGCCTTTTACACCTAGGCCTTCAGATCCATCATTCCGAAAATCAAACCGCTTAATAAATAAATAACTTCATGATGACGTCACGGCTATTGTCAGTGGATTAACCACCCGATTGCAGCAGTTGCAGTAACCTTTAACGAGTGTAATACAATTACAGTCCACTAATGACACTAAACATGTTGACTAAACCATCAAGAGCATAGGCCAACTAATATTACACACTACACAGCTTGACAAGATGCTGCATCAAGAAAAGACCCCACGTAGTCTAAATCATGACATGAGCAAATAATCAAGAACAAATTCAAAACAGCCACAAGTCACTAGCAACTACCGGTCAAGGCAAATGTCAAACACACACACACACACACACACACACACACACACACACACACACACACACACACACACACACACACACACAACACACACACACACACACCACACACACACACACACACACACACACACACACACACACACACCACACACAGATCCCAGCTTAATCACAGACCCTGCGCCAGTATGAAAACTACCTGCCAGATCTTCTGTCTATCATTTTAGTTTCCATTTTTAGAGCGCTGGACAGCTCAGCAGCTAAGAAAAATAAACATTATTTGCATGTTTTAATATGTTTTAAGATGGAAAATTATGTTGGGAAGCAGTGCACTACTAGCGGGTCATACCATGGAGAATGAATAGCAGAACGGCACTGCCAGCGGACGTAGCGCGTCCGTGGTCACCGCTCCTAGTAAACACTGGTTAGAAAACCCAGCATAGCACCACACACGGCAGCGATCGGTTGCAAGTAGGCTAGCAGACATATCCAGCAATACAATTAGCAATGAGCCAACTATAGGCCTACCTTTCTTAAAGGCCTACTTCACCGGTTTGAATATGAAGGTGTATCGAATTCTGAGATCCTATGTAGTATAAATGTGCGAAAAAAATTGAAATCGGTTCATCCTAGCCTGAGAAAAGGCAGAAAGAGTGTTTTTTTAACCCTATATTTCTCCTTCTCGTGACATCACAGAAAGAGAAATATAGGGTTAAAAAAAACGTACTTTGTAAATATTACTGTGATGTCAAAAGACATCACAGTAATATTTACAAAGTACGTTTTTTTTTTAGAAGGCCTAGCCATGTAAAAGGATACGCCAACTCGGAAAACTAGAAATCTGATTGGTTAAAGAACAACATTGTCCCCATTAGCGTCAACAGAGAGGGGATTCTCTCGGAATTCTGAAGGCCTTGGCCAGATATCTTTTTACCCGGAGACAGCGCAGGGAAATAATCTGAATCCCGCCACTGCTCTTAACACATACACCTTATAGTCTTTAGTAATAATACTAATAATAATTGATAGGATTTATATAGCACTTTTTTGGAGGTCACTCAAAGACGCTTTACATCACATAGAATATACAGTAGGCTTACATACAGTCCCCTCCAAAAGTATTGGAACGGTGAGGCCAATTCCTTTAGTTTTGCTTTTGACTGGAAACATTTGGGTTTGACACCAAAATATGAATATGAGACAATAGATCAACATTTCAGCTTTCATTTCCAGGTATTCACATCTGGATCTGATACACAACTGAGAAGATAGCATTATTTGTAAAGGAACATCACATTTTTAGGTGAGCAAAAGTATTGGAACAGATAGACTTAAAATAAATTAAAGTGAATAAGACTTAATATTTTGTTGCAAAGCCTTCGCTTGCAACAACTGCATCAAGCCTGTGACCTATTGACATCACAAAACTTTTGAATCCTCCTTTTTGATGCTTTTCCAGGCTTTCACCGCAGCCTTATTCAGTTGCTGTTTGTTTACTCTCTTCAGTCTCCTCTTTAGCAGGTAAAATGCTTGCTCAATAGGCGGCAAAGGAATATTTACTGGCCCCTGCCTTGACTACCGACCGACCCCCCAAAAAAAAACAATTATTATTATTTTTTTTTGTGGTGCACAATTAATGTACTAGCACGTGCGATGTGTGCTTTTGCATGGTCATAACTGCGCGAAAGGCTGCGATCTGCAGTAAATAAATGTGCACATGTGTCTCCAAGCGTTTCTCTATCAGCTGCTCTGTGTATGCAGCTTTGAGGGCGCGATTGTACCGCAGTGTAAGTGTATGGTCCATTATTTGTATTTAGTGTGTCTGCATAATATTGCACCAGTAGAACTTTGCATGTTTGCACAAAATGTGTACCTTCACATAGCAAACAAAATTGCACAACTGTAAAGTCAGTGTCCGTAGTTTTTTTGTATTCAAATAAGCAGTTGTTTATTTCTGTACTGTGCATTGGCATCTTTGAGCAAAATACAGCCAACATTTTCGCCGCGGCGCGTTGACCCTGGACAGTGACCCCTTGACAAACACATTTTGTGGGGGTAAGCACTGTAAGGGGTTGCACTTAAGAGTAGCCTACATTTATTTCTATGTTTTTTGATAAGCTGTTGCACTCTTAGTAAACCTAGGCCTACCTGTATTTTGATAAACTGTTGCACTTAGAGTACATTTATTTCTATGTATTTTGATAAGCTGTTGAAGAGTTAACCTATTGTGTTTTCCTGAACTGATAAGATTGTTAAACACTTAAACAACAGGCAGCCTATGTTAATCAAATAGGGATTTTTTTTGATAAGCTGGTGAACTCTATTTGATAAAATAAAGACAATATATGCACTCCTATGTCATTGTAGTGTTTTACTGTATAGGTAGATATTGATGTGATGCTCATCAATTTTAGGCATTTTTTTCTGGCCCCTCATTTTGGATCATTTCCACCAACCGGCCCCCATTCAAAACTAATTGAATAGCCCTGCTCTATAGGGTTTAAGTCTGGAGATTGACTTGACCAGTCTAAAACCTTCCATTTCTTGACCCTGATTAACTCCTTTGTTGTTTTTGCAGTGTGTTTTGGGTCATTATCTTGCAGCATTATGAAGGATCTTCCAATCTTTAAATTGGCAGACAAAATGTTTGTGTAAACTTCTGAGTTCATTTAGCTGTTGCCATCATGTGTTACATCATCAATGAAGATTAATGAGCCCATCCGAGATGAAGCCATGCAAGCCCAAGCCATGACATTGCCTCCATCGTGTTTCACAGATGAGCTTGTATGCTTGGGGTCATGAGCAGATCCTTTCTTTCTCCAAACTTTAGCCTTTCCATCACTTTGGTAAAGGTTCATCTTGACAACAACACAGTAACACATGATGGCAACAGCAAAATGAACTTAGAAGTCTACAGAAACATTCGGTCTGCCTATGTAAAGAAAGGTGCAACCAAACTGATTGGAAGATCCTTCATCATGCAGCAGGATAATGATCCAAAAAAACTGCAAAAACAACAAAGGAGGCCGATCATCAGGGGCAAGAAATGGAAGGTTTTAGACTGGCCAAGTCAATCTCCAGACTTAAACCCTATAGAGCATGCATTTTACTTGCTAAAAAGGAGACCAAAGGGAGTAACCCCCCAAAACAAACAGCAACTGAATGAGGCTGCAGTAAAGGCCTGGAAAAGGATCACAAAAGAAGAATGCAAAAGTTTTGTTATGTCAATGGGTCACAGGCTTGATGCAGTTATTGCAAGCGAAGGATTTGCAACAAAATATTAAGTCTTATTCACTTTAATTTACTTTAAGTCTATCTGTTCCAATACTTTTGCTCACCTAAAAATGTGGTGTTCCTTTACAAAAAATGCTATATTCTCAGTTGTGTATCAGATCCAGATGTAAATACCTGGAAATGAAAGCTTAAATGTTGATCTATTGTCTCATATTCATATTTTGGTGTCAAACCCAAATGTTTCCAGTCTACAGCAAAAATAAATGAATTGGCCTCACTGTTCCGATACTTATGGAGGGGACTGTAAGAAAAACAAAACAAAAACAACAGAAAACAAGATACAAATTCCAAATGAGATTTGGAATAGTCAGGTGTGGTGTGTGGGTGGGTTGGACATGTACGCTGTCCATTAGAAATGAATAGAGGGAACAAATGTAGGTAATTCACAATTTCAAGCCTTTATTGTGAAACCTCTACATTTTGCGCTGTGGACCAACGTAGCTATTTCACATTTCACTGTGGACTGGGTTGGTGGGTCAGGGGTCATATGCTTTCTTGAAGAGGTGAGTTTTGAGTTGGCTTTTAAATGAGTAGTAATTGTATGTTGTGCTGTATTTTGTACTTGACACAATTAGATGAGCTTTTATCTCACTGCTACTATCTTTATCTCTTACCAAGGCTAATCACATCAGACTCCAGCATAACACACAGAAATCAGATAGATATTAATCTTCTCATATCACTCTATTAATGTGTAAATTATATTTTTCAAATTCTCAAAAGTCTTTATTCAAAACATAACAAAAATAACTGTAGCTACAGTGAAAGGCGCTCTGACAGAGATTATGCAAACATGAATATGGAAAATTAAAGAAAAATGGCAAATACTAAAACGTGAAAGGTAAAACACCCACCCTGCTATTTATTTCCCTTTACGGCCTCATTACTTGGAAAATTGTGACATTTTCAAAGTGCAATTCTGTTTTTCTTATTTTCAGAAAACAACTGTATATTTTAGAGTGTGTCTTTTTATTGCGATGAATTATCTTCTCAGTGTCAGGTGTTGTTTTGGTATATTGTATGGATTTCATATTTGTTGTTTTCCATGAGGCTGAAATACTAGCCAGTTATTTGTGGAAGTGTCTTGCTGAACTTTTGAGTGCAGTGCTCAGAACAATAAAGGGAGTAAACATCAAAAAACCAAACAGAGCATCAGAGCAAAGTCACATAAGGCCTGGGTCCAATGCTATTGACATGTCTTTACAGCAATTAGGGAAAAGGGAACTACAGAGTACAAGAGAAGGGACATTCACTCACTAAGCTTTAGGCAAACTGAAAGAAAGATGAAAGTCAAGCGTTTTTCACTATCATGAAGATCAACTAGAACTGCAAGCAGTTGTGAACGGGGGCCAAGCCTCCCACGCGACTCGGGATCGGGCGTCGTCGGCCGCGGCGCCGGCCCCTCGATTTACAGAATCCGGGGATGTAGAGTTTTTGAATGTGGGATGTTCGGTCTGGGAGTTATAGCCCCAAACGTGTTTTCTATGCTTTTTGTGGTTTTGGTGCCCCCTATGGATGACATTGGCAAAACTGTGTTTGATAGAAAGATGCAGCTCAATGTACCGAACAAATGGATGTCAAGTTTTTGAATGTGCGATGTTTGGTTGGGGATTTATGAGCAAAAGCAGATTGTCAGCCTCTCCATAGTAAAGACACTTTTTTGAATTTTCCCATTTTCCCGCCGAAAGACTTAGGAAATGGCGAAAAGAGGCAAAAAAATTGAAAAACAATTTTTTTTAATAAGTCTGGCATACATAGGAATTTCTTGGCCATATTTTTTTTATAGACTCAGGTATGCCCCATGATAGTGTCCCTTGAGTTTCAAGAAAATCCCTTTATTTATTTTTTTCAATTAATTTTCTGGAATCTTTAAAGTGCTACCGTTTGGTCTTCCGATGGTCGTAGAAAAATTATTTGACCTTCCTTTGCTCGTGGGAGTCGGGAGAGCATAATGCTTTTGGTTTCGTCCAAATCGGGCGAAAACTGTAGGAGGAGTATGTTTTGGTGACTGACACAGTTTTAGCGATGTAGCGAAAAATGTATATATACGCAAATGGGCGTGGCCTATCTCAAAAGATGCAGCTGACTTGTGGGCATCTGTGGATATAAAGTTTTTGACTGTCGGACTTTCGGTGCGGAAGTTATAGCCCAAAACGCCTTTTCCTTTGTTGTAGCGCCACCTAGTGGCCGGGATGTCTGAATTTTTTTGTCTGCGTACGGGGTACGGACCTGGATAAGCCATGCAAGTGGCATGTCCCAACCCTTTACGGTTTGGGCTGCAGCACCACTTTTACGCGGAGAAGAATAATAGGAACTAGAACTGCAAGCAGTTATGAACGGGGGCCAACTCGACGCGACTCGGGATCGGGCGTCGTCGTCCGCGGCGCCGGCCCCTCGATTTACGGAATCCGGGGATGTAAAGTTTTTGACTGTGCGATGTTCGGTCTGGGAGTTATAGGCCCAAACGCGTTTTCTTTGCTTTTTGTGGTTTTGGTGCCCCCTATGGATGACATTCGCAAAACTGTGTTATATAGAAAGATGCAGCTCAATGTACCGGACAAGTGGATGTCAAGTTTTTGAATGTGTGATGTTTGGTGTGGGAGTTATAGCCCCACACGCGTTTTCTTAAGTTTTTGTCGTTTTGGCGCCCCCTATGGATGACATCCGCAATACTATGTTAGATGGAAAGATGCAGCTCAATGTACCGAACAAGTGGATGTCAAGTTTTTGAATGTGGGATGTTCGGTTTGGGAGTTGTAGACCAAAAGGCAAAAAACTTGCAGAGAAAGATGCTCAAGTGGATAAGGAGATGTATACTTTTTGTGTTTTTGGCGCCCCCTTTCTGCGAAATTTTCCAATTTTTTTTGAGGATGTTCATTAGGACAGTACGACCATATTTCTAAAATATTGTCTTGATACGATGTATAGTTTTGGATTTATGATCACTTACGTACAAGGTATTACAAGGAAGCTAATCGGCGAATCTTTAAAGCGCTACCGTTTGGTCTTCCGATGGTCGTAGAAAAATTATTTATCCTATTTTTGCTCGTGGGAGTCGGTAGAGCATAATGCTTTTGGTTTCGTCCAAATCGGGCGAAAACTGTAGGAGGAGTATGTTTTGGTGACTGACACAGTTTTTGCGACGTAGCAAAAAATTTATCCTATCGCAAATGGGCGTGGCCTATCTCAAAAGATGCAGCTGACTTGTGGGCATCTGTGGATATAAAGTTTTTGACTGTCGGACTTTCGGTGTGGTAGTTAACGCGTTTTTGTTGTTGTAGCGCCACCTAGTGGCCGGCATGTCTGAATTTTTTTGTATGCTGAGAGACCAGGGGTCTGAACTAGTGATGCAAGTGGCATGTCCCTACCCTTTATGGTTTGGGCTGCAGTACCACTTTTGTGCGGAGAAAAATAATAACTAGAACTGCAAGCAGTTATGAACGGGGGCCAACTCGACGCGACTCGGGATCGGGCGTCGTCGTCCGCGGCGCCGGCCCCTCGATTTACGGAATCCGGGGATGTAAAGTTTTTGAATGTGGGATGTTCGGTCTGGGAGTTATAGCCCCAAACGTGTTTTCTATGCTTTTTGTGGTTTTGGTGCCCCCTATGGATGACATTTGCAGAACTGTGTTTGATAGAAAGATGCAGCTCAATGTAACGAACAAGTGGATGTCAAGTTTTTGAATGTGCGATGTTCGGTTGGGGAGTTATAGCAAAATCAAACTGTCAACCTCTCCATTGTAAAGACACTTTTTGAATTTTCCCGCCAAAACATATCGAAACAGGAAGTAAAAGTGAAAAACTAATTTGTTGAATAAGTCCGGCATACATAGGAATTTCTTGGCCATATTTTTGCCATAGGCTCAGGTATGCCCATGATAGTCTCCCTTGAGTTTCAAGAAAATCCTCTTTTTTTCTTTTTTTAAGGAATTTTTGCAAATCTTTAAAGCGCTACCGTTTGGTCTTCCGATGGTCGTAGAAAAATTATTTATCCTATTTTTGCTCGTGGGAGTCGGTAGAGCATAATGCTTTTGGTTTCGTCCAAATCGGGCGAAAACTGTAGGAGGAGTATGTTTTGGTGACTGACACAGTTTTTGCGATGTAGCGAAAAATGTATATATACGCAAATGGGCGTGGCCTATCTCAAAAGATGCAGCTGACTTGTGGGCATCTGTGGATATAAAGTTTTTGACTGTCGGACTTTCGGTGCGGAAGTTATGTTTTCTGCTGTTGTAGCGCCACCTAGTGGCTGACATGTCTGAATTTTTGTGTCTGCGTACCAGGCATGGACCTGGATAAGTCATGCAAGTGGCATGTCCCAACCCTTTACGGTTTGGGCTGCAGCACCAGTTTTACGTAAGGAATAATAATAATATACACTACAAGATCAATAGGGTTCCCAGCCCTGCGGGCTGGGAACCGCGTTGCTCTGCATAACGCGGTTCCCAGCCCTACTCGGGCTTGGCCCCCTAACTAGAACTGCAAGCAGTTATGAACGGGGGCCAACTCGACGCGACTCGGGATCGGGTGTCGTCGTCCGCGGCGCCGGCCCCTCGATTTACGGAATCCGGGGATGTAAAGTTTTTGAATGTGGGATGTTCGGTCTGGGAGTTATAGCCCCAAACGTGTTTTCTATGCTTTTTGTGGTTTTGGTGCCCCCTATGGATGACATTCGCAAAACTGTGTTTGATAGAAAGATGCAGCTCAATGTACCGAACAAGTGGATGTCAAGTTTTTGAATGTGCGATGTTTGGTTGGGGATTTATGAGCAAAAGCAGATTGTCAGCCTCTCCATAGTAAAGAAACTTTTTTGAATTTTCCCATTTTCCCGCCGAAAGACTTAGGAAATGGCGAAAAGAGGCAAAAAAATTTAAAAACTCTTTTTTTTAATAAGTCCGGCCCAAATAAGAATTTCTTGGCCATATTTTTGCCATAGGCTCAGGTATGCCCCATGATAGTCTCCCTTGAGTTTCAAGAAAATCCTCTTTTTTTTTTTTTTTAAGGAATTTTCGCAAATCTTTAAAGCGCTACCGTTTGGTCTTCCGATGGTCGTAGAAAAATTATTTATCCTATTTTTGCTCGTGGGAGTCGGTAGAGCATAATGCTTTTGGTTTCGTCCAAATCGGGCGAAAACTGTAGGAGGAGTATGTTTTGGTGACTGACACAGTTTTTGCGATGTAGCGAAAAATGTATATATACGCAAATGGGCGTGGCCTATCTCAAAAGATGCAGATGACTTGTGGGCATCTGTGGATATAAAGTTTTTGACTGTCGGACTTTCGGTGTGGTAGTTAACGCGTTTTTGTTGTTGTAGCGCCACCTAGTGGCCGGCATGTCTGAATTTTTTTGTCTGCGTACCAGGCACGGACCTGGATGAGCCCTGCAAGTGGCATGTCCCAACCCTTTACGGTTTGGGCTGCAGCACCACTTTTACAGGTGGAAGAATAATAATCCCTACAAGATCAATAGGGTTCCCAGCCCTGCGGGCTGGGAACCGCGTTGCTCTGCAAAACGCGGTTCCCAGCCCTACTCGGGCTTGGCCCCCTAATAATCCCAGCAAGATCAATAGGGTTCCCAGCCCTGCGGGCTGGGAACCGCGTTGCTCTGCAAAACGCGGTTCCCAGCCCTACTCGGGCTTGGCCCCCTAACTAGAACTGCAAGCAGTTATGAACGGGGGCCAACTCGACGCGACTCGGGATCGGGCGTCGTCGTCCGCGGCGCCGGCCCCTCGATTTACGGAATCCGGGGATGTAAAGTTTTTGAATGTGGGATGTTCGGTCTGGGAGTTATAGCCCCAAACGTGTTTTCTATGCTTTTTGTGGTTTTGGCGCCCCCTATGGATGACATTCGCAAAACTGTGTTATATAGAAAGATGCAGCTCAATGTACCGAACAAGAGGATGTCAAGTTTTTGAATGTGCGATGTTCGGTTGGGGAGTTATAGCAAAATCAAATTGTCAACCTCTCCATTCTAAAGACACTTTTTTGAATTTTCCCATTTTCCCGCCGAAAGACTTAGGAAATGGCGAAAAGAGGCAAAAAAATTTAAAAACTAATTTGTTTAATAAGTCCGGCATACATAGGAATTTCTTGGCCATATTTTTTTTATAGACTCAGGTATGCCCCATGATAGTCTCCCTTGAGTTTCAAGAAAATCCCTTGTTTGTTTTTTTTTTACGGATTAGCGCGAATTTTTAAAGCGCTACCGTTTGGTCTTCCGATGGTCGTAGAAAAATTATTTTACCAGCTTTTGCTCGTGGGAGTCAGTAGAGCATAATGCTTTTGGTTTCGTCCAAATCGGGCGAAAAGTGTACGAGGAGTATGTTTTGGTGACTGACACAGTTTTTGCGATGTAGCGAAAAATGTATATATACGCAAATGGGCGTGGCCTATCTCAAAAGATGCACCTGACTTTTGGGCATATGTGGATATAAAGTTTTTGACTGTCGGACTTTCGGTGCGGAAGTTATAGCCCAAAACGCCTTTTCCTTTGTTGTAGCGCCACCTAGTGGCCGGGATGTCTGAATTTTTGTGTCTGCGTACGGGGTACGGACCTGGATATGCCATGGAAGTGGCATGTCCCAAGCCTTTACGGTTTGGGCTGCAGCACCACATTTACGCGGAGAAGAATAATAATAACTAGAACTGCAAGCAGTTATGAACGGGGGCCAACTCGACGCGACTCGGGATCGGGCGTCGTCGTCCGCGGCGCCGGCCCCTCGATTTACGGAATCCGGGGATGTAAAGTTTTTGAATGTGGGATGTTCGGTCTGGGAGTTATAGCCCCAAACGTGTTTTCTATGCTTTTTGTGGTTTTGGTGCCCCCTATGGATGACATTGGCAAAACTGTGTTTGATAGAAAGATGCAGCTCAATGTACCGAACAAGTGGATGTCAAGTTTTTGAATGTGCGATGTTTGGTTGGGGATTTATGAGCAAAAGCAGATTGTCAGCCTCTCCATAGTAAAGAAACTTTTTTGAATTTTCCCATTTTCCCGCCGAAAGACTTAGGAAATGGCGAAAAGAGGCAAAAAAATTGAAAAACTCATTTTTTTAATAAGTCCGGCCCAAATAAGAATTTCTTGCCCATATTTTTGCCATAGGCTCAGGTATGCCCCATGATAGTCTCCCTTGAGTTTCAAGAAAATCCTCAATTTTTTTTTTTTTAAGGAATTTTCGCAAATCTTTAAAGCGCTACCGTTTGGTCTTCCGATGGTCGTAGAAAAATTATTTATCCTATTTTTGCTCGTGGGAGTCGGTAGAGCATAATGCTTTTGGTTTCGTCCAAATCGGGCGAAAACTGTAGGAGGAGTGTGTTTTGGTGACTGACACAGTTTTTGCGATGTAGCGAAAAATGTATATATACGCAAATGGGCGTGGCCTATCTCAAAAGATGCAGCTGACTTGTGGGCATCTGTGGATATAAAGTTTTTGACTGTCGGACTTTCGGTGCGGACGTTATAGCCCAAAACGCCTTTTCCATTGTTGTAGCGCCACCTAGTGGCTGACATGTCTGAATTTTTGTGTCTGCGTACCAGGCACGGACCTGGATAGGTCATGCAAGGGGCATGTCCCAACCCTTTACGGTTTGGGCTGCAGCACCAGTTTTATGCGGAGAAAAATAATAATAAAAGGCCCAACAAAAACAATAGGGTTCCCAGCCCTGCGGGCTGGGAACCGCGTTGCTCTGCAAAACGCGGTTCCCAGCCCTACTCGGGCTTGGCCCCCTAATAAAAGGCCCAACAAAAACAATAGGGTTCCCTGCCCCGCAGGGCTTGGGAACCGCGTTGCTCTGCAAAACGCGGTCCCAGCCCTTCTCGGGCTTGGCCCCCTAATAATAATCCCAGCAAGATCAATAGGGTTCCCAGCCCTGCGGGCTGGGAACCGCGTTGCTCTGCAAAAACGCGGTTCCCAGCCCTACTCGGGCTTGGCCCCCTAACTAGAACTGCAAGCAGTTATGAACGGGGGCCAACTCGACGCGACTCGGGATCGGGCGTCGTCGTCCGCGGCGCCGGCCCCTCGCTTCACGGAATCCGGGGATGTAAAGTTTTTGAATGTGCGATGTTCGGTGTGGGAGTTATAGCCCCAAACGCGTTTTCTTTGCTTTTTGTGGTTTTGGCGCCCCCTATGGATGACATTCGCAAAACTACGTTAGATAGAAAGATGCAGCTCAATGTACCGAACAAGTGGATGTTAAATGTTTCAATGTGCGATGTTTGGTTGGGGAGTTATGAGCAAAATGAAATTGTGAACCTCTCCATTGTAAAGACACTTTTTTGAATTTTCCCATTTTCCCGCCGAAAGACTTAGGAAATGGCGAAAAGAGGCAAAAAAATTGAAAAACTCTTTTTTATAATAAGTCCGGCATACATAGGAATTTCTTGCTCATATTGTTTTTATAGACTCAGGTATGCCCCATGATAGTCTCCCTTGAGTTTCAAGAAAATCCTCTTTTTATTTTTTTTTAAGGAATTTTCGCGAATCTTTAAAGCGCTACCGTTTGGTCTTCCGATGGTCGTAGAAAAATTATTTATCCTATTTTTGCTCGTGGGAGTCGGTAGAGCATAATGCTTTTGGTTTGGTCCAAATCGGGCGAAAACTGTAGGAGGAGTATGTTTTGGTGACTGACACAGTTTTTGCGATGTAGCGAAAAATGTATATATACGCAAATGGGCGTGGCCTATCTCAAAAGATGCAGCTGACTTGTGGGCATCTGTGGATATAAAGTTTTTGACTGTCGGACTTTCGGTGTGGTAGTTAACGCGTTTTTGTTGTTGTAGCGCCACCTAGTGGCCGGCATGTCTGAATTTTTTTGTATGCTGAGAGACTAGGGGTCTGAACTAGTGATGCAAGTGGCATGTCCCAACCCTTTACGGTTTGGGCTGCAGCACCACTTTTACGCATGGAATAATAATAAAAGGCCCAACAAAAACAATAGGGTTCCCAGCCCTGCGGGCTGGGAACCGCGTTGCTCTGCAAAACGCGGTTCCCAGCCCTACTCGGGCTTGGCCCCCTAACTAGAACTGCAAGCAGTTGTGAACGGGGGCCAAGCCTCCCACGCGACGCGGGATCGGGCGTCGTGGTCCGCGGCGCCGGCCCCTCGCTTCACGGAATCCGGGGATGTAAAGTTTTTGAATGTGCGATGTTCGGTGTGGGAGTTATAGCCCCAAACGCGTTTTCTTTGCTTTTTGTGGTTTTGGCGCCCCCTATGGATGACATTCGCAAAACTACGTTAGATAGAAAGATGCAGCTCAATGTACCAAACAAGTGGATGTCAAGTTTTTGAATGTGCGATGTTCGGTTGGGGAGTTATAGCAAAATCAAACTGTCAACCTCTCCATTGTAAAGACACTTTTTTGAATTTTCCCGCCAAAACACTTCGAAACAGGAAGTAAAAGTGAAAAACTAATTTCTTTAATAAGTCCGGCATACATAGGAATTTCTTGGCCATATTTTGTTTATAGACTCAAGTATGCCCCATGATAGTCTCCCTTGAGTTTCAAGAAAATCCCTCTTTTTTTTTTTTTTTACGGATTTTCGCAAATCTTTAAAGCGCTACCGTTTGGTCTTCCGATGGTTGTAGAAAAATTATTTGACCAACTTTTGCTCGTGGGAGTCGGTAGAGCATAATGCTTTTGGTTTCGTCCAAATCGGGCGAAAACTGTAGGAGGAGTATGTTTTGGTGACTGACACAGTTTTTGCGATATAGCAAAAAATGTATATATACGCAAATGGGCGTGGCCTATCCCAAAAGATGCAACTGACTTGTGGGCATCTGTGGATATAAAGTTTTTGACTGTCGGACTTTCGGTGCGGAAGTAATAGCCCAAAACGCCTTTTCCTTTGTTGTAGCGCCACCTAGTGGCCGGCATGTCTGAATTTTTTTGTATGCTGAGAGACCGGGGGTCTGAACTAGTGATGCAAGTGGCATGTCCCAACCCTTTACGGTTTGGGCTGCAGCACCACTTTTAAACATGGAAGAATAATAATAAAAGGCCCAACAAAAACAATAGGGTTCCCAGCCCTGCGGGCTGGGAACCGCGTTGGGCTGGGAACCGCGTTGCTCTGCAAAACGCGGTTCCCAGCCCTACTCGGGCTTGGCCCCCTAATAATAATTCCTACTAAAACAATAGGGTTCCCAGCCCTGCGGGCTGGGAACCGCGTTGCTCTGCAAAACGCGGTCCCCAGCCCTACTCGGGCTTGGCCCCCTAATTAGTGAATGCATTATCAATCTAACTGATGGGTAAATGGATGTATCTGCAGTTCTTAAAGCAATCTTTTAATGAACGTTTTCCATTTTAAAGAGCATGTTTGAGTGCCAGTATGTGGTCTTTCATTGAAAGGTTTGGGATGTGATTAAAGATGTCGTGGTCATGAACTCCATATCTGTAAAATATAATGGCTTTAATTTTACTCAGCTCTGATGCACAATAAACAAAAAAATGGAAATATTTCAATATTTTCATTGATTGTTCTCCTGTTCAGCCCATTCCTAACATGATCCGTAAGTGTTATACGTTGCTATGTTGTATTCATAGAGCTCCTTTACTCAAATTGTTGGCCCAATTGTGAGGAGGGCTGGCAGCTTTCTTCCAATTGAATCAATCGCAACTTTACAACACTATACACTGCTGGAAAGGACAAAGTCTCAGTTATGTGTGAAAAAAATTCAATATCACTATCACTTATTCTACACAGAGTTATCTTTGATCTTGTCCCATAATAGTTATACAGTATGTTAGATCGTCATTTTCAGCAGTGTGCAAAAATGGTGCTTTAATATTAAGGAAAAGGGAAATTCTATCCATTTTGCATCTCAAAGTCTGTTTTCGGTATATTTAAGATACCACTGCACATTGGTCAAAAATCAATAAAATGTAGAAATTTGTTTTCAACAGTACTGTATGACATAATAAGCACTTGTCTTTTGTCCGCTGCTTTCAGGTCTTTCTCCAGCCAATCGGATGACAGTGAGGAGGCCAGAGCCAGGTACCTGTACAGGCAGTGGGTGGGACTCGGTCTGACTGATGTCCGCTTGTCCAATCACAGCGTTCTGCTCAGCCTGCCTGGTTCCAAACCCAGCACCATCACCGACCGGTCCAGTCACCAGTGTTTCCTGGCCAATGGAGTTCCCTGTGACCAGCGTGTGCCCTACGACGTGTCCAAGCAGCAGTTCTCCTACGCGGCCTACTCTGCTGTTGGAAGTCTGCAGGTACTGTACCAATTGTTCACACAATGACATTTCTTAAAGAACTTACAAGATCTCATGGGAGCCTAACTATGTTCCCCGCTTTGTATGTAACCGGGGGTCAGACACTTCATATATCAACACACCGGACGACGGTTAGTCAATGATTGGAGTTGCGACCCTATGAAATCCCCAGGGAGCACAAGCTCTCATGTTTTATCAAAACATTCTTTCAAAAAAAAAAGTTTAACTCATTCAATTTTGCCTCAATTCCTGCAGGTAAAGAGATAAAAGGAAAATGCTTCATTTTGAAACTTTACAGATAGAGAGCAATTAAATAAATACAAGGTCTGCTGTGGCTCTCCACTGAAACCTGATAGAGTGGCACATACATGATCAATATCCACATTTTCGACCAATATCCCAATATATATATATATATATATATATATACGGTATATATATATTATATATATGTGCTTTTGAATCCAGCACTTCAAATAAAAGACAAAACTAGATTTAAATGGGTCATACTCAAGAGGATCAGTTTTTTATAAATAGAACCAAAGGAGACATTTTCTTGGTGGGCTGCCTCAGGCCATCCCTTCCTTACAATAGGTAGTTCACACACACACACACACACACACACACACACACACACACACACACACACACACACACACACACACACACACACACACACACACACACACACACACAACACACACACACACACACACATTAGACATTACACTTACTGTAGATACGAATAGAAAACCTATAAGACCACGCACAGCAACCCCAATACAGAATCTGTAACCATTCAACACAGTATTTGCATCAGTGTACAGACGCACTGTACATCTTCCCGCCTTCCTTCAGGAGTGTGAAGGTTAATGAAAGTCATTATGCATGTATACGTAGTCTGCCCATGCTAGCCAGCCAGCCAACCAGCAGACCAGCGCACGCACGCAAACACACACACACGCGCACACTAAGAAATAGTCACAGTATTTTTAGAAGATTTCTTTTCAGTATCCCGGGAACAAAAAATAACAGGGTTGAAAGAGACACTTGTTATTCCTTTGGGCCCCCGCCGGCCTGAGGGCAGATGAAAAGTTGGAGTGATACTCTGAATACCAAGTTCTCCCTCCCTTCCTCTCTCTCCGCTCTGCTCCATCCATCCAGCTGTCCACTGGTTTGAGTCTACCCAATGCAGGGTCACAGTCATCTATCAACGCATTTTTCCGTAGCTCCATTCAGCATGCTGTCTTTCTTTCCGGATCCAAACAAGGCTTTGAGATAATTAAATATGGTGTTTTGTATGGGATGGATGGATGGCGACCCAGAGCAATGGCTAATAAGCCCTGCTGATGTTGACACTGTTTTCCTGCTGCTGTATGTGCTAGGGCTGTGAATTGGCAAGGACTGCACGATTACACCATTAAAGGAATAGTTCAACATTTAAAATGTTTAGCTACTTGCCTCAACCTTCTGTCTCAAGAAAAGGCGACAGAAAGCGGTTCCTCTGCGTGCATTTTGAAATATAAATGGGCAAATGTCTCTCTTCCAAGTTAGCTTAGCTCAAACACTGGTAGTCAAGTGGATCAGGTCAAAAGGTAAGGTGTAAAAATATAGAGCGCAACATAACGTGGTAAATAAACAAGTCCCAACAAGCACACAGGAGGGTTTAGTGATGTTGTAAAGTATCTTTTGACCTGCTCCCCTTGACTACTAGTGTTTGAGTTAAGCTAACCTGGATATGCAACCTGTGCCCATTTCTACATCGAAGATGTATGCACAGTTACAGGAACGGTTTTTGTCGCATTTTCCTGAGCCTGAGAGTGAGGCAAATAGCTAAAAATGAAACATTTTGAACTATTCATGAGACCCTAATTGGGTTTTGGGTCAGATGGGTTACTGCAAATCATGTGACTGTGTTCCTTTCTTTTTCTTTTGTTGTATGCCCTAAGCCAACTGTAACCCAGTTGAAAATTACTATATTGGTCAAATAAGAGTTTATTGTTTTTCATATTGCAAACAGTTGAAATGTTTTGGAATATTGTATAAGGTATTTAGTTATTCATTTGTATACATCCTTTCATTCATGTACCTGCAATGCAGTCATCCAGTCACCAGGGGGTGCAACGACATGTTTGGGGGTCGAGGTGGGAATAAAAGGGAGAAAAGAAGACGGCGCTCGGGCTGAGTTGGTGAAGGGAAAACAGACGAGGGAAACATAGCTCATGTTTCTGTAATGAAATAGTCAGTTGTAGTTATTGAAAGTTGATGGCATATCAGCCCTAAAAACTGCAAGTGTTCTTGCATGCATGTTGCCGTATTGTCCAGCACGGACGGTACTCGAAGCTGCATCAAGCCCGGTGTAGTTAGTTAGCCCAGCTAGCTGCGAGGAGTAGCGTTAGCTGACCCAGCACACACACCGACGCCACTGGACACCCGCCATATCGCCTGATGTTCGGCAGAGAGGCCAGACTCCCTGCTGATGTGTGTTTTGGGACATCTCCAGATGGCATTGAGGATGGTTGTCATTCCCGCTATGTGGCAAAGCTAAAAGAGGTCTTGAAAGAAGCCTACAAGCTAGCATCTGCTGCTGCAGATAAAAGGCACCAGAGAAACAAGAGGGCTTACGACCAACGAGTTGGACTACAGTCCTTGGAGATTGGCGACAGAGTACTGCTCAAGAACTGGGGCCTGCGGGGAAAACACAAGTTGGAAAGCCGATGGAACCCTGATCCTTATATGGTGGTGGGGAAGATGCCTAACCTTCCAGTGTTCAAGATAAAACGTGAGAATGGAGGACATGGCACAAAGACCATTCACAGAGACAATCTCCTTCCCATCGGACAGTTTGTGAGGATGCCAAATACAGACCTGGTGAATGATGTACCTGTCCGACCAAGAACCAGAGCTCTGACTCGCCAGAAGAGCAAAAGCCCCTCACCTGAAACTCAAAAACGCTACTCCTCCAGCTAGCTGCGAGGAGTAGCGTTAGCTGACCCAGCACACACACCGACGCCACTGGACACCAAGGCCAGATAGCGGGTGTAGCCTCGAGGACGCTACCCCTTCCTCTGGTGAAGAGGACGCTGCATGGACTTTCACTTGTGGACAATCGAAAGGGAGCCGTGAGTAGAAGTGCTTTAGCTCAAAGGAGCGAAGAGGACGGATGTGAACAGGCCTGCAACGGGGGTTTTCCTTGAAAGGACTATTTTCTTTGTTTATTGATATTACACGCCGGCTTAGTTAGGTACCTAATTTCTGTTTAACCTTCGATCACACCTAGACACATTTATGTGTTTTGGGATTATAATTTCTAGCATATCTTTTTCATTTGTTGCTTATATTGTTAAAAATGTCTCCTACTCTCGTTACACAAGTTTTAGGGCATTATTCTTGTTTTGGTGTGCGAGTAGGTGTGTGTGGGGATGAATGCACGTCAAAGTTTGTGTATGTGCACGCGCGCGCCTTCAGCCTACACTCTTCATTACCGTATGAGCGAATGCGTTGAAGCGCAGATGGCTTTCAAATCGCCTTTTTCCATACCATTTCATTCATGTGCATTTTTTTATGCAAAAGTTCAAAGCACCACTATTTTTTTTGTTATAAAATACTTACTAAGACATCTACCCCTGGCCCTTGCACAACTTTGAAATAAATTCAACTCAGGTCCTTTTCCGGAACATGAAAGTTACTGCAGCCGTGAGAATCAAAATATACGCAGAATTTGTTTAGACAGGTGCACAATGCTCCTATCTACATTAGTAGAGAAGAGAAAAGCTTCTCATTTCGTACCTGGCATCATGGCGACACGATATAATAGTGAGGAAGAGCGGGTAATACTAATGGACACAGACCAAGAGCCCGAGGAGCCCGATCGAGCATCGGACTCCAATACGGAGAGGGAGAATAAGGAGCGGACGCTGCTAGTTCCGGCAGTAGGCCTATGCCTAAGACATCGGCCAGATACGGGTTGAATGTGTGGGTGACTTGCGTTTTGAAAACAGCGTATGCATGGAGGGTGTCAGTCTACACCGGCCGAACAGCTGGTGAGCCCGAAGCAGTGACGGAGGGTCGAGCTGGAGCAGACGGAGGACTTGCGACAGGGGCGGTTTTACAGGGGGGAAGGGGGGCAGTCTGCAACAACTTTTTTTCCTCATATGGGCTAGAAGAGGAACTGCTCCAGAGAAAGCTGGCTGTTTGCTTTTACACAGAGGCACACTTTGGTGTTGCACGTCCCAAAGCGGGGAAAAAAACGTCCTTCTGCTCAGCAGCGGACAGAAGAAAAAGCTGCAGATCATTCTGGACTAAAACCGCTGCAAAGGAAGAGTCGACACAATGGACAAGGTATGTAAAAATTATAGTATTTCATATATGGTTTAGATCTATTTGATTGTGTTTTCTTTTCTTTTTTTTTAACCTATTTTACTTCTTTGTTTTCTTTGCGTATTATACGTTATCCTTGTAATTGTCATTGCCAGGTGTGCATGAGGAAACCTCAGTGTCTCACAAGTTAAAATAAAGGTTATTGTATTGTATTTTTACAAAATTGTCTCCATTGTCTCTGGTCCCTTTTTGCAGATGATCGCGGCATACAGCTGCCAGAGAGCGACCAGGCGGTGGCCCTTGGCACTGTTCTTCAACATCCTGGACATCAGCGCGCTGAACGCTTACATCACATGGACGGCTATCGATCCGGCATGGCACTAGGGGAAATTGCACAAGCGGAGGCTTTTCCTTGTGGAGCTCGGAAGAGCTTGGTAGACTCACAGATGGCCCGAAGAGAATGCATCCCACGTGCACCATGGGCCGCCAGCCTGGTTCGAGGGGCTCGGGCAGGTAACCCCACCACAAGCCAAGCAGGTCCAAGCGGCTCACCCACCGACCCCAGGGCAGTGTGTGCTCTGCTCGCACCGCAAAGTTGCAAGCTGCAGCTGCAAGTCTTGTGGGAAGTTTGTGTGTAAAGAACACTACACAGCTGTTTGCAGCTCTTGCTTTGAATGTGAGGCCTAAGGTAGGCTAATTTGGTGTTCATTGGTTGTATTTGTGTTGTTAAAAGGGTTCAATTAAAAAAGAAAATCATTTATATTTGATATGTGTGATGAGTTCTTATGCTGGTTAAATAAAATGTAAAATAATTTAAAAAAAATTGTAATGATTTCATTTTTATTGGCTGGTTTCTTGTGTGCACATAAATGTGCTTAGGTGTGAACGTGTGATTATTTTATGAAAAGTGACACTGCAAAAAAAATTGAAAATGCATATAAATAAATGTTGCTGCTAATATCTCGCACATCCTAGCCTGCAATAACCAAACCATAGATAGTGCAGTTTACATAACGTTTTTGGAAAATAAATCATATTTTGCATATTTTAAACCAAAAAAAGGAGGTTTTCAATTTCAAATCATGTCAATTAAAGGGTTAATTTAAAAAAAATACATTAATATTTGATATGTATGGTTAGTTCTGATGCTGGTCTAAAACAACATGTCATTTTTTTTTTATAAAAACAATAATTTATTTCATTTTTATAGGCTTATTTCTTATGCGCACAAAAATGTGCTTAGGTGTGAAGACGTGATTATTTTATGAAAAGTGACGCTGCATAAATAAGAAAATGCATATAAATAAATGTTGTTGCTAATATTTCACACACACTAGCCTGCAATAACCAAACCATAAATAGTCCAGTTTACATGACGTTTTTTGAAAATAAATCATATTTTGCATATTTTAAACCAAAAAAAGGAGGTTTTCAATTTCAAATCATGTCAATTAAAGGGTTAATTTAAAAAAAATACATTAATATTTGATATGTATGGTTAGTTCTGATGTTGGTCTAAAACAACATGTAATTTTTTTTTTATAAAAAGAATCATTTATTTCATTTTTATAGGCTTATTTCTTATGCGCACAAAAATGTGCTTAGGTGTGAAGACGTGATTATTTTATGAAAAGTGACGCTGCATAAATATAGAAAATGCATATAAATAAATGTTGCTGCTAATATTCCACACACACTATCCTGCAATAACCAAACCATTAATAGTCCAGTTTACATAACGTTTTTTGAAAATAAATCATATTTTGCATATTTTAAACCAAAAAAAGGAGGTTTTCAATCTCAAATCATGTCAATTAAAGGGTTAATTTAAAAAAAATACATTAATATTTGATATGTATGGTTAGTTCTGATGCTGGTCTAAAACAACATGTAATTTTTTTTTTATAAAAACAATCATTTATTTCATTTTTATAGGCTTATTTCCTATGCGCACAAAAATGTGCTTAGGTGTGAAGACGTGATTATTTTAAAGGAGCATGGAAGGGTTAAACCATGGTATAGCAAAAAGGGTAAGCCCCTTCATTTTGTATTTTATTTTATAAGGAAAGCAAGTAAACATTTAATTACGTACAACTTTGTTTGTCTGTTTAATTGTTTATATGGTGCATGTTAATGATATTAAGGGTACTGTGATCAGGTATAAATATAAATAGGGAATCCAAGCTAATATTGAAGAAAGAAAGTTGGGTTAAAGAACCTAGGGCCCTGCCCTCTGTATTTTTGGGGTAAAAGGGGCTACACAACCTTCTAGCCTGGCACCGCCCGCCTACCTACTTCTTCTCAATTTTCATTTCCCTTCAGTAGTTAGTCTGGGCCTGCGGTATATTCTTTGGTTTTCTCAGGACAGTTTTGTGGCGGTCCAATCAGCGAACAGAAGGAGTAGCTCAGAAGCATATGTCACGACCAAAAATTATGCGATTGTTTGGCAGATATCCAATACATCCAATAGTTTTAAACTTCAACAGACACCGCCGTCAAGTGAGTTAATGTTTGTCAATTGAGCGATTCCAGACCTTCTGAAATGAAGTATGATGGTCTGGTAGAACCAGGCTACCAAACTGCCACTCTCTTGAAAAGACACCAGACTACTTCTGCCTACAGTACATATGAATTCTATTTCAGCACATTGTAATTTATCTAGCTATGTGTCTTTCTATTATTGTTGTGATAGAGTGGGCCATTTATCAAACAAGAGTCCCTAGAATTTGTATTTGTTGATTACATTGGCTCAGTTTATGTGCATAACACAGGAATAATTATTTAAAAAAAAAGTATGACATTGGAAATAAAAGAACCAGTAAAGTCCAGTTGTCATAGGCTGCTGTAGGACTTGTAAAATAAAGAACACAAGCAGAAGGACAAGCCGGCATCAATATCTATATGAAGAAGAACAAATCCTCCCTGTAGGGGCAACATACTATTTATACAGCTTTAAGGACTGGAGCTGGAAATATGAAAACCCTTCTTCTGATTATAATCACTTTGTTAAGTTCAGTTCAAAAAATCATGGTCACTATGTACTATTTTTCCTACACTATGCTTTCGCATACTAGTATAAAAGTAGTCGCATAATAAAAGGCACTTCACTTCCTCAACAGTAAAAAACATCACAATGTTTCTTCATGGCCTGGTTCTGACTGTCCTCAATTCAGGAATGTATTAAAGTATGTTCTGCTAGTCCAAGCTGTTCAGTACAGTACAGAACTAGTGAATACAAGCACTGCTACTAAGCAGCCTATTCACATCAGAGTTTTAAGATTAGAATTATTTCCGTGGTCATTCAAAGGGCTTTTAATGGAGAGAAAGATGAGAGAGAGAGAAAATACTAACAAGATGTGCTCTTAGACTGGTACTTTATGTGCTAGTCGTCTAAAATCAATGCGATATTAGTCATGCTTCCTAACCCTCATCCTACTGACAAAGGTGCTTTACTCTATCTTTCCAATTTTTCTTGACTGTCAATACATTTGTCCCCAATGACCTCATACTTGTTTTCTGATTCCCTTCTAATTCCGAAAAGGTTTGGACGTTATGTAAAACATATGACACAGAATGTGATCATTTGTTAATCATCTCTCGCATACAATCAAGTTGAAAACAATACAATGGCGACATATCTTATGTTTTACCCTATATCTTATCTTGTTGTTTTTCCTAAATATATATGGTTATTCTGGATTTGATGGCAGCAACACATTTCAAAAAGTGGACAGGGGCATTAAAAGATTAGGAAAGCTGTAGAATGTTAGAAAAATACAGTTTTGGAACATTACTCTTATCATGAATTGATTTAAAGGGGCATCCTTTAAAGATTCAGTCTTGCAGAGGAAAACAGTCCCAACTGTTTAAAAACAACATTCCTGCAAAGAATTTATGGTTTACACCATCCAATCCATAAGATAATATATATGAGGGCCAAGGTCCAAAATTAAAATGTAATGCCTATGACCTTAGGTGGCACTGCATTAAAAATAAACATGATTTTATAAAGGATATCACTAAATAGGCCATCGAACGCTTCAGAAAACCATTGTCTGTAAACAGAGTTGTTGGCGTGGGAATACGTACACATCTCAGCACAGAATCTTTCTATAAATACCAATGTATGCGGTGAAAAGAGCCTACGGAAATTTTGTGTGCAGGAGTGTTTATAAATGAGGCCCCCGGGTTAGCTGCCGCTGCCTCTGCCCTCCCCCCCCCCCCATAAAAGCTCATGCCACCAATTATAAATCGCCCATTTTAGACCAAAATATATATATAGCAAGTTCCGCTTTCTTTTTCACTCGAGAGATCAAAGAGACTAAATAGATCAAGCTGTGTGTGTATGTGTGTGTGTGTAGGTACATTTATATGCATACTCTTGTGGTGTTATCTATAATCACAGAGTAAATATTGCTGGATATGTCTCCTCCGTGTAAGCTTCCACTGCCTTGTTGGAACAATCCACAATCCATACAAGATTAAATAATGAATGCTTAATTGTATCCCAACCAAATAAAGTCAATAATATCCTTATCTATCTGAAAGCAGTGCTATATTGTTTGGATTTTCTCAAATCATTTGACTTAGATAAGATTAAGGTGAAGTTTTTCCAAAACTGTCTCCCTCACCCAACCAAAATATATCTGATTACATTGACTGTAATGATCTCAGACTAAATAATGGAAAAGTTAATAGACAGGTTTTAAATTAACATGACACTTGAGAGGCCTAATCCTTCATCAACCACAATCATTTAATATAACAAGCTATACTAATACGAACTGTAATTAAGGTAATTGGCATTATTTAGAGGCTGGTGCTATGTCATCATACTTATCTTCACATAAATCATGGCTACGATTAATATGAACTCTGCCTCTTCCAGCATAACGGGGTTCTCGCAGTTTCAAGAAAACAGTTTTCTCATTAATATGCTAATTGAAGCACATGTGAATCTATTAAAATCATCTCCTCTATAAGGCCAGCCCGCAGTGCGACTGTGAATATTCTGCACTCAATATCTGCACTATAGTGCATAATGATATACAGTGCTGCTTCAAATTATGTAAACCCCTTGAACATTTTGGAATTTTATTCAGTTTAACCATTATTAATTCATTTTTATCAATACCAGTATTTTTTTATATGAAATAACAGATGTGTGTTTATCAATTCAACAAAGTGCCATTTCCTACTTGAACCTATCGTTTTTTTCCTCTGGCATGCCACTCATAAATGGTATGTACCATTCCCTACTGGCACCTACTGTTTTTTTTAAATAGAAGTAAGCCTATAGAATGGACAATAAAATAACCATAAAACCTGA
Organism: Ammodytes dubius; assembly: GCA_026122265.1. Lineage (NCBI taxonomy): Eukaryota > Metazoa > Chordata > Actinopteri > Uranoscopiformes > Ammodytidae > Ammodytes > Ammodytes dubius. The sequence continues at coordinate 3,608,208 of CM047510.1, forward strand.
TGGAAAAATTTAATCAAACGATCCAGATTTAACTTTTAATTTACTTTAGAGCAGCGCAATTTAGGCCTAGTTCCACCTTCACTGGATCCATGCGTGCTCACGGGGATGGGGACACTATCGGGTGTAATCTTGGCACAACAACACTGGCATTGGACTACCTATTGCAAGTAGGAGTACATTTATTTTCACATCTCAACCTAAGGCCCTGTTCTCACGGCAACACGAAACGGTGCAAACGCAGAAAAATTCCCGCGGTTGCACTATATCATGTACATGAAAACAGCAAACGCAGGCATGAAACCGCAAGTTTTTGAGATCTACTCCCAGGGAGGATTTTTTGGAAAACACAACGGTTTTGGTTTCTTGTAAACACCAAAACCATTTCCCCTGATAACGCTGACGTCACGGCTCCACTTCACGTATGCATAGTCTATAACATTTGCTGTCAAAATACCCACACGCGAGTTATAAAGTTAGAAGACAACATAACATGCATGGTGTCTCCGCGGCACCATCACTGTGATCAGCGGAGAGTGTCGTGCAGGGCTCAAATATAACACTCGCCAATTTAGTCTATAGTCTATTAGTAAGTTATTGATACCATGCAACCGCCACTTTGTCTGGGGAAAGATTTGTGCTCTGTAAGTTTTTCTAGCAAAATAAACGTGTGTAGCTTCTATATGCCAGGGACACGGCTCTCTCTACATTAAAAAACACTATCCATAGTTCGCAGCGGTTAAGTTACTGTTCAACAAAAGGAGCATTAAGGCTACGGCTTCACAGTAAAAGCATGTCACTGGCTAAACATTTATAGCATTTCACTGGACAAACGTGAGTTGACTTTTATTTTGAAGTACGCCTAACAGGAAAGATAGCCGCTCACAAAGCCCCTTCACTACCAGCATGTCTTCTATTTTCACGAGTTCAATGGGTGAAATAAGAGGACAGAAAGCTTGTCATTTACACCAACCGCTTTATGAACGTTAGTGGCATTAATTTTCGGTTACAGTAAGGTTTTATGCATCAAACTGTACCGGAAAAGCTATCTACTACTACCTTGTACCACCAACTGCTGGCATGGCATGCTAACTACAGCGATTTCGTCCTGTTTCCTCTGAAAACATGTCTACGAGTGAAGATGTCAGATAAATTGTGTCTGAACGGTTTAAAAAAAAAAAAAAAAAAAACGGGAAAACTGTCACATTTTCACCGTGAGAACAGGGCCTTAGTAGAGGCAACTTTATGCACAGAGAGACGGTAAGATAGAGAGAGAGAGAGAGAGAGAGAGAGAGAGCTCCGCTTCAAGCCAGGAGTCACCCTGCTTGCCCCGTGGTCAGTCGATGGGCCATTAGCACCTGGAAATTGGCCCGTCATAACCCCCACCGGCTGCGACACCCGAAGTGAAGGTTTGACGACACGGCTGGTAAGTCTTTATTGCTCGACATTATTTTAAAGTACGCTATTTTTTCAAATAATAAAGTATCCATCAGTATTAAGTATTGTGTAATGAGTAAGAGAGGGGAAAAGCCAAAACAAGAAAACGGCAAGGCCTACATTCAACCCACTACATCATGTAATGTGTGATACACAATGACTTGATATTTTTGCTAATATTAGCAATGACTTAGCAAAGTCTTATATGCAGCAAACATTGCCTAATAGCCTACATGTTACATTATGGTCATGGTAAATTAGTCTCGCAAAGCCAGACCAAACTACAGCAAGTAGTATGGTCTGAGCACTCTGTTTAGAGCCGTCTATTCGGGGGGAAACTGGCCTGGCCTGTTTTTATTTCTTTAAACCAATCACAATCATCTAGGGCGGGGTTAACCCCGGGAAGCAGCAGCGGTGTCCTGCAAAATAGTGCCGGGGGGAGAACTTATTTTGATGGAAGGTCTTCACGTCCAGAGGCTGTCAGAGAAATGGCTAAATCTAACCTGCAAACGCCACAAAAAAACTATTAAAGACAAAAGGAATACACATAGTGTGTTGCTTTCTAACTAGCATGTCAAGACACCATACACTTTAGCCCCCGAGGAGCTCACGGGATAATTTAACCGGAATTAACTAGCCACGTAGTCACGCAGTTATCTCTGGTAACATTATCATTGGCGGCCCGTTGTCCTGTAAATCACCAAAGAAAGGGAACGGCGGATCTTATAAGGTCCGGTGCTCAAGTCCAACCCCCACACTTAATTTTCAAGAGTTTATGAGGGTATTTCTGCCCGGGGGAAGTTGTACAATGAAGTTGGACAGCTAGGCTAGGCTAGGCTAGGCTGCGTCCCGGACCACCGCCGCCAATATTATTATCCCGAAATATCGCCACACTTTATTTCTGTCAACAGTATTATTTCTGTCTACAGTAATGTGACTTCTCACACCCTGTGTGTGTGTGTGTGTAGTGAGAGAGAGAGAGAGGGAGAGCGCTGCACAGAAGCACACAGGTTGACTGTGAGCGAATTGTTTCCTAGTTTGAGGGGGAGCTCAATACGGGAACGCCAGCAACAGGAAATGGAGGCGTAGCGTTGTTAGCCGACGCCAGCGCTAATAGACGCTGGCGGAAACGGTTCAGCCAGACTATGGTAAATGGACTGCTCATGTAGATATAATTACATTAAAAACCATCAAGGCCTAGGTTTTTAGTTTTTTTGTTACACTTTAACCTGCAGTGTGCGTGAAGCCATTGTCAGAACTATTTTGCCTGTTACAGGTTCTCATCAGGCTTTTACAGACCTAGGGCCGGTTTCCCGATAACGTCCTCTCTTAGCTCGCTACGAAGACTCCTACGTTATGACTTACCAAAGTTGTTTACCTCTGTAGTCGTGGTTCCCGAACGGTCTCTTAGGAGTCTTCTTAAAGGCCCTGGCAACCCAAATCCACTAAATCCTTGTAACTATTATTATTTTGGGTTATTTGGGGGGTAAAATGAATGTTAATATGTATATGAAAGGTTTTAGGAATAGCTGCCAACCCCCGCTAAGCTACTGTCATGTCAGTTGGTCGACCATTTGAAAAATCCTGATTCGAATGTCGCATGACAAGCCCTTTTCACACGCATCTCCGTTCTAACATACATTGGACTTCCCGTTAGAAAATTTCAATTTGGCTTGGAGTTTTGTTTTCACACGTCATGCGATTCTTAAAGACTATAAAAACAATTCTATACCATCTCTCTGGTGCCACACAAGAGGTACATACCGTCTCTTTGCGCCTGAGCCTACACTCTAAGCCCCGTCTGAGCAAAGCATTGCGTCTCCCGGTTAAAGTGTGACGGTAATGTTCACAGTGAGACCTCGCGAGCCGCCGTGCAGAAAAACTATGTGGTTTAAGACTAGATGATCACCGGGGATTCTGATTGCAGTTCCCGAGCCTGGATACACAGAGACATGTCCCCAAACTGACTGCGCGACTAACTGTAAAGTGAAACAACCGCCTCGCTCCGTTAGTTTCAGTCTACAGCCGACACAGTTAATAGGCTATAATCACCACCTGCGCATGGACAACGTTTTAATAAAGCCTCTCATTCTTATTATCATGAGGGCTTTGATGCAAATGATTCAATCTGAACATTACGGAGGCAGTGGTGGCACTGGTGCGTAAAAGGACAGCGCAGTTGGCAAGCTCTCCTGCCACAGCAAAAAAGCCAAGTCGATCGCTATGCCGATTCATGCCTCACGTTTACTCACAAGATAATGAGTCGAGGCTCTGAATTCAGTGCTGGGGATGTGGAGCTCTTTGGCCATTTTCCCTGCCTCTTTTTCCTCTCGTCGCATCGTTCTCTCTCCCAGCGCACACACGCATGTCCCGACCGCTTCCTAAAGCACAGCCAGTTTTCCACCCGAAACGTTGGACACAAGCCCTGAAGCTGAATGATCACTCTGGTAACGGTCAGTCTATTACTGGACGCCGGATATTAGACCCCGAATATAAAACGACCCGACTTTTTACGACTTATTTCAAGGGGGAAACCGCCGCTACAGACCAACCTTACCAACGTATGAGATGTGTAACAAAGAACATTTTGGGAAACATGCGAAATGTTAAGTAGGAACTCTACGTAGGAGTTACGAATGCGTAATGTTAAGAAGGCTCTACGAAGGCTTTGGGAAACCGGCCCCTGGACACATTTTTGTCTTGCACTGCTGAGGAGTGTGTGTTCTGTCGGACATAACAACTGGCCAATGAGGACCCCCTACGGAAAAAAACACCTCAAAAAAGCAATATATTTTGTGGATCAAACCACAGGTATCATGACAGCATTTAAAGCAACTACGAGTAACATGGTCCGATGGCGGCCCCTTTGGAAAAAAGTGTTAGTATTTTTACGACGCCCTCTGTCGCAAAGCTGTTTTCTAGCTCGTGCCAGGCGTGCGAGTGTCAACTGAGAAGAGCGCCGCGCAATATAGTGCATGTCCGTGTGTTGAAAGTGTGAGGGCACAGACTCTTTTCGGCTCTGTGAGAGTGGTTAGTGACACTGCATCAACTAATGCCAGTCAGTGCCACACACACACCTGATTGCAATGAGTTGATGCAGCAGTGTCACCAAACTACTCTCTCTCACGGAGCTGAAAGATTACGTGTCCTCACAGAAAGCGAATGAACGAGAGACGGCAGTTAGTATGGATCACGATGAGGTAACGTGTTTGTGTTGTTGATGTAAATAATGACTATTTCAGATGAATAATGGTTATCTGATGATAAGAAAAGTAAGAAAGTATGAAGTGGGCATGACCAGTGGTTATGCCACATTTCTTGCATATCTCTGAAGCGCTTCATAGTAAAGGGTTTAAAATTTGTATTCTATGATTTGTGACATGTACTGTAGTTGGTATATCTTTCTACTTAAATTGGATATTTGGCTATTTCCCTGAACAATAACACTTGCTGATGTAGCCTTTTTATATTTCACAGACGAAAAAGACAGCCCTGAACTGAGCACTGACAATCGTTCTGCAGGCAGTGTTGCCATGTCGACACTGTGATTCAACGTTCAGTGCACCCACTAACCTAAAAAAATACTTCAGAGAAGTTCACAATGTAAACACCATAACCATGATGTGCATCCACCACCAAAATGGAATATATGTCATCCCTAAATACAAATCTGGCCCTCTATTTCCCATCCATGTGAGAAAATCCACAACCGCAGCTGTCATTGATTGCGAAATTGAAAACTGCCCGCAACTTATGAAGATTGGAAGAGCATTAGGAAACCCAGTCAAAGAGTGTATACATCTTGAGAGGACGAAACATGCAGACCCATATACACGACCTGCAAGCCTGACACTTCAGTCTTTAAAGGAAATGCATGACAAAGGTCTCATTTCTAAAGAGTGGAGTGAAACCTGTGAGGAGTTGCATGGCACTGCAGTTGAACATGGAGTAGATACTGTTTACCCCATTGTGTATGGGGACATGGGCTACTCAAAGAGATGGGTGTTCCTTTCTGTGTACACTGACAAAATAGACAACTGGTGTAAATTTGGTCTCACAAGAGTCAGCTTTGATTCAGGGTCTGGAAGGTGGAACTGCCAATGTAGAGGGACTGGGCCATCCCATCGCTGTATTCACCGTAAGATGGCAATGTGGTGGATTTTCCAAGAGTCAACACATCTCCTCTTTCAAAACTCAGAATATCTGACGGATGGATTAGATGACTTGGAAACAGAAAATCCACATGTCTGAGGCTGAAATGCCACAACAAGGTTTGTGAAATGACAGAGTATTTGTATTCAAGCAAGGAAATTCCACCACCATATGGGCTTTCAGTGGATTTGAGAAGTAGGGAGAAGGATGCCCCCACCTGCTTCATCCCAGAGGAAACAACGTGCCCCTATTGTCCAGGGCCCACTCCACCAGATCTTTTGCAACATAAGATAATAACCAACCAGGCCACTGTGTATGGTTACACCTATATTAAAAAGGCAAGTGCTGTAGCTATGAAAAAGGTTTCTTACACCCATTGGTTAGACACTGTGAATATTAAGTGGTTCAATGTATTTCTCTTCATTTTTAGGTTGTCTTAATTTGATCATAATATATCTACAGGTATCTCTGTTGCCATCAAGCAGCGCCCTGTCTGCCAAAACCATGTCAGATTCCAGGAATGTGAACTTCTTTCTGCACCGGCCGTAGGTGTTATTATTCATTCTAAATATCTTAATTCAACTTAATGTTCGTTTTTTTTACAATTTAATGCAAATAATGCTCTACTTATCCCAGTGTCTCAGGTCTTTATTTGCAGCTGTCAAATTGCATGCTGTACAAATGTGTTATTAAAGTGTCTAATTCAGTTACACATTATTTATATTAGTTTTTGTGACACCGTAAGTATATTGTAATCACACTTTTTAAATTACTTTACACCAAAGCCAAGGTCAACACCCGCAACAACATCCTGCGCAAATTGGTTAACTCCAAGTGGGGCGCTGAGCCACCAACCATCCGTGCAACTGCCCTAGCCCTGTGCTTCTCCACAGCTGAATACGCGTGCTCTAGCTGGAGATGCAGTCATCACACCAAACTTGTTGAAACAGCCCTCAACGACACCTGCTGCATTATCACGGGATACATTAAGACAACGCCAATCCCATGCCTCTACGCCCTAACTGGCATTGCTTCTGATCCAAATCTGATTACTTTTTGCAGTTGGTACATTTACACGGCCTGATCTAGAGGAAATAACTGACAAAGACCTCAACATCGATATTGTCACAACATGGGCAAAACTGGAGAAAGAAGTCATTGCTGAAAGCTTTACATCGGGTTTGTTAATCAATGTAAATATTGATTTTTTTTTAAATTATCGCATAACCTTTATAAGAAAATGCAACAGCCCAGTTATATTCATACCCCACCCCTTTTTTTTGTGTGTGTGTGCTAATTGTTTTATTTTTATTATGTGTACATGCTATTGTGTTTTAAATATTACTACTTGTTTATTTATTGTGATGATTATTGTAGTTTGATTATTCCTTCCTTTGATGTCTAAAAAAGAAAAGTCAGAAATTATGGCATTTGTTTTGACTCACTGTCAAGTTGTAATTTCTTTGTATGCAGTGTGCCATATTTAAAATAACATTTTTGAAAAAAAAAATATATATCAATATGTATTTGTCCCCTTATTGTCCTTAAAAAGCTCAACCAAAATATTTAGTGAATTCCTTGCTAGGGTTAGGGTTAGGGTTAGAGCAAAAATGAATCCTTTTAACGGGAGAACAATGCTCATAGTTTCAGCCAGACAGAGGCCGCCTTCATTGTTCATTTCATTACGTCGCCCAGATGAAATAAACAAAAAGAAAATAGAGGGAAAGAAAGAGAGATTGATCTAGTTCACGCCGTGCCATCTCAGGGCACACACAGAGAATCTCCTGTATTTCAATTTGCTGCGTCTTGTACTGTTCCACGGGCTGCAGTTTAAATAGAGGACTTTTATGATGCAAATGCAGGCAGCGGCGATAAATCTTTCTTGCTCTCCTCTCCTGGGCTCCCCTGATGCAAAAAGATGTATTCTCTCCCTCTTTCTTCCTCTCTCTGTTCTCTCTCTCTCTCCACTGCAGCATCGTGTTACACTCGCCCCCAGGCCACATGAAAAATGAATCAGGCCCAGGTGATGGGGAGAGAGAGAGAGAGAGAGAGAGAGAGAGAGAGAGAGAGAGAGAGAGAGAGAGAGAGAGAGAGAGACCCAAACAAGTAATGCTTTGACTTTCCTCAACAACGTCTAGGTCACTTGAATTAGGGAGATAATAACACTCACTTAGACACAAAGACACACACACACACACACACACACACACACACACACACACACACACACACACACACACACACACACACACACACACACACACACACACACACACACACACACACACAACACACACACACACACACACACACACACACCACTTAAGTAAGTCCTGTGTGCTACAAAGTAATCATTATACTGTAGTGCCATGCTTCTGATTATAATAACTACATCAGGAATAATTACATTCATGCGGGCAATTCATTAAATTGCTTCCAAAGTTCTAAGGTGCCGATATTTCAAACCCACTGTGTACCCGCACTAGCCTGGTGCTACCAGACCATCGTACTTCATTTCATTTGTACAGAAGGTCTGGAAGTGCTGTAATTGGCAAACGTTCACTCACTTGGAGGCGGGTGTCTGTTGAAGTTTTAAATGATTGGATCTGCCCACTCCCTCTGTTCGCTGATTGGACGGCTGTAGATTCTCCGGAGAATCTGGGAAATGCGCTGTACACCCAGACTGACTACTGAAGGGAAATGAAATTTGGCCGGAAGTAGGCGGGCGGGCGGAGCCAGGCTATACCCGCACGTGGACATGTCAAAAAGGGAACTATGCCATCCATTCAGAGGCGTACACTAAGACAAAGATTTAGGCAATTGCCTTTGGGCCCCGAGCTACCAAGGGCCCCCATAACATGTCTCATAAGCCTATTGTTGAGATGTTTTTATTATTTATTCATTTTCACTCATTAATAAATGTCCTTCTAACAATCCAGTGCTAAATTTGTATCCGGATGTTTAAAGGTCCTGGCAACTCAAATTCACTAAACCCTTGTAACTATGTTATTCGGGGGGTAAAATGAATGCTAATATGAAAGGTTTTAGGAATATCTGTCAACCCCCCGCAAAAATACTGTCATGTCAGTTGGTCGACCATTTGAAAAATCCTGATTCGAATGTCGCATTAGAACCTATTTCCACACGTCACACGATTCTAAAATACATTGGACTTCCCACTAGAAAATTTCTGATTCGAACTTTGGCTTAGATCTCTATCTTCACACGTCACACGTTCTAAAATACAATTATATAAAATCTCTCTGGTGCTGCACAAGATAAAGAGACTGTCTCTTTACGCCTGATCCTACACTCAAAGCCAGTGACGTGCGGTGAGGTCAGTGAGTAGGTATACGGCACTGAGTTCTGAAAGCCAGATTTCTCTAAACCTTTATATTGTTCATTCAAAAACATTAAACAGGGGGCGCCCTTAGCACAGTTGGTAGCGCGTCCCCCCCGGGCCGGGCCCAGCAGCAGACCTGGGTTCAATTCCCGCCCGCGGTCGTCCTCTGCATGTCACTCCCCTCTCTGCCCCATTTTTCACTTCTGTCTCTACACTATTAATAAAGCATAAAAATGCCCAAAGAAATATCTTTAAAAAAAAACATAAAACAGGCATTTCAAATAAGTTCCTCTCTTTTTCTCTCTTTCTCTTGCGCTCTTTCTCTCTCTCTCACACACAGACACACACACACACACACACGCAGACACACACGCACACACAGACTAGATGTATATGAAATGACACAACAGTGACTGCGGGTTTGCCCGTAGCCTACTGTAGTTTGGTCTAAATCATTAAAGGGGACATATTATGCAAAAACTCGGGTTTAAATGTATATTTCTGAGGTCTACTAGAAAAGGTTTTAATGGTTTATTGTTCAAAAACCCATTAGTTTTCTACCATTTCTTCATCGCCTTTTCCAGCCTCTTCTGCTCTCTATCTCAAAAGGTTGGTTTTGACATCTACCCCCCTTCGCAAAAATCCTAGTCTGCTCTGACTGGTCAGATCTACATGGGCGTGCATGCACCGCCCTGCTCATTTACTCTATACCAACCTACAATCATATGAAAAAGTTTGGGAACCCCTCTCAGCCGGCATTATAATTGACTCTGCTTTCACAAAAAAAATATAAAAGTGGTATGTCTTTAATTTACCAGGAACAGCTAAGTACTGGGATGTTTTCCAAACAAAGATTTTTTGAAAAGCAGTATTTGGTTGTATGAAATAAAATAAAATGTGAAAAACTGGCTGTGCAAAAATATGGGTACCCTTGTGGTTTTGTTGATTTTAATGCCTGTAACAGCATGTAAAACTGATTACTTTAAACACAAAGTTGGTTGGATTATGTTGTTAAGCCTTGAACCTCATATAATTGTCTGTTTAATCATGAGAAAATGTATTTTAGGTGCCTAAATGCAAGTTGCACTTCTCTTCACTCTCTGCTGAAGTGAGACAGAATGGGATCATCAAAACAGCTCCCAAAAGATCTGAAAAACAAAGATTGTTCATTGTCATGGTTTAGGGGAAGGCTACAAGAAGCTTTCCCAAAGGTTTCAATTGTCAATTTCGACTGTAGGGAACGTTGTCAGGAAATGGAAGGACACAGGCATAGTGGCAGTTAAACTCAGGCATGGCAGACCAAGAAAAAAACAGAAGCGGCATAGGTGGAGGATTGTGAGAATGGTTGCACACATCCCACAGATCACCTCCAAAGACCTACAAGAACATCTGGCTGCAGATTGTGTATCTGTACATCGTTCAACAATTCAGCGCAATTTGCACCAAAACATCTGCTTTTTATAAAGACCAAATAACTTAATTTTTGTCTCATCAGTCCAAAGCATTTTCTTCCAATATGAAGCTGGCTTGTCTAAATGAGCTTTTGCATACTCCATGCAACTGTATCTGTGGCGTGGGCGCAGAAAGGGCTTCCTTCTCATCACCCGGCCATACAGATGTTTTGGTGCAAATTGCACTGAATTGTAGAACCATGTACAGATACACAATCTGCAGCCAGATGTTCTTGCAGGTCTTTGGAGGTGATCTTTGGGTTGTGTGCAACCATTCTCACAATCCGCCGCATATGCTGCTCTTGTACTTTTCTTGGTCTGCTAGACCTGGGTTTAACTGCAACTGTGCCTGTGTCCTTCCATTCCCTGACAACATTCCTTACAGTAGAAATTGACAATTGAAACCTTCGGGAAAGCTTCTTGTAGCCTTCCCCTAAACCATGACAATGAATAATCTTTGTTTTTAAGATCTTTTGGGAGCTGTTTTGATGATCCCATTCTGTCTCACTTCAGCAGAGAGTCAAAGAGAAGTGCAACTTGCATTTAGGCACCTAAAATACATTTTCTCATGATTAAACAGACAATTATATGAGGTTCAAGGCTTAACAACATAATCCAACCAACTTTGTGTTTAAAGTCATCAGTTTTACATGCTGTTACAGGCATTAAAATCAACAAAACCACAAGGGTACCCATATTTTTGCACAGCCAGTTTTTCACATTTTATTTTATTTCATACAACCAAATACTGCTTTTCAAAAAATCTTTGTTTGGAAAACATCCCAGTACTTAGCTGTTCCTGGTAAATTAAAGACATACCACTTTTATATTTTTTGTGTGAAAGCAGAGTCAATTATAATGCCGGCTGAGAGGGGTTCCCAAACTTTTTCATATGATTGTATATGGGCATGGCACACGCCCAGCTGTCAGTTTTGTTTACTTTTGGCCAATGCAGCATGGAGATCGATGTTACCATGTTTAGCTTCATTTCTACAGCAAATGTCAGCACACTTACCACTTCTAAACCAAAAGCTTTACAACTGAACCTGGACAGGCAGGAGTCTGAGCTGAAAACTGAGAAAATTGCATCAACATTTCTGGTTTCCCTGACATTATCCTCAGGTAAATACAGTTTAAATATGTCACAGTCAATAACAGAATATGAGCTAAGTATTTATGCAAAAGCCTCCTAACTTATAACATACAACGTTTTATGTATGTCTCTACAGGTTAAACTGGGGAATGATCTACAACCCAGTGGAGTGAAAAAGCTTTGGTTGTGAAGCCATGCTGAGGTAACATGTAAACATGTACAGTAATGAGGCAGGAAAGGAATGTATCATGTCAAGATTCACTGGAAAGGCATTATCTTTTGTAAAACAAAAAGTATAGAAATAATTAGTCAGAGCTGCAAATTATCTGACACCCTTTCAATATCTAATAGATAATGTATAATTTGTATTGTGATCACTCATTTATAATAAAGTTTTACTGTTAAAAAATGTATTGTGTTGCTAACTGTCACTGTTTGCTTCGTGTAGTAAAGGATTACTTGAAACTCACATTTTCATAGTCAGGATGTTGGACTAGTTTTCTGACCGATCTACATGCATTGACTTATACGTTTTTTAATTCAACCCTTTATCTCTCTGAAAATTTCTTATACAGTATCATTACATTTTAAAAAGACCAAAACCATACTTAAAAATAAAGCAGTTTATTCATAGCCAGTGAAATGGAAATATAAAGTGTACATATCAAACAGAAGCAAAGCCATAACTTGTATATAACTGTCCCACCCAGTGAACAGTCTCCTCTGATGGAACAGATAGTGTGGTCCGTCAGGTCACTCATATCTGTAAAACATGACACATTCAATGTTATATCATGTAGCCTAGCTGAAATATACATCATACATCTGTAGTTATGGCAAAGCTACAAACTAATGAAAATATATTTTTTCTTCGATTATTAAATAAGATAGGCTACTAATAAGTTCAGTATAGCCCTTGCTCAAGAAGCAACGAGGTCTGAGTGATACTGTGTGCTTTTTGAAATATAATGGACAGGAAACAAACAGCAGCAGAGGCAACTTACAGTAGGCTATTCCTGTCTATTATAGTGTACATGACACTGGAGATGTAATAGGCCTACTGCTGCATGTACCACGACTGCTTGCATAACTACACACTGTCAACAACAAACAAATACTGTTCAGTTTCCAACACACCGTACAGTTTCCCCGTCTGTTTTTCACAAAGGGGCTGTCACGGACAGACTCACAGATCTAAACGTTAGCATAAAGCTAACGGTTAAGCTAGCGGACGCTAACGCTAACTACTTAACCCAGTGGCATTATCTCGTTTCAGTCGGCGTTGGTTATTATAGGAGGGATAAATCAAAGCACATTACACACATTGAACTCATAAACGGACAGGTTTGTTTTTTAAATAGGACTACTTACATTTCCAGAGGAGAGATGGTGTCTCTCAGTCTTCCAGGCACAATCTCCTCCACACTACAGTATAACGGCAGATCACACTAGATTGCCAACCTTTGCTGGGCATAGCCTAACAAAAAATTAAGTAAATCCATTCAGCCCCGGTCTGCTTCGAGGCTGGGGTGTGATGGTATATTGAGGATGAGCTAACACTGCAGCTTGCTTCTGCTCTGTTGTTGCATTAGCAGGTGCAGTTCCAGGTGTGTGTGGTTACCAACGGATCGCCGAGTTTCTGGCGAGCTTTCCCGTGGGAGTATTTATGTTAATGAAAACCGACCAATTTCGTCATCAGTCGGTGTTTTTTGGAACAGACCTTCAAATCCCCCCTTTTTCGAAATAAGCATCCCAGAAGAAACTGACATATTTGTCTTTTTGAAGCTTGTGTGTGCTGGTAGGGACCCCAATAACCTAAAAAGTGTGCCCAAACACGGCAATGTTTGGTTTTTCATAATATGTCCCCTTTAAACATCGCATCCATCAACTAAACGGACTCGTCCCTCACACCAACGGCCGAAAAAACCTAAGGGAACGAGTCAAACTTCGCCGATTCACACCTCTACCTCTGTTTAGCTTCAAAATAAAAGACAGCACTCACTATTCTGTAGGACCCCTACAGCATAACTGATGGCAAGTCCATAAACTCTATCTTAATGGATAAAGTACCATAAGCATATGTCCCATGGACCTGTCCAGCATCAGAATGTAATCACCTCTTTATCCGCATTATCTTTTGTGTCCGCTACATATTAAGGCCTGTTTACTGTGTGTTTTAGCTGGGTTTTCTATGGATATCTGACACTCTCTTGAACGACGAACTGATTGACGTTCACAAGCGCCAGAATGAACACGTTCACAATAATGTTCATCAGGCAGAAAACAGTCCGTTCAGTTCACGTTCACCCCAAATACGAACATGTTCATGAACGATCGTTCACTGAACAGGTTCAGGCACAACACTGCATACCAGTTTACAGAGCCTAGTCTGTGTATAAACACCAGATTATTTTTCCGCAAACACACACTATGGACACACAAAGTGGACGGTGAGGAGATTTTCACTGATATTGACAACAAGCATTCTACAGACTCGCTAGCTCCACCTTGTAAATCTTCTGACTTTCTAGTATGAGACACAGGCACATTTTGGTCAGTCGTCAGAAAGTATTGAGATCATACAGAGAGTATGGATATGCCTATGAGCACACAGCCGACTGGGGACTATTAACACATACCATATGGGTGGCATATTGTTCAAATTTGGGGGGGGGGGGACTGTGCAGGTAAACACACCACCACACATTCTAGTGAGGCAGAAGTGATAATTGAGTCGGATTACTTTTGTGTGACCATAATAGGCATAGTCAACCTTTTACTGTAAGTACAAACACTTCACACTCTACAAGGATTCCATCAACTGCACCAAATCAAACTACTTTTCCTCCATCATCAGCTCACAAGAAGGAAACTCTAAATTCCTATTCAAATTTGTCAACACAACTCTCAGACCCCCGGACTCCTTACCCCCCATCTCTACTGTACTTCCTTCTGCGACTCTTTAATGACATTTTTCAATAACAAAATCAGCAACATCCACCGCCAACTCACCAGTGACCCCCACCTCGCCACCAACCCCCTCCCTCACATACCCTGTGATCTCCAACTGCCAACCCAGTCTCTCTCTGCCTTCACACTCCCGTCTCCCTCTGATATCAAGGACCTCATTCATAAATCCAAATCTTCCTCCTGTCACCTCGACCCCCTCCCCACAGTCCTCGTCAAAGCCTGCCTTCCCTCTCTGCTCCCCCTCATATCGGATACCATTCACTCCTCCCTCACCACTGGAATTGTTCCCACCCCCTTCAAAACTGCTGCAATAACCCCTATTCTTAAAAAACCTGGAGCTGACCCCAACAGCCTCAACAATTTCCGCCCCATTTCCAACCTTCCATTCATTTCCAAAATATTAGAAAAAATAGTCACCTCTCAACTCCATTCCCACCTATCCCACCACAATCTGTATGAACACTTCCAATCTGGTTTCCGCCCCCTCCACAGTACTGAAACAGCCCTCATCAAGATCACCGATGCACTCCTCATGGCAGCTGACTCCGGACTCCTCACCATCCTCATCCTGTTAGATCTGACTGCGGCCTTCGACACCATCTCCCACACCACACTCCTCAATAGACTGGCATCCATAGGCATTCACCACACCACCTTCAACTGGTTCCAATCATACCTCTCAGGCCGCACTCAGTTCATCGAACTCAAGTCCTTCACTTCCCAACCCTCCCCCGTCACCACAGGTGTTCCCCAGGGCTCAGTCCTGGGGCCCCTGCTTTTTATCATCTACCTCCTCCCCATCGGCAATATATTCCGTCACTACAACATCCACTTCCACCTGTACGCGGATGACACCCAGGTCTACCTCTCCACCAGACCTGACTCCGCCCTTCCACCATCACACCTCTCTCAGTGTCTCTCCGATTTAAAAACCTGGTTTTCCTCCAATTTCCTGCAACTCAACTGCAATAAAACTGAGTTTCTTCTCACTGGTACCAAATCCACACTCGCCAAACTCAGCAGCTTCTCTATCCCCATCAATAACACTCCCGTTTTCCCCTCCCCTCAGGTTAAGAGTCTGGGTGTCATCCTCGATAGCACACTGTCTTTTCAATCACACATAAACAATATCACCTGCACTGCCTATTTCCACCTCCGCAATATCAACCGTCTCCGGCCCTCCCTCACCCCTCACTCCACTGCCATCCTGGTCCACAGTCTAGTCACCTCAAGACTAGACTACTGCAACTCCCTCCTCTTCGGTCTCCCCCAAAAAACCCTCCACAAACTACAACTAGGGCTGGCCCGAATACCATTTTTCAGGCTTCGAATATTCGTTGGTTTTTCCGACCGAATATTCGAATATTCGTTCCAGAAAAACACAACATCAAAAAATACATTTAAAAAAAAAAAAAAAAGTTTTTTTTTTTCTTTTTTTTAAACGTTAATAATCCCTATATACTCCCTGGAACCGATTTTGACATTATCTGCATATTTTGTTGAAGATTTACGCGCTCGGAGGTGAAGTAATGGATGCGCTATGACACTTAGTGATGTAATATCCTCCTAAATGAGCAATACTACTACTACTACTACTACAATATTACTAACTTTTATATCCAAATATAAAATTATTTGATGACATTATATTGCAGTACTAGCTTCTTGCAAAACATTAAAAAAAAAAAAAAAAAAAATTATTAAAAAAAAAATTATAAAAAAAAAAAAAAAAAAAAACGAAGCTCCGAATACTAATTTAAGCTCTGAATACTAATTTTCCGAACGAATATTCGAATAATTCGGGCCAGCCCTAACTACAACTGGTCCAAAACTCTGCAGCAAGAATCATCACTAGAACCCCCTCCTCTCACCACATCACCCCTGTCCTGCACCAGCTTCATTGGCTCCCGGTTCACTTCCGCATTCAATTCAAGGTCCTCCTCTATACCTTCAAAACCATCCATAACCTTGCCCCCCATACCTAACCTCATCCAAATTGCCACTCCCTCCCGTGCACTCCGCTCCTCCTCCTCTGTTCACCTCACTGTCCCCTCTGCCCGACTCAAGACGATGGGGAGCAGAGCCTTCAGCCACTCTGCTCCCCTGCTCTGGAATGCACTACCCCCAACATCCGCAACACTGAATCCATAACCCAGTTCAAATCCAAACTCAAAACCCACCTTTTTAAATCTGCATACCCCACCTGAACCTTCCTCATCACCTCACCACCCATTGTGTACTTATTTTAAACTGTTTTTAATTATATTTGTGTACCTGTCTTGCTTTTAAACTGTATATGTTTTTGAATTGTACGGCGACCTTGAGAGCTTTGAAAGGCGCCTCCAAATAAAATGCATTATTATTATTATTATTTTAACAGTTAGTTTTCCCTGGTAGTCCCCTCGCCTGTTGTCGATAGGCATTCTAAAAGGGGGAGAAAAAAAACATAAAAATACTAATGAATCAGATAAAAGCGCATAGCAGCATTGTCTTATGGTAAAGCGCATTGCCTTATTGTCTTATGTAATATCAAATAAAAGCACGTTGTATTATAGTTTCCAACCACTTTCCAATTATGCTGAAGTCTCTCTTGGAAAACTTTTGATTAAAAAAAGTAAAGTTCTGGTAAGTTCTGCCCGCTGAGCACCTGTGTGCTGTCTGTCTTGAACCAGGGGGAGCTGGTGGACGTCCAGTACGGCAGCGTGGACGACCTGCGGAGAGCCAGACTCAACCTCACCAACCCAATCGCTGTGGTCAAGCTTGGCCAAGCACCGTTACTATACAAGGTTAGATTTAATCAATTGCTCACTAAAGTGCTACTGATATGCTTTGCTGATGAGGGGAATCCTAGGTGGTTTACATGTGAATTAATGCCCTACTTGAAATTTACCTGCAGCAGGGGAAAAAAATATTCAAAGTATACGTGCAAGGTATGACAAAAAGAAGATTTGTAAAATGAGAGGGGGTGGGGGGGTTAAAATGGTCTTAGATAATTGTAATAAGTGTGCATTCAGATGTAGCTCACTGCCCTTTGGGGGAACTAAATACAGCTTGCTTGCACAGCAATTATTTTAAAACTGAATGGGGACTTAGTGTATATGGCTAGTCATGCATCACTTATTCCTTACATTATTTTTTCTTCGCCATAGGCCTACATGTATCATACTTGACTCCTGCATCTGTACCTCTTCAGTGAAAAGATGCCAGAATCCATTAGCGTTCATGAGGAATTACATTAGCCAAGCATTGATTGATTAGGCCTGTTCCTGTTTGGATGTGTGCCACACTCGCCTCAAAGCAGTTTCCCTATCAATTAAGAAAGATGACGGGGAAAATGTAAATTCCAATCCAGTTAATCAAAACATTAACATCTACTTACATGTTGATTACTGATGAATTTATCTTCACTTTCTATTAAATTGAAAGTAATTCAATTATACAAACCTGATTACAAACTGCATTTGGACTGCGATGTGGAGTAATGTTTTGTATATAAAACAACTGGTATCGATGTAGGTAGAATTGACTGAATAGAAACGTGTAAATACTATAGTTGGATCAGTGTGATTAGGTCTAATATTGATATGATGCTTTATACCATGGTTAAAGTCTTACACCAGATGTTGTGATACAAATGTCAAACCCCTTCCTCCCAGTGTCGGGGCCGGTGGGGCCAGACATGTTTGTGGACCCAAAAGCAGACTCAGGAGTAGAAAAATAATTAAGGTGTTTAATGAAAGTTAAGGCAAACACAAGGCAGGTCAGGCAAACCACTGGTCGTAAACAGAGGGAGTCCATACGTAAAAAAAAATCCAAAACCGATAGCTAAGGTACAGGCAGGGCTAGGCAAAAATCCAAGGTCCAAAAAACAGGCAGAGTTCATAAACAGGAGGGCAGAGAAAACAAGGGCTGGGCAAGACTGACGGGTTGGAGAAGGAAAGAAGTTTGGCAACAAGAAAGCAGTCAGGGCAAAGTTCTCCAAAAACGCTTGGCAAAAACAGAGTCCAAAAAAACAGGCTTGGGTCAGGAGTATGGCATAACCAGACGTGAACGTAGAGTGGATACAGGAGTGGGGCGGACGGCAACAACAATTGGCTGTCTCCCTTGTCAGTCAGCCAGGATAAAGGAAAACCTGGCGCGGATCACAGAGAAGAAGGGCGGGTAGTAGGCAGAACCGTGACAACCAGAAACTCTGAAATGTTCATGAAATGAATGTAAGAAATACTGCGTGGTTGAAAGCTATGGGAAACCAAGTCATTTCATCTTAAATTGGGATTTCCATTTTGAAAGGATCTGGTCAGGAATCAGGGCTGTGTCTGAAATCGCGCACTTACGTAAGTGCACTTACATTGAGTGCACTTTATTATCCCAACAGTACACTTACTTATAGACGCAGTGCTCTCATTTCTACAGCGCACTGTCCAAACTGCCGTCGCGCACCTACCGGAAATGACTTTGCATTTTGACGGTTCTTCTTCGGTGGTATTTTTTTCTGCTTGCGTTACCGATAGCCAAAACAGACACATAAGTCGCGGAAAAACAAAACAAATGTGTAATTTAACTTTTGTAGAGCGCGTCCGACTCCACAGTTGCTTCAAGCTCCTCTATTTTGATTTTAATGTCCCGTCCTCTCCGCTACGTAGGCCAGATGGCGGCCGTTGAGTGTGGAAAGTGTCCATCGGTCTGCACTCAACTTTTAGACCGTTTTGAGTGCACGACCGAGGAACTTACAGTGCACTGCGTTTTGGCGCACTCTGCGTTTTTTTGTGAAGTGCACTCAAAAAAGTAAGTGTAAGTACAGAAGTGCGCGATTTCAGACACAGCCCAGGTCTGCCTGCACTCTTGTTTTCTATCTAACATAGACGGACCAGGTGAAGAGAACTGAACTGCCACTTACAGAGAGCAGTAGCTTTTTTCTGTTGTGTTAACGTTAATATGTTTAATACGTACAATGTGAACAAATGTCATTATACTTCAAAACTGCCTATTATGTTATCATGATATCCTCAAAGTCCTAGGTTATTCTACTCAAAAGTAAAGGAACAAAGAGCCTTAGCAATCCCAACATGCTCAAATAAAACTAATTATTTGCTAAATTCTTTTTTATTATGAACAGTAAAAAAAAACTAAAAAACTCATGGATACGAAGATGGATATGTTTCCGAGAGTCATCCACAGCACTTCCTTTAGGACCTGTGATCCATGTTGGCTTAAAGATTAAACATCAAAGTCACTCTTTAATGAAATACAGGCTCTGAATTTTCCTAGAAAACCATCAAACTACTTTTTTTTTCTCCCCGGCTGTCTCCTTTGCTTTATCCAGTGAGTGTTACTCTATTTCTGAAGGTAAGTGATAAATGACAAGCTAATGAGCCTCAGCAAGAGTAAATGGAGGTTACAAAAAAAAGGAGAGGACATTTTTAAAGAGGGGTCAGCATACTGCGTTTACATTGACTCGAGAGCGGGACTGTTAAAAAGCCATTAAGTCCACATGGGACCCCTTCCAGCAACAGGCTGTTTTGCTGACCCATTTTTCCTCCTTCGCCCACACTTTGTGACACATTTGTTCAGGTGGGCTTCTAATATGATGTCTCTATGTGTGTCGGCAGCTGAGAAAAATGATCGCCCTTTACACAGAATGATTGATGAGCCTTGTACTCTCACTAATGAGCGTGTGACGGTGACTGCAGGCCCAATGTTACACATGGAGCAGGTTTCATATTTGATACAAACACACACAGAACAGGTGTTTTGACCATGTTAGCTTAGCTCATTTCATTCCAGTAGTATTTTTTTTTTCATTTTTACAACAAACCCACATATCTCAATATGGAGTCAAGGTAACAAAACTCAATATTGACTAAACTGTGGATCGCTTTTCATCGCTGACACAGAATGTATTTAAAGACCACATCTTTCAAGGTTCATGAAAGGTATAGTGAACCACCTACAACAATCTGTGTATGTGTAATATACTGCCCGGCCCCGAAAAAAGTCACCACCTGGATTGTACTGTCTGTGTTTCTGTCTTTGTGTCTGTGGCTCTCATATCTCTGACTTTTAGTCAGATCGGCCTGAGCTTCCGGATATGGCTTGCGCACGGCACAAAGGTGTGCATCCTTGATTTTGATTGTTTTGCATTGACGAGCGAGACACACACAGCAGACACTGCATGTTGTTACCTCCTCATTCAATGCACCCAACTTTCCAAACAAAACGTTCTTAAACCTTTCCACAGACATCAACAACTCCTCAAACCTGTTCGCCTTAGTGTTAAAGAACGCACGTTACGCTATTTTCATTGTTATATAGTTATTATTGTACAGTTAAACACTTCTGCGACATTGATGCTAATTTCAGTTAGCAGGTCAATAGCGGTTTCCATTTAAGTTAGCACGGTCACGGAAGTGACATTAGGGACTTTAAGCAACGACGGTTGAGAGGACGGCTACGGCGGTCGAGTAGAATTTTTAGCATTCGAGAACTTATGTCATCACCTCCTATCGCTGTAGTCAGAGCGAGTCAGAGCCGTAGTCCGTCTGTTTACAACGGCAGAACAGGGTTTTGACGTTGTGAGCGCTACACCAACTGCAGCAAGTAGCCGTTCTAAGAGTTGCTAGGTGATAGTGGAAGTCGTTGGAATTTTTCCCAGACGCCGTAGCCGTCGCTAAAACACCGCTGCTTAAAGTCCCTATTGATGAGCGACGCAACAGCCATTTCAATGACTGTGTGACACTGCCTATGTGTAGGCTACATCTGTTTCTGTGTCACACTTTCATAGACGGGTTACATTTAAAGAGGACCTATGATACTTTTCGACTTTTATGACCTATAAACGTTGTTATAATGATTTATAGTCATGTTTAACCATACTAGAGTATCAAATAATTACGTACATGCATTTCAATGTATTCCCTGCTGACCGTCTGGGGTGGCTATGCAGAGCACTAAACACTATAGCTGTGTCTCAATACAGAGACCACGCACTTGGTAGGATGCGGTCTCGCGGTCTATGAAGGCTATAGCCTATGAAGGCCGATTTTAAGGCCGGTTTTAAGGCCAACGAGCCTTGTTAAACGAGACGGTCTCCGCAGGTCTCCGTATACGAGCATTTCCGGTTTACGTAACAAGCCGTTACCTTGCGTGACGACTCGCCGCTCCTGTGCTGCCTAGCAACCCTGATTGCTGCCAACGGAGACAGCCCTGTCAACGGAGGAAAAAAGAAAAAGAAGTTGCCACCAGACGAAAATAAAAAAAAGTACAAGAAAAAAAGAAAGGAAGATAAAAGTTAAGAAGATGGAGCAACACGTTGCTGTTTTGTTATTTTTTATTGTATTGTATGCCATCTCTGAAAAAAACGCAATGAATCATGGGATATGTTAGGCTGCGAAGGATACATCTGATGCAGCCTTCAAAACTGCTTCAAAACCGTGAAACGAAGGCTGCATTTCACGACCGCATATGAGGAGTCTTGCGAGGAGCCTTGCAAATGGGACAGCCTTTGCGCGCCGCTATGACGCAATCGGTCTTCAAATGCAGCCTACGAGGCCGGTTCCAAGACCGCAACCCCTGAATCAAGACACAGCCTATGGCAGCCGGTCGAGCCGAACACGTTCAAATTTCCGGATTGTTTCTGTCACGCTCGGGTCGTTTCTGTCATGTTTCCATGTATGGTAATGCTGCCGCTCAGGCAAGCTCCGGCTGCATGCCCCCACCTTCCTGAAAATGTCCCGCCGCTGGAAGGAAGGTAACCAATCACAACGGAGTGGGGTTTGCAGCAGGGGGTGAGGGGCGGAGAAGCTCAAAGCAGTGTGTAGAGAGAGACTGCTGTGCTCGCTAGGGTAAGAGGAAGATTGTCCCGAAAATCTACATAGTTTTTTGTGATGTGATTCGTGTCAGGTTGCTCTATAGCAGTTTTTAACAAGAAATGAAGACCAGAAAAGTAGTATAATAGGATCTCTTTAAGCATGCATAAGCTAATACCTGCTTCCTACAGGCACTGCACTAGTATATCTAAATAAATCACACTATGATCATATTTCAGTATATAGTCATATTCCAGTACAGTTATTTATAAAACATGTGTTTATATATATACACACACATTTATGAATATATATATTTACTTCCAAACACTACAAGGTCAAGATTTGTGAACACGATTGATAATTGCATTTGTCTAATTGTGAATTCCTAGGTGAATGTGTGTTCATTGCAAAGGTACAGCAAAGCTTTTTGCACACACACGTTTTGTCCTCAAGCCATATGTGTGTGTATTGCACATGCATGAGAGTGGGTGGTGGAGATGGTGGATTTTCTGGGTGCATATAATAAGAGTGTTTGACTGTGCCTGTGAGTGTGTGTCTTTGTATGCATGTGTGTGTTTGTGTATGTGTTATCGCCAGTGCGTGCATGCACACATGTGTTTGTGTATCTGCGTGCGTGTGCAGCAGTGGCCCCGTTCTCCAGTGAAGGACAGAGTGTGAGATGAGAGGAGAGTGACCGTGGCTGGTGTCACATATTCAATAAAATAGTCATCTACACTCATAAAAAAACAAGGACGCTACATCTCCCATGGACAACAATGAAATACTGCTGTGCACTCTTCCTCCCATCCAGCAACTATTCTCCATTATGACCAGTGATGTCAGCAAAATAAAAATCAACACGCTATGACCTTTTGATCATGGTTAGAAAAACAACCAGTCACCTGAGCTAAAATTGTGTTCAAAAAGTAAATTAATTGTGAATACATGTGTGTATTATTCATTCCAATTAATTTTAGACAATTATAATTCAACATTCAGACAACATTGCATTACTAATGCGCAGTGTTTTGACCGACCGATGGGAAGATTATTAAAGAATTGACACCACGGTCCGCAACAATATTCATTCGCTAAAAAAGACACATACACACACACACACTCACCGGTGACACTGTATTTTCTTCACGGAAATGCTTATACGTAGACAATACTACAACACACTTCATGACTTTGCATATATTTTGGAGTCATTTGTCCAATCACACAAAGAAGCATCACTGAAATTGTGATTCTTGCACAACAATTAAGTTGTGTACAACTTCCAGATTCAGTCCACCCCGAAAGAGGTGGAGGTGAGAGACCGTACGGATCAAATAAACAGATTAAAAGTTGGGTTTTTGGTGGAATGAAACTAATTAAAGGAGACAGTATGCTAATGTTCAAATGTTTACTTCTGATGAATACAGAAAATGTTTTCATGGTTTATTGATAAACAAAATGGGGGCGTGTTGACATGCCAATCAACTGCATAGTCTCATTTGGAGCTTTCACCTGGGAGTGTTATATGTTATAAATCACTTGTCAAAGGTTTTTAGAATACAGCTGTCATTGTACACATATGTTTGACATAAGCGGCCCAGAGGAAACTGACTGAGTTGTCTTTTGTCAGCTTTTGTGCAAGTAGGGACAGCAAATACCTAAACATTGTGCACAAACACTGGAAAAAGTTAGTTTTCCATAATATGTCCCCTTTAATGACAAATCAATGAACGTCATCAATGTGTTGCCAAAAGTGTATACAAATCCAGTACTGGCATAAAGCAGTCCATGTCATTAGTCTGCAACAGCCCCGAAACAGCCACGCACACTGAGCCATTGTACCATGGTACCCACAGTATAAACAGTGTGAAAGTTGACAGATTGATATTGCCACACAGTAAATTGTTCATATCGGCCGACCCTATGTTCCACATAATATGCACATAAAGTATATACTTATTGTTAGCTATAGTATACTGTCGGGTAAAACAGTCTTCCCCAACAACGTCCTATATGTGACTGTTTAACAATGAGATCCAGAGCAGAAAATGCTCCCTGTGCATTTGTTCCCCAGTGTTCATATGCAGCATATTGCAATAACCATAGGAACTAAAACCATAGACATTATCATAATACCTAGTATTTGCCAGTGAAAAAGGATACATATTGTATTCAGATGGCCAATTTACAGAGAGGCAACAGCAGGGAAAATGGGGGACCAACTGCATGCAGTGGGACTACATGTGTGGAGAAACTGGAGATGCAAGTTCAATTTTATTTAAATTTTAATATGGCAGTGTATAGGTGTGAGCATGTCACTGTGTATTTCTTGCTGAGGATAATTGTGACATCTCTTTTTACTAATAAATGAACCTTTTGTGTGTGTGTGTGTGTGTGTGTGTGTGGGGGGGGGGGGGTATTACTACACTGTTGTGGGGGACGTGCCTTCCTTTTTGGGGACAAAATTGAAGTCCCCATAATGTAATAATGACATTTTAGGGTGAATACTTTCTTTAAGGTAAGGGTAAACTTAGGTTTAGGTAAGGGCCAGTCTCCAGGAAATGAATGTAAGTATATGTAATGTCCTCCGAAGTGATAAAAACACAACCTGTGTGTGTGTGTGTGTGTTTGCGTGTGTGCAGCTCTCCCTGCTGTCTGAGCTTGGATTTGGAGGTGCTCTGCTCTACATTGACCCATGTGACGCTCCCCCTGGACGTCACACCTGGCACCAAGCCTTCAGAGTCACCCTCAACCCGGGAGGAAACCCTGCCAATGGTGAGTGTGCACATGGCTTATTCACCACTATGTATCTTTACTATGTGTACTCTCCATTGTCACAAGATGAAGAACACAGGTTCAAAATGTCAGTTTTTAGCTGGATTAGTCAAGCATTATATTCCAAATGGTCATGGCACTATTCGAAGTCATCACTGAGATCAACTACGTTGTTTTGTCTAATTGATGGTTTACTCTATCACTTGAATTCATTGTGTGCCCGCTGTGACAAAAGACCAGTTAAGCATATGATAAATAATAACAATAATTGTGTAGTATTACCTGCAAATTTCAAATATCCAGTGCTAATGAAAACCTTACCTAGGCCGCTTCTCAATATTGTGTGTTCATACTAAAGCTGTACTCAGGTCAGGGGAGAAAATCTACTACTGTACAGTGGCAAACCCAACACCACATAGCCCTCAGCTCCTCCATAAGACATTATCAGTGAAACCATTATGAGTGTGCAGTAATCTGTTTATACGTCACAGAATAAGATATCTCCAGTATTTATAGCGTCCTCGTTTTTATTGTGGTTTTTAACGATAATGTTTCTTGTACAAAACACCAGTAGGGGAGAACGGGGTAAGTAGGCACACTTTTTACTCTAGTGAGAATTGCTCATGACCAAAACATCTGTCAATAGCCATTCCTACATTAAATTGAAGCTTAAGGTGTTGGCTTGAAATGTGTGTCTCTCTTTTTTTCCAACTTATTGTAATGAAGAAGTAATTTACCATCAAAGACACTCTGACACATTGTGACAACCAACCCCATCAAGGGGTTGGTTGTCACACACTATGGGGTTGTTTGTCACAATGTTATCTTAATGGGAAAAATCTTAAAAAGAAGGCAATGAGGCAGAACCAAATTTGAAAGTTTAATTGCATTGTCAAGTTGACAAATAGGCCTACATAACTTACTGTAGCCTTGGCAGCTGGTCTAGTTTGGGATGCACTGGGTTGTTTTGATTTTGTTGCCCTTTTTTCTTTTGCTTGCTAGCTGCCTTTTCCTGCTCTATTCTTTCCTTCTCTGGGGTGTCAGTGAGGATACAGCTTGACAATTTCTTTCGTTATTTGGTTCCTTTTCTGGCTGCAGCCTTGAGATAACATGTGACAACCAACCCCCCAAAAAATTTGACGACCAACCCCAACCTGAATTTCTTGCTAGCATCAAGGCCAACAACCATCTGACAACTAATTAGCTTGCTAACAACAATCTAAACTATAGCTTACCCTTCACACTTTCTGAGGGTAACAAGTGTTTTGTTATAAACCCATTGTGTAAAAGCCTAGAAGAAAAATACTGAGAAGCAAAATATTTTGAATTTGACATGAAAAACACAAAACATCCTCTCACCTGAAATGCAGCTGTCTTCCTCCAAGGAAGTCTATGTATGTGACCTCTGATCCCAATTCTGGACCTTTTTTATATCAACATTTCAGAGCTAGCGCGCTCTGGTGGCGAGATATAACGAATGTGACATCCAACCCATGTGACAAATTACCCCGTTCTCCCCTACATACCCTAAAATATATTTGGTTAAAAAAGCAGTCTTTTACAATGAAAAAAATTAAATGCATATCAACATATTGCAATACGATTGCCACCTCAAATGTGTAGTTTATTGTGAGCTCAAGCTGTACAGGCTAACCTTCTTCTTATACAAGGTCAAACAATTTCCCATCGAATAAATGTCCAGTAGGCTATTATTATATGGGAAAAAGACTCTACTCCCCATTAAAAATATTTTTAAACATCTCATTAAAAAATTATTGTATTATCACTGCCAATTTAAGCACATGTCAGTTCATTTATAGCTGTTTTGGAAGGTGTTCAAAAAGCTGAAACTTAGTCACATTTCTTACCTTGGCCCTCAGGCAAAGGACATTATATCTCTCTGTGTCTGTGACTCTCTGTTCTACTGTATTTAAATCACGCTCCCGTGACAGATGACCTCATCGACACTCACTCTTGTCCCTACTTCCTGTTTCTCTGCACCGGTCTGGCCAATAGGGACGTGTCATTACTGCTGAAGTATCTTTAGTCCTTGTAAGTGCCCCACTACCACAGTGGGCAGGACCCAGCAGAGCCCCCCACCAGATGTCTGGACTGCTTTGTGAGCATGTGTAAAAGTGTGTCTGTGTCGCATGTGTAAAAGTGTGTGTCGCGCGTGTGTGTGTGTGTGTGTGTGTGTGTGTGGAGAGGGCGGGGGGGCTTATTTAAGTGGAAGAGAGAGAGAGACAGATGCTGGCTGTCTAGTCGCAGTGCACTCAGGTCCCTGGTGTTAATACTGCTCAGAAGAACAGAAGATGTGAAAGGACACCTCATTACTCATATCAAGCATTACTTTATTCCACTGCCGGAGACTGCCGCCGCTGTTAGAAACTCTATTTGTGTATTACTGGAACATAGTGAATACAAATTCATATTTAGAAGAAAAGTCTTACCAGCATGTTTTATCTATTTAAGCATTTATATTGATATCAATCTGAAATCTCCATAACAATGTAATTCAAGATTAAAGTGCATTGGTAGATTTTCTCAGTTTCCCTAAGTAACTCTATGAAGGCTGCATATTTCTGATCAAATAAGACTTATTCGCTTTCTTTGCCGTCTTCTTTGCCTTGTATTTCTGACAACCACAAAAAATAAAAAGCAGTTTTGATTTATGTACTAAATATAGGTCTGTATTATAGGTATTATAATACAAATCAATAATACTTAAAAATGATATAGTGTCGTAATGTTTGGCATACAGGTCAACTTGTAATGCATCCGGCAGAAGCTACAAACAGTCATATGACATTTGCTCCTCTATAGTAAAAAGTTATGACTTCTACTTAAATCTGCTGTCTACTAGCTCTCTGATGCCAACCGGAGCATCACAGACGGTAAATCTACTGTGTGTGCTTTCACCTGCTACAACTGCTGCATATTTGGTGGAACAAAAGCTGTTTGTGTGTTTTTAAGTAGTCATTTGTTTGTTGCATCCTAATTGAATAAGATCCTCAATTATACAGTACATACACTGAAAGATCAGATATACTGTAATTCAGAAAGTAATAACAGGAAGAGAAATGCAACGTTCATAATACATTGCCTTCGGTGTGAAATTTTGGACAAATGGATGGATGGATGGATAGATTTACTTTAGTTGCCCAGGCAGAATTCAAAAATATTAAATGTGCATTGTTCAATGTGAGCCATTGTACAGTGGATGTTATTGCAGTTGGGAGGAATGGCCCTCTTCCAAAACTTTGAGCTGCCTTTTCTTCAACCTATAACCTTCAATTGAGTATTGGCTGTGTGTCATAATGGAAACCCAACACAAGCAAAACAAAAAAGCTGTACCAATATTTCATTCAAAATAAAGCCATTGTATCCAAGGACATGTTCTTATAAAGCGCTCTCCTACAGATGTGTTAATCTGTTCTCCAATGTTGCTATGCTGCTGCAGGGTTGTTTAAAGGCTGGCGTATCAGACAGACATTCTGTACACTATGTTAAAAGGGAGGATCACAACATCTCCCGGTGGACAACACAGAAGAGGGGAACGTGAATGAACGTGAACATGAACAAAGTCAAATACATTGGGAGCCATTTTGGGGGTTGGGTCTATGTTGCAAGAACCTAGGCATTCCCTTGATGTTCTTCATGGCGCTGCACCTGTTTTGCTTAAGCTGAAATGCTATTACCGTTCTTAGCCCTCGGTGTTGCAAGACCTTTTAAAAACATGCTCTGTTTCTCAGTAGTGTCGACAGCACCTCCCCGTTTGAAAAAATGTAGAAATAAGACACAAGGCGCTGTCAGGAGTGCTGGCTCCCCGGTGGAAAAGGCTGTCAAGGCAAGAGCTATTTAAAAGTAAATGAAATTCCTTGGTTTGCCAGGCTTTGTATAATGCATAATGTTGCACCTCTCAGTTTATTGTTTGGACTGTGTTGTCTTCCTCTCTCCTCCCTCTACTCCTCCTTTTCCCAGCTTGTTAATGTGACTGTTCCTTGTAGCGTAGCATCACCGCTGTGTTGTCACGCGCTGCCTGCTGAGACAGACACAGACAAATCAAAGCCGCTGCCACCTCGTATTTGCGGTACATCTTCCACAATTATGTTATGATATTACTGTAGTATGTTATTTTCACAGAGGTGTTATGTAACTAAGTGCTGTACTTAAGAACTAGTTTGAGGCTTTTGTAATTTAATATAAAAACCATTCATGGTCCTTTAAACTTCTACTCCACTACAATTCAGTGGGAAATATTCTACTTTTTACTACATGTATCCAATCATTTGGGTGACCCCAATAGTGGAATATTCATTGATTTGATAGAAGGAGTCCGATCGGGCTGCCAATCTCAGTGAATTCTAGTCTGGCTATATGGGGGGTGCTGAATGTCTGATTTTACATGGAATTGCCTCGTGTCTTACAATAAATCACGATACATCGCCTATTGTGGTATAAATAACAGCCTATTAATATTAATAGCAGGGTGTCACACCCAAGGGTAGCGCTGTTTATAACCTATATTGTTTATACCGTAGCATACATCGCATTATCTTGTGTGATCGCGTCGCACCTAATTCTGAAATGGCCTCAGTCTCCAGGGGCCTGTTTCAGGTAGCTGGTTTTACATACTCTGGGTTTAATCATACGCTCTGAGTTGGTTAACTCAGAGCGCAGGGTTGATAAGCAACTCTGGGTTTTCGGTTTCAGAACAGTGGATCAGCGTTGGGTTTATCAACTCTGAGCGTGTTCACTCTGGGTGGAGCGTGTGCATAAAAGCCATCGTCAATGGATCGCTGATAACATGATTCACCATGGAAACAGAAGAAACAAATGATTGATCCTCCCACTTCTCCACTTCTCAAAAAAGAAAAAAAGAAATCTCCGCTCCTCCCACTAGAGTTAGAAATATTAACGAATGAGTTTATAGTAGCCTATGGAGAAGAATTAACGGGATATTGTCTCATAACTCTGATCTAATCTCCTCGGCAATTCAGAAAAAAAACAGAGCAAACATTTTTTGTCAAGATAATCATTTCGCTTCCGTATGAGAAGCCATAGTCTATTTTAAAAAGTTACGCATATCAGCTGTAAAGTAATAAAGCTGGCGCGGCACAGCATTGCTTACAGTGCCTAAAGCCTACTGTGCAGTAAACAGAACAGACTGTCGCTTCTTTTAAATGGGGAGTGAAATACATTAACGTCAAGACACATTAGGTGACAGTTTCCATTGAAGAGCCTGATTGATTTATTACCAGATCCATTTTCCTCAAGTGATCACAGTTTAAATTATTATATCATTTTTATATTCATATTAGGCTATTTAACGAGGCTTGTCTGTGACTTTAGGATCGCACAAGTGAACTACAACGATCGCGTGCAGCCGCAGCGTTACATTAATCCACCTGACATAAATCTGTTCAGTGGCACAGACGTTAAAAAACATACAATAGGCTACAAATAGGTTTATTAATCTGAATGTAGAGCATGTCACGATGTGTAAGGTGGCCGCCTATATGAACGGACCGAGGGCTGAGAACAAGGCTACTGATCAGATAAATGATTTGTCAAACGTAAAATCATCAGGAAATGATAAAAACATCCCGATGGAGATTTCTATAGAGTGATTTTGCTTCAAACTGTACAGGGACGCGTGTGACAGTGACACTCTTTCTTCAGTCGGAGCTGCAGCGTAAAGTGAAAACAAACTCGGGTAGGTCTAACCACCTATCCAGCAGGTTAGACCCACGGCGTATGTTGCCGCAGTAACTGACTCTCGGTTGCATTGAACCTGCTACCTGAAACGGAAAACCCAGAGTTTCCACCAACTCAGAGCGAACAAACTCCGGGTTGCCTCAAAACCAGCTACCTGAAACAGGCCCCAGCTGTCTGCCTGTTTCATCGCTTAATATGTGTAGAGGCCTTCATTGTGCGTTTATAAATCACCATGGTAGTCTTGCAAATGAGAATATGGATCAATGAGCGGGAAAAAAAATATGATTAGACTATTAGGCAAGACTTCACCAATCCGATTCGACTATGTCAATTCTTAGTCGGCGACAGCCCTTGATAACTGAGGATAGTTCAGTGATTCTTGAGAAGGGACAAAAGACTGTTTTGCAATAGTAACTGCTGTAAAACTAAAAATATTTGCAATTGTAGATGTTATTAGGGATTAAGAATAGCGTGTCTGGAGCACAATTATCCCCTTAAATGTAATTGTATCATTATTATGTCAAATATATGACACTTGTTATCTCCTCACAACGTCCAAAATTAAAGCTAAACGTTTGACTCCGCCCAACAGCAACAGGAAGATGAAGAATGTGCGAGGCACATAGCCCATGACATGGCCGTGGGGCCAGCCTGTAGGTTGGGAAAGTTAGACTGAAAAATAGCACAATAGGTCTTCTTTAAGGTGTCTTTTATTGCATGCAAAAACACTCAGTAACACAGATGAAGTGCGTACAACATATGGTTGCAGGCCTGATGATGTTTCTTGGAGGGGTATGTATATATACAGTGTATATACAATATATATCTAGACACATTTTTATGTTAAATACCTGGACATGTCATCATGTGCAGCAATGCATTAATGAAAAGAGAGAAAAAAACAGTTGTCTGAAAAGCCTGCAGTGTTTGGTTGAAAATGATCAGCAGGTGTTTTCTGTAAGGTTGACTCCACAACGCTCCAGCATTCATATATTCTGATATGCACCATGCTGATGTAGCATTCATTTATTCTGGGAAGAGATGCCACAGCTCGGAGAGTCTAGATCAATGGTTTTCAAACTGGGGCGCGGGGTTATGGCAGGGGTGGCGCGGACAAATATGTGAAAAAAAAAATATATATATATATAATTTTTGAGTTTGGGTTTTTTATATCAACATCACGGCATAGCTGGACAAGAGTTCTTCTGCTTCGTTCCTCTCACTGCATTTAAATGCGTTCACTATA
The DNA here is from genome assembly GCA_026122265.1 of Ammodytes dubius. Classification (NCBI taxonomy): domain Eukaryota; kingdom Metazoa; phylum Chordata; class Actinopteri; order Uranoscopiformes; family Ammodytidae; genus Ammodytes; species Ammodytes dubius. The sequence continues at coordinate 3,640,198 of CM047510.1, forward strand.
TTACAGAGAAATAGGTCTTGTTAAAGAAAAAGAGCACCAAGCCCAACCCAGAGGACCTTGCATATATTTTTTTATTTTAAATTAATATTTTTATGGAAAATCCATGTGTCTGTCTTCAATAGCTTCTAATTCATCCGACCCAGTGTCTCCAAATTATTTGTTCATACAAAATTCCTCATATTAAGCCTCTTAATTTTCCTCTCAAAGTGCACCAGATTCATGCATTTCACTTTAAAAAGGCATACCCCTGACCCCCTACGAGGGTCTGGTTCTCCGCTGGCTACTATTTTCCCCCAGAAGGACATTGGGGGCACTAGCGAAAAACACTGGGGGTGTGAATGACATTTAACAATAGTCAATAATGTGGGTAAGTCTGTCTGCCTATCATTCTCACTCTGCTGCACACTCAGTCGGAAGCAGGATCAAAACACTGGATTAAGATGTTCAAATGTATTTTAAAAAAACAAAACAAAAACATACTTAGATAAAGATGTTAAAATGTATTAAAGAAATGTGTTTAAAAACGCAAAAACATTTTTAGAATGTTTTAAAAAATATGTTTAAATTTGTAAAATAATTGGTAAATGGTAAATGGTAAATGACTTATATAGCGCTTTATCTCCGTTATTCACAGACTCAAAGCGCTTTACATTGTTTTGTACACATTCACCCAGTCACACACACATTCATACACCGATAGCAGCAGCTACCACGCAGGGTAGGCTTAGCACTAGGGTGCTAAGTTAACTAAGCTAACTATCGGGAGCAATTCGGGGTTCAGTGTCTTGCCCAGGGACACTTCGACATGTGGCGGGGAGACGGGGGATCGAACCTCCGACCCTGCACACCAGAGGCGAACTCCCTACCACTTCGCCACTGCCGCCCCAAATTAATTAATTAAAAGATCTTTCAAAACACACAGGGATTTAGACCTTTTTTTGGGGGATTTGTTCTCTGAGGGGGGGGGGCTCACTCTCTCACACTTTGAAAACCCCTGTCTAGATTGCCCTATAGCTGTCTCCACACTTGGTATTAAAGATCTCCTATTATACTACTTTTCTGGTCTTAATTTTTCATAAATGACTCCTATAGAGTAACCTGACACGAATCAAAGCACAAAAAACTATGTAGATTTTTGGGGAATGCTTCCTCTCGATTTCAGCATTCTCTGTCAACACTGGGCTTCGTCCTTCTCCGCCCCCTCGCCCCCCTCCTGCAAACCCCACTCCTTTGTGATTACCTTCCGGAAAACTTTCAGCGGTGCACGGGCAGATTTGAGCAGGCAGGTGGGGGCATGGCCAGAGCGTGCCGGAGCACGTTGCAGCATTACCATACATGGAAAAATCCGGATTGATCAACGTTGATGAATCCCGGTAATTTGAACGCAAAGTGAATCGCAACCGGCTGTCCTAGTGTTTAGCGCTCTGCACAGCCACCCCAGAAGGTCAGCAGGGAATACATCTATATCCAAATTATCAGTGTCTCTTGTTTTACTCTTAAAACAGCTACGAGTAACATTTAAATATCTTTTAAACAGCCTCATGTTTCCTCTGATAGTCATAAATTACCTTTAACAGCAAACGAGACCATCAGTGCAAAGAAAGAAGTTTTTATATAGTTTTTATTACTGCGTTTGGTCTGGTCGCACACCCAGTCCGATTTTCGGTTCACGCGTGGAGGTCACATCCGAATTGGTCGCAGATTTCAGTGTAGCGCAGCAATGCGATTTGAGAAGCCTATCCCTCCAGGTGAGGGAAGGGGAGCAGGAGCCTTGTTTGAGACAGTTATTTGTCGTCATAATGACAGATAACGGGGCTGAACCATCAAAGAAAAAAAAGAAAATGCAATGAAGAAAAGCTAAAAGGGAGAGTGGTAGACGGGCGGGAGGGCGTTGCCAAGCAACTTATACACAATTTCACAGGAGTGAACTAGACTGCAGTGTTTACTCCTAAATGAATGAGCGGTACTAAAACAAAGTTTACTTTGCCTCACCATCATCAGATGACCATTATTCATCTGAAATAGTCATTATTTACAACAACATAAACACATTACCTCATCGTGATCCATACTAACTGCCGTCTCTTGTTCATTGGCTTGCTGTGAGGACACGTAATATTTCAGCTCTGTGAGAGTTAGGTGACAATGCATCAACTCATTGCAATCAGGTGTGTGTAGCACTGACTGGCATTAGTTGATGCTGTGTCACTAACCACTCTCACGGAGCCGAAAAGAGTCCGTGCCCACACACTTTCAACACACGGACATGCACTATATTGCTTCCTGATCATTTGAATCTTGCACGCCCAGCATGAGCTAGAAAACAGCTTCACGACAGCTGGCTTCGTAAAAATACTACCGCTTTTGTCCAAAGGGGTCGCCAACGGACAAAGTTACTTGTAGTGGCTTTAAGTAAATTTGAAAAGTATGTTTGAGTAAAATGAACATTTTGGTTTTGATAATAGTAACTACTGACAACATTTCTACCAAATTACCGGTAACAATAAAAAATATTGTCATTTAGAGCATTTTCAACAAGTTATGTAGAGATGAAGGTTGAAGAAAAATCCAGACTGGTCTCCTAATTTTTTCCGGGCTGTATACTTTGTTCTCCCTTTGTGGAAACAATGGGGAAAAAATTATTGTTTCTGGGACCTTACCTTTAAATCATTCATATATGTTCTTTTCGGCCCCTTGTAGTGAGGCAATTTCCTCTGTTTGTTGAATGTTGCCGCCATGTGTCTGCTTTGTCTTTCTTTCATTTCTTTCCATTCTTTCTTGCCTTATCCCATTGCTGCATTTAACAACTAGAACAGCTGGTCATCATTCTGTGATTGTTCCATGTGTGTGATCTCTTTGATGTTACACCACTGGCTCTCCCTGTGTGTGTGGTTGTGATTGCATCATTGTGTTAACCTTTAACTTGCACCATCTCTTCCTCAGTGCTCTCATGATGTTAGCCAAACAGAGCACATTCAAACCATTCCCCCGTGTTAAATTATAAAGCACGGGGCAAATGTTTTTTTTTTTTTTTACAGTGTCCCCTGGGTTATTTAGAAACCTCTGCTGTATTCAAATGGGCCCAATGAACGGAACATGCTTTTATTAGCATATTGATTTAAATACAAGGTTACTACAAAACAATCTACTTCCCTTTTTACATGGACAATGGTAGCCATAGTTATGTGAATAGAGGAGTGGAGCAACGCTTTGTCCTCTTTGCTATGTCAGGATGTGTGAATAGTATCTGCTATTATTTCATTCATTCACACCAAGGGTTAAGCCTTAAGATGATTAAAAAGACTTAATTGGTTTTAAGGGGTTCATAATGCTTTCTGCCCTGACTTACCCAAATGGTTCATTAAGCCAAAACTAGTTTGCCAGATTCCCCTTACCGTCCATCAGTCAGGCTACATAAAAGCAACAGCTAAATGTGTTGATATGCAGAATTTAGTCTGTAAATTTATTTTTCTCTGCATGTTTTTGCAAAAGTTTATTTCAAGTGGTTTGATATTTCTAAATATTTAAATGTCTATGTGAAAACAACTCGAAAGGGGGTCACTTGGGTCGTGTTCACTCCTAATAGTCTGCTTCCTTGGTGCACAGAAGTTGAGAGCGGATACATTGTTTTGTCTTTTTAGATGGTTTGGATTGAGTTGCCTGTTCGGGCAAGCGGGTTGTCATAGTTACTGGCCCGACGTGACGTTGTGAGGCAAAGAATCATCCAATATGAACTTCATTTCCAGGATACAGGGCTGGACATAACTATATGTAATAGCAACCTTTCTTTTTTTTTAAGATATTTTTTTGGCATTTTTATGCTTTATTGATAGTATAGAGACAGAGTTGAAATAGGGCAGAGAGGGGAGTGACATGCAGAGAATGACCACGGGCTGGAATCGAACCCGGGTCCGCTGCCGGCCGAGGCCCATGGGGGGACGCCCTACCAACTGAGCTAAGGGCGCCCCATAGCAACCTTTCTTTAATAGCGCGAGGGGTCTTGGTTAACTTTGTTCCATTAACCTGAGGTTTGACTGGGGTTTGGTGAAGCCTGGGTTGTGATCATTAAATGTTGCGTTGAGAGTTGGTTTGTGTCATGGGATACATCTTTTATTGCAGGTTGCTTGTATGTTGCAAGTGGAATACAACACTCCCATTTTATCATTTGATCTGAATGTTTTAAATTGTTGTTGTCTGTGTGTGTGTGTGTGTGTAAACTTGTTATGTATTTTCATCGTATATTGTGTATCTGTACAAACTCGACGTCATGTAAAAGAGGGTCACCCTCAATTGATCTTCGAGGTTAAATAAAGGTTACAATACAATACAATCATACCCCACTCTACTCTAAGCGTTACTAGCCACACAGCAACAATTGCAAAGTGACAGCAGTTAGCGTCCCATAAAGTTAAGCTTTACAAGCTGCTTTAATTTGAAGACAATTTAATCAGGATAACAAATGGAGTCAGTCTATGCCGTTCTTAGCCAGCACAATGTAAGGGTATGAATGTAAAACTATCAAACTACTCCTGATCTCATCTTGTTTCAAGGTGAAAACAAAACTTTCCGTGAGTTCTCATCAGGAATGAGCTCACACCGTCTACAGGATAAAAGTACTTCATCTGTTCATTGAGTTGGACTTTGTTGGATTCATTACAGTTAATTGGCTGTTTAGTGGGACACTACCGAACAGTCGAGTGTGGGAGCTACAGTGGTAGAATTAGCATCAGAGTGGGCTGAATTATGCATGGAGGTTAAAGCTTTCTGAAAGCTTCTCCTTATGATTTATTAATGTCTGCTTGCAGATAGCAATGGATTAGGGACTGCGTCAGGGATACCAAAACGATGACACATTCACAATGGTCACGGCGGAGTTATGCTACGGAACCGGATGAAAAATCAAAGACAAAAATTATGATATTATTCTAATGGACTTCAAACACTTGTGAAACAGTGGGTGCTCACAGAATTTAAAGGTTCCATGAATTGTGCATGAGACGGACTCAAAAAACTGTTGGAAGACAAATGCCTTCCCGCGAACAGCTCTGTAGAGGCAGAGCCGAGGCTAACTGCTATACAGTGTATGGCACCGCTTGATCTACCATCTTCATTGATTGGCCTGCTAGTTAAATAGCACAGCATGGTTCAAAAGCAGAAAAGCATGTTGTGGAATTCAAATGATCATTTAGTTTTCACTTGAAAAAGCTTTTTTTGTGTTGTAACTATTCACTAAAATCAAAGGCTGCTCAGATTGTAACATCACTTCACACAGGGAACCATCCATAATCAGTAGGCAGTGGTTATGGGCACGGCATGACAAGCTGGTAATAACTTCATCTGGCTAGCATGCATGCTGTATGTTAAATAAATTTTTTAAATGTTTGGAAATGCGGAATTATAACTATATTACATTATCATTTTAAAACACAGCCTTAATCTGCAGCCAAAATTGAAAATGTTCTAATCCTACACAGAGGGCCTTCATGATCTACTTTTTAATCCTTGTTTTCTTATTTCAAATAGCCAATGAAGGAACTACTTTATACAGATGACAGCTTTAAGTGTGTGTGTGTGTGTGTGTGTGTGTGTGTGTGTGTGTGTGTGTGTGTGTGTGTGTGTGTGTGTGTGTGTGTGTGTGTGTGTGTGCTCAGACAGATCTCAGAACTGGCCATGAACCTCATTTTGTTGTTATTCTCTAATCTTGTTAGCCTATTTATTAATCATTGTCTATGAACCCAATTACAAAATGGGACATTGTCGAATTCTGCAGATGCGTCTTTCCCTCATTTTGGGCTCCTTCAGGGGAAATTTGCATCAGCGCCCACTCATTGACTTTGTAATGCGATTGCACCACGTCTAAAATGTTTTGTCAGATCAATGTTCAAGACAACAGTAGGGGTCTGCAGATACGTCCTTATCTGTATCTGTTCAATTTATACCAGAGTTGTTTTTATTGTTGCAACATTTACCAAACGGATCACAGTTGATTGTATTATCACTTTAGTCTATACATAGCACTACATAGTTCAGGGAGATGCTTCACTGATTGGTTGTTTTATACAATGTGCGTTACACTGTACACAGTTTACATCAATAAACTGTTAGTTAAAGGTGCTTTGAGCGAAATGGTCCTTTTAGCTAACTTCCTGTCACTGACTGCAGTTAGCAGTCCCCTCCCTCGTCCCCACGTCACCACAGTAATGCACTGCAGTCTTCAAGCAGCGAGTTATCTAGCATCATCTCAGATCCATAAGTGTGATAAAACATGATAACAACCATCAAAACAGACATTGAGAAGGATTTTTGGCTGCTCTGCCATTGTAGGCGCATACACATTCACCCATCTGTCGCTCTGCACGTGCACCAGCAGTGAAACGGGTGCCGGTTTGTAGCATTCTCTCTTCTGATTTGTTTATCAGTAGTGGGATCCCCGAAAAGTTTATTTGCCGATTACATGCAGAGCGAGTGACTGAGAGACCGGAGTTATGAAACACACACAATATATAAGTGATCACTGTATGAATATAGAGCGATTTAACACTTATATTAACATAAATATATCGCTCACTTCACATTTAATGCTTGGCAAATGCATACCAAACATTAATTCATCATTAAATAACCATTATTAAATTTAAACATTAACTAACCATTAATAAATCAATTCAATTCAATTCAGTTTATTTAAGAAGGGGACAGTGCAAATTAATAAAACACATGATCATACATGGGTTAACAATGCCAGAATAAGCCAAAAGGCTATTTTTCATCTGTAGTCCCCTTTCATTGATGTTAAAAGAAAATACAATTAAACAAGATTAAAAAAAACTACAAAAACAGGACGGAACCCCACAGCACAAAACAGGGCCTCACAGAACAAACAGAACTAACTAAGGTAAAACAACAGAACACTAAGCATTAACAGTTAGTTAAAGCTTAATAACCGTCAATGGCATAAACTAAGCATTCATTTAATTTCATTAACGTATTGGAAAGTGATACCCAATGTGCACCATGACTTGTGTTTTTAATCACGGTGCTAGTACACTTAGTACAGTTAGTAACTGAGCGTCCAGGAACCCCTCACATACATCTAACGTTCTGCTATAATCCTGTTACTGTCACACACAGCTAAACCTGCCACCTGTGTGTAATACATGATCCTATTATCTCTCCTGTACAATCTAAACAGCAGTCGGAGCTGTCTGACATCAGGTTAGAGAGTATAGACAGCGACGTGCCCTGTTTGAAATTTTCTGTCATACTTTGAATTTGCTGAACTTTGCCATCCAGCCTATTTCACGGCTGATCCATCATGCATGTCAAGTGTGTCTGCTTAACCCACTGAAGAACACAGTTGGCCCTTCATTATACCACTTCTTGTCTCCCCAGAATGCTTTGCTCTTCAGTTTTTTATTTTTTGCTGTGAGTTCGGTGTATTAGGGTTTGTGTGTGTGTATGTGGGGTGGTCGGTGGATGTTACATGTGCAGCGGAGCTTCAAATTGTCTCTCCTTGCCTCGTGTCAGGTGCCGTGCTTTCTGGGGTTATAGACATGCAAATAACACAGGGTGGTTGAGTGGGTGTGTGTGCTTATATTTCCAGGGAAAACATGGCATCCCGGCACTCGGTCAATAACATTATGGAAATTGGCTGTGGATTGTGTGGGGTCTCACTGTTTGAGTTGGATAACAAGGCAGTCCAATGAGCTGTTAGCGTGGCGACAGTGACAGAATGAGCTGTTTGTATTGTCACACATTGTATCACAGTGCAGAGGTAGAGAGAGGGAGATATTGTAGGGGCCCCTTTGACAATCCAAAAAAAATCGCCCCATATGTTGCTAAATTAAAGTGTTTCTAGACGCATATAGAACAAACATTGTCCATTCCGCTGTCTTCATTCAAATGAAAGATGTTTTATTATCTAACGAAGGTCAAAGCAAACAAGTTAGTGAGTAACAATATGCTTCAACCTCTGTCTGCACGGTCAAAGACTGTTTGCCCCCTTCAAAAATAGCAACATCTGCTGCCATTAAGGCAGGATAGAAAGTGACGTCACATCGACAAAGCCTCCGTATGAAAACAGACAGGGATGCGACAGATATAAAAGCAAGAGGCAAGATCAAGGCGCAATGATATGATGAAAATAAATAAGTAAAAGTATGTTCCAAGTGTATGCCTACTAGCCTGGTCCTACCAGACCATCGTACGTAATTTAATTTGTACAGAAGGTCTGGGATCGCTCAGTTGACAAACGTTAACTCACTTGAAGGCGGGTGTCTGTTGAAGTTTAAAACTATTGAATCTGCCCAGTGCCACTCTGGATCCGCCAACCAATCGCATAACGTTTGGTCGTGACGAATGCCATGCGCCGGCTTCTGACTACAACTGAAATTCAACATCAATGTTCTCAGCCACATCCTCTGTTCGCTGATTGGACCGCCAAAAATCTGTTGGAGGAAACCCACTAATATACCGCAGACCAAGACTGACTACTGAAGGGAAATGACATTTGAGGGGAAGTACGTAGGCAGGCGGTGCCAGGCTATATGCCTACTGCATCCTAACTAGATTATTTGATGGTCAGATGCAGTATGTAGAATAGAAAAAAAAGAAGAGTATGAGATTTGGAACGCAGGGATTGTGTTACCTCAAGCTCATTTCACTCCTTTTCAAATAAATCTTAAAGTTGTGTTCATAAAGACTGGAAATAATTGCTTTACATTGTTAATATTGACTTCTGCAATCTAATAGTACATTCGATTTGATTTGGATTAAAATATGCAATTAATTGTGATTAAAAATATAATCGTTTGACAGCCCTGTATTTTTAAACTGTCAAAGTATCCGTTTGTCTAGTCTAGTTGAATTGCTTTTTTAAAAAACCATAGCGTATCATGCTGTGGTGTAAATCTACTGAATGATTGCATAATTGAGTTCTCTCAACTCCTGTTCCCTGCTCACTCGAGCGTGTATGCACTTCACTGAAGCATCTCAGGCTCAATTGAAGGGACAGTGTAAATGGTGTTTACACAGCCCAGCCTCGATCTTGTTGATTTTCAGATTTAACGGGGTGACAAATTGAGATATGGCTCACGTGAAACGTGTTTGCTTAATTGCATTGGCTTGATTATTGCCATTCTCCAGACAATTTCAACACTCGGAGACTTTTTTTTTGTGTGTGCCATTTCGATATGCATGCGTGAAAGAATTGAGTCCAGAGGGAAATTTGAACATCTGTGTCTCACTATGCCCAGGAGAGAGCTGGAAATAGATGCACTGCCTATAAGGAATCTTCTTCAGCAGCTAGAATATCAACAGAAACAAATAAATAGATAACATATGGTTAACCTGGCCATTACTTGTGCTTTTGTAGAGTTGCAGCCTGCACTCATTATTCTAAAACTGTTGTCCTTAATGATGTCGTCCTTAATGGGAGAACGCATTTAGAAAAATAAAACATACCCATAATGTGATGAAGGCTTATTAAAAGCCTTACAATTGGCTATGTTGATTACATTTTGATTCCTGGGGCCTATTGCATAAAAGTGGAATAAAGACATCCAGGATGATTGATAAAGCCAGCCTTGACAAAGTCTAGCCTGGGCACTTTGGATTAGTCAGTTGCATAAACGCCAATCCAGGATGTAAAGGAGCCGCTTTGTCAAGCCAGGTGTAAGTCATTCTGTTAAGTGCCAGCCCACAGCTTTCAGAAGTAGACCCAGAGATCGAACACAGATTTACTGATGTAAAAATGTAAAAGACGGCCCATTTTCCCACAATGCCTTGCTAGTTTAAACCGTAAGTCAGGGGGCAGTTCATTTTATACAGGCGATGTCATCTCTGCCAACTAATCTTGATGTCCCTGCATTGTTTTATGATAAAATAGTTGACAGTGAGCAGTCTGCAGGTGCATTTAAAAAATAGAATATCATGGAAAGTCCATTCAAAAAGTGAAACTTTCATTACACAAAGTGAAATATGTCAGGCCTTCTTTTTGGATGGTAAATGGTAAATGGACCTGACTTATATAGCGCTTTTCTAGCCGAATTTCTCAGCCCCAAAGCGCTTTACATATTTTACCACATTCACCCATTCATACACACACTCATACACCGATGGCAGTATGAGTGTTGCTCCCTGAACCATCGGGAGCAATTTGGGGTTCAGTGTCTCTTTGCCCAGGGACACTTCGACATGTGGCGGGTAGGCGGGGAATCGAACCTCCGACCCTGCACTCCAGAGGCAATCTTCCTACCCACTTCGCCACTGCCGCCCTGGATGATTGTTTATTCTAGATTAATTTCACTTAATGTGTAATGAATCTAGAACATATTTAAGTTTCACTTTTTGAATTAAATTACAGAAAAAAGGAAACTTTCATAGATATTTAATTTTGTTTTAGATGCACCTCGATATAGTTATAAGTACAAAGTGAATTTATTTGACCCACATTTGCAACGTCATCTACCATCGATAATCAATTGTATAAATATAGCCCGCAATATGAACAGACTATCACAGTATAAATAAATATATAAATTATTATAATTTATATAATTTCATCTTAATGTAATTATAATTAAGTTAATTATAAATGGTTCAGGTTAAATAATAAAAAAGAAGAACTATTTAACTAAATGACAATGCAGTCTTTTATATGGTACTTTAAAACAGGTTATTGAAACTTAAGCATTACACAGAAGATCATGGAATAACTGTTAAACACCTTCAGCTGACAGCTGACTGAGCCAGTCAGGCAACAGAATAAGTTTATCTCCAGGGTAACTTATGTCCCTCCGCTTTTATGCAACCGGATCATGGCTAACGCAAGCCAGGATAACCGAAAAATCCTAGGTTAATCCCTTATCCTAGTTTTATGCAATAGGCCCCTGGTTTGGTTGCTTTAAAACTTATCTTTTTACTCTGCTAATACTATTTACTCTGGTTATGTTTCTATACTTAATGGAAAGATTAAGGATCAAAGAGCAGGTTTACCCTTAACACTTTACAATAAGGGTACATTCATTAACTGTTATTGGGCTATTTGCACTGAATTGGAAATTATGATATTTAAAAATAAAATAAAAACGCTGAATTACAACTGTGTGAGAATGTGTGTGATAAGAGCATTAAAATGAGAAAAATAATGGGGCAAAAAGAAATCAAGGGACATTTAGAAAAAAATAAAATTTGCGAATAATTGGGATTAATCGCGAGTTAACTATGACATTAATGCGATTAATCTCGATTAAATATTTGAATCGTTTGACAGCACTAGTAGAAAGAGAACGCTGGCGGTGTTAATGGAAGAAAAAGCAGAGCATATAGTCGACACTTTTTTGACATTTTCACTTTGGTGTTTTGACACTGCCATGAGTAATGTTAATGTCAGAATGTGTGTTGTTATCAACTCCAGACAATCTCACAGGAGGCTGAGCTGTAAAAACATGGTTGATTTGATCGATCTGGAAAACAAAGTCCTGCTTGTTTGTCCCAGTATTGAATAAAAAGAGCAATGGGACAGAATGATGCAAGAAGAGATGACATGAATACATAAACAATGGATGGGATTTTCTACTTGACATTCTCTGAATTTCTCACTTGAGACGTTTGTTTTGGGTTTTGTGTCCAGCAGCCTGTAACAAGTCTGTTTTGTGTTTGTTTTTACTTCATTGGGCTTTAGTCTTCTCTCCCCACGCAGTAAGCTAGATTGAATTGCAAAAGGCATTGAGGCAGTATTAGTAACCAAACCCCTCTATCTATCGCAGCAGTTTTTCTCTTCTGTCCAATTAAGCTGCATCCCATTTGCGCTTCTCTCCCCGGTCTCTATCCTTTCTGGCCCTTGCTCCCTGCAGCTCATTTGGGATGTGAAAGACACTTGCGCCTGGCCAAATGCTAAAGTGTTTAACCCAACAAGCATGTGTAGTGACTGCGAACCCCCCCCCCCCCCTCTCCCCCACCATCCCCCCTCACACACACATCCCCCCCCCCCACCCCACAAACATATAAATTCCTATATGAGTGATCAATGTGGTAATAATGATTCTTGGCTTTGATTCCATCAGCCAACAACTGACTCTACAGACAAACAATTACGGAATACTGTATATCTTCAAGCCAAAATCATTAAAGAAAGAAAAAAAATTGTAAGCTGTATGCTGCCAATTCTAAATATCATCAATGTTTTAAAATCCCACATCATGTAAGGATGTGCTAACGTAATCCCATGTGTACTGGATAACAAGTACGGCTGAGTCTGATGGAAATGTCTTTATTTACTGAAGTCATGTACCAAAGTATTTTAAACTGTTGACACCATTTAAGAAGCACATCTAATCACCAAAGTTCCTTTGACTCCTGAGAAAGAAAAAAAAAATGTTGCTGCAACCCATTCAATAGTTGTGGAGATATTTCACTCCAAACCACAAACGTCAACCTCATGTTGGACACGTAATCCTTGGAAAATGTTAGTTATAATAAATGCGAAAATCAAGTGTATATGAAGATCTTGTTTGGACTCTTTTTGATGGAAGTGAGATAACTCTGAGAACAGAAAAAAATACATTTAGTTGAGACTTAGATTTTGATCACTGAGACAAATTCCAGATATAAAGCATGCTTATTTATAAGCCAATCAAGTGTTTTGTAGGATCCCACAGTTATCTCATGAGATGTTTATTTCAGACAAGTAAAGATCAGTGCAGTGTGAGAGAAAAAAATATATGTTTAAGACCTTAGGTTAGGCTCAGGCTGAGACAAGGAGTGGGTTATTTCTCAGGAGATACATTCAAGAAGTATGAGAAAATAGCCAACATCTCCTTTTGATCTTTAATTGAGCTGAAGTATGTCTAGGAGAAAAACGCTGGACAAAGAAGAGATCTTATTTTGAATCCGCCTTTCCTCTGGGCGGAAACGTGAATGTCTTTACGACCAGTTCCTCTGCTAGATGTTGTGATATTTTGAAGGGGAAGTGCATACTTTCACCTGCTTGTGACATTAGAAGAAAAGTCATGGGATCACCAAAGTAATTAGGATTTATCCTCTATGGATCATGGTGGTGGACCTTACCAAAATATAATTTCCATCTGACATTTCCATTGCTAGAGCCAAGGCTAAAACTTCATATAGTGCAAATAATGGTTTTCAAAACACGTTTTTCAAAGAAATATAAATGCAATCCGTATCATGTTCCCTGGTCCAGTCTAGGAAATGTTACATACACACACAGACAGACAGAGAGATGGGCAATGTCAGGTTAGGTTGAATCTTAAACAAACTGATTGGGATTAGGTGGATCCGTGACTATATATGTAAGTGAAATTCAATAGCTCATTTATTAAAACACAAGAGTTTCTATAAAGAATCTGACTCAGGCAGTTTCAAAGTCTGGTAGATTTTTACTTGCCAGCAAAGCAAGGAGTCAATTCATCAGATTAAGAATAGAATGTCTTATCAATAAAGCATAAAAATGCCAAAAAAAACATACCTTAAAAGAATAGAATGTATGGTGCACAACTATCCCCTTAAGTTTAATTGTATCATTATTATGGGCCAGGACCAGGCTCCTCCCACTGAGATTGGAGAAAGTCCAGACCGACCTGTTGGAAAGAAACAAATGTGAAACCTGCACAAGATCAGGCTAGCTTTTCATGAACCCAGAAGAAAAAATGAAGAACTCAAACAATCATCAATATAGGGACTGCATGGGCCAGGCCATACTGATGTGGCGCACACAACCTCAGCAAGGAGGCCGGTTGGTTCAGCAGTTAGTCTGCTTGAATTCAGACGCAAAATGGCTCTAGGCTGATCCTTTACAGCCAAATACACACACACACACACACACACACACACAGATGCTCCAGTCTCCTCTGGTAGGACACTTAACCTCAAACCGCAACCACAGCGAGGACAGGGACATGATGTGTCTGACTCATGTTCCTGCTCTGTCAGTTTCATCTATATTCTTTATCGCTCTCGACCCCTCTCTCTCTCTCTCTCTCTCTCTCTCTCTCTCTCTCTCTCTCTCTCTCTCTCTCTCTCTCTCTATCTATCTCTCTCTCGCTCTCTCCTCATAAGCAGCTTTAGCTGCACCACTCTGAGTTGAAGCCACTAGATGTCTTCCCTCCGGCTTACACGCCAGCCGACATGGGTCACACTCTTTAACTGTGAGCCTGGCTGCCTATATGGCTAAACAAACTGTACAGTAGCCATGTAGCCTTTTCTGCAGGGATTAAGGCCTTACTCCATAACTTTAACACAGTGGTGCCCTCTTCAATCAATCAGCATTACACCACTGATTGATTGGTGTTTATACTTTAATCTACGCAACATAAAATAAATACATGATTTAAACTACAGTGCATAAATACAATCACACTCAGCCTCTTATGGTCCCTTTGGATTGCTATGAATATAAAAATAATATGAATGTATTTTAAAACTTTTTTTATATATACGTATATATGTATTTTTCAACATAAATCCTTCCTACAGAAAAACATGTAATCTTAATTTGAATGATTTTAAAACCTTTAAATACCAGCTGGTTTACATGATGTCACTGTTTTTTGTAATCAAAAACACAAACAATTGATTAAAAGCAATATACTTAGTGCAAATTTGACATTAAAGCCACTACGAAGATGGCACGTTGGCATCCCCTTTGGACAAAAGCGGTAGTATTTTTACGACGCCCGCTGTCGCAAAGCTGTTTTCTAGCTCGTGCAAGGCGTGCGAGTGTGGACTGAGAAGGGCACAATATAGTGCATGTCCGTGTGTTGAAAGTGTGAGGGCTCTTTTCGGCTCCGTAAGAGTGGTTTTGACACTGCATCAACTAATGCCAGTCACTGCCACACACACCTGATTGCAATGAGTTGATGCAGCAGTGTCACCTCTCTCACGGAGCTGAAAGACGTGTCCTCACAGAAAGCGAATGAACGAGAGACGGCAGTTAGTATGGATCACGATGGAAATTTTAATGTACTATTTATTAGCTTTTCTTCATTGCATTTTCTTTTTTTTCTTTGATGGTTCAGCCCCGTTATCAGTCATTATGACGACATATAACTGTCTCAAACAAGGCTCCCACTCCCCTTCCCTCACCTGGAGGGATAGGCTTCTCAAATCACGTTGCTGCGCCACACTGAAATCTGCGACCAATACGGATATGTGACCATAGAGCCTGCACGAGCGAACCGAAAATCGGACTGGGTGTGCGACCAGACAAATGCAGTAATACAAACTATATAAAAATGTCTTTCTTTGCACTGATGGTCTCGTTTGCTGTTAAAGGTAATTTATGATTATCAGAGGAAACCTGAGGCAGTTTAAAAGATATTTAAATGTTACTCGTAGCCGCTTTAACAGATTGTGGTAAATGTCAATAAATAGCAATAATATTGTTAATGGCCCTTAATGCATTTTTATTTTTTTGTAGTTTATGGTCCCTTAAAGCAGTTCGGATGGATGTGAGTTTGAGCATTTCAGCACAATCATAATATCCCGCCTTCCTCCAATGCAGCCCCACCCCCCATTCCTATCCCCGTTTTTTTTGTTTTGTTTTTGAAGAAACTTAATTTAGGCTACACAAGCAGACTTACTTGCTTAATACTGTCTCCGTGCACAAAGTGAGTTATATTGTGGCTGAAGAAACTAGTGGCTGTAGTAGGCTACCGGTACCGCGCTGATCTGCTTGTATCACTGGTTTCACTTCAGATATGTCGGCCAGAACACCACTTATGCTTATAATGAGACTAGGAGAGGAGGAGTAGGGTTTTATCCGCTCTTTATTTTCCTTCTTTCACAGGCACAGCCGCATATAGATCGCGGAAAAAGAACAAAGGCTTAAACTCCGCTCGTGAGGAGACGTTTGAACAGCTGTTGCGACTCGCGAATCGCAGCCGCTAATAACATGCACAAACTATAACTTATAACAGCGATCGGGACTACATGTACATACTCACACACGGGTGATTCACATTTACACTAAGATAAACACGAATGATGGCTTACTGTGGCAACTTGCTCACACACATCTCACCGAGGGAGAAGCGAAAGGAAACTTACTGAACTGGCTCTCTGGCCGACTGACGTCACGGCCCAACACTAAACAAAACACAGCTTAACACACTGTAAGAAATAACAAGAAATAACAACACTGTAACCTTTTCTACAATGGTCGCTACTCGCTAGGCTACTGTCTGCCGTGGAATCAAAACAAACCCTTTCGTTGAGGACGCGCGTGCACGAATGCGCGGTACACAAGCAGACGGCAAACAGACAGGTCTGTCGGCCAATTAAATCGTTCGGTCCAACGATTTGATTGGTTGTAGTTTTCACCTAATATTATGAGACTGAAATAATTGTTTCTTTTTATTCCTGGTGGGTCTACCATGCATTTTAGAGTGTAAAAACCTTATTTATACCATTTTAAAGTCATTTAAAATAAGTGTAAACACTCTACAAAGGTAAGAATAGCTTTAAGATTGCTATGACTATAAAAATAATATGAATACATTTAAAAAAAAAAAATTAAATTAAATTATTTTTCAACTTCAGAATCTGATTCTGATTCTGAGATACTGAGCTTGTTAAAGGAATACTTCACCCATACGGAACAGGCGTTCTATCATTACAAAATCACTATTATAATATGATTAATGAGGTTTTTCTTCCCTCTGTCTTCCCTCAGTCTTCCCTTGGCCCAGCTGTCCTGTTAATCCTAGTCCTTACTGTGATGTCACAGTAAGGAAAATGTAGGGTTTGACAGTGAGACCATAAAACACTCTTTCTGCCTTTTCTCAGGCTAGGATGAACTAATTTCAATTTTTTTTGCACACTTATACTAAATAGGATCTCAGAATTCAATACACCTTCATATTCCCACCGGTGAAGTAGGTCTTTAAGCCCAATACGATGCACTTTCTCACATTTAAGGTGAATTAGATTAGGTCAAGTGTCTAAGGATGGATGCTAACATTATCTGGTTTCTAACTCTTTTGCCTAAAGTTTAGCTAACAAGCTAACGTTAGCTAGCTGCTGATAGCCATGGAACTATGTGCCTAGTTGACTGCTGTTAGCCCACCCTGTTTATTTACGATGTATAGTGTCATAATAGTTAACACTGCTGCTGCATCATGAGTAGTGAGTCCTACAAAAAAACACTCCAAAAGGTGATACGTTTTCAATGTGCAGGAAGTTTTGAACAATAAAGTAGAATAACTGTTTGAATGCAATACAGAATGCCTCAGTGCCTTACTGATTTATATTCCATTAGATTTGCGTCAATGGGAGCTAGTTGTCTTTTCCTTAACATGTCCACCATAAATAAATACAGAAACACAATACTGATAAAGAACAGATGCAAAATAGTTTGAACTCAATCTTTCTGAGGGACTACCCCCAGACCCCCCTTTTTAATGTCTCCCCCCCCAATGTTGAAATGAAACCTAGCCCTTCATTAATTAATTAAAATCTGTTAATTACACATTACCGGATGCAGACCAATACATGTAAACTGTAAAGACGCAACCTGGCTATTGAAATGATTTCAGTGTTTTCAATTGTTTTCCTTCGGCGGCCCTCGGTCCAATGTTGGGTTCCTAAATTGGCCCTCAGCTATCAAAAGTTTGAGAACCCCTGATTTAAGATATATTAATTATTAAAGATAAAATGCTCTCTCTGTGTTCCTTTTAATGGCTTCCGTATATCGGCAACTAGTGTAGCACTCCCGCTAGACAACAGCGTCAAACTCCTCCCACGCACACATGGCACGCGTCGTTTACGATGTTGGTCGGCACCAAATTGCACCATTTTGAAAGGACACGTTTCGGCTTCCTGGGCTTGGCACCGCCCAAGACGTTTGTGATTGGTTTAAAGACATGAAAACAGGCCAGCCCAGTTTTCCCCACTATACTCAAAACAAAATAGCTACACTACTAGCTGTAGCTTGGTCTGGCTGTGCGAGAATAGTTAACACGGGCACCGGTCAGATTATTTAGATTTTCAGATTATGTATTGTATATTTTAGCAGAGAAAAGCTGCCATCTGATGGTAAAAAAAAATTATAAAAATATAAAAGGCGAGACTACTGCTGCATCGCTGCCAAAATGGTGTTTGGACGGCTTTTAACATCACGGGTAAAAAGCTGCAAGCAGGAAACTCGACCAATAAGAATTCTTCAGCACTGAAGCCCACTGGAACCCAAAGGTTCCTTAAAGAGGACCTATGATACTTTTCGACTTTTATGACCTATAAACGTTGTTATGATTTATAGTCATGTTTAACAATACTTTTGTGATGTGATTCGTGTCAGGTTGCTCTATAGCAGTTTTTAACAAGAAATTAAGACCAGAAAAGTAGTATAATAGGATCTCTTTAACCTTTGCAAAGTCCTGACCCCCGAGCAGGGTCTTTTTCTGGGGTGATCAGTCCGGGGAACTACAGATGAGACCCTAGTTCCTGCGGTGGAAACTTGGCTTTTTAATTTGTTTGTCTGTTTTTAAGATTATGCAATACAATGGAGATAAATGGAATATTTAAATAGATTGTTCACACCACATCACAGATAAGCTGTGAACATCATTAGAATTAGTTGTAATACATTTGTTAAGATCAAATGCATTCCAGCCAAAAGTAACTTCAGAAATCATACGAAACCTTGAATGAATGTTTCATGGTCAGTATACAGTCTTCTCCTCCAGCTACCGTTTGAGAAGCAGTTGATTTGGGCGTGAGCCAGGTTATTTGAATTTTTTTCAAATCATTATGAATTTATATATATATATATACAGTATATATAAACACAACATGTCAGACTTTATAGGGAAATAACAATAAAGCCCTGGACTAATCCACTGACTGACCAAGGAATTACTGAAAACTAATTAGGAACATCCTCATAAAATTGCATCATAAAGGAAAATACCATAAACCAAATCTCATGAATAATCATGAGGGCGCGCATGGATGACAGATAAGATGAGTTTTCCCTTGTTTATGAACCGTAGAACAGATTCATAATGTATGGCGTTCTAACAGACGCTTTTTACGCTCTGCTGGATATTACCCATTGAGCATAGACAATTCAGACAAATGGTACACCCAGGTCATACATACTGTATGTTTACTTAGAATTGTGTTCTACATTACAATAGTAAATCAGCAGATGAAATACCAACACCAGTTCGTTTCTTAGGCACATGTATAATTCAGTGCCAAGACTTTTGGCATTTAAATCAGTATTCCCACATATGTTACTACAAATTACCCTGAAAAGTTGTCAGTCTAATTCTGCTTGAACCCTGGCTCTTCTCCTGAGGTTGCAGACTTTACAGCATGCTGCCAAGGCTTGCCACATTCACACACTGTCATGTGGAAGTAATTGGGAGTGGCATAACCTTCGTACTCACATGAATGGCTCTGTGTATACTGTGCGCCTCTGTACACGGCTGTGTGTAACTCAGTAAATCTGAATAATGCAAGCGGTTGACATTTGATGACTTATACCTCGTTATCTTTTTCTCTTGTAAATGGAAAAAGGTAGACCTTTGGCATAACGCTTCTTTTTCACACTTTGCATTTCATGTATTTAGAGTAGGGCTGTCAAACGATTACAATCTTTGATCAGATTAATCACAGGATTCTGTGGATTAATCACGATTAATTTTACCATTCGAAATATGCCCGAAAAATTCAAATTTTCTCTGTATATTGTTGTATGAACGGAAAGATAAAGGACAGAAGGTGGATATGTACATTTAAAATCAGTATTTATTTTTAATAATTGAAAATCCAAATAATGGTTTTAATGCTGAAAATAAATTTAAATCAAACTAAAATATATACCTACCACACCATAATTCAATTTGTCTGTCTCTTTACTATGTCTTTGGGCAAATATGGCATTTATTTGGTGAATCTATAGGTTGTGCATTCTTGAATACAACTTGATTACAGTCCGCGGTGTGTGTGTGTGTGTGTGTGTGTGTGTGTGTGTGTGTGTGTGTGTGTGTGTGTGTGTATGTTTTATGCACAAACACGTCCTAGGGACTATTCATTTGTGCCAGGAAGCCGGCGTTATGTTGATGTCTACTCACACCTCTGAAAACTGCAGACGTTTGTGTCCTCGCGGGCTCTGAACAGAGCAGACAATGTTTCTCCTTCTGTTGCTCCCGACATCAACTGTCACCCGCGGCAGTTGATTTTATATACTATCAATGGCTCCGACACAGACGTGACCGTTAGCAGTTTAAAACACGGCATGGGCTAGCGTGCTGCTATGTTTGGCTGCGCGCAGCTACTGATCCTGGGTCAGCAATAACATTAGAGTGACTGTAGTACAGAGCCGGTGGGATGCACGGGGCGGATCATTCTGCACATGCGTTAATTGCGATAAAAAAATTAATTTTGACAGCCCTAATTTAGAGATTATGATCTCACAGAAGACTGGCATGTTTTTGTTACTCTCTGAAAATGTGTTTTTTTTAACATTGGTTTTGTTATATACTGAGTTAGTGTTGCACCCCGGAACCTTTGTACCGACACCGGTGTACCCCGCCGTGGGGTTATTGTGTTTGCTCCACCTGCATGTCTCATGTACGTTTGGCTATTATGCTGCAAGCATTGGTTTCAGTAAAGACACAAAACTGAGTACAAGTGTGCGTGCATTATTGCCCTCGGGTTACCACACTTTTGGCGACGAGGATTAAAACATCGATGACGAAGTAACGTTAGTGTCGAAGAAGAAGTTCTGTGTGACTTTTAGGTTGCAGCATGGCTACTACCACGGTCGGCACGCTCAGTGAATTCGTCGAGCAGGATGGTGACTGGATTGAATATGTCGAGAGACTGGAGCACTTTTTCCTGGCGAATAACATTAAGGAGGTCGAAAGGAAAAGATCGATTCTCCTCAGTGCGTGCGGTGCCAAGACGTACAAGTTGATACGCAATTTAGCAACGCCACGGAAGCCAGGCGAATTGTCATTCAAGGACTTGGTGAAGCTGGTGCAAGAGCATCACAACCCCAGGCCGTCAGTGATTGTTCAGCGCTTCAAGTTCCACACACATTCACGCAAAGCGGGAGTTTCAGTTGCTGCATTCGTGGCGGAGCTGAGACAACTGTCCGAATATTGTGAGTTTGGACCGGTGCTTGACGACATGCTACGGGACAGGTTAGTCTGTGCTATCAACAATGACAGCATTCAGCGCCGATTGCTAGGTGAAGTCACGCTAACTTTCAAGAAAGCGCTGGAGATTGCTCATGCAATGGAAACGGCAGCTATCAACTCTAAAGACATTCAGGCAGCTAACGCCAGTGTGCCACAGGGCGCCGTTAACCGTCTGTTTAATGAAGGGAGAGGCAAGCCGATGAAGTCAGTTGAGTGTTACCGCTGTGGGGGAGCGCATCTTGCTAATGACTGTGGTTTTAAAGATGCCGCTTGCCATAACTGCCAGAAAAAAGGGCACATAGCCAAGAAGTGCAGAGGTGCTAAAAAGCCATGGAAAAAGGAGTGGGAAGAGTCAAAACCCCAAATGAAAACACATCATGTGCAAAGTGAAGAGCCGGAGGAGCAGTGTTCATTTAACATGTTTAATATGGACCTGAGTGAACCCCGGGCAGACCCGATCTGCGCAACGCTGCAAATAAACGGAAAACAGCTGACGATGGAGGTGGACACAGGTGCCTCAGTTTCGGTGATAAGTCAAACCACCTACTCCAGGTTGTGGTGCTCTGGAAAAGCGCCTGCTTTAAGGAAGACTAACATCAGACTGAGACAATACACCGGTGAGTGCATTCCTCTACTGGGAGCTATAGAAGTAGACGTGATGTATGAAGGCCAGTCAGCTAAAGTGAAGCTGTTAGTGGTAGACGGGGAGGGACCTAGTCTGATTGGAAGGGACCTCCTAAAGAAAATCCGCCTCAATTGGGGGGAAATCATGCACATGAGAGTGGTTGGAGACATCCTATCAAAGTATGCAGACGTTTTTAAGGATGAGCTTGGCACCCTCCGCGGCACAACAGTGAAGTTAACCGTGGACCCCAACGCAAATCCACGTTTTTGTAAACCACGCACGGTGCCATACGCCATGAAGGCTAAGGTGGAAGCAGAGTTGGACAGGCTGCAGCGGTCAGGTGTTATTGAACCTGTGGAGTTCTCTGACTGGGCAGCCCCGATTGTGCCTGTGCTGAAAGAGGATGGTGCGGTGCGGGTATGTGGTGATTACAAAATGACAATTAACCAAGCCTCACAACTTGACACATATCCCCTGCCACGAGTTGAGGATTTGTTCGCCACACTGGCAGGAGGACAAACGTTTACAAAACTGGACATGAGTCACGCGTACCAACAGCTGTTGCTGGATGAGGACTCTAAACAATATGTGACCATCAACACCCACAAGGGACTGTTTAAGTACAACCGCCTGGTTTTCGGCGTCGCGTCCAGCCCAGCCATTTTTAAACGCACCATGGACAACCTCCTGCAGAACATTCCCCATGTCGCTGTCTACCTAGACAACATTTTGGTGACAGGTAGAACAGAAGAGGAGCATCTGCAGAACCTCGACCAGGTGCTAAAGAGAATGAAGGAAGCCGGGCTGCGTTTAAAACGCAGTAAATGTGTTTTCCAGGCTCCAAGTGTCACATACCTGGGTCACAGGATTTCCGCTCAGGGTCTTTCCCCCATGACAGAGAAGGTGGGGCGATAAAGGAAGCTCCTTCTCCAAAGAATGTGGCTGAGCTCAGGTCATTCTTGGACTTAGTGAACTATTACGGGAAGTTCTTGCCTGAGCTCTCCACTGTGCTCGCCCCCCTCTATCAGCTGCTGCACAAAGACTGTTCCTGGAATTGGCAGCAGGCTCAAGAGACAGCTTTCCAGCAGGTAAAAGAACTGTTGCACTCAGCAACACTACTTGTGCACTTTGACCCGGACAAAGACGTTGTCTTATCCTGTGATGCATCGCCCTACGGCGTGGGGGCGGTCCTATCGCACTGTATGGAGGACGGAGATGAAAAACCTATTGGGTACGTGTCTCGCACTCTCACATCAGCAGAAAAGGGTTACTCTCAGCTAGAGAAAGAGGGGCTAGCTGTAGTTTTCGCTGTGAAACGGTTCCACCAGTACCTGTATGGTCGCCCATTTACCATTTTTACCGACCATAAGCCCTTGCTGGGCCTGTTTAGTGAGACTAAGGGTATTTCACCCATGGCGTCAGCAAGAGTGCAGCGCTGGGCATTAACCTTGTCAGCGTATCAGTATCACATTGTGTATAAAGCAGGAAGTGAAAATGCAAATGCAGACGCATTCAGCCGTCTTCCCCTCCCAGAGTCACCAAGCCAAACTAACCTACTTCCAGAGACTGTGTTTTTGTTAGACAGACTGTCTGACTCTCCGGTGACAGCAAAGCAAATCAAACAGTGGACTGAAAGAGACCCGGTGCTGTCACAAGTAAAGAGATGGCTGTTGCAGGGCTGGCCAGTATCAGTTGAGCAGGAGGAGCTCAAGCCCTATGTCAAGCGTCAGCTGGAGCTAAGTGTGCTGGATGGCTGTATCCTCTGGGGCTCCAGGGTGATTATTCCACCTGCGAGACGGGCTCAGATAATGGAAGTGCTGCATGGAGCTCACCCCGGGGTGTCGAGGATGAAGAGCCTCGCCAGGTCGTTTGTGTGGTGGCCTGGGATGGACGGTGCTTTGGAAGAAAAGGTAAAAGCATGTTCACAGTGTCAAAGTAACCAGAAGATGCCCGCACCTGCGCCTCTCCACCCATGGGAGTGGCCGGCACGTCCGTGGTCCAGGCTCCACCTGGATTTCGCTGGTCCGTTAATGGGCCACATGTTCCTGGTGCTGATGGACGCTCATTCAAAGTGGATGGAAGCACACATCATGTCAAATATCACAGCCCCAGTTACCACCGACACGCTCAGAAGCATCTTTGCCACCCACGGGCTACCAGACACGGTTGTCAGTGACAACGGGCCCACTTTCACCAGTGAAGTTTTCAAAGAGTTTGTGGAGAAAAATGGAATCCGACATATCCTGACTGCACCATACCATCCTGCTTCCAACGGTTTTAGCAGAGCGAGCTGTTGAGACACTGAAAGATGGACTGCGGAAAATGACAGGGCACACGCTGGAGACTAAGCTGGCACGTTTCTTATTCCAGTATCGGATTACTCCACACACAACCACTGGTTTGCCTCCAGCAGAGATGTTGCTAGGGAGAAAGCCCAAATCTCATCTGGACCTCCTTCGCCCGGATGTAGGAGCAAAAGTTGCCCGATCACAGGAGAACCAAAAAGTGAGACGGGACCAACATGCAAAGAGCGGCTTTTACAGCAGGGGGACTGTGTGTATGTCAAGAACTTTGCCAGCGGCTCAAAGTGGCTGCCAGGAGTTATTCACCGCCAGTCTGGTCCAGTTTCTTTTGTGGTTGACTTGTTGGATGGCAGGCAGGTTCGCAGGCATCAAGATCACGTGCGTGTCCGCACTGATGCAGAGGAGAAGGGGTCTCAGAGTGTTTCGCACAAGGACGGTGTGAGTAGCTCTATGTACTGTGTTGCACCTGTGTGCATTGATGGACTGTTGCTGCCCCCTGATGGACTGTCTGAGCAAACTGCCTCACCTGCCCCTGCCCCAATTCCTCCCAGTGCAGCACAGTCTGTTACCCAGTCTGTGGACTCTCCTGTTGCACCAAGAAGGTCAGAGAGGCAACACAAGCCTCCAGAGAGACTGAACTGTTAAACTAACAAAAATGTTGTGCATTACCGGATGTTGTTGATTGCCTGTTGTTAGAATTCTAAAGTTGGAATGTGAATTTAAGTTAGTTTTAGTGCAATATAAGTTCGGTACTTTATAAGGGGACATACATGCAATTTCAGTTTGTTTGGGTAACCGTATTATAAGTGTTTACTTAAAGGGGGAGAAGTGTTATATACTGAGTTAGTGTTGCACCCCGGAACCTTTGTACCGACACCGGGTGTACCACCGCCGTGGGGTTATTGTGTTTGCTCCACCTGCATGTCTCATGTACGTTTGGCTATTATGCTGCGAGCATTGGTTTCAGTAAAGACACAAAACTGAGTACAAGTGTGCGTGCATTATTGCCCTCGGGTTACCACAGGTTTTAACATGTTTAAGAGCCACACACACACACACAACACACACACACACACACCACACAGAGGGAGCAGCTGATCAGAGAGAAACGCTTGAAGACTCATGCGCACATTTATTTACCGCAAATTGCAGTCTTTTGGGCAGTTTGACCATGCACAAGCACACATTGCGTTTTTTTGACATACTCAGAAATGTATGCGCTACAAGTCGCTGGCTGTATTAAATCATCTCCGTATGTTCGACACCCCAGGTCTAGTCGGTTGCAAAATGCTGTTTAAGGCCTAACGGAGACTCAATGGCAGTTTTTCTGACATGTTATTCCACAGTCTCAGACATAAGAGCTGAATTCCTTTCAAGCAGATTTACTGTGTATTGGCTACCAGACGACAGCTCCATAGTGGGCCAAACATTCAACCTTACCTTGACATCTACTTATTTGAGGAAAATTGGTAGCTCGAGCGTTGCTGCAGTCTGTTTTTTTCTAAAACATGTAACTGTATAGATGTTTGGTGTAGGCAGCTATCAATGTACCCTCTGACCGCGTCTGTGAAGAATTGCTCCTATGTGTGTGTGTGCACTGGCTAAACCTCTGACTGGTCTCAGAACTCGGCAGAAACTCTAGTTCTTTCTATTATATAATCATGAATTTCTTGGGAAATAAAGTTTAATAAAAATGTATCCAAGGTATCTACAAAAGTTATTCCGTCCCTTAAGGCGAAAACACTGCAGGTAAAAACTTTGTTTGTAAGCAAATAGGTCAAATATATCACAACATGTTCCCTTTTTTCCAGGTCCCAACATGTACATTTAGTGTTTATTTGACTAAAACCTGGGGCCTCTACGAATAGTCAAAATCTCCTACCTGTAAGCCTCCTTTACTATACCGTAACCCTAAACGTCTCGGGGGGTTTAAAGGGGAGATGAAAAGGTGTTCCTTTCAAAACATAGGAAAAGACAGCACTGTTTAAAATGAATTCGACTCCACTTTTCCTAACAGACGTCATTGCGCGACGGCGAGTATTGCTGACTAAGTCTCTAGCGCGAGACTACACTATTTTTTCCGAAAATGGACTACAACAAGCGCTCTTTGATCCATGCATTCTTTTTATATTGATTTAAATCAAGTTGTCGCCAACAGAGTGAAATCACTTTGGCGGACTTGGCCAAGGGAAAATTTAAAAGGCCACTTGAACCCAATTCACATGTAAAAAAGAGGCTACAAAAGTCGGTAAACTCCCTCGGTGGCTTTTGCTTTTAATCTGCCGCCGTAAAGGATCAGGGTACCACATCTCCTTTCCTTTGGTAAAGGTTTGGGCAGATAACCTATGCAAAGGAGGGTTAAAGATCATTGGGGTTTTTTTCTGATCCAAAATTTTACAGTAAAAAACTTCAATTTTTTGTGAGAATGAAAACATTTTTTCATGGGCTTTATCCACATTTTGATTTTTTTTTTTTTAATAATCAAAATGTACGCAACTAGTTTTATATTTGCTACATTTTCATACTTTTTTCCAAAAATCTCATAAAAAAATATAATTTAAAAATTTAAATTATAGTCACACAAAATAATGACCAATGATCACTTTGCCTAACGAACGTGTGGTGGTGTGTTTTATCTGCACCCTCCGCGGCACAACAGTGAAGTTAACCGTGGACCCCAACGCAAATCCACGTTTTTGTAAACCACGCACGGTGCCATACGCCATGAAGGCTAAGGTGGAAGCAGAGTTGGACAGGCTGCAGCGGTCAGGTGTTATTGAACCTGTGGAGTTCTCTGACTGGGCAGCCCCGATTGTGCCTGTGCTGAAAGAGGATGGTGCGGTGCGGGTATGTGGTGATTACAAAATGACAATTAACCAAGCCTCACAACTTGACACATATCCCCTGCCACGAGTTGAGGATTTGTTCGCCACACTGGCAGGAGGACAAACGTTTACAAAACTGGACATGAGTCACGCGTACCAACAGCTGTTGCTGGATGAGGACTCTAAACAATATGTGACCATCAACACCCACAAGGGACTGTTTAAGTACAACCGCCTGGTTTTCGGCGTCGCGTCCAGCCCAGCCATTTTTAAACGCACCATGGACAACCTCCTGCAGAACATTCCCCATGTCGCTGTCTACCTAGACAACATTTTGGTGACAGGTAGAACAGAAGAGGAGCATCTGCAGAACCTCGACCAGGTGCTAAAGAGAATGAAGGAAGCCGGGCTGCGTTTAAAACGCAGTAAATGTGTTTTCCAGGCTCCAAGTGTCACATACCTGGGTCACAGGATTTCCGCTCAGGGTCTTTCCCCCATGACAGAGAAGGTGGGGCGATAAAGGAAGCTCCTTCTCCAAAGAATGTGGCTGAGCTCAGGTCATTCTTGGACTTAGTGAACTATTACGGGAAGTTCTTGCCTGAGCTCTCCACTGTGCTCGCCCCCCTCTATCAGCTGCTGCACAAAGACTGTTCCTGGAATTGGCAGCAGGCTCAAGAGACAGCTTTCCAGCAGGTAAAAGAACTGTTGCACTCAGCAACACTACTTGTGCACTTTGACCCGGACAAAGACGTTGTCTTATCCTGTGATGCATCGCCCTACGGCGTGGGGGCGGTCCTATCGCACTGTATGGAGGACGGAGATGAAAAACCTATTGGGTACGTGTCTCGCACTCTCACATCAGCAGAAAAGGGTTACTCTCAGCTAGAGAAAGAGGGGCTAGCTGTAGTTTTCGCTGTGAAACGGTTCCACCAGTACCTGTATGGTCGCCCATTTACCATTTTTACCGACCATAAGCCCTTGCTGGGCCTGTTTAGTGAGACTAAGGGTATTTCACCCATGGCGTCAGCAAGAGTGCAGCGCTGGGCATTAACCTTGTCAGCGTATCAGTATCACATTGTGTATAAAGCAGGAAGTGAAAATGCAAATGCAGACGCATTCAGCCGTCTTCCCCTCCCAGAGTCACCAAGCCAAACTAAC
Organism: Ammodytes dubius; assembly: GCA_026122265.1. NCBI lineage: Eukaryota > Metazoa > Chordata > Actinopteri > Uranoscopiformes > Ammodytidae > Ammodytes > Ammodytes dubius. The sequence goes on from CM047510.1 coordinate 3,668,276, forward strand.
CTACTTCCAGAGACTGTGTTTTTGTTAGACAGACTGTCTGACTCTCCGGTGACAGCAAAGCAAATCAAACAGTGGACTGAAAGAGACCCGGTGCTGTCACAAGTAAAGAGATGGCTGTTGCAGGGCTGGCCAGTATCAGTTGAGCAGGAGGAGCTCAAGCCCTATGTCAAGCGTCAGCTGGAGCTAAGTGTGCTGGATGGCTGTATCCTCTGGGGCTCCAGGGTGATTATTCCACCTGCGAGACGGGCTCAGATAATGGAAGTGCTGCATGGAGCTCACCCCGGGGTGTCGAGGATGAAGAGCCTCGCCAGGTCGTTTGTGTGGTGGCCTGGGATGGACGGTGCTTTGGAAGAAAAGGTAAAAGCATGTTCACAGTGTCAAAGTAACCAGAAGATGCCCGCACCTGCGCCTCTCCACCCATGGGAGTGGCCGGCACGTCCGTGGTCCAGGCTCCACCTGGATTTCGCTGGTCCGTTAATGGGCCACATGTTCCTGGTGCTGATGGACGCTCATTCAAAGTGGATGGAAGCACACATCATGTCAAATATCACAGCCCCAGTTACCACCGACACGCTCAGAAGCATCTTTGCCACCCACGGGCTACCAGACACGGTTGTCAGTGACAACGGGCCCACTTTCACCAGTGAAGTTTTCAAAGAGTTTGTGGAGAAAAATGGAATCCGACATATCCTGACTGCACCATACCATCCTGCTTCCAACGGTTTAGCAGAGCGAGCTGTTGAGACACTGAAAGATGGACTGCGGAAAATGACAGGGCACACGCTGGAGACTAAGCTGGCACGTTTCTTATTCCAGTATCGGATTACTCCACACACAACCACTGGTTTGCCTCCAGCAGAGATGTTGCTAGGGAGAAAGCCCAAATCTCATCTGGACCTCCTTCGCCCGGATGTAGGAGCAAAAGTTGCCCGATCACAGGAGAACCAAAAAGTGAGACGGGACCAACATGCAAAAGAGCGGCTTTTACAGCAGGGGGACTGTGTGTATGTCAAGAACTTTGCCAGCGGCTCAAAGTGGCTGCCAGGAGTTATTCACCGCCAGTCTGGTCCAGTTTCTTTTGTGGTTGACTTGTTGGATGGCAGGCAGGTTCGCAGGCATCAAGATCACGTGCGTGTCCGCACTGATGCAGAGGAGAAGGGGTCTCAGAGTGTTTCGCACAAGGACGGTGTGAGTAGCTCTATGTACTGTGTTGCACCTGTGTGCATTGATGGACTGTTGCTGCCCCCTGATGGACTGTCTGAGCAAACTGCCTCACCTGCCCCTGCCCCAATTCCTCCCAGTGCAGCACAGTCTGTTACCCAGTCTGTGGACTCTCCTGTTGCACCAAGAAGGTCAGAGAGGCAACACAAGCCTCCAGAGAGACTGAACTGTTAAACTAACAAAAATGTTGTGCATTACCGGATGTTGTTGATTGCCTGTTGTTAGAATTCTAAAGTTGGAATGTGAATTTAAGTTAGTTTTAGTGCAATATAAGTTCGGTACTTTATAAGGGGACATACATGCAATTTCAGTTTGTTTGGGTAACCGTATTATAAGTGTTTACTTAAAGGGGGAGAAGTGTTATATACTGAGTTAGTGTTGCACCCCGGAACCTTTGTACCGACACCGGTGTACCCCGCCGTGGGGTTATTGTGTTTGCTCCACCTGCATGTCTCATGTACGTTTGGCTATTATGCTGCGAGCATTGGTTTCAGTAAAGACACAAAACTGAGTACAAGTGTGCGTGCATTATTGCCCTCGGGTTACCACAGGTTTTAACATGTTTAAGAGCCACACACACACACACACACACACACACACACACACACAGAGGGAGCAGCTGATCAGAGAGAAACGCTTGAAGACTCATGCGCACATTTATTTACCGCAAATTGCAGTCTTTTGGGCAGTTATGACCATGCACAAGCACACATTGCGTTTTTTTGACATACTCAGAAATGTATGCTCTACAAGTCGCTGGCTGTATTAAATCATCTCCGTATGTTCGACACCCCAGGTCTAGTCGGTGCAAAATGCTGTTTAAGGCCTAACGGAGACTCAATGGCAGTTTTTCTGACATGTTATTCCACAGTCTCAGACATAAGACCTGAATTCCTTTCAAGCAGATTTACTGTGTATGGCTACCAGACGACAGCTCCATAGTGGGCCAAACATTCAACCTTACCTTGACATCTACTTATTTGAGGAAAATTGGTAGCTCGAGCGTTGCTGCAGTCTGTTTTTTTCTAAAACAGTGTAACTGTATAGATGTTTGGTGTAGGCAGCTATCAATGTACCCTCTGACCGCGTCTGTGAAGAATTGCTCCTATGTGTGTGTGTGCACTGGCTAAACCTCTGACTGGTCTCAGAACTCGGCAGAAACTCTAGTTCTTTCTATTATATAATCATGAAGTTTCTTGGGAAATAAAGTTTAATAAAAATGTATCCAAGGTATCTACAAAAGTTATTCCGTCCCTTAAGGCGAAACACTGCAGGTAAAAACTTTGTTTGTATAAGCACTGGTCAATATATCACAACATGTCTTCTTTCCAGGTCCAACATGTACATTTAGGTGTTTATTTGACTAAACCTGGGGCCTCTACGAATAGTCAAATCTCCTATCCTGTAAGCCTCCTTTACTATACCGTAACCCTAAACGTCATCGGGGGTTAAGGAGAGATGAAAAGGTGCTTCTTTCAAACATAGGAAAAGACAGCACTGTTTAAAATGAATTCGACTCCACTTTTCCTAACAGACGTCATTGCGCGACGGCGAGTATTGCTGACGTAAGTCTCTAGCGCGAGACTACACTATTTTCCGAAAATGGACTACAACAAGCGCTCTTTTGATCCATGCATTCTTGTTATATTGATTTAAATCAAGTTGTCGCCAACAGAGTGAGAATCACTTTGGTCGGACTTGGCCAAGGGGAATATTTAAGGCCACTTGAATCCCAATTCACATGTGAAAAAAGAGGCTACATAAGTCGGTAAACTCCGTCGGTGGCTTGTTGCTTTCAAATCTTGCCGCCGTAAAGGATCATGGGATACCACTATCTCCTTTCCTTTGGTAAAGGTTGGTCAGGAGTAACCTATGCTAAAGGAGGGTTAAAGGATGCATTGGGGTTCTTTTCTGTATCCAAAATCTGTACAGTAAAAACTTCAATTTGTTGTGAGAATGAAAACATTATTTCATGTGGCTTTATCCACATTTAGATTTTAGTTTTTTTAATAATCAAATGTACGCATACATAGTTATATATTGCTACATTTGCATACTTTTTCCAAACATCTCATAAAAAAATATAATTTTAAAATTGAAATTATAGTCACACAAAAGTAATCCGACTCAATGATCACTTCTGCCTAACTAGAACGTGTGGTGGTGTGTTTATCTGCACAATTCCTGAGTCTTAATGACAGTAAGACAGAAGGTATAGTGTTTGGGCGTGTAGAATGTTATGCCGACTGTATTGCTGCTCTACCCCCATCCCTGGGTTTAAAAAACTGCTCTGTCATTAAGAGCCTTGGTGTCATGTTTGAAAGAGATTTTAAATTTGAAAAGCAAATTGGCTCTGTAGTCAAAGGTGCCTTCTTCCAGCTGAGACTTCTGGCCAAGGTAAAACCTTACCTCTCTCCCAGTGACCTGGGGCCTATTTCAGGTAGCTGGTTTTACATACTCTGGGTTTAATCCTGCGCTCTGAGTTGGTAAACTCAGAGCGCAGGGTTGACGAGCAACTCGGGGTTTTCGGTTTCAGAACAGTGGATCAGCGTTGGGTTTATCAACTCTGAGCATGTTCACTCTGGGTGGAGCGTGTGCATAAAAGCCATCGTCAATGGATCGCTGATAACATGATCACCATGGAAACAGGAGAAACAAATGCGTGATCCTCCCACTTCTCCACTTCTCAAAAAAGAAAAAAAGAAATCTCCGCTCCTCCCACTAGAGTTAGAAATATTAACGAATGATTGTATGGTAGCCTATGGAGAAGAATTAACGGGGATATTGTCACATAACTCTGATCTAATCTCTTCGGCAATTCAGAAAAAACAGAGCAATCATTTCGCTATGAGAAGATAGTCTTTTTTTTAAAGTTACGCATATCAGCAGTAATGTAATTAAAGCTGGCGCGGCACAGCATTTCTGACAGTGTTTTATATTTGCTGTATAATTGTTGGGAAGCTATAGCCTAATAGCCCACTGTGCAGTAAACATACTGTCGCTTCTTTTAAATGGGGAGTGAAAGACATTAACGTCAAGACACATTAGGTGACAGTTTCCATTGAAGAGCCTGATTGATTTATTACCAGATCCATTTTCCTCAAGTGATAACAGTTTAAATTATTATATAATTTTTATATCCATATTAGGCTATTTAACGAGGCTTGTCTGTGACTTTGGGATCGCATAAGTGAACAGTAGCCTAACTATCGCGTCCAGCCACAGCGTTACATGAATCCACCTGACGTAAATCTGTTCAGTGGCACAGACGTTAAAAAACATACAATACAAATAGGTTTATTAATCTGAATGTAGCCTACAGCATGTCACGATGTGTAAGGTGGTCGCCTATATGAACGGACCGAGGGCTGAGAACAAGGCTACTGATCAGATAAATGATCGGTCAAACGTAAAATCATCAGGAAATGATAAAAACATCCCGATGGAGATTTCTATAGAGTGATTTTGCTTCTAACTGTACAGGGACGTGTGTGATAGTGACACTCTTTCTTCAGTCGGAGCTGCAGCGTAAAGTGAAAACATACTCAGGGTAGGTCTAACCACCTATCCAGCAGGTTAGACCCACGGCGTATGTTGCCGCAGTAACTGACTCTCGGTTGCGCTGAACCTGCTACCTGAAACGGAAAACCCAGAGTTTCCACCAACTCAGAGCGAACAAACCCTGGGTTGCCTCAAAACCAGCTACCTGAAACAGGCCCCTGGAGAAGGTTATTCATGCCTTCATTTTCTCAAGACTGGATTATTGCAATTGACTGTATGTAGGTTTAGACCAGCGCTCGCTGCGTCGCCTGCAGCTTGTACAGAACTCAGCTGCTCGTCTTCTGACAGGCACAAAGAAGCGGGAGCACATAACCCCTGTTCTGGCCTCCCTGCACTGGCTTCCGGTCCGCTTCAGAATAGATTTTAAGATCCTGATGTTTGTTTTTAAAGTTTTAAATGTTATGGCCCCCGTGTACTTGGCGGAACTCATACAGGTCCATAGACCAAGCAGAGCTCTGAGGTCTGCAAACAGCTTATCTCTGGATGTGCCAAACAGCAGGCTTAAAACTAAAGGCGATCGTGCATTCTCCGTGGTTGCCCCGAAACTTTGGAACAGCTTACCACACCATATTCGCTCATCTGAGTCTCTGGAAACCTTCAAGTCCACTCTTAAAACTCACCTTTTTTCACAGGCTTTTACGTTTTAATGAATTGTTTTGTGTCATTGCTGTAAGTGTTTTTTAATGTGTGCTGTTTTATTTTAATTTATGTATTTTATGTAAAGCACGTTAGTGAATTTAGGTTCTTATAAGGTGCTATATAAATAAAAGTGACCTTGACCTTGACAATTGCATACCATCTTGAATATAGGGGCAGTACTAAATTTTACTTTGTTTTACATGCCATTCACCTAGCGAAATGTAACTAAGCAAAACTAAAGCTAAAACTTAAGTTTCACATTAAAAGTTAAATTCAATACAAAGCACATATCATATTTCAATCTATTCCATTCAAAGTCTAATTGGGTCCTATGATCGTACTATTTCGAAACATTTATTCATCATACAATTTCCTATTCAAGTGTTCAAGAAGAGTGTGAAACATTGAATTTGTATAATGGTTTCCTCTTATGTTTTTCCTTCCCCCCCCAACTTTCAAACACCTCCTATCTTTCACTGTTTAATGATGAAACACACATCTATTCTTGTCTGATCCTTCCATAGCATTTCTCCTCTGTGAAGAATGAGGGAAAGGAAGCTGTTTAAGACATTTTTAATAAACCACATAGAACAAAATAAAGCAATAATTTGTTTGAGTGAGCTGCCAGTACGGTGCAGCACAGTGCCGAAAGATATACTTCCATACTAACAAGTATTGGGATATTAAGTGTGAGTCACCACGTGTTGATACTTGATACAAAAGCAGCCCAATAATGCCAGATTCTTTAACATAAAAAATGCAGCTAGAGATTTAGCTTATTTTGTTAAATCTGAAAAATTTGCAGAGACATTCAATATATAATAGACAATTTAAAGGAAGCTAATGTCTGAAACAGGGTCTTAGCAAGTGACCTGGAGACGCCTTGTTAAAATGTGTGTGTGTGTGTGTGTGTTTGTGTGTGCACGCACATCACATTAAATTATTTCATTAGCACTGTTCGTTCCGTGTAATTAAGTATGTGTGCATCATGCAGTTAGCTCAGTTTTTTTTTACACACTAACAAACTCATTGCCAACATGTTTTTTGGCACATGCTTGATGGTTTCATGCATGTTTCTACTGCCAAAAATGGCAGTCCCTCACTCCAAAAAAAAACATAATAATAAAAAAATAAATAGGTGGAAGCCAACTTGGTGCTCCTCACTGGGCCCGGCAACACTGTTGTTTTATTAGACTTTGATTGTGTTTTGATATTCCTGAGCTGCTCGAGCGCTGGATCCAGGGAATAACTAATCCTTCTCCTAATGATGATGGCGTTTTAATGAAAGCCTAATGACACTCTTAACACCCTGGTGTACTTACTAACGCAGTCTGCCAAAAAACAGAGTAAGATGAGGAGAGAAAAAGAAGAGGAGACATGGAGTTGGTATAAAGACCAACATGTCGATAGTCATGCATGGACATGTTGGAGTGCAGAGAACTGGCCTACCCTCTTGAACCCTTTCCCAAATCCCACTGGCAATGCTTTCACTCCTGTGTCGTCAAACTTTGTACTATATGTGCACACACACACACACACACACACACACACACACACACACACACACACACACGCACACACACACACACACACACACACACACACACTTTGTGGAAAGCCTGATATTTGGCTCACGATGGAGCCAGACTGCAGCTCATAATGGCTCCTAATGCTTAAAGTGAATGGTTATTAACCACTTAAGGGTAATTATTATCCATTACCGCATGAATGACTGTAATCTGAGATTTGCCCAAAAACATCAAGATCGAAGCATTTTTTCCCGGTGAACTCTAAAAGGGTAGTTTAACAGTTTTCTCCCAATACTTTACACACACACATTTGCACATACTGTCTGTGCTTGTAGAGAGCAATGCTCAAGCAAATGTTTCCGTTTGGAGAACTTTAAATTACTAACTCACAGTCAGTATAGTTTGATATACTGTAGCTATCTGTTGATATACTGTAGCTATCTGTTGAAGAAAAATTTAAATTGAATTGAAAAAGTCACAATGTATACTATACTCACTGGTGCAGATATAGCTAAGGGGAACAAAGTATTGTTGTTGGACTGTGTTGTCCGTTTAATGTTTAGGAAAAGAACATGCACTTTGTTTTGTGTAGGCCTACAGTAACTGATTGGCCCTGTTAGTGTTAATGCCAATCATGAGGATGCAGCAGAGCAGTACGTGTCTCGGCTAATCTATCATTGAGATAATGTTAGGCATGGATGAAGAGAAAAACGTCTTAATAAGGTCAATGTTTTAATAATGACTTTAAAAACGAAGAGCAAAACCCACGGGTCTGAGTGCTGACACAATCATTTTAGCATATAAAAGAACAAAACTCTTATGTTTCCTAAAAAGTTAAGCCTATTTGTTGCATCAGTGGGAACCCCCTAGTCTCCACCAAAAGTCAATCTATGCCGTTGTCCCCGCCAGCCCTGTGAAGCGAGGGTGTCAGCTGGGCCGCACACACGTTAACGTGACCTGAATAGTTTTTTTTTACGCTCAAATCTAATTTTTTTGGCGATACACGCCTGAACGCCAGGTTGATGGCCTATAATAAGGTACTGAAAACATACTGTATATTAATCGTATTGCGACCTGGTAGTCATTATTCCAAACCTCATCAGTTAAGGCCGACTATAGTTCACTACATGTTCGGGTTTGAACGGTTTATCATTGTAATTTAAACTTTGATCATATTTTTATTTTATTTTATGACCTACTGATGACATTGTTTTCTCCTTTATTGCGATTCATTTCATCAGTGTTGGTGATAAGGAACACTCACACAAGAAAAACTGCTCACAGCACAGAAAGTTTGGCTGCTGCTTTGTTGTTTGACACCCACCATAGACGGACACACAAAGAAACCCAGTACCTTTAGGGTCAGTCCATCAATCCAGGTATCAGTTAATACCAGTGTCTAGAAATTGAAAGACTGATTTGCACAGTGTGTGGACACTTCCCAGATATTGATTTATTGAGTTCCCGCTTTACTGTACATTCAGAGGATGGAGCAGAGTGAAGGGAAGAAGGGTCTGGATAAGTCCAAGAAGATAAAATGAACAGTAAAAAAAGGAGAATGTTAGGAGTGTGTGTGCAAAGAGTAGAGCTTGGGTGGAGGTGCAAACGCTTAAAGATGGTCTTTAAGAACATCTCCACGGTGACATTGGATTGACAATTAAGAAAAAAATTAAGAATTGGGTTTGAATTGTGGTATTGAGCTGTGTTCCAGTACAGCATCGATCTGTGGGGTAGCCAGAAGCAGTTGCGTCACAAGATTCTATTCTGATGAAATAATTTTAATGTCGGTTGGCAGCATCTGTTTAAACTTTTTAAATCTGTTATAGTATAGTAGATTTTCACTCACTGCCGGTGCACGTGCAGAGAGACAGATGGGTGAATGTGTATGCGCCTACAATGGCGGAGAAGGTAAAAATCCTTCTCAATGTTTGTTTTGATGGTTTTTATCATGTTTTATCACACACATGGATCTGAGATGATGCTAGGTAACTCACTGCTTGAAGACCGCAGTGCATTAATGTGGTGACGTGGGGACGAGGGAGAGGACTGCTAACTGCAGTCACTTACAGGAAGTTAGCTAAACCATTCCGCTTACTGAACCTTTAATGTACCCTTATTCAGTGACGTGCGGTGAGGTCAGTGAGTGGGTAGGCACTGAGTTCTGAAAGCCAGATTTCTCTAAACCTATATATTGTTAAATCAAAAACAATAAACAACAAACAGGCACGCACGGCCGATTTCAAATAAGTTCCTCCCTTTCTTTCTCTCCTCACTCACTCACTCACTCAGTCATTTTCACACACACACACACACACACACACACACACACACACACACACACACACACACACACACACACACACACACACACACACACACACACACACCAGACGGGACGTATATGAAATGTCACGACGGTGACTTCAGGTTTGCCCGTAGCCTACTGTAGTTTGGTCTAAATGATTAAACATCGCATCCATCGACTTAACGGACCCGTCCCTCACACCGAGGGCCGAAAAAAACGTAAGGCAACAAGTCAAACCTTCGCCGATTCAAACTACCGGTACTACTTCTATTCAACTTAAAAATAAAAGACATTCATCATTATGTAGGACTACAGCATAACTGATGGCAACTCCACTCCATAAACTTTATCTTAATAGATAAAGTACCAGTAGCATATGCCCCATGGACCTGTCCAGCATCAGAATGTAACCATTTATCCACATTGCAGAGCTTAGGTTTGTCCGTCAGTAACAATGAAAACACAACTGCTCAATTGAATATGAAATGCAGAATGGATTGCACTCGGTATCAATTCATCCAACTTTATTATTAAATAAACCCCCAAAAAGTTTCTGACTCACCAATCTGACTCCCTGGCTGTAGAAATAAGCAAGACGATAGTAATCCAGTGACAGTCTGACTGACAGCCCAGCTAGCTAGCATCCTTCCGTTCATGTAGGCTACCTGTCCGTTTGAAATGCTCGAACATTGTTTGTCCCTGTTGCTGCTGTACACCGTCCAAGGCTGGCGCAGGCCTTTCTCTTGCTATTCATTCTGTTCCTTTTTAAATTATAATCCAATTTGTTAAAATTCCTCCAGTCTGAAATATCTGCGGGCACGGACATGGCAGCTGCAATGTTGACTTAAAAATCCGCGGGGGTAACGCGACGTGAATGAGCATAGCCAACGTAATGACGTTGGCCTAAGCTGCGTAAATGTCTAGTAATATCTCGATTTTAATTGGTCCATGAATGATATGTAACGTAAAGGCTTATGTGGCATACCATTTACGTAAAAAAAGCACAAAGAATTCCGCTTATTTGCGTACATGTTAAATAATACAGAATCAAGTGCGCATGCGCGAAAACTTTTTTTTTCTTGCCGTCCACAATGAATAGGCGCAAAAGCACTGATTCTTTGCCGTACACAATGAATGGGAAACAGCAAAAGCACAATATTTTTTTGGCGTAACTTACCAACTGCCACCTTTCTAATCAAAACGTCTACACTTTTTTAAAGTAATCGCGGATTACATGTAAAGATCGAAATAATTAACAGTAATAATACAAATATAAGTTTATTAAATAAAAAAAATATTTTATTTTATTTTATTTATTTATTTTTGCACACGGCGCCAGGGTAGGCACTGCCTACCTTGCCTACCCTGACCGCACGTCACTGCCCTTATTGTAAAGTGTTACCAAAGACTTTGTGTGCTTTCACTCATGATTGGCTCTGATTCTCTGTCTGTATCTTTGTATCTTCTCTCACCAGCTGAGGTGTGGAGAGAGGCTGGAGGAAGATTGACCTCTCTGTTGGTTCAGCCCATTTCTACTGTCCTGGCAAAGATGTTACTGTCCTCTCCATCCGCCGGACAGGGAGACTCCTGCGTACCTCTAGCTATGCCTCCAAACACAGGTACAGTACACAACATACAGTGGTAAATGGACTTGTATAGCGCTATATCTCCGTTATTCACAGACTCAGAGCGCTTTACACATTGTTTTTTGTACACATTCACCCAGTCACACACACATTCATACACCGATAGCAGCAGCTACCACGCAGGTAGGCTTTAGCACTACGGTGCTAAGCTAACTAAGCTAACTATCGGGAGCAATTTGGGTTCAGTGTCTTGCCCAGGGACACTTCGACATGTGGCGGGGAGACGGGGGATCGAACCTCCGACCCTGCACACCAGAGGCGAGCTCCCTACCCACTTCGCCACTTCGCCACTGTGTGACAGTGCTGCTGTTATGTATTTTATCAATCGTAACAACTTTGTTATGATTGATAACACGGCTTGCATTTGAAAACACATATCCTGAAACAAGCACTAATAAACAGTACCCGTTATGATGCCCCGGGCCCGTGTTAACGTGCATAGGGATGTACGTGACGCATCCCTACAGCTGAATGAGAGTCACACATCGGAACACCAATCCTCCCTTTTAATGGCCCGTGGCAATATTCTTCCACTGCTTTTAGCAAACAGATACAAGGGGGGTATTTCTTAAACATTTTCCATCCGTTTTTTTGGCGGTTGGTTCAGTTAATAGTACAACAACTACTCGTTATTTCTGCTTTTCAACTTGGCTCTGCGGTTCACGAGGTACTATTTGCAGTGGAAAACGACCCGTGCTGCTACCAAAACCGAGTTGAGCTGAGTCGAGTTGAGTCGATTAGAGCTACATGTGCGGTGGAAAAGCGCCATGTGTTACAAAAAGTGCCATACTTACCTGCAGTCTCTCAAGCAAGTCATTCAAAGTTATAGCATGATGATAAAGAGTGCTCTTACCTTAACAACAAAGTAGGACACAATGGTAGAGATGGTGAGTACCGTAGATGTAGTAACAGCCACCACTAGTGTTTCTACTAACACCCTCCTGTCCGGTGCCGGGGATCCAACCAGAGACCTCATGGTAACTGGTTGGCCCCTCTTTCCTCTATAGGCCATCCTACCACCTTAGCAACTTGAATCCAAAGTGTTTTTGTAATGAGGTCTAAGAGCCCATGTCTTTTGACCCTCAAAAGTTGATGAAGCCAGATCAAAGGGGCATAAAGGTAAGGAGGCATGCAGAGATAGCATTGTGTCTATGTGTTATAGGCAGCTGTAATTGTCGCCTACAAGCTGGTCAGTGACTATAGCATCTTGCTCTCACTCGATTATTTCAAGTATCTCCTAACAGTCCCATCTAAAAAAAAGAGAAGATATCCACAAAAAGATTAGTATGCATCAGGGCTTTATATATACATATAGACTTGCTCTCCAATCCGTCTTTTTATTACATTCTCTTTTTTATTGTAGTTGTATGCACTCCCTGTTCTTGTTATTTTGTGCTGCTTAATTACTTAAACTTTGTTTAACTGCGGTACGGTTTTGATTGCCTTGAAATGTAACTTGGCTCTTGGGTGTGAGTCATAGTCAGGTCACAGAAAAGACAATGAATAGAGAATCATAAAATCCTTGTGAAAAAGAAATGACATTGCATAAAAAAACAAATATTATTACAAAAATATACACCAGAGGAGACAAATTAGAATTTCAGCAGTGTCATTACTAGCAAAGCAACCTCTGTCACATGGAAAGAGAATGCTGCTTTAAAGCAATCCACATACATACATATTAAAGCAGAGAAAGTCTAAAGATAAAAAGAAATAAAGAAATAAAAACTGTATTGCCAAAAGTTTCATTTCCTTTGCTGGGAAGAGATGAACACATGATAAGAGGCAGCTGGGATGTATTTGCCCATCACTCAAACAGGAGGGTGCTACTAGACACAGAGAAAGAAACAGGAATAGACTATGAAGGCCAAAGAAGTGAAATAAGTGCTGATGGAATGACTTGTTTTCTCACTCACTGGTATTTAACTGCCCAGGTTTTCAGCTTGACTGCCGTGATTTCAATAGGAGGTTAGGAATTCACAGTGGTTTTATGGTTCTCAAAACATAAAAGATGATGTCTAAACAAGATGTACAGCCATGATATGGGATCCTATAGCTGGAATGCAACATTGGAATGAAAGAATAAAATGTGTTTTTTTTTCTCCTGACTTAAAGGCACTACGAGTAAGATGGCACGTTGGCGTCCCCTTTGGACAAAAGCGGTAGTATTTTTACGACGCCCGCTGTCGCAAATGCTCGTGCCAGGCGCGTGAGGTGGACTGAGAAGGGCGCAATATAGTGCATGTTCGTGTGTTGAAAGTGTGAGGACTCTTTTCGGCTCCGTGAGAGTGCTTTTGACACTGCATCAACTAATGCCAGTCAGTACACACACCTGCTTGCAATGAGTTGATTCAGCAGCGTCACCTAACTACTCTCTCTCACGGAGCTGTGTCCTCACAGAAAGCGAATGAATGAGAGACGGCAGTTAGTAGGCTATGGATCACGATGAGGTAATGTGTTTGTGTTGTTGATGTAAATAATGACTATTTCAGATAATGGTTATCTGATGATGGTGAAGCAAAGCAAACTTTGTGTTAGTACCAACCGCTCATTCATTTAGCAGTCTAGTTTCGCTCTCGTGAAATTGTATACACGTTGCTTGGCAACGTCCTCCCGCCCGCCTATCACTCACTCTCCCTTTTCGCTTTTCTTCATTGCATTCTCTTTTTTTTCTTTGATGGTTCAGCCCCGTTATCAGTCATTTATGACGACAAATAACTGTCTCAAACAAGGCTCCCGCTCCCCTTCCCTCATCTGGAGGGATAGGCTTCTCAAATCGCGTTGCAGCGCCACACTGAAATCTGCAACCAATACGGATATGTGACCATAGAGCCTGCACGAGCGAACCGAAAATCGGACTGGGTGTGCGACCAGACCAAAAGCAGTAATAAAAACTATATAAAAACGTCTTTCTTTGCACTGATGGTCTCGTTTGCTGTTAAAGGTAATTTATGATTATCAGAGGAAACATGAGGTTGTTTAAAAGATATTTAAATGTTACTCGTAGCCGCTTTAATCAAAGCCAGTTGATGCAACTCATTTCTCTTACGTCTTACTCAATAAGACCTGAGACACACATGTTGATGTATACTTACTCAACTAAGTATTCACAAAGCCATTACATGTGTCTCATACTGTGGGTCAATGTTTTTTTTAATTTTTATACCATACTGTCATATGTCTAGGGTACGCTGCAGTTTTGGCCACCAGGGTTAATAGCCCTGGCATATTGCGGTGTATGCCTGTGTGTGTGTGTCTGTGTGTGCTGGTGTGTGTGTTTTAAATAGAGTATGTGTATGTGTGAACAGAGAGAGAGAGAGAGAGAGAGAGAACGGATAGAGTATCACAGGGTAATTCCTGCTTCCGTAAATCCCCTCTTATCTCGTCATCATCACCGCATTGCTCGACCACACTGCCACCTTCTGCTCCCTCACAGCCTTATTCTGAGTCCTCTGTCTTTTCACAGGAGTTTTCACCACTCTCCTCCTCCTTCAGTCCTAACGCAGCAGCTTTTCTGGGGGAGGGGGGGGAGGGGTGGGGGAATGCCAGCGTCATCTCTTGTAGCCATGTTTCCCCTATTGTACGTGTGTGTGTGCGGTCTGTCCATTTCCATTTATTCCCCCATAAATCCAAGCAGCTGGTCACCGACCGGAACAGCGCTTTCTGTAGCTTCCCCCATGTTGCACAGATAACACACACACACACACACACACACACACACACACACACACACACACACACACACACACACACACACACACACACACACACACACACACACACACACACACACACACACACACACACACACACACACACACACACACACACACACACACAGAGGCATCACTGTTATGCACCCATTGCTTCCTGAGTGACAATCAGTGATGCACCTCCCAAAAGCCAGTGACCAAAGACAAGAGTACAATTGATCCTCGGCGCAAGAGGCCTGATTGTGCATGTGTGTTCTTGCCGAGGGATCATTGTCAAGTGTGGGCTTTAAGGCGAGACACTGCAGATGAACAGGGTAAAGAAATTATCTTATATAATGAAACTTTGGCTTTAGATGAATTACATTACATCTAGTATGTTAGTACTACAACTTTTTCCATAAATGTTTGAATAAATATGCAAGTTAAGCAATATAATATATTATTATTAGGGCTGTCAAAATTAATGCGTTACCGCAGGGAGATTAATTTCTGGAATTATCGGCGTTAATTTTTTTAACGCATTTAATGCATGTGCAGAATGATCCGCCCCGTGCATCCCACCGGCTCTGTACTACAGTCACTCTAACGTTGTGGCTGACCCAGGATCAGTAGCTGCGCGCAGCCAAACATAGCAGCACGTTAGCCCATGTCGTGTTTTAAAGTTTTAAGCTGCTAACGGCCACGTCTGTGTCGGGGGCATAGATAGTATATAAAATCAACTGCCGCGGGTGGCAGTACAGGAGGAGAAACATTGTCCGCTCTGTTCAGAGCCCGCGAGGACACAAACGTCTGCAGTTTTCAGAGGTGTGTGTGATCAGACATCAACATAACGTCGGCTTCCTGGTACAAATGAACAGTACCCTAGGAAGTGGTCGCGCGTACAAACGCACGCACGCACACACACACACACACACACACCACACACACACACACACAGACACACACACACCACACACACACACACACACACACACACACACACACACACACACACACACACCACGGACACGGAAAATTTATTTTTTGCATGTTTTCAACATTTTAAGTCAGACAGTTAATATGCAAGGAACAAATCCTTCTGTAATAACCTTCAGAATAGTGCTAAGAATGATCATGGAAAGTTGATGCTAGCTATTTAAAAATTTAGATTTCTGGTACAGAATATTGAAAAAAAATATGGTAACACTTTATAATAACTATCCGTTGTAACTCGTTAATAGATCATTAGTACACTCTTAATTAATGATTATTAATGATTTGTTAAGTGTTTGTTAGCAGTTTGTTAAGGATTTATAACAATGGTAGATAGTTAATAGCTTAATAATTGAATCAGTTCATCTGGGAGGTAATCCGAGATACCGACGAGGCTGAAATAGGCTATAGACTATACACAGTGCATGGGCAACTGAGGGCAGCCCCATTTTCAAATATTTTTAAATAAACTCAATACACACTGTGCATGCCATGGACTTGAACGTGACGTGATCAATTAATCTCGGATTACCTCCCAGATGAACTGATTCAATTATTAAGCTATTAACTATCTACCATTGTTATAAATCCTTAACAAACTGCTAACAAACACTTAACAAATCATTAATAATCATTAATTAAGAGTTTACTAATGATCTATTAACGAGTTACAACGGATAGTTATTATAAAGTGTTACCAAAAATATTGTTGAGATAATGTCCGTTAAAGATGGTTGTAAAGGAGAAATATACAGACGCAAACAGACAAGGTTAAGTCTAATAAAAACCTACATGTACATTTTGTACCTTTTATTCTTACTAGTATGAAATAAGGCATGTTATGGAAGGAAAATAGCAAAGAAATCTCAATCTTTTTTGAAAAAAAACTAGGTTTATAAATACCTCGTCTCAACTTAAGCCCATAGTGTTAGTCTGATTTCAGAAAATATCAGTCGAAAAGGATTCTTATTTTTCCGATTGTGTTAATTAAGTATCTTTTTAGAACACTTTTGGCCACTTCTAGGTTTGTTCAAGCTTATCTAAGGTGTGCGTGTCAGTGGATATCTTGTGTGCGTCACAGGATGGGAAATGTGTGTCAGAAGCCATTCAGGCTCTAACAAGTAACATTTGAGTGTGTGTGTGTGTGTGTGTGTGTGTCTGTGTGTGTGTGTGCGTGTGCCTCTGTGTGTGTGTGTTGTGTGTGTGTGTGTCATTCTGTGTGCTCTGAGCTTTAGTCTAATAGCTCTGCAAAGTGGGCTTCGTTTTCAAGTGTTTCCATTACAACAAATCATTTCTAAAAATGGATAAAATGGGCTCGGAGAAAAAGGGACAAAAGGGAAGACAAAAAAAGCCAGCGTGAGAGAGATGTAATCTGCCTTCCCATCGATTGGCTACACCTCTGACCACTCCTGGGATCCCACTATCATTTGTTTCCATCTCTCTGCCTCATTTCATTTTTTTCCCTTCTTCTTTTAATACCCTTTTCTCCTTATTTTTCTCTCTCTTAATTCACATTCAATTAAGGCTGGCTGTATATGGCTGGCCGTGTGTTAATTGCTCAGGGGCCCTCTGTGGAAACCACCAGACCTTAACGAGAAGACTTTGATTTTATTTTTTATCCCTAAACAGCGATGTTCAGTTGTGAATATTGGATATTTTTTAAAGACTCTTGCGGCGGGAATCCTGCATACTTTAAATTCATTTTATAATCATCCCACACACATTGTTAGTGGAAAGGCTGTACGGTATGGTCTAAAATGTATATCACGGTATTATTTGAAGCATAGAATCTTTAAATGAATGCTTGTGAAGGGGTAAAATACTTGCTATTACTGTAGGCCTATACTCTTGTATTAACAGGACATCTTACATTGCTTGTAAAATAAATACAATTTATGTTAACGAGTAGAGCACAGTAACACAACATAGAATAAATGATCCAAATTGGTCAAGATGTTTTTGACTAATCAAAAACTAAAAAGTGTTACACTTGCCCCAGAGGGATTAAAACTACATGTATTGTGCAATCTGCAATGTTCTGCTTTGTGGATGGGTAGGGGAGGGGGTCATCATGGCTTTGTTTTTTATATGTAAAGCACTCTATGCTTAGCCTGGTGCTACCAGACCATCGTACTTAATTTAATTTGTACAGAAGGTCTGGAACTGCTCTATTTGGCAAACGTTCACTCACTTAGAGGCGGGTGTCTGTTGAAGTTTAAAACTATTGGATCTGCCCAGTGCCACTCTGGATCAGCCAACCAATCGCATAACGTTTGGTCGCAGCATTCAACTGAAACTGGAGCGCGACTTTGACGTCATCGTTCTCAGCCGTTCGCTGATTGGACGGTCGAAAATGTTCCTTAGCTCAAACACGTGAATTCACCGCAGCACCAGACTGACTACTGAAGGGAAAATGACATTTGGGCGGAGGTAGGTAGGCGGCCGGAGCCAGGCTACTCTATGCTTACTTTCTGTGTATGAAAATGACTCTACAGTATGTGATAAGTTTGATTTGATTATGACTCACTGGGAATGTTGATGATGCTCTGGTGGCATGCCTTTTCTTTTACGATCGTTTTCTGGTTCTATCATCTCTAACTTTCATTTCAGTTTAAGCTCCTTGTGTGGTGTTTATTTTTTTATAAAAACTTGCGGACATGAAAACCATGCACGCACAGAACAGCAATGCATTTCTTTTTGTGAATGACACGGGATCTAGCAGCATTGTCATGGATGTATTGGGCACGTGGAGGCTGACGGTGACGCAGCGGCCGCCTGCATTCATTGTGTGGTACTGTAGTGCTTGTTACGCGCTCCCACCTTTCTCCTCCTCCCTCCTTTTGCCTCCTTCATTCTCTCTTACTCTCAGGTGTTCTGGGGCCTGATTGGGCCCAGGTGGTTCCAATCCTGCGGAGCTTAAAGGCGTGGCCTGGGCGGCTGGCTCGTTCTCTCTCTCCCTGCCTGCCTGAAGGACAGTGTGCGGCTGGCCTGCTGGGGCTGCCGGCTGTTGTAGTAGCTTTGGTTTGTTTACTTATGGGGGCTGCTAGGTTGTGTTTTGTTTGTTTATCGTAGTTTAGAGGGGCCGGGGTTATAGTTTAGCTCGAGGAAGACCTGGGCAATACTGCAGCCAATTGTGCTGTCCCAGCCTTCCTCCCGTTTTCCTTTTTTCCTTTTTATTTGCAGCCTCCTGCGTTGAGTTGTGTTGTGGGATTATTTTGAATAAATCACGTTACTACTTTGATTCCTTCGTTTCATCTGGTTTATTTTGCATGTTGACTGGCCGGCCAACGAGCCTGGGGGCCCGGCCGTAACATAATGGGGGCTCGTCTAAAGTTTGTGTAGCGGTTGGTGGGTTTCGGTTTGACGCTCGGCGCCGTGGGGATTTGTTAGAGCGCGATGGAGTTTGATCTAGAGGAGTTCGTGGGGTACCCAACCACTGAGAAGGTGGAGGGGTGTACAGTGGAACATTTAAAACTCATTGCGGAGCGGTATGAGATTCCGGTAAGCAAGACGGGGAAGAAAGTGATTAAGGATCAGCTGGTTCAAGCGTTGGTTCAGCAGGGGGTGCTGGCGGAGCAGGGCGCGGGTGCCGCTCCTGAGTCTGAAGGGGCGGGCTTGAGCAAGCAGGTGAGGTTGAGCGAGATAGCGCTAGAAATGCGTAGATTAGAAATCAAAGAAAAGGAGATCGCCAGCCAGTTGGAATTGAGGAAGGGGGAGTTAGAGATGAGGAAGGTAGAGGGCGAGAATATGCTGCGGCTAAGGGAGATGGAGTTAAAGGCGGCTGTGCCACAACATGCAGCAGGTATGCAGCCAGCTGCGTTTGATGTGGCCAAGCAAATTCGCCTAATTCCGTCCTTCTCTGAGGAAAAGGTGGATACTTTTTTTGTCCTTTTTGAACGTGCTGCAGCTAACTGGAAGTGGCCTAAGGATGTGTGGGCGGCACTAGTGCAGTGTGTAGTAATTGGTCGAGCAAGGGAGGTTTGTGCGGCGTTGTCCACTGGAGACAGTATGGTTTACGACAAAGTTAAAGCTGCCGTATTAAAAGCATATGAGCTGGTGCCTGAGGCATATCGCCAAAAGTTTCGTAAAGATAAAAAGCAGGAGTCTCAAGCTTATGTTGAGTTCGCTCGGGAGAAGGAGCTATTATTCGATCGTTGGTGCTCATCGCAGGGGGTTAAAACTTACGAGGAGCTTAGAGACTTAGTGCTTGTAGAGGAGTTTAAAAACTGCGTGCCTGACACAGTCTCCGTTTATCTTAGTGAGCAGAGGGCTGTTAAGTTGTCCAACGCTGCGGTTCTTGCTGATGATTACGTGTTGACTCATAAGGTTGCATTCGAGGAAACGGTGTCGCAAGAACGTCAGGGTAAGAGCAGTTATGGTGCCTCTGCCCAGTCATACGGGAGCAGCACTTCTAGTGGTGGGGAGGAGAAGCCCGCTAGAGAGGGACAGGGCACGAGGGAGCGCCCCGTGTGCTTCTATTGTAATAAGCCGGGGCATATGGTTTCTAGCTGCTATGCTTTACAGGGGGAAAAGAAGAATGTGAAGGCCGTGGCTCTTGTGAAGACTTCTAAACCGGGGGGGGGGCCTCAGTGTCGGGAGTCGGAACTAAACATATATAGTCCGTTTTTGATGAGTGGCGCTGTATCTTTAACTCGGGGGGGGGAACAAGGTGCCTGTGAGTATTTTGAGGGATACAGCCGCGTCCCAGTCATTCATTCTAAGTGATGTTTTGCCCCTGTCTAGCGAATCTGATGTGGATTCTAGTATCATTGTCCGGGGGTTTGGGATGCAGTGCATGGGGGCGCCGCTGCATACAGTGTACCTCGAATCAGATTTGGTGACCGGTCCGGTGGTTGTCGGTGTTCGTCCCTGTTTTCCCGTAACAGGGGTTTCCTTTCTTTTGGGGAACGACCTGGCGGGAGGCATGGTGTTAGCCACGCCTGAGTTAACGGCGGTGCCTATGGTGGCTGAGGGTAACGATAGGCTGGCTCAAGAATATCCTAGGGGTTTTTCGGCATGTGCTGTGACCCGTGCAATGGCAAAGCGTCATGACGAGGTTGAGATATCTGACACTTTTCTGGGCGAACCTGCTACTCCTTCCTCTGGCAAGTTGTCCGGTGAGGAAGGAAGGTTCACTGATGTGTTTACGGGGCGTGGGTCGCTTGTGACAGAGCAGAAAGGCGATCTTAGTTTGTCTCTACTTCTTGAAAGCGCTGTTTCAGCGGGGGACATTGGGTCTGTGTCTCGTGGGTTCTTCCTCGAAAATGGAGTGCTCATGCGTAAATGGACTCCGCCTTATGCAGTGACAGGTGACGAGGGGGGAGCGGTTACCCAGATAGTGGTTCCGTTAAAGTATCGTTCCGAAGTTTTGAGTTTGGCCCACGATCATCAGTTAGCTGGGCATTTGGGGGTAAATAAGACTTACGATCGGGTGCTGCGGCAGTTCTTCTGGCCTGGGTTGGAGAGGGACGTACGGCAGTATTGTAAGTCGTGTCATGTTTGCCAGGTTACTGGTAAACCAAATCCAGATTCCCGTTACAAGCTGCGCCGGGGTTGTGAACTGGCGAGGGGAAATCTTAGTGCCGCTCAGGAAAGAATGAAGGGGTGGTACGACAAAACAACGGCAACCCGAGGTTTTGCTCCCGGTGATAAGGTGTTGGTTCTGTTGCCGATTCCTGGGTCGTGTTTGCAAGCTCGTTTCAGTGGCCCGTATTGTGTGGAAAAGAAAGTGGGTGACTATGATTACCTTATTGCTACTCCGGAACGTAGCCGCAAGAGGAGATTATGCCACATAGATATGTTGAAACCGTATCGGGATCGTGACGATGGTACCGACCCGGTCTGGGTCAAAGCCGACGCAGTCCCGGCAGAGGTGTGCGTTGTCAAGCTCGACGCTGAGTCGATTCGGGCGCTGTCCGGTGCTGAAGTTGAGTTACCTGATGGGGAGCTGTCTAGTGCTGAAAATGCTGTTGCCGGGGGTGGGCGGGACATGTTGGAGATGGAGGGTGATATTGAGGTTCCGTCTAAAGCGCTAGTGCAGGGGAGGCTAAAGAATTCTCAAATACTGAAGGAGCGGGACGCTCATCTGGCTCACCTACCTGTCCTTCAACGCGCTGATGTGACGGGGTTGATTTTGTCACACACCGCCTTGTTTTCTGACGTTCCTTCGTGTACCTCTGTGTTGCACCATGATATCGATGTGGGTGGTGTCCCACCGATTAAACAGCATGCTTACCGTGTGCACCCAGACAAGCGGCGTCGTCGTAAGAGACGTCGCCGTCGTCGTCATTGAACACACTTTTGTTAATGTTAATGTTATCGCGGATGCGTTGTCGCGCTTGTAAGTTGTTGTGTTTTTTTTGTGGGAAAAATCACTAACTTAGGTTGGGGGTGTTACGCGCTCCCACCTTTCTCCTCCTCCCTCCTTTTGCCTCCTTCATTCTCTCTTACTCTCAGGTGTTCTGGGGCCTGATTGGGCCCAGGTGGTTCCAATCCTGCGGAGCTTAAAGGCGTGGCCTGGGCGGCTGGCTCGTTCTCTCTCTCCCTGCCTGCCTGAAGGACGGTGTGCGGCTGGCCTGCTGGGGCTGCCGGCTGTTGTAGTAGCTTTGGTTTGTTTACTTATGGGGGGCTGCTAGGTTGTGTTTTGTTTGTTTATCGTAGTTTAGAGGGGCCGGGGTTATAGTTTAGCTGGAGGAAGACCTGGGCAATACTGCAGCCAATTGTGCTGTCCCAGCCTTCCTCCCGTTTTCCTTTTTTCCTTTTTATTTGCAGCCTCCTGCGTTGAGTTGTGTTGTGGGATTATTTTGAATAAATCACGTTACTACTTTGATTCCTTCGTTTCATCTGGTTTATTTTGCATGTTGACTGGCCGGCCAACGAGCCTGGGGGCCCGGCCGTAACAGTGCTCCTCACTGCTTTATAACTGCTATACTGGTGTCACGGTAAAGTTAAAATCCATATCGTAGTGTACCTTCTATACCGTTTATACCTTACACCCCTAGTGGAAAGCTCATCTTGTGGCAATCCAAAATGATATGCAAAAATCATGAATACTCTATAGCAACATCTGGAAATGTAATACTAGTCACTGCTAACACACTAGCAAAGAATAACCACTTATTACTTACAACATAAGAGACACCTTACCAGCTATTTAGCATCCATCTGCCTTACAGCAGCATTTTGAACATGGTTTGTGGTTGCTAATGTGTGTGCAACCAGTTAGCGGCACAAACCTCCAGGAACCCTGACAAAGCAAGCACATCTTCCGATTTGGTGTTGTATTTTGAGTCTTGAGTATGACTGTACTCTTTCAATCTTGTATGTGTATTTGCTCCCTAGTTAACATACCTTGTGTGTTTCCTTTATGCCTGTGGCCATGTATATGTTGTGTTTGAATGTGTCGGGGTGTGTGTGTGTGTGTGTGTGTGTGTGTCTTCAAGAGCTAGTCCACCTCTTATCTTTTTAAATTGATTAATTCACTGAACACAACCTGTCCTCACCAGCTCAGGTTCTATTTGATTGGCCTGTCAGTTGACCAGACAATTACCAATCTAGTCTGTCTCCTCTAAGGTGTGTAGCGCACCGCTGTTTACCCCTGGCAAGGCTGACCGATCGCGCAAACACACACACACACACACACACACACACACACACACACACACACACACACACCTTTTTACACTTACACACACTTTTCTGCTACTCCCAACTCTATGTTCATGCATTTTCATGCTTCTTATCTTGACTTGAAGTGGAGCCAGAAGCATCACTAAAGTGTGTGTTGACGAAAAAAGTATGGGGACTTGGGGAGGTGTGAGTCAATACACTACTGTGCAAGTTAACTAATCTAGATCTACAACTCTTTTTTTAAATATTATTTTTGGTTTATACATAACGCTGTTTTGATAATAACACAAGTAGCCAAATGTTCTCACAGGTCCAAAGAAAACGCCTTCCAGAAAATTGGACATTATTGTATGGTGCACAAATTGTACAATGTAGCATTTGCATTTCTCTTAATTGGAACTGATGTGTCCAGCCCAAACCAATAAACACTAAAACAAAGAAATGTCATGTACATTTGGAAATACAGTTGGTACATTTTTGGTGTATTTTAGTCGTGTTTTTTTTAATCTATTTTAACACTGATACTATGTTTCACATTAACAGGGAAAATGTTTTTAAAAATCTTTAATATTATCTTAAATCATAAAATGAGAGCAAGTACTCAACAGTGGAGGGGCCATAAGTGCAAGTCTTTTTTATGTCTCCCACGCTTGAACAGAAGCCAAAAGTGTAACAAATTACAATGCAAGACCACAGATGGAGAGGCGAGAGAAGCAGAACATCTTGAAATGGCTTTATATAAAGGACTCCTCGGCCCTTACATTACAACCACTATTGATTGCTGTGTGTGAGTTGCCTACATTCAGTTGCTGGCTTTTAGTTTCTCTGCATTTATCATCCTGCAGAGAACAGAACTGAGAGGCTTCTAAATGTACACTTTGATTGTATATCAGCTCTATTCATTTTTTCCCAATATCCTTTATTTAAAGAGGGCAGACCCACTGAGCCGAGACTCATTTTTTCAAATGTTGGGTAAATACTTGACTTTGTCAATTAGGAAGCACTGTAACAGCCCACTAACTACCAGTAAGATGCTCTTAGCAGAGGATGGTTTCGATCCATAGAACACTGGGTTATGGGCCCAGCACGCTTCCGCTGTGCCACTCTACTGTAAAACACCCGAGATAGGACTTAAACCTACATTTCCTTGCTTAGCAGGCCTTTGTTATAGAGATGGTAGGACGGGACATTAGTTGTGGACTTATTCAGAGGGACAACAAATGTTGCTTGAACCCTTGAACATCAATCAGAAAGCAGTGTGACCTGCTGGTAAAAGCCTAGCAGAGGATGGTTTCTATCCATCGATATCTGGGTGATGGGCCCAGCACGCTTCCATTGCGCCACTCTGCCCCAGATGGGACTCGAACCCACAATTCCTTGCTCAGGAGGCAAACGTTATAGACATGATAGGATGAGATTGTATCTGTGGCTCAGCTCTATGTTGACTAATTCAGAGAAACATTGAATGTTGGGTAAATACTTGACTGTGTCAATTAGGAAGCACCGTAACAGCCCACTAACAACCAGTAAGATGGATTCGATCCATCGATCTCTGGGTTATGGGCCCAACATGCTTCCGCTGCGCCACTCTGCTCGAAATCACCCCAGATGGGACTCGAACCCACAATCCCAATGAAAGGTCTGGCTGAATAGAGGAGTCGAAAGAAAAGTGTGACATAGTTCTGGACTCGAACCCACAACTCCTTTCTCAGGAGGCAAACTTTAGAGAGATAATGGAATGGGATAGTATCTGTGGCTAACGTGTATGTTGACTCATTCAGAGGAATATACAATTTGTTTAGGGATCATTCATGTTCATTGGAGCAGACGGTCAAGTATCTTAAGGGGCCTTTTTCAGATACCTACCTATCTATCTATCTATCTATCTATCTATCTATCTATCTATCTATCTATCTATCTATCTATCTATCTATCTATCTATCTATCTATCTATCTATCTATCTATCTATCTATCTATCTATCTATCTATCTATCTATCTATCTATCTATCTATCTATCTATCTATCTATCTATCTATCTATCTATCTATCTATCTATCTAGCTCATTTAGCTTGTGAAAAATCAGACACATACCGTAGCCTTAGCTTTAAATATGTTCATTAACCCTCCTACCTTAACTGCGAGTCGGCCCCTTATCTGTAGCGGCAGCCCTATCTGTACAGCCATTCATCATGAAGGGAAAATTACTCTATGACAAATCTCTCCTGTTGCCCTCTGTGCGTGTACGTCTACAGATTGAATACACAAACGGGCCGGCCACATGTCCCATCCCTGCTCTTTAACCAAAGTCATTTGTGACAATGTCAAAAGTGATAAATGGGTTACGTGGGCACCTAAGAGAGAAAAGCAGTGCATTTTTTTTTATAATGTATTAAATAGGAGCGTGAGGGCAAGGCGACATGCAGGGGAAAGTGGGCTGTCATGCTGTAGTGCTGTGCTGTAGGCAGGGGACCCTCTGTCTCACACTGTTTCAGGCCCCGCTTCACATCTTCACTGGCAGGCCCGGGCTCTCTATTTCCCTCAGATATCCAGCCATCAGCCCCCCCCCCCCCCCCCCCCCAGTCCTCCCCTAGAGCCCACAGCCTTCCAGCAAGGCAGCAAGCAGAGCTGGCAAACACTATTCACTGACTGTGCTGTCATATGAGTCGTGTGGCACTATACAAAATGTGTGTGTTTGTGTGTTTGTGTGTTTGAGTGTGCTCTTGTTTTGCTATCTTTGTGACATACAGTTTGAATTTTAGAATGATCACATGGAGGACATTGTTTTTATTTGATGTGATAGTATGGCACTGTAGGCTGCGGTATGAGCCTACACTACCTGTCAGATATTCATCTCCTACCATAACGTCCTTGTCATCACTCCATTCAAGACTCATTCATTCCAAAAACTGACCTCTACCCACTCCCACTCTGTGACCGAGTGTCACTCGCTGTGGACTCTCCCTCACGACTGTGGAGGGTCATTCAAGGGGGGAAGGTTCCAAAAACACGCTGCTGTTTTGGAACATCCTTCACCGAAGGGAACAGGAACATAAGTCGGTCAGTGTGGACAGAGTAACTAAATCCTGCTTTCCCATGTTTTGTATTTACTCTGGGGATTGTTAACAGATTGGTCTCAGAAGATCTTAGTGGTCATGAAGGCTTATGTATTGGAAGCATATCAGTGATAGTCTTTGGCCCTAAACCATGTAGTGATTTCAAGGTGAGCAGCATGATTTTGAAATCAATGTTCTGACATACAGGGAGCCAATGTAACGATTTAAGAATTAGTATAATGTGTTCAAATGTTTTGGTCTTTGTTAGACCTCTAGCGGCAGCGTTCTGAACAAGCTGTAGTTGCCTACAGTTTTTTTTTTCAGAAGGGATGCAAGGAGACCATTACAGTAATCAAGCTTAGTAATAAAGGCATATACAAGTTTTGGTAAGTAGTGAGTGGACATGAACCCTCTTAGTCTTGATATGTGTCGAATGCAGCACTATGGTCTCATTGGAATGATTGGAAGATGTCATAGCAGCCAGTTGAAGACAGGAATGATTCAGTTGCTGGAGGACAACTTTCTCAATGATTTTACTGATGAAGGGTAGATTTGATATTGGTCTGTAGTAGGGGAGAACGGGGTAAGTAGGCACACTTTTTACTCTAGTGAGAACTGCTCATCACCAAAACATCTGTCAATAGCCATTCCTACATTACATTGAAGCTTAAGGTGTTGGCTTGAAATGTGTGTCTCTCTTTTTTTCCAACTTATTGTAATGAAGAAGTAATTTACCATCAAAGACACTCTGACACATTGTGACAACCAACCCCATCAAGGGGTCGGTTGTCACACACTATGGGGTTGTTTGTCACAATGTTATCTTAATGGGAAAAATCTTAAAAAGAAGGCAATGAGGCAGAACCAAATTTGAAAGTTTAATTGCATTGTCAAGTTGACAAATAGGCCTACATAACTTACTGTAGCCTTGGCAGCTTTTTTCTGGCTGCAGCCTTGAGATAACATGTGACAACCAACCCCCCAGAAAATTTGACAACCAACCCCAACCTGAATTTCTTGCTAGCATCAAGGCCAACAACCATCTGACAACTAATTAGCTTGCTAACAACAATCTAAACTATAGCTTACCCTTCACACTTTCTGAGGGTAACAAGTGTTTTGTTATAAACCCATTGTGTAAAAGCCTAGAAGAAAAATACTGAGAAGCAAAATATTTTGAATTTGACATGAAAAACACAAAACATCCTCTCACCTGAAATGCAGCTGTCTTCCTCCAAGGAAGTCTATGTATGTGACCTCTGATCCCAATTCTGGACCTTTTTTATATCAACATTTCAGAGCTAGCGCGCTCTGGTGGCGAGATACAACGAATGTGACATCCAACCCATGTGACAAATTACCCCGTTCTCCCCTACTTAATAATAGAGGCATCTAGGCTCCACGTTTTTAAAAGGGGTTTAATAATTGCCTGATTGAAGAGAGCTGTTGTTTGCAGTGTGTCTATTGCTGGGCAAAACAGGTTAGACCCACGGCGTATGTTACCGCAGTAACTGACTCTCGGTTGCGCTGAAGTTGCTTGCTCGGTTGCGCTGAAAACCCAGAGTTTCCACTAACTCAGAGCGAGCAAACTCTGAGTTGCCTCAAATCCTGCTACCTGAAACAGGTCTCTGTTCAAAGTTAGGATAAGGTTTTCTCGTGTCATCTTGAAATGTGTCTTTTGTTTTCCAGAACGGAAGAAGATAACTCTGACCATAGGGAACCAGCTGTCCTACAAGAAAATCTACAACGTTGTTGGATACCTGAAAGGAAGAAGGAACCCAGGTTTGTACAAATGTTCCAAAGTTTTATCTTTAAGCAAAAACTATGTTCTAAACATCTGTTTTGACAGAGTATGTGCTAAAGCTAAACCATCTTCATGATCTTGATAAAGTCCATATCTTGTTAAAATCTGGATTACATTAGGTCACATCGTAGGTCACGTTCACACAAATCAAAACAGCTTTATTGGTGTAGCCAAATATCACAGATAGACATTTGCCTCAGTGGGCTTCACATTCCGTACAGTATGAAACGTTCTGCCCTTAGTCCCTCAGCTCAACTGAGAAAAAACTCCCAGTAAAAAAACTCTTTAACCACCTCCAATGACTTTTTATTTTCTGTTTAGCATTTGCCTCAAGTCTAATAATGTCATTGTATGAATGGAAATCGTTAGAAACCTGTTTAGTAGAGTACGCCATGTTAGTTGTCTGTTTTATTTTATTTTGTTTCTGTTAATTTTTTTTTTTTTACATGTGTGTATGTGCATGTGTGCACATGTTTTCTCTACAAAATAAACCCATGAATAAAGTATTCAAATGAGAAAGAAAACCTTTAAAACATTTAGAAATCTTAGGGAGAGTGACAAAGGAAGGGATCTCTCTCCAAGGACAGACATCATGCAATAGAGGTCACTTTAACAAAAAAGAATAGAAAATCACAGAGGAACATGAAAACATAACAACTTTTACAGTATGTTAAAAAACACTTCACCACAGTGTGTTGAAGTGATGTTCTCCAAATTGTCAGATTAATTTACATAAAGCGTTTGTTATGGTTATTGTGCATTACATTATTGAACTTCAGACACTCTGAATTGTACACACACACACCACACACACACACACACACACACACACACACACACACACACACACACACACACACACACACACACACACACACACACACTGTTGTGAAAACATCTGTCCAATGTGTACAGAGAAAAAATTAAATAAATGCAAGGCATCGTGACATATAGGATATATGCCTTGGTGATGTATGCGGGGTCCCCTAACAAAGAGGGGTCATCTCAGCGTAAATATGGAAAACAGAGGGAAGGAGGAGGGAGTTGTAGAGGAAGACACAATGGTTCGTCTAATTTACTGTTTATGTGCAATTGGTTTAAGCCTTTTAGTTAACATTGGTCGACCCCTGAAATGATGCAGTTGGAGTGCTCTCGTATTTCTTGATTTATGGGTTAACCTCATCCAGAACAAACAAGACTTCATGTATTGGTGTTGTTTTCATATCATCCGTCTTTACATGTTTACAAGACTTTAATTAGTATGTTCTCCTTGAGCAATGATCCTGAGCTAAACATTTTACATTTATTTTATAAAGACGACATATTATACTCATATCCAGGCCTTAGCTTCTGTTAAGACTCCTATGGAGCAGCTAGAAAAAATGTACCTCCCAGTAAACTGTCCCTCTCTCCTTCTGTCTTCCTTATATTTTCAGCCTTCTCTCTAAATGCTCTGTGTAGGCTCTCATAGTATTATTGTTCTAAACTCTTAACCTCTCTACTAGTTTATCTTATATTAGCTTTCAGAGCTGGCCCAAGCCTTCAGGGGGCCCTAAGCGAAATATGATTGGGGGCCCCTCTCCAATGTTAGCGCTGCTGAAACTATAGATCTTTGTTAAATATCATTCACACACCCAGTGTTTTCCGCTAGTGCCTCCACTGTGAGGCTGTGCGAAAATATTAGACAGCCGAGATTCAGACCCTCCTAGGGGGGTCCGGGGGTATGCCCCCCGGGAGATTTTTTTAACCTTTTTAAAGTGAAATGCATGAATCTAGTGCACTTTGAGAGGAAAATTAAGAGGCTAAATCTGAGAAATTTTGTGTGAACAAATAATTTGGAGACACTGGGTCAGATGAATTAGAAGCTATTGAAGAAGGACACATGGATTTTCCATAAAAATATTAATATAAAATAAAATATTATGGAGGGTCCTCTGGGTTGGGCTTGGAGCTCTTTTTCTTTTACGGGACACATTTCTCTGTAATATAATGAATGCATTTAAGATTTTTTTTTTTGCATTTTCAAGCTTTTTTATTAGAGAACCATCACCTTACCGTGGTGGAGAGGTTTGTGTGCCCCTGTGAACCTGAGAGCTGTGTTGTCCGGAGCCTAGTGCTCCTGGTAGGGTCTCCCAAGGCAAAGTGGTCTAAGGTGAGGGGCCCGACTAAGAATGGTTCAAAAACACCCTATGGAAGATCGCAAAAGAGGAGGAGAGACCCTGCCCGGAGGAAGCCCGGGGCCCCCGTCTGGAGCCAGGCCCAGAAAGGGGGCCCGCCTGCGAGCGTCTGGTGGCCGGGTCTGCCACGGGGCCCGGCCGGGCACAGCCCGAAGAAGCTGCGTGGCACCAACCCCCTCTATGACCGATGGGCCCACCACTCATCGGAGGAACCGCTGGGGTCGGGTGCGCTGCCTAAAGGGTGGCAGTGAAGGGCGGGGACCACGACGGACCAGACCCGGGCAGCAGAGGCTGGCTTTGGGGACGTGGAACGTCACCTCGCTGTGGGGGAAGGAGCTGGAACTGGTGCGGGAGGTGGAGCGCTACCAATTAGACCTGGTGGGGCTTACCTCCACGCACAGTCTTGGCTCTGGAACCGTACTTCTGGACAGGGGTTGGACTCTATTCTTCTCTGGAGTTGCCCAAGGTGTGAGGCGCCGGGCCGGTGTGGGGATACTCACGAGCCCCCGGCTGGGCGCTACTACGTTAGAGTTTACCCCGGTGGACGAGAGGGTCGCCTCCCTACGCCTCCGGGTTGTGGGGGGGAAGACTCTGACTGTTGTTTGTGCGTATGCACCAAACAGCAGTTCGGAGTATTCGGCCTTCTTGGAGACCCTGAACGGAGTCCTGCATGGGGCTCCGGTAGGGGACTCCATAGTTCTGCTGGGAGACTTTAACGCACACGTGGGCAATGATGGAGACACCTGGAAAGGCGTGATTGGGAGGAACGGCCTCCCCGATCTGAACCCGAGTGGTCGTTTGTTGTTAGACTTCTGTGCTGGTCATGGTTTGTCTATAACGAACACCATGTTCGAACATAAGGATGCTCATAAGTGTACATGGTACCAGAGCACCCTAGGCCGAAGGTCGATGATCGATTTCGTGATCGTATCATCTGATCTAAGGCCGCATGTTTCGGAGACTCGGGTGAAGAGAGGGGCGGAGCTGTCAACTGATCACCATCTGGTTGTGAGTTGGGTCAAAGGATGGGGGAAGACTCTGGACAGACCTGGTAAGCCCAAACGGGTAGTGCGGGTGAACTGGGAACGTCTGGCGGAGGCCCCTGTTCAAGAGATCTTTAATTTGCACCTCCTGCAGAGCTTTTCTAGCATCCCTGTGGAGGTTGGGGGCATTGAACCCGAGTGGTCGATGTTCAAAACTTCCATTGCTGAAGCCGCGGCAGGCAGCTGTGGTCTCAAGGTCTTAGGTGCCTCAAGGGGCGGTAACCCTCGAACGCCGTGGTGGACCTCGATGGTCAGGGAAGCCGTCCGACTGAAGAAGGAGTGCTTCCGGGATATGTTATCTCGGGGGACTCCTGAGGCAGTTGCAAGGTACCGACAGGCCCGAAGGGCTGCAGCTTCTGCCGTGACCGAGGCAAAGCAGCGGGTGTGGGAGAAGTTCGGAGAAACCATGGAGAAGGACTTTCGGTCGGCACCAAAGTGTTTCTGGAAGACCGTCCGGCACCTCAGGAGGGGGAAGCGGGGAACCATCCAAGCTGTGTACAGTAAGGATGGGACGCTGTTGACCTCAACTGAGGAGGTAGTCGGTCGGTGGAAAGAGCACTTTGAGGAACTCCTGAATCCGACTAACACGCCCTCTATGTTGGAGGCAGAGCTGGAGGCTGATGGGGGATCATCGTCAATTTCCCTGGTGGAAGTCACTGAGGTAGTCAAACAACTCCACAGTGGCAAAGCCCCGGGGGTTGATGAGATCCGTCCAGAAATGCTGAAAGCAATGGGTGTGGAGGGGCTGTCTTGGATGACACGCCTCTTCAACATTGCGTGGAAGTCGGGTACAGTGCCGAAGGAGTGGCAGACCGGGGTGGTGGTTCCTATTTTCAAAAAGGGGGACCAGAGAGTGTGTTCCAACTACCGGGGTATCACACTTCTCAGCCTTCCCGGGAAAGTCTACTCCAAGGTGCTGGAAAGGAGGGTTCGGCCGATAGTCGAACCTCAGATTGAAGAGGAACAATGCGGATTCCGTCCTGGCCGTGGAACAACGGACCAGCTCTTCACTCTCGCAAGGATCCTGGAGGGAGCTTGGGAGTTTGCTCATCCAGTCTACATGTGTTTTGTAGATCTGGAGAAGGCTTATGACCGGGTTCCCCGGGAGATACTGTGGGGGGTGCTGCGGGAGTATGGGGTGAGGGTGTCTCTTCTGAGGGCCATCCAATCTCTGTACGCTCAAAGCGAGAGCTGTGTACGGGTGCTCGGTAGTAAGTCAGACCCGTTTCCGGTGGGGGTTGGCCTCCGCCAGGGCTGCGCTTTATCACCAATCCTGTTTGTGATATTCATGGACAGGATATCAAGGCGTAGTCGTGGTGGGGAGGGGTTGCAGTTCGGTGGGCTGAAGATCTCATCTCTGCTGTTTGCGGATGATGTGGTTCTGATGGCATCATCGGCCTGTGACCTTCAGCTCTCATTGGATCGGTTTGCAGCCGAGTGTGAAGCGGTTGGGATGAGGATCAGCACCTCTAAATCTGAGGCCATGGTGCTCAGCAGGAAACCGATGGATTGTCTACTACAGGTAGGGAATGAGTCCTTACCCCAAGTGAAGGAGTTCAAGTACCTCGGGGTCTTGTTTGCGAGTGAGGGAACAATGGAGCGTGAGATTGGCCGGAGAATCGGAGCAGCAGGGGCGGTTTTGCACTCGCTTTACCGCACTGTTGTGACGAAAAGAGAGCTGAGTCGTAAGGCAAAGCTTTCGATCTACCGGGCGATCTTTGTTCCTACCCTCACCTATGGTCATGAAGGCTGGGTAATGACCGAAAGAACGAGATCGCGGGTACAAGCGGCCGAAATGGGCTTTCTCAGGAGAGTGGCTGGCGTCTCCCTTAGAGATAGGGTGAGAAGCTCAGTCATTCGTGAGGAACTCGGGGCAGAGCCGCTACTCCTTTGCGTTGAAAGGAGCCAGTTGAGGTGGTTCGGGCATCTGGTAAGGATGCCCCCAGGGCGCCTCCCTAGGGAGGTGTTCCAGGAGCGTCCAGCTGGAAGGAGGCCTCGGGGAAGACCCAGGACTAGGTGGAGAGATTATATCTCCACACTGGCCTGGGAACGCCTCGGGATCCCCCAGTCAGAGCTGGTTGATGTGGCCCGGGAAAGAGAAGTTTGGGGTTCCCTGCTCAAGCTGCTGCCCCCGCGACCCGATTTCGGATAAGCGGTTGACGATGATGATGATGATGATGAGTACAGCGTTGAAATGGGGAGACAGAGAGAGAGAGAGGGGGGATGACCTGCAGTAAAGGTCCACGGGTCGGATTCGAACCCGCGACCACTGCAACGAAGGCCGGAGCCAATATGGTACGCGCTCTATCCACTACGCCACCGGAGCACCCCAATGAATGCATTTAAATGCAGTGTGAGGAACTAAGCAGAATAACTCTGTTGTCCAGCTACTGTATCTTTTTTTCCACAGACAAGGCTGAAATAGGCTATAGACTATACACAGTGCATGGGCAACTGAGGGCAGCCATGCACACTGTGCATGGATGTGAACGTGACATGATCAGATAATTTCGGATTTCCTCCCAGATGAACTGATTACATTTTTAGGCTATTAATTATCTAGACCAAAACATTTTATTCCTTTTTTGTATGATAACTCACATTTGCATAATATGATGTTAATATCAAACACACAAACTAAAAAAAAAAAAAAAAAAAAAAAAATGTTTTTTTTTTTTTTTCGGAGGGGGCCCCCAGGCAGTCGGGGGCCCTAAGCGGCTGCTTAGTTCGCTTATGCCTCGGGCCGGCTCTGTTAGCTTTATTTGTCAAAATCTCCAAAGCTATGGGAAACAAGTTTATATGCTTCAGTTTCAAATATAACTGATGAATTGCCTCAAAACGTTCCTTCTACAGACTTGACTTCTTTAACTGCCTGTCATCATCAACAGGATCCAGATGTGTATGAATAAAATAATTCAACACTTTTCACTTCCATCTCTCAGTATCAGAAACCATTTACTTGAACTAGATTGTACTAGTCCAGGGCTCCACAATTACCCTCGCTCTTAAAGTCACTTTCGTATAATAGAAGAGGCTACTAGAATGCTTCCTGGCTGTAAATGTCACCAACTGCTGCTGGAAAATGGTAGCCTGGTGCTACCAGACCATCGTACTTCATTTCATTTGTACAGAAGGTCTGGAAGTGCTGTAATTGGCAAACGTTCACTCACTTGGAGGCGGGTGTCTGTTGAAGTTTTAAAATGATTGGATCTGCCCACTCGCTCTGTTCGCTGATTGGACGGCTGTAGATTCTCCGGAGAATCTGGGAAATGCGCTGTACACCCAGACTGACTACTGAAGGGAAAATGAAATTTGGCCGGAAGTAGGCGGGCGGGCGGAGCCAGGCTAGGAAAATGGTGGGTGGGGGTGGAATGTGAGAGCTGGTGCTAAAATAGGCTTTAAAGCTTAATAACTGAGGTAGAAATGATTTGCAGGTTCAGATGTACTAGATGTACTTATTGGAAAAAAATATCAAAGCATGACAACATTTCAATTATTAATCAAGAAAAAAAACTTTTTGGTTTGGGGAGTTATATACTTTGAACAAGTTTATAATGAATCTCTAAGTTCTCCTCCATCGTCCCAGTCCTGTGTAAGATCAGGACATATCCAGATATAAGTTGCTCCTCTTAATGTTAAAATAGCTGCCTTTCTGCTTAGCGATTTTTGAAATGTCCATTCAGCACTGGGGTCCCTTTGTCTTGTCCTTGCCTCGCCCCTACAGTTGTCCTCTCCTTTTTAACCCTCCCACTTCCCCCTTACTCTTAACAATGCAGCACTAATGTACCTGTACCTGCCCCGTCACTGCTGCAAAATGACCCTACTGATTTACAATGTGATATTAGGCAGGCGTAATGGGCCACTAAAAGGAGATAATATGGCCCACAAATCTCTGAAGGAGTGAAGAGCTTTAACCGGTTGTTGGAGTTGGCATGTTCTGTTCTGTGCTCATTTATCATGACCCGAAACCAAATGAATATTCATGCACAATTGGAAAAGGTTTTGAGTCATAGAGCTCTCGGCAATATATCTGATTTATTTATGGAATTTTCAACACCAAAGACAACAGCAATACAAAACAATAACCCCTTGCATGTGTGAATGGAGAAATGAAACAGAAGAAACCATTCATTCCACATATGGATTGCATAAATGCATATAATAGACATATATATATGATTGTATAAATTTATGTATCTAATAGATTTACATATATGGATTGTATAAATATAAAACAATTATAGTATCAAATATAGTATAACACATTGTATAGATTTCTAAAAAAGATTACAAGGAACACAGGAAGCTAATATAACAAATATGAGTTATTGAGCTGTGGAAAAGGGGTAGGATTAAATACTTCTTCCTACTCCTTTTCAGGCATATCAATTCAATATGTTTTTTTTGTTTTTTTTGTGAAATCATTTGAACATATTTTTTTTGTATTTTCATGCTGTTCATTTTGTTTTGTAATTTTGATATGTCTGAAATAAATTGAATCAATCAATCAATCAATCAATCAAATTCTGTAGAATGAGGCAACATCTAACAGAGACGTTAATGGTGCAAAGACAAGGCCGTAAGACAAAAATTATTAAATAAAAGAGAAACATTAGACAAGACAGCAAGCAAACATCTAATACAGAAGACATTTTGGACACCACAACATACTAGACAATAGACATATTCTGGGCTTTACTGTAGCTACTAGCATGGGGAAACAGGCCTGATGCAGGGACCTAACAGTATTCTGAGAAGAGTAGCCTACGTTTAGAGGAAGCCAAGTAGGGAATGTTTGGTCCTACCAGTCCATCATACTTAATTTCATTTGTACAGAAGGTCTGGAATCGCTCAATTGACAAACGTATTCTCACTTGAAGGCGGGTGTCTGTTGAAGTTTAAAACTATTGGATCTGCCCGGTGCCACTCTGGATCTGCCAACCAATCACATAGCGTTGTACATCGTGCGCCGGCTTCGCAACTGAAAGTGGCGCACGCCATTGTTCTCAGCCACTCCCTCTGTTCGCTGGTTGGTCATGGAAAAATCTATCTTGAGAAGGCCCGCGAATATACCGCGGACCCAGACTGACTACTGAAGGGAAATAAAAATTGAGCTGAAGTAGGTAGGCGGCGATGCCAGGCTAGCATCATACAATATATCCAGTGGGTAATGTGGAATAAAGCCTGCCCCCTTTTCTCAGAAATGATAGAGCGTGCTTTCAAACCATACCGCTGGCTGTGTTTTGGTCTGGCTGCACAAAAAAATTAAAGCAAATTGCACTTTCACATGTGACTGATTTGAAGCAGTTTGGAGTACAGGCCTACTTGTTGATATACCCTCGAAACTCCTCTCAGTGCAATATTACGTTGTTAGTGTCTTTGGCTAAGCTAGCAGGCTTCTCTAAGCGCCTCTTTTCTCAAACAAAGTCTTTAGTGCCATGTGTTGGGAGCCATGAGGTTTGCTCTGTTCTTCTCTACGCCTGCAGGAAGCTGCTTTGTGCACCCATACTCAACACTCGGTCTTTGTAGAAAATGTTAGGCATACAAAGAAGCCTGGAGCACTTGTGTGTGTTTGTGTGTGTTAATGTGATATGATGAGTGTGTATCCTTGGAAAAACCCTACATAGACACTGTATTTGAATTTTATGTTGTGATACGTTTACCAAGCTTTATAATATTATTTTCAATTTGTTAATCTCTAATTTGTCCTGAAACAATTATATATAACGTCACCTGCACGAAGCAGAGGAGGACAATCACAGTTAGGCCTAATCTGTATATAGCCTTACCACTATCCAATACCAGGCACATACACCTTGCACTTCTCATTGAATGCACATTTTAAATGATCCATATGGAATCAACTCTGAATGTATTGTCACGGGATTCAAAAATAGAGTTTAAAATTATGGTGTAATTAATGTTATTTAAAGCCACTATGAGTAACATTTAAATATATTTTAAACAGCCTCATGTTTCCTCTGATAATTTATGATTAGGGAGGAGGGCGTTGCCAAGCAACGTATACACAATTTCACGGGAGTGAAGTCCTGCAGACTTAAATGAATGAGCGGTACTAAAACAAAGTTTACTTTGCTCCATCATCATCAGATGACCATTATTCATCTGAAATAGTCATTATTTACAACAACATAAACACGTTACCTCATCGTGATACATACTGGCGTTTCTCGTTCATTCACTTTCTGTGAGGACACGGAATCTTTCAGCTCCGTGAGAGTGGTTAGTAATACTGAATCAACTCATTGCAATCAGGTGTGTGTAGCACTGACTGGCATTAGTTGATACAGTGTCACTAACCACTCTCACGGAGCCGAAAATAGTCTGTGCCCTAATACTTTCAAGTCACGGACATACACTATACTGCATCCTAATGTTATGACACTCGCACGGCCGGCAGGCGCTAGAAAACAGCTTTACGACAGCTGGTGTCGTAAAAATACTACCGCTTTTGTCCAAAAGGGCCGCCAACCGACAAAGTTACTCGTAGCCACTTGTGCTTTGTAAAGAGAGATTCTGCTTTTTACATATATTTCCCAACATTACATTTTTTTGTTCAATCAATAGTGAAAACACGCCAAGCAGTAATGTTGTTTTGCACAATATATGTTATTCTGTTATATTGTGTGCACTCAGGTGTTTGCAAATA
Organism: Ammodytes dubius; assembly: GCA_026122265.1. Taxonomy (NCBI): domain Eukaryota; kingdom Metazoa; phylum Chordata; class Actinopteri; order Uranoscopiformes; family Ammodytidae; genus Ammodytes; species Ammodytes dubius. Next base: position 3,706,241 of record CM047510.1, read on the forward strand.
CGTCATAAATATTTTTTTCTTTATAAGTGCCCTACAAACGTCTGCTTCTTCAATATCCATGTCATCTAGTGCTCAACATTGATATGAACTCAAAAGTAGAAACTGGTTTCTTATTGGCCTTCATGACTGCTTAGTAGCAATAATTATCCAACTAAATGAATCAAAATCTTAAATGAGGCTCCACTTTTTTTATTCCCCTTTTTATATGCTTTTAGATCGCTATGTGCTGGTTGGCAGTCGTCATGACAGCGACCAGGGAGGCGGGGCTTCAGCTATTATGAATCAGCTTATTGCTGCGCTGACGGAGCAGACCAAACGAGGCTGGGTGCCGGACCGCACCACTGTTTTCTGCTCGTGGGGAGGCTCAGCCCTGGGGAACATCGGCTCCTTCGAGTGGGGAAAGGTCAGCAACCACATACAGTGCATACGGAAAGTATTCACAACGCTTCAATTTTCCCACAATTCTTTATGTTACAGCCAAAACGCTGGATTCATTTAGTTTTTCTCCAAATTCTACACATAATACCCCAAAATGACAACTTTAAAAAAGAAATAAGAAATCACTTGAACATATATATTCACAGCCTTTGCGATCAAGCTTAAAATTGAGCTCAGGTCCATTCTGTTTCCACTGATCATCCTTGAGATGTTTCTACAGCTTCATTGGAGTCCACCTGTGGTAAATTCAGTTGTTTGGACATGATTTGGAAAGGCACACACCTGTCTATATAAGGTCCCACAGTTAACAATGCTTGTCAGACCACAAAACAAGCATGAAGTCGAAGGAATTATCTGATATGCCTAATTTGAAATGTAGAATCTCTTTGATGTTTTGTTCTTATGTAAGTTTCAAATATATCCTAAAATATGAGTGTTGAAATACATGTTTGCACCTTATGTCCCACTCTTTTGGGTTATCCTGATTTCGGCTTAAATGGGATTAAATAGCATTTCTAGCAACAGCAGGAGACAAAGAACAATGGACAAGCATGTCATCCTTCGCACTGGAAAGGACACTTTATGAAGATATTGGATAATGGTAATCATGATAATGAGAAGAGTGTGATGACACCAATTATGAATCTCATGGGGAATGTAATGATGGCAACCTGTGTGTGTGTGTGTGTGTGTTTGTTCCTCTCAGGATAACAGCGTTGTCCTCAAAAGCAGTGCAGTGGCCTACATAAGCCTGAACTCTCCAGTTAGAGGGACAGAGACTCTCAGAGCTACAGCTTCTCCAACACTGCTGCAACTCACGACAGATATCCAGAGGGTAAGTACAAATTCTGGCTCTACCACTCCTGTTAACACCACTGGCAATATGGTGACTAGTGCCAAGTACACCTGCAAACATTTCAAGTGTTTCAACTGAAGCACACCTCGTATATTAAGGGTAACCTTATTTAAAACTGACTACAAGGAACTTTCGGTTTTGGGTTGATTATAGCGCCCTTTGGACAAAAGCAGTAGTGTTTTTACAAAACCAGCGCTTGCAGTCCTAAAGATCGTGCGTCGTTTAGGAAGCGAGTGAAAGAGAGACGGCAGGATGCATTGAGATAAGGTCATGTATTTATATGTGACCATGTCAGATTCATAATGGTAAAATGACGACAGTGAAGTCAACTTTGATTTGTAGCATTCATAAACACAGGACTTTCTGTGTTTATGAGCTCCTGACTCTGCTTTAAAGTATGTCATTTATTCTGTGGCTAGAGATGACACTCAATATGATCTAAATAAAACTTATTTCACTATCAGCTCCATCCCACAATTCACATTACATTCACACACAATCCGTTATGGCCATTCCACTGGTTAGGTGTAGCACCTCTTATGGTTTGCCGTCCCAAACTGTCTCTAGTCCGACCTGGATATGTTTGGCAGACATGTTCACCCCTTGCATTCATCCTATTATCAACTTCCACCATTTCTTAACTTTGAAAAAAAAACGTTTGCCTTTTGAAAAGAACAAACCTCATCGTCACAATGATACCTTTCTCTTCCTCCACTGCCGCCTCCTCCTTTTTTTGTTCTTCCTCCCTTAAGCTCTACACACTTCCACACACACACACACACACACACACACACACACACACACACACACACACACACACACACACACACACACACACACACACACACACACACACACACACACACACACACACACACACCTTGCTGACTCTCCCTTCTTTCACTCTTTCATCAGCAGCGAGCATAGCATATCCTCACCATCTCATTTTCCTCATTAAAATCTCTGTCTCACTCCTACCATGCCCTCCCCTCTTTGTCTCCTCAGGTCTGTAGCTATACAGTACTTTTATTTGAGTCATTGGGTTAGTCATCGATCCTCGGGAAGATTCATGCTCCTATACTGGGCATACAGGCAGGAACAAAAGGGTGACAAGAAAGTGTATGATGTATATTATTCCCCTGATCTAATGTAGACTTACTAATTTTTTGTCTACATGCAACATTTACACATCTGCAATATTGCCAGTGGAGTACATACGTCTCTTATTTTAAAAGTATTTTATTATCAAGTGTATCAAGCTCATATTGTTTGTAGACTCAAAGATACATTAATACCGGGGAGAAGACGACAGCCTTCACGTGGCCTTCCCCGTAAGTAGCAAGAGCTGGCAGGCCAAGGAACGGAGGCTACTGTACAACCCCAAGGAGCCGCCAAGCTTCTTCTCTGCACGCTGGCATACCTCTACCAACCCAGACCTGGCCTTCGCTGTGTGCCGGAGCAATGACCCAAAACCGGAAAGACGCACCCTAGACAGGTTTCCCTGCTCACACCACCGACCGTCCATCATTAAAGTCCCATCACTTGTGCAACTGGTACCAGGGATACCTGTCAAAAGATGGAACTTTTGAAAGGCCAACTGGGAGGCATTTGCTCAGGAGACGGAAAGAAGGATGGCTGGTCTGCCAGACCCTGATGCAGCCGACGTGGACGCCGCCTATGAAGCCTACTGTGGGGTCCTCCTGGGAGCGGCAAAAAAGACCATCCCACGCGGTTACAACAGGAACTACATCCGTGGATGGGACGAGGAGTGCAGCCGCCTCCTGAGCGCCCACCAGAGGGCTAGCTCCAGGGAAGATGCTCCAGAAACTGGACACCACACGTAGAGACAGATGGACTGAAGTTGTTGAGTCAATTGACTTTACCCATTCTAGTCGCAAGGCGTGGCAAACCATCAACCAGCTAACAGGCAGATACACAAAGCCCCCAAGCTGCCCAGTCACAGCAGATGCCATTGCGTCCGAGCTCCTGAAGAACGGTCGCTTCCCAGACACAGACAAAGATGTTGCCCGTCTGATAATGCAGGAGGTGACTTTCCTCTCCAGGGCGGCAAGTGCAGATTCCAACCTCTCAGGAGATTTCACAGCAGACAAACTCAGGGAGGCCATGAGCAAGCACAAGCCGGGCAAAGCACCAGGCCGTGACAACATCCACCCAGAGTTTGTTATGCACCAGAGCACAACAACATCTAGCTGGCTTTGTGCATTCTTCTCATCCTGCTACCAGAGGTGCAAGCTTCCCAAGACCTGGCGCCGTGCTTCTGTAATCGCCCTGCCAAAGCCAAACAAACCTACCGAAGACCCCAAGGCATACCGACCTATATCGCTGCTCTGTGTTCCATTTAAGATCTTGGAAAGAATGATGCACTGCCGCATTGAGCCAGTGATTGACCTGTTGGTTTTCGTCGTGGTAGGTCCACAGTGGACCAGGTTACACTACTGTCTCAAGACATCGAGGACAGCTTCCAGGAGAATGAGAAAGCTGGGGTAGTGTACCTGGACTTGACCGCCGTGTACGCTGTCTAACCGCAGTTGTGTCCTACAGACCAGCGATGGCCAGCGCAGCAGGCTAAGAAGACTAAGGAACTGTGTCCCACAGGGGTAGGTCCTTTCTCCGATGCTGTTTAATATTTACATCTATGATCTACCAGATACAGCATCCAGAAAGTATGGCTACGCAGACGATCTTGCCATCATGCTGAGAAGACCCACATGGAAGGCACTGGAAGACGGTCTCGACCAAAACATGGACGTCCTAGTAGCCTACCTACGGAAGTGGCGCCTACAGCTTAGCACCGGCAAGACCGTTACAGCAGCATACCATCTCTGCAACAGAGACGCCAAGAGGGAACTGGAGGTATACGCTGACCACAGGCGTCTGGAGTCCCAGCAAGCCCCTAAATACCTTGGTGTGCGTCTGGATCGGACACTGTCCTTCAAACAACACCTCGAAGATGTCCGGGCAAAGACAACATCAAGGGTTGCGGTGATTCGTTGCCTCGCTGGCACAACCTGGGGAGCCACTGCAAAGACACTACAGGTATCAACCTAAGCCCTGGTCTTCTCAGCAGCAGAGTACTGTGCCCCAGTCTGGAGCAGAAGTCCACACGCAAAAAAAGGTGGATGTGGCTATCAACAACGCCCTCCGGATCTTCACTGGGTGCCTGAAGCCTACCCCTGTCGTCCTGCTGCCAGTCCTTGCAGGAATCGCACCGGCTGGCCTACGACGAGAGGCTGCCACTCTCGTCCTGGCAAGGAAAGCACAGAAGCATGATTGGCACTTCCTCCATAACACCACAAAGACAGCAGCTCCTCCGAACAGACTCAAGTCCCGCCACCCCTACAACAAGGCGGCACAAGAGATGCTCCGTTCCACCACTGAGGACCTGTCTAAAGATAGATGGCTGGCGACAGCTTGGAAGCATCAGTGGGAGAGGGCTGGGCCAACCCACATCCACCACTACATCTTGGATCCAGGAAATGGCGCCACAGGAGATGATCTCCCACGCCAGCAATGGACTCTGCTGAACCGTTTACGAACTGGGGTCGGTCGGTTCAAATCTTCAATGAATAAAAGGGGCCTGGCAGACAGCGCTGCATGCGAGTGTGGTCCCCCTGAACAAACAGTCACTGCATATCATGACCACCTGCCCCCTATACAGGCCAGCCTCTTTGACGTGGGACCAGAGATAAGGGTATGGCTACGAGACACTGAGTTTGACCTCTAATGTTACACGAAAGAAGAAGAAGAAGGGTGCTTCGGTGGCGTAGTGGATAGAGCGCGTACCATATTGGCTCCGGCCTTCATTGCAGTGGTCGTGGGTTCAAATCCGACCATTAAGGTGCGAACACACTAGGCACTTTACACGCGTAAGATTTACGTGCGTAACGCGGCTAAAATGTTGCTTGATCATTTTGTGTCAAAAATGGTTGTACGCGCGTAACGTGCCTAGTCTACCTACCGATATTGTATTTCCCCTAATCAACCATAGCTGCGATCAGACTCGACCCGACACAATAGCGTGCATGCCCGCACAAAAACAAAAACAACACGGCCAACAACTGTGCCAAAAGACCAACTGAACAGCACAAATAGCCTAGCATTAAAACAGCATTGCATATTCACGGCAGCTACATAACAAACACAGTTACAGCAGCATCGGTGCACGGCGGCACAACATAAAGCCAAGTAGCCAACATTAGCCTACCTGGCTGTGACAGGGGACCGTGGCTGGCGTAGATCAACACCGGTGCTTCGCTGTACTCGTTGTGAATGTCCCCCGGACATAGCTGTCATGTTTGGGTTCATAATATGAGGCGCTAGCCGCCCGCACACAACAGGGTGAGTTAACTAATGCTATACGGCGCTAACTTGTTTTATCGGCTTAAGCACAGCCGCACATGTTTACTGAATTAACCAGGAAGTCCATTCTCCTGGTTTACTCTCCCCACGTCTTCTATTCCCGAGCTGCTGTCATACAGCACCGGCTCGGCTGCCTGCAATACATTTTCCTCCTCGGCGTCTCATCTGCCTCTGTGTACAGTACACTGTCCGTCTCTCTGCCTGTGACGTCGGGTCAAGCTCAACGCTGATTGGCCAACGCGGCTAATCGTCTCGCGTAGGAGCAACAAAAGTTACATTTTTTGAACTCCTCGCGTAGCATACGCGTGTAATATATACGCGCGTAAAATATAGCGGGTCATACGCGGCTAAAATGTTGCTTTAGCGCGAGTGACGCATTTACGCGCGTGGTTCCCTATGGAAAAGGGGCGGATTTCATACGCGTCTGTACGCGTGTAAAGTGCCTAGTGTGTTCGCACCTTTAGATTTGTAACCAATGGCAATTTTGCTTACACAGAAAATGTCAACTCTCAAAACACCCAGTGAAACAAAATTAAAAAAAATTACCTTCCAGGAGTAGCCATCTACTGCACCAAAAAGTACAATATTGTACCTTGGGATTGGGAACATAGCACAGCATTACATTTCCATTTTCAACCTGGATTGTTATGGTAGAAATGTAATGGCAATGTACTTGTGCTTTGACTTATTATAGTGTCTGCAATTTAAAAAAAAGTCTTCAAAAATCTGTTCAACAGTACTGAACTAAGCACATGCCGACATAAGTTTAAATAATCACATTCCTCTGAACAAAGGTGCAGGCAGCCTCTGTAAAAGCCATGACCAAAATAAACGTCAGCACGCGCATATTCTGGAACCCCTGCTTCTGCTTTGCTTTTTCTATCCAATTCATTCAATGTCTCTTCATGTGAAGCTTTACATGCTCATAGCAGCCACCCCTGTCCCGTCTTCTTTACTGAATATGCTTTTATAAACCTTATGCTCTGACATCATTCTGACTGGTCGTAAATACACTAGGACATTAGTGCTGCTGTAAATCCTGCTTTAAAGGAAAGAAGAAAGGGAGAGCAGACTGTATACAGCATGCTTCCATCCAGCTTGGCTTTCTCTTCATCGCCACTGGACAATATCTCACTCAACTCGACACTTCTTCAATTCAAATCTTGCTACCAAGAGCGTAATTGCCTATATATTGCCCCATATGCCCGCTTCGATCGACGGTGCATCAACCCCACCTTTACATTTCACAGTGTTCTGTCTGTTTGAATGCAGGCTTTTTCTCCCGAAGAGCTGCATTTTGGCGATTCAACAATTTAGTCACAAAAGGATTGCTTAAATATTGTGACATCATTGGCTTAGGTAAGGTTTTTAGTTTAGAGAAGAACAGCCAACTTAAAGGTATGCACTCCTTGTCTTTAGGACAATATTATCATCCAGTTATTTTTCAGTTTACTTGTTTGTGGTAGATAAGATATATGCTATTAACAGGATAAAGGCCTGCAACAAGATGACCTAACTAAAAGTGTAAAACCTCAAACTAATGATAACTATGTGTACTACATATACTCTACAGGTTACTTTCTAGGAGCGATTGAATCACAGCGGGTTATTGTTGCAACAAGGACATAATTAATTCCCACAAAACAGGAATATAAAGCATTTACAGTTCTTGTACTCAATATGAAAAATAATTAAACTAACCTAGAAAATCCCGCAGAGATTTTAAAAGTACAGGCCGTCAGCCCCGCATCCGGGTGCCCCCCATCGGCCCGGCTCAAAATCATTCGCAGAACTAGGGCTTCGGGACCATCGGGCGGTGGGAACAAAGACATGCCACGGCAATCTCAACGCTGAGCGGAGCGCAGAGCATTAGAATGTTGTGAAAAGTAAATAGACTGTATAAAACAATATGGAAGTAGCCTCCGTGACTTGATATCGTAATGCAATTTTTTACTTCTATGAACAATATCAAGGTGTTTTCATATTGCAAGATTTCATGCCACGATATTTCGTCACACCCCTTGTTCAGTGTCATTGGTTAATCGTCCCTCACTTATCCATAACAGAAACATTTTTGCGTTTACCTAGTTGTCTGATCGGATTCCCCAAGTGTCTTCAACCTGAGACAATTCTCAAACCTCACATAAAGGCTATAATGCTATCCCTTTCCTACCCATATTTCCAGTATGCATTTTGAACACAATTTGAATTCTCTGTGACAAATCGTCCTCTCTTCTACTCGCTCTTTGAGTGTGCGCTGAACGGGAAAATTACAGCTGATATTTTAATTGAATTATGACACAGTGACAGGCTATCAAATATAAAGAAAGGATGACAATGCAGCCTTAGAATCACACTGTGAATTGTAAATATGAACATCATCAACATTAGGGAATATGCAAGGGGAGTCTTAATTTATATGTTTTCCCAACATAAAACCAGTGGAAAAAAGAAGCTAAATCAACCAGAATGAGTGTCTGCCTTTTATGGCCATGCGCGTAGCCCATCTGAGATGGTTTCGACAGCACACTTGGCATAATGTTTGAAATAGTACGCTGTCTGCAATATGTTTGAATTACACAGTTCTTGCACTGTCAGGAAAGGCATTGTGTGTGAGTGAGGCAGGGCTCCATGAATATGCATAATGACGAGGAGAGGGAGCTCTAGCTCAGAGGGTATTTATTAGACTGTCAGCTTGGCTCTTCCATCACGCTTTCATATCACAGCAACAACAACATAAGTAGAGGAACGCATATGAAAATCTGTGTTAGGTGAAGAATGAGCTCTGTCATTACTGCTGGCTGTGACATTAGTCAGGTGCTGTGGTGTGATGCATTCATCCAAACAGTAGTCTGGAGCTTGTCTGGTTTGCAAAAGGCCAGTAGCCAGAGCTTTCCTGAGATTCATTTCTACTTAAATACATTTTAGAAGCCAAATGAATTAAGAACAGATTACAGACTTCATTTGTGCATAACCCATGAACCTGAAGCATAAATAACTGCTCTCAGCGAGGATTAATCCACGCTTATTCCCTAAGTGCACTTTTTCCTCTCTGGGCAATCTTCTGCAAAGTTGACTTTTAACCCACTCAGCAATCAATGTATCAACTGCTAGGGAGACAAGTACATAGTGGAAATGTTGGGGTTATTCTTAATGCACAATGTATTTTACAGTACATAGTATATTACCTTGAGGGCAATATGTCCACCATATTGTTGTGCATTGCTCAGTACTTACTTTAGAATCAAGTTATCTTGATAAACTTTAAATTAAGTGGTTTAATGAAGATTGACTGTTTAATAGTAACACCTTCTGGTAGCAGCCCTCTAGTTCCATTTTCTGTTATATAGGAAGGTCTTAATACAATGAGGAAGATCGTTGACTATCCTTTGCTTTCTCTCTCTCTCTCTCTTGCATAATGTATTACACAATAACTGTGGTTATTTCTGTTTGATATACCATGTGTAAACTGAGTGAATGTTAAGGTCATGAGAGGTCTTGGTTGGTCCTAGAATACTTTTTGACGTACAAAAAAACAAAGGTTTGCATCTGGAAGTTGTGTTTTTTTCCCCGTTTTTGATAAGAATAGTCCTAGGTCATGAATGTTCCAAATTGATGAAAATGTCATTCTGTTTACTGATGTTGAGTGCACCATCATGTCGGACGTTTTCCGGATTTCTGAGTACAACTGAACGCAGCATTGGGTCTGCCCAGGGAGAGCTTGTGACTGCCTTTCACGCCCATGACTCACTCTTATGAGTCTGAGCAGCGCAGCTACATTTTAATACTTCTGAGTCACAATGGCGGATAAATCCAGAGAAAAAGAAAAGAGCTACCCTGTGTTCCAATTCCCATACTTCCCTACTATTTAGTATGCCAACAAAAGATTTAGGATGTCCCAATACATGCACGTCAATTGTAGCATGCTGAAAATACATAAATGGCCCACTAACTCCAATAGCATTTTGGAGTATTCGTCTTTATTCTTGACATTTCTCAACATAATGAAAAAAAATATTCCTTATCTGTTTTCTTCTCTCCTGTGGCCCTTAAACTCGTCTATACTTTAGTATGTAGAGTAGTAAAAAGAAAGAGTATGTGATATGGAACGCAGGGCTAGAAAAACAAAGCAACCGCGAGCGATGACGTCATACACTTGACACTGTTCAGTTCCAAAGAATCTCTGGGAGATGCGGTACAAGGGGCAAGCCGGCAATTATATCTGACCAAAAAAGATGCCGCTAGGATTAACGTAACTAGAATATGACGGATTACAATTTTAGGCGAGAAAAGCCTCCAAATACCCATTCATGAAGATGATCTAGTTTGAAGCGTTTATGTCTAAACCACTCCTATGGCACATATGATTTTGTAGATCTGGTGGTATTGAGTGGTAAGCTGAGATCTCAAAATTATTTCACTCTCTCCTTATCATAGCAGACAAAGAAATTAAATATGCCCTGCGTTCCGAATCGCATACTCTTACTTTTTTCTATTCAACATACTACATCCGACGATAAAAATAATCTAGTTAGGATGCAGTAGGCATACTATTGGGACATACTTTTACTTATTTATTTCATCATAACATTGCGCCTTGATCTTGCCTCTTGCTTTTATATCCGTCACATCCCTGTTTGTTTTCATATGGAGGCTCTGTCGATGTGACATCACTTCAGGTGCACACTGGATTATGGGTCAGAATCGCCCAAATAGGATGCTGTTTTCAACACTAAAAATCTCGGCCAGATGTAGTAGACATCCAGGTATCTCTAACCATCCTAAATCTTTCCACAAGAATCGGGACATCCTAAATCTTTTTTCTACCATACTAAATAGTATATAGTATGGGTATTGGAACGCAGGGATGGATTCCTGATGTGGCACCACAGGCTTAAATTACCCATTCTCTTTGTTCTCTCTCTCTCTCTCTCTCTCTCCTCTCTCTCTCTCTCTCACACCATCTCCCTCACTTGTTTATTCTCTCTGTCCTCCCATTTTTTTTACACCTCTTATTTTTATCATTATTTCCTTCATTATACTTCTAAGGACTCTTCTTTCTTTCTGACTTTCTCTGACCCCTCCCACCCACCCGACCCCTGTGTCTGCTTTTAAGAGAGGAGAAAGCAGAGAACAGGTACATGGCCTGACTTTAAATCGCCAGTCTGCTGATGGAATGATAGTCTATCTCCAATCTTAAACTGTGATTTAGGTTTAGGTATTTTTTCTTTATTGCCGGCAATGCATACAAAGATGGCATGGGTCTATGAAAGTGTTGAGTGAATACGATAACCTCGGGTCAACTCAATTCTTTTATAACCAGCTGTTTATTTTTTAAAACCATAGTTTGATGAAAACAAGGGTATAATAGGTCACAGCATTGCATAAGCAGAGAAGTTAGAAGATAGCGGCCATAAGAAAGGGAATTATTTTGTATAGGTTGGATCCTTGTAGAGTTCACCAACTAAATTACCTGCTGGTTTACAGCTGCTCATAACCAAGATTCAAGATTCAAAGTGTTTATGTCATATGCACAATAAGAAACAAAAGTGATCTCAATAATTACAGGCCAATATCCAAAACTCCCATGCCTGTCAAAAATTATAGAATAGTTTATTAATAATCAGTTGAAAACCTTTTTATCCAGTGCTTCCATTTTGAGCCCATTTCAATCTGTTTTAGGCCAGGCCACAGTACTGTATCTGCTGTCACTTTGGTCTTAGACAACATTGTTACAGCTATAGACAAAAAAAGCACTGTGCTGGGGGGTATTTCAGGAAGCAGGGTTTACAAACTCTGAGTTTAACCCTGCGCTCTGAGTTGGTCAATATTACAAATACTGAATTAAGCTTTGAATACTAACTTAACAAACAATAATTCGGGTCAGTGTTACCATGATATTTTCCTCTGTTACGTTTAGGCTAATGCGAACTGGCTACCCGCCAATACAAAGCTGAATACATTTAATAATTGCAGACGCAGGCATCTCTAAATGGTTTGATGAGTATGATAATGTATAACCTATAATGTATGTTAATCATATGCTATGGTGTTCACAATCACCAGTTCTCATCCCAGTTGATGCTCATTTGTTACAATTGGTACCTTTATGGTATTTAAGGAGTCTTTAATTTCTGCTCCGCGAACCTCTCTATGTGCTTGCCCTTTGCACGCTTAACCTTTGAGACTTTGGAGACTGGGTGGAAAAACAGAATATCAATGAAACAGTCAAAGATTTATCTGGACATCATGTGAGCCTGAAGTGATTCTCTCTCTCTCTCTCTCTCTCTCTCTCTCTCTCTCTCTCTCTCTCTTCTCTCTCTCTCTCTCTCTCTCTCTCTCTGTCTCTCTCTCTCTCTCACACACACACACACAGGACGAGAAGGAGAGAATGGTCACGGCGTGACAAAATGACTGTCAACCATTTCACTTTATTTTAGCAGAGAGGTGCAAACGTCTCTCCGTAACAATAGGCAATAATCCAGCGCTGAATCTTCCCTCAGACTAGCCTGTGGCTGCTCCAATATGGACATGCCTGGTTTACTTCTTTGGATATTCATCTTTTGTGTGGTTTATCAAAAGTTGCTTTGCCTTTGAGTCAATCTTTTGTTTGTTTGTTGCACATTGGCATTGCAAATAGTACATTTGACATCCAAACAGCCTTTGTTTTCTGTAATGTCTTAATTTTACATTGTTGAAATAAGTATTTAAGTTCTTTTTTTGTTCTTTTTTGTGGTGTAGAACTGTTTTGGATAGCAATGCCATGAGGTTAATAATCCAGAAAACGTGAAATCAGGTTCATATTTTGGCTTGGATTAAACACTAATAGGCTGTTGTAAATAAAAAAGAAGGCTGAATATGGCAAACAATACTTTGACAAGTCTGCCCTCTGTGTGCAACGTCCCCATTATGATTTGCAATCAAGTTTGAAATTGTGCACACATGAACAAGCATTTATTCCCACCCTGTTAACTCCTACAATTAGCTAGAAGTGGCTAGTGAAATGCCCTTCATGAATATTGATGTGCATGTAAATGCTTTTATCCTTCTAGTCTTTTGTGGGAGTAAATGGAAAAGTGTGAGAATAGAAAAGAGACATTTAAATGTGACACTGGAGGTACATGCTGGCACGTCCATGCAAGGTTAAAGGTATTATTTACTGGCATTCATTCAGTTAAGAGTGGGTGTCACAGCAGTGGCTAATATGCAGAGAGCAACCAGCCTTTAGAAATAAATATATAAAATAGAACAAGGTTGACAACTAGTGTGTCAGTGGCAGTCAGTGGGGATGATTGGACATCAGAGCTCTCTCCCCTTGACATACCAAGATAAAAAGAAAACTTTAATTAAACGCAATGTGACAGACGAACATGGCGACATCAGGGCCAGCTAGTTGAGATAAGCCTCTGTTTGATTGACTGTTGCATTCTGTTTCCTTCCACTAGCCACTCTTGTCTCAACAGTTTCTATACAACAAGCCTTGTTGTTCGTTCAATTTAGGAATAACACCAGAAGGCACTCAGCCCAGATGACAAGCTATACACGTTAGCTGTGGACAACAGCTGACAAAAGCTTAGATTGTGCAATTAGCCAAATGTCAAATGCTAACACCACCCCTCCCCTCAACCCCTCCCCTCTCTCAGCCCTATATCATATTAAGAGCAAGTTAGGCTTATCTTTGACTGCTTTGATTGGTTTGAGGATTCAGACAGCTGAGAACATTTTATATTGCGTTTTTCTACCTCACCGGCACAATGCATAGTGTAGAGAAACATAAACCCAATCACAAAAGCAAATATATCTATAACAAGGCACCTAAATATGGGATTCAGAAACGTATGTTTCATTAATGAAATGCCCCTACTAAATATGTAAGATACATTGTGGATTAAAGGCACACTATGCAATATTTTAATGAAAAAAATAGGGATGTCAATCGATTACATTTTTTTTTAATTAATCGCGTGATTGTCCATAGTTAATGGCATACCATGCAACATTTGAATGAAAATATAAATGATTGAGTCACACAAAAATAATCCGTCTCAATGATCACTTCTGCCCCACTAGAATATGTGGTGGTGTGTTTATCTGCACAGCCCTCCTCTCTCTGGCTGTATTTCACATAGCAGTATTGCAGGCTTACAGAAACACAGGCGGAGGCTGTACTTGCGTTGGAGTAACAATCTTTTATTTCCAATCAACAAAAAAGCAATATTATTCCATTACAGTCTGCCAGCGTACTTTCTATCTGCTGTAAGCATAGATTTGTTCATTACTTCTTTTTCTACTCATGTAATAATAAAACAACAACAACGGAGTTTTCTTCTACTAAAACCTCCTCAGTAATTCAATAGTGGCCAAGGCCGCCTCTATACACGTGTGTGTGCACATTTCACAATTTCTATTGGACTTGTCATGTTTCCCTTTTATCACCATCCCTTCTACCACCTTTTCTAATTTTGAAACATCATCAAAATTACAATGACCAAGTATCTTATGCCATGTTTAAATGTCATAACACCCGTTCACTTCACCACTGTTTTCACCTTCTACTATGCTAAGGTAATACAGCCTACCATACACATCCATTTTGAACTTGGTACCATCGTTGTGGATCAGCCGGTCATCATTGTTCTTGAAACGGACCTCGGCTCTGTTTGCTGTCGCTGCTTTGCCTGAATAAATGTTTTGAGGAAAAGATGGAATGAAGAGAGCTGCTTGAGCCTCGTTTTCACTTGTCGTCCCTCGCTGTCCAGCAAGGTGGACTTGGGCGTCTCCCCTCATCTTCGCCATCCCGCTCACCTTGGTTCCATCGGAAAGCTCGATCGTGTGGCCTTCTGGTCTGAAGCTCTCATCAACTGTCATGAACTTGTTGGGGTCGTTGATCATGTGTGTTGTGACGATGAGACCTTTCTTGTTTCCTATTTGTTTGGGACAGTCACTTATTTTAAAGAAACAGAACAATGTCAGCTCTGCCTCAGTTTCTCCATCAGCTTTCTTTACATAGTGTCGTCCTCGGCCGCGCCCTCTGCCTCACTGTGGTGTGTCCCATTTTTGTTCTCCCCTTCTCGCTTGGAATCCTCCATGACATGTCCTTGCCACGTGTCCCTTCTTACCACATGTGTAACAGTCGACATCAGCCAGGTTCATTTCCTCTTCCTCTTCCACGTGCCCATGTTGCCCCGCTAGTCTTCATCACGTTGTCAAGCAACAGATAAAACATGAATTATAACCACAAGTATTCAGTAGTTCAAGCATTAAAATACATGAAGCATGCAGGACAAACAAGAGTCAGCATCAGACAAACACAAATTAAAAAGGTAGACTAGGACTTATAGCAACATCAGATGTGTTAGACATTGAGGCAGTAGCCCACCAAAGCAGACAGTACATGCACAACAAACAAACAAAAAGTCGACATGACAATAGTACATGAAGCAGCACAGGAGAGACAGAACGAGCTACACAAAAGCATACAAACAAGCAAGCAAAGTAAGTGTTGCAAGACGCAGGACAAATTCTTCTTCTACATTTCCGTCACTCTTCCCATATTTTTCAGTACACTCATAACTTTGCAATTTTGTTTAAAACTCGCTGAACGTTACAATTGCATTTGTCTGGGTGATGTGCACGATGAATGGCTTGTATGAATCAGGTAGCCCCTGTAATACCATTGCTATCTGAAGCCCATCTAATATGCTCATCTGCTCTCTTGATGTTAATGAAGTGAATATATTCTCTGCTCGAATTATGTAGTCAGTTACAGTTTCATTGCTGGCCTTAGGGAGCGAAGAAAGTTCACAATACAAACTCACAACGCTGTTTTTTTTTTTGCATAGTGCTCACAGAGAATCTCCAGCACTCTTCTTCAATCACGTTCCATGTCCTTCATTACCAATGACAAACTCTTGTTGTCTAGACATTGCAACACCTCTGCATATGCCTCTACGTTCTTTGTCTCATCTTCCGCGAGGGCCGCTTGGTCTTCCCTGTCTATCTGCGGGTCCTCAGTGATGACTTCTCTGAGGCTGCGTAACTCCCTGTGCGCAAGGAACCTCGTTTGGTAGGATGGCCTAGAGGAAAGGTGGCCGACCAGTAACCATGAGGTCGCTGGTTCGATCTCCGGCACCGGACAGGAGGGTGTTAGTTGTACAACTAGTAGTGGCTGGCATTACGTCTACAGTGCCCATCATCTCTACCACTTGAGCAAGACAATTAACCCCAAACTGCTCCATTGGCGCTGTACTATGGTTGACCCTGCGCTTTGACCCCCTCCGAAGTGTGGTAACTTGAGAGGGGATATGCGGAAAAACACATTTCAATGTAACCATTGACTAATAACTTAACTTCCCAGAGCTCATAGTTTTTCTCATCGCCGTTGAATAAAAGTCTGAATCACCTTTGGCCTGCATGACTGGGCCCATAATCTGTTACGCTAGACATTTCTGCAGCAGTCTATTGCGTCCTTACAGTCATCTAAAGTGGTTAGCTAACATCATCTAGTGGCTGATATTCACAGGAGAAAAAAACACATACATCCGCCATCATCTCTTTGGTCCAGGAACTCTCTCTGATCGTTTATTCTGCGCATGCTCACATGACATGTTAGCAGTGCACGAAGGCAAGCACGCTCACGTAATGACGTCACTGTGTAGGCTATTTAACATGGCTTTGCACTCATATTCAGTAATATGCTCAACAGCATGTTAACGTAGCCAGTGTGTATCACGGAAACTGCAAAGGCATTTCATGTTTTAATTTTTTTCACTCGCTAGGAGGTGCACATAACTCAAATAAACAAAAAAAACTCATCTTAACTCAAATAATAAATGTCTAACATTAGGTTGTGACCTCTTTGCTGTGAAGCTGAGTTTATCGAAAACTCATTTTATCCATTAAAACCGCAGCGACTTGTTATCTGTGTATTTTGCTCTACTAGCCCTATCTCTCCCTTCTTCTTTTTCCACCCATGAATTCTGCTGATTCCACTGTGTTGAGGATATTTTTTGTCTACATCTTTCTCTCATCTCTGTTACAGAGACAGTTGCTGAGCTGTATTCGTGGTGGAAACTGCCCGGGACCCAACGTCAGCTCACTGCAGTTGCCTGGAGATGTGAATTTCTTTGCCAATCAACTGGCCGTGCCCACCGTGGAGTTTGCCTTTGAACAGACCAAAGCAGAAGAGGTAGGCCTACATACTGTATAAGCCAACACAAAACAGTTATTTATTTTTTAACCTCGACTGGTTTCATTTGGCCTGCTACGTTTCCACACTGCCCCCCTTGCATTGTCATACTCAAATTTGATTTGCTGCAGAGCAGAGGAGCTGCAAACCTGTCTGTGTGTATCATAATGTTGATGAAAAGACACAACTTTTGTCCAGTTCTGGCCCATCTGGGACTGGACGTGAGAACAACCATCTGTAGCCTCCAAGATTAAACATATTATTTAGATTTAATAAATATTTAACATCAGTTCCACACTGAGCAACAGATACACATCACAGAGCTCACACATTATGCAAAACCCCACTTATAGTAGGGGGGCCAATGTATTTTCATAATTTTTGGAGAGTGGTTGGAATGTCTCCTGGGGATACTGCATGTTGAGAAGAAAGATGTCTTTGTTCTGACTATGTATTTATACTTCTCTCTCAAAGTTTATGTTTACGTAGTACCTGATTACCTGTGGAATTTGGTTGCAATGCCAGGATCGCTTGTAATATTAAATACTATTCCTAGAAGTCCTCTTGTCAGGTGAGAATATGTTTATTGTTAGTTAACAGATGTCTTAGTACCTCTTTTAGTTTGTTTTTGCTTACAAACAGTTGTTACAAACTGTTGAAAAAGGATTGTAATAGACACATTTTCCAGTTACATTATTTCTGTCCTTGAAACTTGCAAGTTTTGCACAGTTGTATTAATATTGGGAGATGTGTAGATGTTGTACATCCATACAATTTGAGTGGACATCTTGCCTGGAAGTGACTATGAAAACATTGGGTTTCCCAAAACCCAGATATTGGAATCGGATCGGAACTAAAAATAGTGGATTGGTGCATCAAAATCCAAACGTCAATCCATTTGGGCCTCAATACTAATTCTAATACTTTGTAACATATCTGTGCTTTTTCGTCAAACCCTGAGGCACTACTAGCAGAATGCAGGATTTGAGGTTAAAACACATTGATGAATTTGACATCTTTATTTGATTTCCTAGAAACCCCAAGAATTTAGATATAACATTCTCCAAAAATAAACAAGCAGAAGGTGACGGATACTGAACTTTGATATGTTGCCCCCCCCCTCCCTCCCCTCCCCCCTACTATAACTTCCATGAACAAAAATTCAGTATTGATGTGTGTGGTACTGCCTTGAGGTGGAAACACAGAGATTCGGCTCCAGCTATGTCTGCCCACTAGAATTTTTTCATTTATTGATTAATTTTTTGGAGAACATACACACAATTTTTTTTTTAAAGAACACAAAAACATGTCTCTATAAATAAAGTACTGCAGAGCTCTATGAGCCAGATGTAAGAACAGTGGACTATCTCTTTGTTCCAAATCTTAAAGAGCACCTATTATGCTTTTTCAACTTTTATGACCTATAAACGTTGTTATAATGATTTATAGTCATGTTTAACCATACTAAAGTGTCAAATGATGACTTAATTGCATTTAGACGTATTCCCGTCTGGGTGGCTGTGCAGAGCACTAAACACTAGGAACATCGGTCGCGATTCACATATTCAAATTTCAAATTTGGTGAAGTTTATTAGATGCTAGAATCACCTCACGAGCACAGATCCCGAGCACACATCTTTCACCAGCCAAAGTGGAGGGCGGACTCAATAACTTATTTGCCTAAGACTACATGTACCCGCATTTGGAGAGTGTTAATGTAGAGCCCTCTAAGCAGTGTTGTGCATCGCTCCTCTGTGTCTCAAAGACAGCCTCTCCTCATTAGCAACCTGTCGCACTCAGGCCCGGTTCTACGGGGGTGCATGAGCATGCATTGCACCCTCAAAAAAATTGTTTGCACCCTCAAATGAAAAAAGGAGGGAGTGAATTTTTTTTAATAAATATGATAAAAATAATAAAATACTTGCTCACAAAACAAATTGTAATTAACCTTTGACCATTTCCATTAAATACCGCTGTTTTCTGCATTTATTTTGTTCACTAAACCGATAAGAACGTTATCATAATTCGACTGGCAGCTGTGGCTAAGCGAACCCATCTCTACTAGTGCGCTCCGCTCGGCTCTGCCCCGCCCGCCCCCGCCTGAACTATTTCGCTTTCAGCGATTGCAGTGCAATGGTTATTATTCAGCATAAAGTTAAAACACTCGCTCGCCCAAGACTGATGTTAAACCGAAACACAAAAGCCTTGCGCGAGCAAAGCAGTGATTCACCCGGTGTAACATGGGGTGAGAGACTGTGACTGTGGGTAACGGTGTCATCACCTTGCTGGTGAGAAAAGCTCTGTGGCTTAACGGCTAAAATGATAACCGGCCGCCGGGGATATCATGTCCGCTAACGTTGTTCAGGGGAGGCTTCCGCGATCGGATTGCATTTCACGAGCATGAAAACACAGAGCAATGTCGGCAAACTGACAGCGCGACGAGAGAAAATAGAGTGAGCCGCTGCCCTCCGTTAGTTTCAGTCTACAGCCGAAAAAAATACAATCACCACTTAAACATGGATATCGTTTAAATAAAGCTTGTTTTTATGATCATTAGGGCTTTGATGCAAATTGAACATTTCGGTGGCAGCTGTGGTGCAGTTTTTTCAGCAACTCACAGACTCATGCTTGCCCATAGGCGTAGATTTGGTGGGAGGGTGGCGGGGGGAGGGGGCACAGGGGACGTGTCCCCCCCAATAATCAGAAGAGAGCCTAAATTTTTTTCTCAAAAAGTAAGAAACCCTATTCTCCCCAAAAGAGGTAAACATAACAGTTCAGGATGTTGAAACATTGATATATCTCCTAATATTCCCCTATGATTTAAAATGTAAAGTGTCATAATAGTTCACACTGCTGTGTCATGAATAGTGAGTCCTAAAAAAAAATTGTTTTGAACAATACAGTAGAGTAAATATTTGAAAGCAATACAGATGCCTGAGAGCCTTACTGCTTTTATAACATTATATTTACGTCACTGGGAGCCTGTTGTCTTTTCCTTAACAGAAATTTAGACATGTCCGCCATAAATAATTAAATACAGAAGGCATAGGCTAAATAAGTACATTAAAATTCACCAGAATGCACAAAATGGTGTGTTCGAAGCACATTTTTTTCTGGGGGAGTACCCCCAGACCCCCACTTATGTTGAAGCGAAACCTAAGCCCTTGTGCTTGCCACCCAAAAATTATCACTGGCCCCACCCTGGCCACCCCAATGAAAATGTTCTCGCTCCGCCACTGCCCAGAAGTGCTTGACTATCTACTGGTAGAAAGGCCTGTGTAAAAAGCGAAGTCTGAACTGAAGCTGGGTAGTATAGTACTGGTGCACCCCCTGTAATCTCAGATGCACCCTAAGGCATTCTGTTCTGGAACCGGGCCTGGTCGCACTAGTGCAAGTGGACTTGTATTCATCATTGCACGTGATCAATTTCAGTAGCAAATGCGATCAAAACTGTCAAACTCTACAGCCCTGTTCCGAAAGGTAACCAATCACACCACGGAGTGGGGTTTGCAGGAGGGGGGCGAGGGGGGCGAGAAGGACAAAGCCCAGTGTTGACGGAGAATGCTGAAATCGCCCAGATGAGAGGAAGAGTTTCCCGAAAATCTACATTGTTTTTTGTGCTGTGATTCATGTCAGGTTGCTCTATAGTAGGCCTTTCACACCGCCGCAAAATCGGCGCTAGTTCGGAGTTAGAGCCAGTGTTTTGGTTTCACACCGCCAGAAAGCCTGCTCCGGGCAGGCTCCGGGCCGTAAAAACCGGTTCAACTCAAACCCAGGATTGAGCTGGGCTAGAGGTAAGAACTGCTTGCGCCAGCGGCCGGGGGAGGGATTATCCTGACCAACCAGACCAACTAAAACCTCATGCCCGCCATGTTTAAAAACACCGCTACTACGAGACGTAAACATAACATAATTGCCGAACGTAGCGATCAAATTGACCGGCGAGAATACGCTGTATGGGTCCGGTTTGGTTAAGAAAGCAAAGCGAGAGCTAACACGTGTAAAAATAAGACGTATTCGCCGCTGTTGTTGTGCTTAAAGCTAGCGGTAGCTTTAGCGTTAGCCACAAGAGCAGCGGCGTCGGGCGACGTACACACACGTTTACAGTGACGTCATGACGTTGCTCTCTCTTGGCTCCATGGCTGTCTCCGGTCGATGTGAAACCAACAGGTTCATAACTGGGATAAGGCTGTAACCAGTTTTGAACTGACCCCAACACCAGCCTGGAACTGACTCTTGGTTCATTTTGGTGTGAAAGGCCTATAGGAGTCATTAATGAGAAATTAAGACCAGAAAAGTAGTATAATAGGAGATCTTTAAGAATAATTTGTTTTGTGATCACCATCCCATACTGGATCGACAGAGCTTTCAATTGACTTAAAGTCTCTAGTTGTTGTGACCAGCCCAGAATGGCTGTTTCTGGGTTGGGATGGAGGATGTGGCCGTAGACATCTGAATAACAAACACGCTTGACCAGAAACTGTGGAGTCTGGGACAGAACCAAAACATTTGAGCCAGGGATAGTATGAATGTAATTTAACACGGGGATAGTGGGGCAGATGTACAACCTTATATCAGGGTTTCTCGCGATAGATCAGTGCGAGACCGCCTCCTCTCCCGGAAGTGTGGGATTTGCAGATGTAAACAAACCCGGGAGGGAGTGCATGGTTGAGATGGAGGCTGTTGTCAAGTCTCAGTAAGACACAGAATGTCTAGCTTAGAATCCAAGATGAAGTCAGAGATGAGGGACCTTGTTGGTGAGCAATCGGACATTGAAAAGATTTATAAAACAAAATGACTCATGAAGATGCCTAGGCTAAAGTTAAGAGCCCTTCCAGCAAAAACCTTGCAGATACACTGTCACAATATGACCATGTCTCCAATTAAGCCCCACCATCTGCAATTTTAGAAATTAATTATTCAATAAAACCACCAAGTTTTCTAAATTGCAGCTTGTTTTTCTCACAGCTTCTCACTAAGTGGTTTGGAAATAATAAATGAATGTGGGCAGCAGTATGAGTGATCAAAGATTGACATATTACATCAGGAATTGACAGTTATGACAGACCCCCGGACATTTGCCAAGCTCATTTTCCCTGTCAACATGAGCTAGTGAGGCGTTCTGTAATTGTGCTCTCCTCATCCTGTATCGGTCAATCCAAAAAAACATTTATTTTTTGTCAAAACTGCATCGTTTAATAAGCTCACTTCCATCAATACATGTCTCTCATTCAATAAACTACGTGCTCATTTCTGCCTGAACAACACATCCTTGGCAACTCGTTACACAGGCTAGAACACATGTGAAGCTCTCCTTAAAGAGCACCTATTGTGCTTTTTTCAACGTTTATGACCTATAAATGTTGTTATAATGATGAATAGTCATGTTTAACCATACTAAAGTATCAAATAATGACTTACATGCATTAAGACATATTCCCTGCTGACCGTCTGGGGTGGCTGTGCAGAGCGCTAAACACTAGGACAGCCGGTCGCGATTCACTTCTTCAAATTTCTGGGATTTATCAACGTAGATCAATCCGTATTTTCCATGTATGGTAATGCTGCAACGTGCTCAGGCACGCTCCGGCCATGCCCCCACCTGCCTGCTCAAATCTGCCTGTGCGCCGCTGAAAGTCTTCGGAAGGTAACCAATCACAACGGAGTGGGGTTTGCAGGAGGGGGACGGAGAAGGACGAAGTCCAGTGTTGAAAAGAGATGCTGAAAGCGCCCAGATGAGAGGAAGAGTTTCCCGAAAATCTACATGGTTTTTTGTGCTGTGATTCATGTCAGGTTGCTCTATAGGAGTCATTAATGAGAAATTAAGACCAGAAAAGTAGTATAATAGGAATATCAGCACAGATAGGAGACGTTTTCCTAAGTTTTAAAAGGTTGATTTTACTAGCTCCAGTTCTAAAAGTATAGGATTTACCAGCTTTTCTGAACAGTTTGGAAAGAATGTCCCAGGCTTTTGTGAATACAGGTAAGTTACATATATCTTTGATGAAGAACTCAGCTGGAATGAGAAGGATTAACCATTATTAGGGTAAATACTAGGTATTAGGAGCAGTGAATAATAAATGACCTGGGACTGTGAGATGCATGCACTAGCACATTTATAGAAGAATGTGTGTAGTTGAACATGTTTTTTTTACTTCTTTCCTAACCCAATCAATTTCCCCATCCGTCAGATTTGTCTTGTGTCCCTTGCATTAGTCCAGAATGTCCCAACCTTAAGGTCATTTGACTGTGTTTAAAGCAGTTTAAATGACCAGCTACAGCAGTAAACATATTACAGTAGTTTATTACAGTAGATTTGGCCAGCTCGCTGCAGTTCACTTTATAGCCATCGGCGCTGCTATTGAGAAGGAATTTCTGAAAGTTCCATAATGCCTCTTTAACAATCGAATGATTTCATATTATAAAGTAACTGGGACATTTTACTGCAGATGAATGTTTTCTGTACTTTTTGTTATACAAGAACAATCTTTTTCAGAATTACAGAGATGTGAATATGAGAGGGGCAGGGGTTAGGGAAGCGTATAAAACTCGCTTGTGTAATTTATTGAAGCAGATATATATGGCCCCAACAACACAAGCACCTACATACATATGAGCAGCTTCTTATGTGTTCCAGCATATATACACCTTATTATTCATATTCCAAAAAAACAAACCACTACTATATGTGATCTCCTGTGTGTGTAATTGTATTCATTCATCCACATATGCCCAATAAATAGAGTTGTTGTGTTGGTAATGTGTCTGAGAACAAGCAGATGTTGTGTAAGCCTTGCCACAGCGTTTCGTGACAGCAGTGTGGTTCGCTGAACATTTGTTTACTCATTTAGCATCTGTTTTTCTCTTCTGTGCTGTACTGCTACATCGGACCATCCTGTGATTATTCAGCCCCCTGCAATAATTTCACAAAGTTTGTTTTAGAAAGTTGGCACAGTTGTATCATATCATTATAATTATCCATTGTGATGCAACACAACACTGAAAAAAAGATATATTTCAGCAGATTTTATTTCACCAGGTGCACAGAAGTGTGGAAGCAGAGCTCCATGGCGTTGGTGTCATGTTTGGGAGGTGTCTCTGACATGTGTCATCCAGCTGTGGTATTGGCTGTGGGGACCTCGGAGAAAGAACTCAGACAGGCTGTTGAAGTGTGAAAAGAACATTTGACATCCCCTCATCTTGTGCTGCCTCTTGGTTCAGGTGCACGGGTGAGAGAAAAAGGCATTGATAGAGCCAGAAGAATCTTCATCTTGACTTTGGCATGTACTCTGTATAGAATTTAGGCCATTACTGCAATTCCATCCAGAATATTAGAGTCCTCCAAAAATGGACATGGTTGTGACATCTATAAGTCCTTTTAGGACTTTCTTAAACTATTTGGTAGACTTTATGTCAGAAACATAGCAGTGCATTTAAAAAAATATTTGTATACACAGTATATATATATATATGACAAAACAACTACTTGTGCTTCCCCATTTTCAATGTCCTCTCTTGCTACATCAGATACAAGCTTTAAAATGTGTCAGTAAACACGTTGTGGTTTGACAGGCTGTAATACAAACCTTTGCTGTATTCAGACAATAGGAGAAAAAGCTCAGAATAATTGCCTATATTATTCGACTGGAGCCCCACATAACATGAGCTCTCTGTGGCAAAACAACAAAACAACAGTGGTGCTGCCTCTTTGGCATGTCCTGGTTTTGTCTCACCTGTTCATTGTGTTCAGTTGCTTATGCCAGAAGTGCACCCTGCAGTTTGTTATTTCTGTTTCAGTGCTGGGATGTTCATGAAACCTTTTTTGGTTGCAAAGGCAAATGTGCCAGCAGTACCAGTTCTATCTTTGCTTTACTGCAACGATCCACTGTGGTGCGTTCGCTGGAGATTACCATGTATGCCTTTAAGTGGAAAGTAAAATGTGTATCACACAAACGTCTGTAAACATCTTATTTCAGTAATATGTGAAAAGCTGCTTTGATTTTGTCAGCAATTTCTTCACACTAATTTTCCAGGTCCAAGACATCAGGTCTTCATTTAATATTGCTACAGCAGAAATAGCATTTTATTGCACCAATTTACAGTGGCATTTTGTCCCATTTCATATGGTATACCTTTGCCTGCATGTTGGCCAGTAAATTGGGATCTTTTTAAGGGGCAGTAGATACCTGTCGGTTCCTCGGAAGCTCTGATCTGCATCCAGCTCCCCCCGCACAGCTGTCAGGCCAGAAGCCCCTTTGGTACTTCAAATGGTGATGATACCAAGAGGCATCACACAAGCTAAGGCTCACTAACAACCATGTGGTGAGTTGGGGGTTGTGGTGTTGTGTGTTGTGTTGTGTGTGTGTGTGTGTGTGTGTGTGTGTGTGTGTGTGTGTGTGTGTGTGTGTGTGTGTGTTGTGTGTGTGTGCGCTCACACGTACAGAAAGCTACGTCTGACATCTTATTTGAGGTAATTCCATTGACAACCTTGAAGATGGGGATGAGTGAGGGTTAGAGTGCAAATGAAACTAGTCTGTGGAGTGGATGGAGGAAGCAGAGTGATGTGGCGGAAGAAGGTATAGAGTAAAAGTAGAATGATGGGTTGTTAACGTCAGTAAATCATCACCGTATTAACTTTGAGACATTAGCACAAACAACCATATACCTCTGCCTTGAGATAGGAGTGTTTTACCTACAACACCAATTCGGAAAAAAGTTGGGATGTTAGGTAAAGTGTGAACAAAACAGAATGTGATAATATTCTAATCCTTTTGACATGTTTCAATAAATAACAGTACAACATATCATATGCATTTGTTTAAACTGATAAGCTCTGTAGATTTTTGTGAATATACACACATTTTAACTTTGGTGTCTGCAACACGTTCCAAAAATGTTGGGACAGGGGCATGTTTACCATTGCTTTACATCACCCTTTCTTTTAACAACTATTGAGTAAGCGTTTGGGAACTGAGAACATTAATTGTTGACATTTTGAAAGCTAAGTTATATCCCATACTTGCTTGAAATACAATTTCAGTTGCTCAACATTCCAGGGTCTCCATTGTGATATGTTTTGCTTCATAATGCACCACATTCTTTCAATGGGAGACAGGTATGGACTGCAGACAGACCAGTCTAGTACCCGCACCCTGTTTCTACCAAGCCAAGCAGTACCGCCACCTTATGGATGACTGGAGTGTGAATCAGACACTGTGCTACATACAGTATATGGCTAGGTTTAAAACAAATTGGTTGCCGCGAGAAACGTTATCATTATGTTTGTTGTTGCTCCCAAGACCTGTTTGGAGACAGGGAATGTAGTAGGCCTAGTGTGTGTAGCATTGTCGGACAATTACATAGGTAACATTTTTGTCATTAAAAAAACTTATTTGAGATATTGAGTAAAGATGTTGGCTTTGGAATTTATTTTACCTGCCATGAAGTTGTAGTTGTAGCACCGCTTGTACTCCCATGGGATTATTCATATATTCACATTTTGCATAATGTATTTTTTGTGTGTGTATGTCTCTGTTGTGCTGTCAACTGATTTTCATGTAGGCAGACGATTAGGTACAGGCTTGCAGAAGCTGAGTCAGCAGGGGTGATGTATTGGTGGATGGGGCTGTTTGGTCCAGTTAATATTGCTAGAGAAAAATCACCATAATGTTTTGTATGTCCAGCATTTTACTTTGCTCTCCAAACACTGATGGTCAAGAAAACTATACTGCAGAAATGTTCATGCAACAGCAGTTTGTATATGAAAAAGAAAAGCTTCAATCGGTGACTCAGATGCTGTTTAAGGGAAATTCGATTTTCAACACAAAAAAGCCCTCTTTTTGCTGTCTTTTGAATAAGCTACTGGTTATTTGGTCACACCTTACTTTAAGGGTACATTATTAACTATAAGTTAATGTTTAGTTAATGCTATTCACTGAAAGGTAATGCGTAGCTGCGGAAGGCCAAAAACTAATACATTAAAGGAAAAACTTTGCAAATTGCAAAGAGCCAAATCACACAAACCCTGAAAACCAATGCAATAGAAAATTTTCCATATCCAGTCAACAAAATGGAATCGCTCTAGGGGGAGCACTGACAACAGCTGTAATTAATTTCCTTCTCCCTTTTACTATTATGTATTACCTTGTTAAGTCCCTATTAACTGATAGCAGGTGAAATAATACAAATTAGCAGGATATTTAATGCATCAAAACTATGATGGTACATATTGAGAAGCTAACAAATGTTTCATCGTATTAGGTCAATTTAAATATGCCCACCACAGGGCACAGCTTTAGGCTTATCTCATCTGGCTAGACCTGTTATCAACAAATGTTTAAAGTTGTATTTACATTTTGCAAAGGAATACAGAAAATAAATACAGGTGGAAAGGGAAGATGATCCTGAAATCAGTTATACGGCATCATTTTGGTTTTCCATTACAGAAGGGGTGGCAATGTGTTAGACTGAAACAAAGAAACAACGGCTAACAACACCATGCTGCACCATCTACAAACAGCGTCATACAGACTAGCTACAGTCTTGTGCAAATTAAATAGTCAAAATGCCAAACAACACTAACAAAGTCATGTGCAGCACTGCTTCCTCCATCAAGTCAGAATTGGCATTTTTATCCTCTGATTTGCTGACGATATCATCTTACGTAGTTGAGCACAAAGGATTTTGAAAACGTGTTCACATGCAGGGGCCCAAATATTACATTCCATGTGTGTAGGGTTGCCGCTCCCCCCCAGATGTAGCACTGCCAAACACAGCTTTGGCATCATGACAAGGCAAAAAAAAAATCATACTACCTCTGCATACACTTCTGATTGATACCCAATGGAATAGTACACTGGGCATGCTAAATATTTACCTGGAACAGCAGAAAGCTTGACAGCAACTTGTACCAACTCAGAATTGCAAGGCAACGCATGGACATTGATATACTGTCGATAACCATGACATCATTGATGTAGAGGACATTGTGACATTGCACAGTCAGCTTAAGAAATCCACCAAAGTGCTGTGCGATAATAAAAAAATAAAGATGGATCACTAAAATGGAAAAATACGGCTCCAACAGCATAGAAATCTCCCCACCGAACACCAAGCCTCATCAAACTTTTACCCCCCTGATGGTTTGAGATGGAATAGCTTGTTTGATGGGTTTGAACAAAGCCATCAAATGATTCCCTTCTAAACATCCCTGTTGGAGACGTAGCTGTCACATCTCCCTCCTGTCAGCCTGATGCACGTCAAAGTCCTGCTCATCAAGGTTTACCACTGAATCACTCTCACCCCCTGAGCATGTTTGACTGACTGAACAATCAGTTGCCAGATGTTTCATCATTCTTACTATACTTTGAGAACAGCCTGTTTTAAGCTTAAACTCACGATGTACAGTTACTTATGAGCTTGACTGACACATTGGATTTGCTTTATTTGAAATCCAATGTAGCTTTAAATCGCAAAATGATTGTCAAGGAAAGCTCAGGTTGAAGCAAAGGATCTTATCTCCTGATCTACTTATATCAATCAACATCCTTACAGCAACATAACAGGGATGTTAAACTGTGTGTCTCAGGGTTTCTCCTAATATTTCATTGAAGGATGTTGTGGAAACTGAAATATCAGATTGTCTAGTTAAGGTGAGAGTTGGCAATTGAATACCAGTTGACACAATATTCAAGTTTTTGTAAGAACTATGTTTTATTGTTTGCAAGCAGAGTCATTTAACTACATTCTCAATGGGACTATATGACTGACGAGAGACAAAGGTTCCTCTTCATCGGTTATAGTATTCAGGACTAACACACATTTGCATCAAGGTCTAGACATAACAAGTCATAACATACATAATGTACTTTGCATTTTAGTCTCCAGTACCTACTATCTCAATCATAACAACCTTACTTTGACTTACACAAACTAAGGAAGAACTTCTCGACAATTAGTTTACTTGAATGAAGTTTTGCAATCTATGGCAATATAATATATACTGTATATATATACTATACAGTATACTGTGTATTTAGCAACAACTTCAATCACGGATCATTGTTTGTTAAATTGTTGAACTCATTGTCATAGCTGTAGCCACTGTTTCTGTTCATTTTGATTAGATCTTATCTACCCAAAGTAATTAGTGAGATCTGAGAACATGATCACATTGTGACACATTGTGTTGTTTGCCTCAACATCACTTTACTGCTCCTAATCCTATGTATCAAGTCGGCCCAGAGAAGCTACATACAAGGCCTTCCGTATATACAAGTTTAAAAAAGTAATTTGTAGTGGCCTTGTAGCCCATCAGTTCTCGAGAAGACCTGAGACTGAGTGACCTCACACCACCAAAATGAAGGTGATATGCCCGACTAATGCTAGCAAGCTATTACACTGCACTGCACTTCACTGTATGTCATTTTAACCTACTTGGAAAGGCTACCCGAGAAGTAGCCTACAGATGCTGTCAGCTGTGGCTGTCTGTCTCATGAGCCATGCCTTGTGCTCCCTAGTGGTCCGTAAACAGTTTTCTGCATGACTTCCTTTGGTTTGCAACACACTTAGTCTGTCAGCTCTGCCTAATTTACAGGAAGAGATCTGACCCCAATAACTGGGACAATTAAAACTCTAATTCAAACCATCTTCCAAATAACATATCTAAATACAGATTGGGATCGGATCCTGTTTCCTAATACACATTAATTTAGCACCATGAAAACAATCCCCATCTCTCCTTTCATGAGGTGTCCTATCCTCCCTTTCTCCTATACAGTACATAGCTCATTGTCTCTTATGTCATAATAATGCCATATAGACTCTGTTTTATGCATTTGTTCTTTAGTCCTCTACCCTGGCATCCAGTCATGAGTGGGCTGGCCACAGGGAGTGTTGGGGTATACTTTCCCGGTGGGCCTCTGTACGATTGGACCGATAAATTACAACCTATAGTATTAAAATACTCTCCATAAATTACAGTTGAAAATGGATTGGTATGCACCTTGATCAAGTGGCCTGATAGTGTTGTCACTGGCCGGGACAGTCCTCTTTTTATAAATCCTTAGTGTCCTTTTCTCTCTTCATAAAGGTTCCACTTTTTTACTTTCGTAACCAGGAGAATAACACACTCTGGTAAACTATGGCATTTCCTAAACAAAAGTCAAGTGGATTTTCATAGGTTCGTCCAGTTGTTCTTTTTTTTATTTTCTCCCTTTAGAATACAGTCTCCTGATGATGTCCGATGCCATGATATAATGCTATGAATTTCAAGTAATGAAGAATAATGTCCGCCCTGTAAAGAGGAGTGATTCTCATTCAGAAAATGAAAAAAAGGTAAACTGATTTAAGGGTTAAGCCTCTCCACTGCATCTCTTAGTTATTAATCTCCTTCACTCTTCTCGGCTCACTGTTGCCTTGCTCTGTGTTGTCCTCTGTGTGCGTCACCCACACCACTTTAATAGAGAATGAAAGCATGCTCCATCTCTCTCTCTCTCTCTCTCTCTCCTCGTCTCTCTCTCTCTCTCTCTCTCTTTCCCCTGCCTCAGCAGCAGCCAACCCTCTAACACACACGCACACTCACACACACACACACACACACACACACACTTGTGCACACCCTCAACAGATGTTTAGTCCAATCAACTGGATTAGAGGGTTTAGTATCTGTATCAATTACCTCCTCAGGAATAGATGGTGCCAAAGTTTGTCACCGGCCAAACTGCCAGACCCTCTGGAATCTGTCAAGTAGAGGGTGATAACTAAACAGGTTTTTTCCCCCTTGATTCTCTTTTGAGGCAGTCTTCAACTCATGTTGCAATTTCCTGAAACATTTTGTGGTTGGGAAAATAGTACGGTTCTTTTATGCCTCGTTTCCACCGAGCGGCTTGGGTCAGTGCAGCTCAGAGCGGGTCAGCTCGCTTACGCCTGAATTGGAGAGCTGGCAATATTTTAGAAAAACTGTCTGCAACAGACATTATAATTTTTACAACATGTTATTAACCAATACTCAACTTACATTCAGGAGAGTGTCACTTTCTAATACATTGACTATCAACTGTCCCCCACTCATTTTTTTTTTTCATTAACTTTTATTTATCTCGAGAGACCAATTGAGGGTGACCCTCATTTCAATGACGTCGAGTTCAAACAAATTCAAAGGAAAACAACTCACAAGGTACATATCTCATCTAATGAATGAACAGTCAACTAGGGCTGCAACAACGAATCGATAAAAATCGATTACTAAAAGTGTTGGCAACGAATTTGAGTCGCGCGATTAATATGTCACTCGTAGGCGCGGCACTGTTTACATCCAGCCGCCGACAGGTTCATGCATAGACAATAATATTATATTATATGTCTATGGGTTCATGGTTCATGAACGCCCACAGCGAGCCTTCCGCACGTGAAGTGCCACGCCGCAAATGGCAGCGCCTTCAATTCACAAGCTTCGATGAGGCGCGGCCACGCGCCGCGGAAACGCCCGCCGCTGGACGCCGGTTCTTGGGTGGACGCGCGGCCACGCGCTAGTATATTGACTTTGTATGTAATCTCGCCGCGCGGCCAGTGCGGTGTGTTCGCAGCTTTATACCTTTGCACGTTGCCCGTTATGAACATGAATGAACCAAAATAAAAGGTGTGTTTGGATACACAAACACAGTTGTCAATGTACCCAGGACACTAAAGACCTTTAAGTCAGTTTGAATCAGCTGTCTAACAGCCTTCAATCTACGGTGTGTCCTTGTGAATAAGGGATCAATTAATTAATAGGTATGTTAACAATATTCAAGAAGGAAAGGGGGAAACTCATTTTATTATATTGGTAGGGTAGGTATATGCAAGGTATTAGTAAGATAAATAAATGGCTTGACAGGTGGATTACTGGTTTATAGACCTGAAGAGAACATTGTGTACATCGCTGCATGCCAACTTGTGTTCAAACATACTGGTCACCTGAAAGCTCATGAATTAGATTGCTGTGAAATACTTAATAAAAAGATATACTGCCCACATTTTTTTTTGAATGAGACTGGTCCCCTACAACTCAGATGTTTAAACCAGTGTTTTCCTACTCTTACCTCCCTATAATATATTATACAAACATCTGACTTGAAAAATCCTTAAAATGAGAAGGCTATGACAACCTATCTACCCTCAAATAGCTGCTAATCCACTTGTATGAAGTTAATTAGTTCTCATTGGAATACTGTATAGCCTTATAATATTCAAAATTATATTTTGTTTGAGACAGGTGATACGATACATGAATCAATGTAGGCCGCCAGTCCACTGTTGGTAATGTAGGAATGTGTGTGTGTGTGTGTTTAATGTACTTTTGTGTGCATGAGCAAGAAGTTATAAGTCTACATATGTGATGTCAATCATGTCTTAATGCAAGTGCATTTGAGTCACTATTTCTTCAAAATGTATGTATCTTGAAACATCTTTAGAATAACACAATTATTTTAAGAGTGTTTTTCGTTTGTTTGTTGTGTGCGTTAGTACCTACTGTGTAGTCAAGTCAGGTAGACGGTACAGGCGTGTCCTTCACAGCAAGCACAATGTAACACAGTGTAATAGGACCATACATGAATGAATGCATGCAAAATGCCCCAGTGCCTGTCTGTGTGCGTTGTCTGGTCACGCAGCTCTAACAGAGACTGACAGGCCAACATGCATCTCATTTGGTATGGTGTAAGGTGCTTTAGGGCTGGGATTCACTTGAAAGGAATTTCTAAAGAAACGTTCACGCCCACAATGCCATACATACAATTTCAGTAGTGATGCATTTGTATGACACCAGTGTAACAGGCAAAAGAAAATGTATGCTTAACCCATGATATGACTGACAAGCTGCAGTGTCTATAAAGGTCTTAATTCAATACTTTAAAATGTGCTACGAGGAACTTTTAAATATTTCTGAAACAGTCTATATTTTCCTCTGATGATCAACAATGACAATGTAACAGCAACCGAGGCCATCAGTGCAATTGATTTTATTTTTATACATTGTTAATTTAGTGCAGGCAATTATTATTATCCACCATACTTTTTCTTCTTCTTATTCTTCTGCCTCTTTTTCTAGCTAATACTCCTCGGGATCTATAGGGAAGGGGTCGGGGGCAACATTCTGTTGGGGGTGGGGATTGTGGATCTTCTTCATAATGCGCATGTGGTCACAATAACGCCGCGGACCTTTCTTTACAGTACGCTCCTCTCCAAGTCAACACGACTGGACAAGTCTGCGGACGGATGGAAAGTATGCATGGGCCTTAAGCTCAAGTTTGAGGAGCACACTAATAACCTTTCACATGCAAAGCAAGTGTGAAAAATAAGTCGCATTAGTTATGTAGCAGCTCTTTCACCAATGGAAAAAGGAGGGCCTGCTGTCTCTGCAGAGGCAGTGTTTGGGTTAGTTGGTTAGTTGATGCAGTCTGTCTGTTTTAGCTTATGTTGTCTTGATGTCTGTGACCGCTTTTCAATATTTTCATTCACTATGATTTAGAATATTTAGAGCTGTCAGAGGGGTATTTCAGGAAGCAGGGTTAACAAACTCTTGAGTTTAACCCTGCGCTCTGAGTTGGCCAACTCTTAGATGAGCAACTTTGGGATAGCGCTTGCTAGCAGCACAACAACAGCGGCGAATACGTTTTATTTTTACACATGCCTCGCTTTGCTTTGTTAACCAAACAGGACCCATAGCAAGTATTTTAGCCGGTCGTATTGATTGCTACGTTCGGTAATTATGTCTCGTAGTAGCGGTGTTTTTAAATATGCCGGGCATGAGGTTTTAGTTGTTCTGGTTGGTCAGAATAATCCCTCCCCCCGGCCCCTGACATAAGCGGTTTGCAGTTCCAGACCCGCTCAAAACTGGACCTGCTCCGGAAGCAGTTTTTCAGGGTGGGAACCTGCTCCCTGGCGGTGGGAAACCGAAGAACTGGTTCCAGACTGGGCACAGCTGGGTTTCAGCTGGTAAGAAGGAGTTAATAGTAGTCCATACTGGCTGTGACCTTTAGTTTAGCATCAGCTCTTCCTCATGACTGGCTCACTCATGGAAGAGATTAGGCTGCATTGCTCTTTAATTATGTTCCCTGAAGGCTCTGTGTTTACCTCCTTCCATTTGCTTTCTTATCAAGAGTGCCGCTTGGTCACACACTGGCTAATAGAACTGTTATATACAGCCTTGCATTCTTGATGAATCCTTAATCAGTTGAATTGGATCACCTGTCCTTAGCTAGAACTCCAATGCTGCTCGTGTGTGGAACATTGCTAATTATGTCAATTAGTTTCTGTTCATCAAGGTTTGTTCAAGGTAGCAGAACTTCCGTCAGTAAGGGCCATAAGTTATTTTTTAGAAGATAAATGTAGCCACATGCAGGGTTCTATGGCAGTAACGTCACAATGTTGCTACACACTTAACGCCCACCATGTTATACATTATAATTCAGTATTGCTGGGCTCAAACTATGATGTTTCAATTCAAGATTTTGCACAAGGCTGATTTTCTTTCTTAAGTCTTTGTTACTGTCTTATCAGGTAACACTGGGCGGCTGTGGCTAAGCAGGTGAAGGGGGTGAATGTGACAGAAGTGTAAAGCACTTTGAGTGTACAAGTCTCTATACAATGTACAAGTCCATTTACCACAGGCCATGGTATAGCGTGGAGTCCTCCTATCCTGTGTAGCGGGTACAGGTGGTTCAGATTAATTCTGCTATTAGAAATTAATCTGATGATTAATAATACTTTAATAGTTTATTAAAGTTCAAAAGGGGCACCACCATTCATTTAAGAATGGAAAAATAATAGCAAATTGTCTCGTTTAATCAATGGTTTATTCTCAAATGTTGATTACTTTAATGTTCAGTTAAATGAATCAACATTAATAAATCCTAGTCTCAATGATCATTTCCATATAATAATGTAATCAAAGAATTACTATTATAAATTTGGTAATATGATCTTAAACACTGAAGGCTACAGAATCCTTCTACTTGTTGATTGTTGACACTCCAATAATATCCACACAAATAAATCACAAACACTTCTAGTTACAATATAAGAACATTTATTTGAACCACAATGAAACTTAAGGTAACATCCGTTTTATACGCATAAAGCAAATACACTTAATCAAAGAAAACGTCTAGAACATTGTTATTTATACAGCCATGAACCAATGGGTGTGTGTGAGTGAGTGAGGGTATGTGTGTGTGTGTGTGTATGTGAGTGAGTGAGTGAGTGAGTGAGTGAGGGTGTGTGTGTGAGTGAGTGAGTGAGTGAGTGAGTGAGTGAGTGAGTGAGTGAGTGAGTGAGTGAGTGAGTGTGTGAGTGAGTGAGTGAGTGAGTGAGTGAGTGAGTGAGTGAGTGAGTGAGTGAGTGAGTGAGTGAGTGAGTGAGTGAGTGAGTGGTGAGTGTGTGTGTGCGATGCGAAGCAAGAAAGGGGACGGGGGGGGGAAGCTCCCACGTGACTTAGGGCGACAGGCACCAGATGGCGACCGAAAGCAGGTTATTAATGCCACAAAATGGCTGTCGGCTAGGCTATTCTAATTCCACCCGGTAGGGGAAGTAGCTACCACGGTTACTCAAAATGGCGTCTACTTCAGAACAAAGGGGCAA
The DNA here is from genome assembly GCA_026122265.1 of Ammodytes dubius. NCBI lineage: Eukaryota > Metazoa > Chordata > Actinopteri > Uranoscopiformes > Ammodytidae > Ammodytes > Ammodytes dubius. The sequence continues at coordinate 3,741,721 of CM047510.1, forward strand.
GAAGAAGAAGACTGAGGGCGGGGGATTTCAAAATCACTCGCCCCTTTTAAACGGGAATCTATCAAAGATCTTAACATCACTTATATAATAAAGACCACCGTAAGGGTTATCTAACGTGTGTGTCCGTGCGTGCAGGAGAGGAAGAGGAGGAAAGAACACGCTTGAGCGCAAAGGGGGGAGAAAGAAAGATACAGCAGACTTAAAAACCACACTGCAATGAATTGACTGGCTCTCCGAGGGGGAGAGGACAAACGGAGATAGATCACAGCTTGTTCAAAAATAGCAAACACAGAATCGAAAATAAACAGTATTGTTCACACTTTAAAAAGTAATAATAAACTAAACATCTGCCCAGGTAATTATTATGCCAAAATCTCACTTGTGGGAAAGCTAGTTTCCAGTAGCTGATGAGGCGGCGATCCAATCCAGGCCCCAGAGCCTGTGGCAAAAAGGGAAGCTGGTCTCTTCGGATCGCAGGCAAGAGGCAAAGGGCTTGCTGATTTGGTGGCGGGGGGGTTTCCGATCGTAGACAACTCGATCGGCTCCAGTCCGCGGTCCGAGAGGCTAAGTTTCTAGGTAAACTCGCCTGCTTCTCGTGTGTAGTGGTTGCGGTCGGGGACAACTCGACCGGCTTACGTCCTTGGTCCAAAGAGGCTGAGTTTCTGGGTAAACCGCCTGCTCTCCGTGTTCTTCTGGTCGTTCCAACGGAACAGTTTTAACTCACACTGTTGTTTTAGGTATCACCGCGGCCGCAGGAGATAGTCTTCGTAAAACACGTGGTGGTTAGTTGTGGGCTGAAGAGGGCCCTTGTAGGTCTGTACAGACGTTGTTGTTTCTATATAGGTCAGCTAAAAGCCGCCTCCAGAAAGAAAGTATGGACGCCGCGCGGGCGCTTTTGAAGTCCCGGCGTCATCCGGGGTCATCTGGGGTGGGGCTTCAGGCTAGCGTTTGGGCACACCCACCTGCAAAGGTTAGGGTGTACTGCATTGTTTTGGCCGCACGGTGGCGGCACAGTGTTGTCCATAGGTTTGACCCCCTACACCTGAATTACTGCTGCATGCATATCCAGTGTTGGGGATTTTACAATAAGTACATTGTTATCAATGATGTGGTCCAGTTATTGCCCACCCTCTCAACTCCAAATGCAGAGTGAACTAGACACTGGGTTGTTAACGGTGCAGCCTTCATTTTTAACATTGGCTTAATTAAAAAAATGTAAAGGAGACCAGCTTTTGATCTGCTGCTAGTTGACTTTGGCCACGGATGCTGTTCATAGCAGAATGGGTTGCAGCTGGCCTCTGTTGTTCCCTGTGACACTCAGTGGTAGAACGATTTAGACAGGGAGGCAGACAGCAAGAGGAGAAGATGTCCATTTAAAGAGAGCGCAAAGACAGAGGGACAGAGAGAGAAACAGAGCTGCGTTTTGCTTTGGGAACCCCAGCAGAGTCCAAATTAATGTCTCAACACACTATTGATCCAGTAACTGTCACTCCCATGCTCTATCTCAGCCCCTTCCACCTTCCAACTCCCAGTCTCTCCATCTTTTTTGCTATCTTGACTGTCAATTTCAAATTTGTCATGTTTTTTTCTGCTCTCTCTCTCTCTCTCTCTCTCTCTCTCTCTCTCTCTCTCTCTCTCTCTCTCTCTCTCTCTCTCTCTCTCTCTCTCTCTCTCTCTCTCTCTCTCTCTCTCTCTCTCTCTCTCTCTCTCTCTCTCTCTCTCTCTTGGTGCCCCAGGGTATAATCAAATAGCTGCCACAGAGATGGAGTGTATCACAAACCTGAATGCAGTGTGAGTGTGCAATTTTACCTAACGTCCTCACAGAAATAGAAAGATCATCAAGGGGTTCAGAGTTTGAGAATGGAATAAGGACTATTTCTTTGTGTGATTGAGTCTTTTCGTTCTGCCCCTTCATAGAGATTATGTCAGTTTACATGGGTCAAAAACATAAGTTTTCCGGTGGCATAGTGGATAGAGCGTGTACCTATCGGCTCCAGCCTTCGTTGCAGTGGTTGCAGGTTGGAATCTGACCCGTGGACCTTTACTGCAAGTCATCCCCCCTCTCTCTCTCTGTCTCCCCATGTCATCTCTGTACTGTCTAATAAAGCTTGAAAATGCCAAAAAATAATATTAAAAAAAAAAAAACATTGGTTGTCTACAAAAAAAACTCCCCACTTCCTGTGACTCTTGGTTATGGTTCGTGAAGGTTGTGTTAGGGGGATGTCAAATTAATGGATGAGAAGTGGACTGTCCTCTTCAAATTGATTGTACAGGTGTAGAATGAAGTGGCCACCGAGTTGTCAATCGTGAAATGTGTAATTTTTCTAAATGTTTGCTTTGTTTTGTTGTCTCATACGTTTTCAAACATTAGGGATTTGCTGCACATTTGTATTCCACGGTCTTTCTAGTACCTGAAGCAAAAGGCTCCACCATGACAAACCCTTTGCATTATTGTAAAAGCTTGAGAATGGCAAACAAATCCCTGCTGACAAAATCTTGTAGAAAGCCTTCTGATTGAATGGTGGGAGTAACAGTTGGTTCTCCACATATTTTCATTAATGCATTGCATACTGTCATTGTGGAAAGGATTTGCTTTGTTAAGGTTTCCTTTCCTCTGTTGGGACATTTCTAGGTGTCAATCAATTGAGCACTTGGAGAGTGTTGAACCCTCGAACAACATGGTTAGGCTCAGGTTGCTGCCACGGTGCTGCACACTGTAGGGGAATTGACGCTTGTCCAGCTGTCCTATAACAGAGCACAGAGCAGCAGACTCTCCACTTCCTTGACTGGTGGTAGCTTTGGTTAGCTCAGTGGCTAACACACTGATATGCACTGTATGTCTAACTGGAAAGTATGTTTCCCCTGAGTGTCGGAGGTGCCCGCTCACGCGAGCCATACGATTCTTTACAAAATCTGCAATTGAGATTGTCCGAGAAGATTGCAATCGGTGCAACCATAGTTAGTTAGTTAGTTAGTTAGTTAGTTAGTTAGTTAGTTTATTCGTCAAATGCACAACATAACAGGCAAGCAGTCATAGCTGGCAATGAAATTTTTGTGTTCCAAGCTCTCCTCAATAATGCAACAATAAAACATTTAAAAATAGTATAGAGTGTATAGAGTAAAAGAGTAACAACGTATAGTGCAATAAGAACCACATTTTAGATAAAATAAACCTAGAATATATGTACAGTATATATATATATACACACACATACACACACATACACATATATACATATATATACACATATATATATATATATATATATATATACACACACACACACACAACATGTAAACATGTATATGTAAAGAATACATATACATATATAAGTGTCTCAGACAGCAGTTAAGGGACTTGCGGAGTTCAACATTCTTGTGCTGCTCGGAAAAAAGCTGTTCTTGAACCTGGTGGTTCTGGTTTTGATGCTCCGATACCGTCTGCCTGACGGTAGCAGAGTGAACAGTTCCTGGCTAGGGTGGCTGTGGTCCTTGAGAATGCGCTGTGCTTTTCTCCAACATCTTCGGGTGTAGAGGTCATGTATGGATGGCAGATCAGACCTGGTGATGTGCTGCGCGGTTTTCACGACCCTCTGCAGAGCTTTACGGTCGCGGTCGTTGCAGTTTCCATACCAGCTGGTGATACAGCTGGTCAGGATGCTCTCGATGGTGCATCGGTAAAAGTTGCAGAGTATTCTAGAGCCCATACCGAACCTTCTCAGTCTGCGGAGGAAGAAGAGCCGCTGTCTTGCTGCCTTAACAACAGTGTCAGTGTGGTGTGACCAGGACAGGTCCTCAGTGATGTGTACGCCAAGGAACCTGAAGCTGCTGACTCTCTCTACTGCAGCCCCATCTATGTGGATGGGGGTGTGCTCTCCTCCCTGCAGCTTCCTATAGTCCACTATGAGCTCCTTTGTTTTGGTGACGTTGAGGTGGAGGTTGTTGTTATGGCACCATGTTGACAAGGCCCTCACCTCCTCCCTGTAGGCTGTCTCGTCATTGTTGGAGATTAAACCAATGACTGTGGTGTCGTCAGCGAACTTAATTATTTTATTTGAGCTGTGTGTGGCCATACAGTCGTGCGTAAACAGTGAGTAGAGGAGAGGACTGAGCATGCAGCCCTGCGGTGCTCCAGTACTGAGAGTCAAGGTGGAGGAGGTGTTGTTGCCTATCCTCACAGCCTGGGGTCTGCCCGTCAGGAAATCCAGAATCCAGCTGCATAGGGCTGTGTTCAGTCCCAGGTCCATGAGCTTGGTGATGAGTTTAGAGGGCACTATAGTATTGAATGCTGAGCTATAGTCAATAAAAAGCATTCTCACATAAGTGCTCCCCTGGTCCAGGTGGGAGAGGGCAGTGTGGAGTGTGAGGGCGATGGCGTCGTCAGTAGACCTGTTTGGCCTGTAGGCGAACTGTAAAGGGTCCAGGGTGTCAGGCAGAGAAGAGGTGATGTGGGTTTTGACTATCCGCTCGAAGCACTTCATGATGACCGATGTAAGAGCTACGGGGCGGTAGTCATTTAAACAGAGGGCTTTTGATTTCTTGGCCACAGGAACAATGGTGGTTCTCTTGAAGCATGTCGGGACCACAGATTGTTGTAGGGATGTGTTGAAGAGGTGAGTGAATACATCCGCCAGCTGGTCTGCACACGCCTTCAGTACTCTGCCCGGGATGCCGTCTGGGCCTGGGGCCTTATGAGGGTTTACCTTTTTTGTTATGGTTACGATGCTGGACCCAAGAGCAGACAGAGACGAAGTAGGTTTTATATAAAAAAGGTTTATTTATATATGGTGTGGGGAAGCAGGTAGTGGGTGAGGGAGCCAGGGGGAGACCAAAGCCGGGAAGCTGGAGAGAGTGATCCGGATACTGCAGGCAGAGGAAAAACAAAAAGTTAGGTTGTGGTCAACAGCTACAGGCAACAGGAAGCAAGAGGCGAGTAAGCGAGAGCGAGGGAACAGTAAACTGGAGCCAGGTACGTAATAGTTACCACGGTAGCGCAAAGGACGATCTGGCGCCAACAGCAAGGAATCCACGGGTTATGAAGGGGAGTTGATTGGAGGTGAAGTCCAGGTGAGCGTGATTGCAGATGAGGAGTGGCAGATACAGACGAGGAAAACACCGCGGGCTGCTGTGACCACAACAGTACCCTCCCCTCAATGGACGCCTCCAGGCGGCCTAGGCTTCTCTGGATGAGCCAGATGGAAATCCCGGATGAGGGAGGGGTCGAGAATGAGACCCCGCGAAACCCAGCTCCTTTCCTCAGGACCGTAACCCTCCCAATCCACGAGGTACTGATGCCCTCTGCCCCGACGCCGAATGTCCATCAACCGCCGGACGGTGTAAGCTGGGTGGTTGTCAATCACCCGGGGAGGAGGGGGGGCAACGGCCGGGGGGGAGAGAGGGCTGGTGGAGACTGGCTTTAAACGAGAGACATGGAAAGTTGGGTGGACGTGCATGGCTGAGGGCAGCTTGAGTGTGACCGCAGAGGGGTTGATGACAGAGACAATAGGGAAGGGCCCCACAAAACGAGGGGTTAACTTCTTAGAGCCAGTCTGTAAGGGCAGGTCTTTGGAGGACAACCACACCTGCTGACCCACCCGATAGGCAGGAGCGGGAGCCCGGTGGCGATCCGCCGTGCGCCGGTTCTGCTCAGCGGAGCGCAGCAGAGCGGTGCGCGCGCCCTTCCACACCCTGCGGCAGCGGCGGAGATGGTGCTGTACTGAGGGAACGGAGATGTCGTCCTCCTGAGCAGGAAACAAGGGCGGTTGGTACCCCAGGGAACATTCAAACGGGGACATGCCGGTGGCTGCACAGGACATGGAGTTGTGGGCATACTCGATCCAAGAGAGATGGTCGCTCCAGGCAGAGGGGTTGCGGGCAGCCACACAACGCAGCGCGGTTCCAAGGTCCTGATTCGCTCTCTCCGCCTGCCCATTAGTCTGCGGCTGGTACCCTGATGACAGGCTGACAGAGGCCCCCAGCGCACGGCAGAAGGCTTTCCACACCTGGGAGATGAATTGGGGTCCGCGGTCGGAGACGAGGTCCGCGGGAATCCCGTGGAGGCGGAACACATGCTGCACGAGCAGCTGGGCAGTCTCGGTGGCAGAGGGGAGCTTTGGGAGGGCAATGAAATGAACAGCCTTAGAGAACCTATCCACCACTGTGAGGATGACTGTATGGCCATTAGAGGGGGGAAGACCAGTGACGAAATCCAGGCCAATGTGAGACCAGGGCCGACCAGGAACAGGAAGCGGGCGAAGCAGGCCAGCAGGGGGTTGATGGGAGGACTTGGCCCGAGCACACACCGTGCAGGCCAGCACGAAAGCCCGGGTGTCAGCGTCCATCGCTGGCCACCAAAAGTACCTCTTGAGGAGTGACAGGGTGCGACCCACGCCAGGGTGACAGGCAAAACGCGATGTGTGACCCCACACCAGAACCTGGGAGCGCACCGAACTGGGGACAAAGAGGCGGTTAGGAGGGCCGTTGCCCCGGTCTGGTTCAGTGTCTTGGGCCTCCCGGATGAGGGACTCTATCTCCCAGGTAACAGCAGCCACCCTGAGACAGGAAGGAGAGAGGATGGTGTCAGGGGGACCCGGTGTGTCCACAGTGCCAAACTGGCGGGAGAGGGCGTCTGGTTTGACGTTACGGGAACCGGGCCGGTAGGTGAGGGAGAAATTGAAACGCCCAAAAAATAGGGCCCACCGGGCTTGGCGGGAATTCAATCGCTTGGCTGTCTGGATGTAAGACAAATTCTTGTGGTCAGTCCATACCACGAACGGCTGTTCTGACCCCTCAAGCCAGTGCCGCCATTCCTCCAAGGCCAGTTTCACCGCCAGCAGCTCTCTGTTACCCACATCATAATTCCGCTCAGCAGGAACCAGCCGGCGAGAGAAAAAAGCGCAGGGGTGAATCTTCTCATCAGAGGCCGAGCGCTGGGACAGGACCGCCCCCACCCCAGTGTCAGATGCATCAACCTCCACAATGAACTGCCTGGAGGGATCCGGTTGGATGAGAATAGGAGCAGACGAAAAAAGCTCCTTAAGCCTAGAGAAGGCAGCCTCCGCTTCAGGCGTCCAGGCAAAAGGGCGGGCAGGGGAGGTGAGATGAGTGAGAGGGGCTGCCACCCTGCTGTAGTCACGGATGAACCTTCGGTAAAAATTGGCAAACCCCAGAAACTGCTGCAGTTTCTTGCGGGAATCGGGGATGGGCCAGTCAGTCACTGCACTGACCTTCTCGGGGCAGGTCCTCACTTGCCCGCTCTCAATGATGAACCCCAGGAAGGAAACAGAGGCGACACTGAACTCACACTTCTCGGCCTTCACATATAGCTTGTTCTCCAACAGCCGTTGAAGAACTTGTCGGACATGCTGGACGTGTTCCTTCTGATTGCGGGAAAAAATCAGGATGTCGTCTAGATAGACAAAAACTGAGCGGTTGAGAAAGTCCCGGAGGACGTCGTTAACCAGGTTCTGGAACACAGCAGGGGCATTGGTTAGGCCGAAAGGCATGACGAGATACTCAAAATGGCCGAGGGGGGTGTTAAAGGCCGTCTTCCACTCATCGCCTTCACGGATGCGCACCAGATGATAGGCATTACGTAGGTCCAATTTGGAGAAGACTGTGGCGCCCTGCAGTGGCTCGAATGCGGAACTGATGAGGGGCAACGCATACTTGTTCTTCACTGTAATGTTATTAAGACCCCTGAAATCAATGCATGGGCGAAGTGACTTGTCCTTTTTGGCCACAAAAAAGAAACCTGCACCAACAGGAGAAGAGGAGGGTCTCATGAGACCAGCCGAAAGAGAATCTTTAATGTACTTCTCCATGGCCTCCCTCTCAGGACGGGACAAGTTGAAAAGGCGACTACTGGGCAAAGGGGCGCCGGGGAGGAGATCAATGGCACAGTCATAGGGGCGATGAGGAGGCAGGGTGAGCGCACGACACTTACTAAATACCTCTCCCAGGTCATGATAAATTTGGGGAACCAAGGAGAGGTCGGGAGGTTCCTTGGGCAAGGGAACATCTCCCACTGCCGGAGACAGGGCAGACTGTAAGCAGGTGGAATGACAAAACGTACTCCAACTCACCACCTTGCCAGAAGACCAGTCAAATTGGGGATTGTGAAGCTTGAGCCAGGGGTACCCCAGCACCAGGGGAGTGAGGGGAGACAGGATGACATGAAACTGCAGTATCTCGTGGTGATTACCAGAAACAATTAACTCAAGGGGCTTAGTACGGTGGGTAATAAGGGCCAGGTGACGGCCGTCTAAGGCGTTAGCATTTAAGGGAGAGGGTAATTGTTCCAATTTAATGCCAACCTGAGACGCGAAGCCCGCATCAATGAAGTTCTCATCCGCTCCAGAATCCACCAGAGCTGACACAGGAAAGGAATGCCCGAGGGACAGGAGAGTGGCATCCAGCAGTGAGCGAGAACAGTGAGAATCGGGGACGGAGGGGGCGTGGCTCAGCAGGGCCCCGAGCCTCACTGCCGAGCCCTGTCTTTTGGCAGTGACGGACAGGTGGAGATGAGATGCCCGGGCAGCGCACAGTACAGACACACTCCGGTCTTAATCCGATGAAGCCGCTCTGCCTGGGTGAGACGTGTGCGGCCCAGCTGCATGGGCTCCTCTTCAGTGGCACCATGCGTCACGGGGGCAGAGAGGGTAGGCTTAGGAAAGAGTGGGGAACAGGAAGCAGCGAAACCCGGAGGCACGGAGCTGCCCGCCTTTTCCCTACGCCGCTCGCGTAGGCGATTATCCAGCCGGATAGAGAGGGAAATGATTTCATCGAGAGTGTCAGCTTCCTCCCTAGTAGCCAGCTCATCCTTGATTGTCTCACTGAGACCGGAAAGAAAAAGCCCACGTAGTGACTTGTCGTTCCAGCCTGACCTGGCTGCATAGGTCCTGAACTCAACAGAGAACTCAGCTACACTGCGGGAGCCCTGACGTAAGGAAATAAGCCGCTTGGCGGCGTCCCCTCCCTCTACTGGATGGTCAAACACTTTCCTCATCTCTGCTACAAAAAGGTCAAACTTGTCATTAGCTGGGGAATCACTGTCCCATAATGCTGAAGCCCACGCTAGTGCATTACCCTTAAGTGACCCCATAATGTAAGCGATCTTAGCCTTCTCTGTGGGATAGGTGAGAGGCTGCTGACTGAACACTAAAAAACACTGAATCAAAAAGTCTCTGCACGTACCCATGTCCCCAGCATAGCGCTCTGGCGCAGGAATAAATGGCTCACGAGCTCGTGGCAGGTGTAACGGGGAAGTGAGAGCAGGCGGGGGTGCCGCTGGTGGTGGAGGCGCTGTGGTGGGAGGTACCAGCAAGTCCAATTGGTCACCCATCTGTGTGACTCGGGTAGCGAGATTCTTAAAAGCCTCCATAGCGTCCCGGAGAGCTTGTCTGTGCTCCGCCACTTGAGTGCCTTGGGCGGCGAGAGCTCCACGAATGTTTCCGATGTCCGCTGGGTCCATCTTGGCCAGATCGTTCTGTTATGGTTACGATGCTGGACCCAAGAGCAGACAGAGACGAAGTAGGTTTTATATAAAAAAGGTTTATTTATATATGGTGTGGGGAAGCAGGTAGTGGGTGAGGGAGCCAGGGGGAGACCAAAGCCGGGAAGCTGGAGAGAGTGATCCGGATACTGCAGGCAGAGGAAAAACAAAAAGTTAGGTTGTGGTCAACAGCTACAGGCAACAGGAAGCAAGAGGCGAGTAAGCGAGAGCGAGGGAACAGTAAACTGGAGCCAGGTACGTAATAGTTACCACGGTAGCGCAAAGGACGATCTGGCGCCAACAGCAAGGAATCCACGGGTTATGAAGGGGAGTTGATTGGAGGTGAAGTCCAGGTGAGCGTGATTGCAGATGAGGATCAGGTGCGACGTGAGACAGACAGGGGGAGTGGCAGATACAGACGAGGAAAACACCGCGGGCTGCTGTGACCACAACATTTTTAAAGGATTTGCACACCTCTGTCCTTGATATTTCCAGTGGGTAGGGGTCCTGGTCCATAGGCATCTCCAGGGCAGGGGAGTTATGCTCAAAGCGTGCATAAAAAGAATTCAGCTCATCTGGCAGAGTTACAGACACCTTCTCAGCAATGTTGTTTTTTCCCTTGTAATCCGTAATAGTTTTTAATCCAGACCACATGTTTCTGATGTTTGAGCCATGGTAGTTTGCCTCCACCTTGGCTCTGTATTGTCTCTTTGCATTGTTTATTGCCTTCCTGAGCTCATACCGGCATTTCCTGTATTCGTCAATATCCCCCGATCTGTGAGCGTCATGACGTTGCTTAAGCCTTAAACTGACTTCCCCGTTCAGCCAAGGCTTCTGGTTAGGGTATGTTCGGATATTTACAGTTGGAACCACGTCTCCTATGCACTTCTCAATGAATGAGACCACTGACTCCGCATATTCGCTTACGTCATCACTTTCAAACACACCCCACTGTGTCATGCTGAAACAGTCACGCAGGGCAGAATCTGATTGGTCAGACCATCGATGGACGGGCCGCGTCACAGGCTTTTCCTGTTTGAGTTTCTGCCTGTAGGCAGGGAGCAGTAGAATGGAGCAGTGATCTGATTTGCCAAACGCAGGTCGGGGGAGGGACTTGTATGCTTCCCGGAACAGAGTGTAAACACAGTCCAGCGTGATGTTGCCCCTCGTTGGAAAACTAACTTGCTGGTGAAATCTCGGCAGTACTTTCCTCATGTTGGCTCGGTTGAAATCGCCGGCTACTATGAAAGCAGCCTCCGGACGTGAGGTCTCGTGTCTGTCGATAATTGCGTATAGTTCTTCCAGTGCTGTTGAGGTGTCGGCTTGTGGTGGAATATAAACGGCTGTTAGAATGACTTCCGTAAATTCCCGTGGTAGAAAGAAAGGTCGACAGGCTATCATAATGTGCTCTAAGTAAGTGGAACATCCCGAAGAAACAATTTTCACGTCCAAGCACCACTGACTGTTCACCATGACACAAACACCGCCTCCCTTGGTTTTCCCTGAATCCACTGTTCTGTCCTGCCGGTAGATTGAGCGCCCGGCTGTTGCTACTGCGTTGTCAGGGATCGATGGGTCCAGCCAAGTTTCCGTGAATATCATGACGTTGGAGTCCCTTATGTCCCGTTGAAAAGCAATCCTACTTCGGAGTTCATCCAATTTATTATCCAGCGACTGGACATTTGCTAGAAGGATGCTCGGAAGAGGAGTCCGATGTACTCGTTTTCTTAGTCTGACAAGGAGGCCCGCCCGGTTACCACGTCTTCTACGGCGTTTACGTCTCACAGCTGGCAGACAACCCAACGGAAAATCTCCGAGACTTGTTTGTGATGGTGATGGTGAAAAATGAGTTTCTGCTCTCATTTTGATGTCTAAGAGCGTTTGCCTGTCGTACTGTATGATAGTACTGGTACTTGTTACGAAAGTACTAAGAAAAAACAATAAAATATAGATAAAAAAACAATATCTTGGAGGAGCTTGAAAGACTGCGGCCGTTCGTGGCGCCATCGCTTAGCAACAAGTTAGCAAAACAAGATCAAATGTTAAGGGTACTAACACCGTTGAAAAGCTTCCCCCTACTCACTTCATCAAATATTAAACATCATAAACACCCTGTTTTTGCTGAAGTAGTGCTTGACTGGATGCCCCCTACACTTTCTATACCCTCCCATATACAACTTTGGCTATAGGGTTTGACAATCTCTCTTCAATCTGTCCTTTTTTGTCTGTCACTTTGAGCATTTTTCCTTGAACGCCGATGATAGGAAATGATGAAATCGAGCAGTTGTTTTTGCAGTGCCTTGCCTAAGGCCACATGTCTAATTAATCATTACCCGTCAGGGGAACTCTATGCTGAATTTGAAGTCTTTGTTTTATCATGCATACTAGTGAAGCATATTCTGTTAGAGGGTATAACTTTACACTGTGAATGTCGGGTCCTTTTCATGGTCAGGTGGTTGCTGTGTATGTTCTGGTTTAGCACGTTTCAAACTAGAACTCAGGGAGCACATACCTGTGGGAAGGCTGGAAGGTCATCTGAATTTGTTTTGATCATATTGTGATATTTTCAGCTCATTGCTTGGACACAAAGAACGCACATTTAGACTGAGTTAGCAACTAGATGGTGAAGTGAATCATTTACCAGCTAAAGAGCCAGATATTTCTCTTGTAGGGACCAAACCAGAGCACAAATGTGATCCTGGGATTATATTTTGCAAAAATTTCAACACACATAATCAATATTATGTTTACAGCTTATATAAGGGGAAACTGTGGCCAAAAAGATAGGGCACCTTTGTTATTTGTAACTGGTTTGGTTTTAAATCATCAGCCTGCAAACCTTATGGAATGTAATGTTCACTGGCAGGACACACTTTTCAACTGTTCATTTCTTCAGCCTTTTTTACGGACATGTGAGTGGCTGCCGGAACAGGCCTTACACCCCCATCCCCCTAAGAGTTTTTACAGTGAGGGAATCCAATTACATCCAGCCGCTGGATAGACAGGGAGAAAGAGGAAAGGATAGACAGAGGGTAGACTGAAGAAGAAGAAAAAGAGAAAAAAATCAATGACAATCCGACTGAGGTGGAACTAAGCTTGACAGTGCAGCTCCCTTCTCTGCTTCACTCGTTTTGTGTTTTTTTGGAGCGATACAAGTGTGTGACTGTCTAAGTGTTTACTTCACATGATATCACCACATTAACCTTGAACACTCAAGAATTTTTTAGATATTTTATTCATACTTTTGAGTTACCCCTCTACCCACCACTGTTCTCTCTTTTCCATTCTCTCATACCATGTAGCCAAGTACAGTCAGTATCAGTGTTAACAGTTAGGATTCACACATGTTGTATTTCAACTGTATTTTCTTTCAATATCCTGGTATTCCAAAGAGTTTTAGTTTCCCCTAATGGTCTAAATCAGTGTTACTCATTGCGCGGCTCGCCAAGCTGCTCTTGGCGGCTCGCATGGCAGTAAAAAAAATACTGTGATATGATCATGCAGTTAATATAGATATTTCATAAAACCATTAAAAACAAGCAGATCTATAACATTGAACCTGTTAAACTAACGTGGCTGCTCTCTTACAAATACGTATTAAAATAATAAGTCAACAGTGGCATTACAAGGTGGAAATACAGACTAGAAAATATATTTAAACTTGCTCAGCCCTACGCAGACTGACAGCGGGGTTGCCAGACTTTCGGTTTTCATGCATTACAAGGGATAACTTGTAATCTTGGATGGATTGGGCAACTGTGGGCAAAAAAAAAAAAACTCACGGCCAATAAAAATATGTTATGCATATCGTCTATCACAAGCATGCTCACAAATATGGGGTATATTAAAAAATTAGCAAAAAATAGATCTCATTTTATATCGCTAAATTGGACATTTAAATTGGAGGATACTAACAACCTGGCAACCATACGCACGGTACCGCAACAACGCTAGCTTGGATGCGATTTCAACATTTCATGCTGGCTATTTAAATGGTGTTATAAGGACTAAGATTGACTGAAAATTGATAGATTTCTAGTCATAACCAGTTGGGCACCAGGTGGACAGATACAAAGCTCCACAAACGAGGAAAATAAAGTGTTTTGGCTAAACTGCATATTGTATGTTCACTTTGATCAGACAGGGTTCCCAATGTCTCTGAATTGTTCCAGAAAAATAATAGGCTGCTAAATAGCTCACATAGGACACAGTTGAATTAGCCTCTTAATTTTCCTCTCATAGTGCACCAGATTGGTGCATTTACCTTTGAAAGGTAAAAAAAATTTATTCCAGGGGGGTATTGTATAAACACACCCATTTTGATTGATATGTCATTCATACTTTTTTTTTTACAAATATTTGGATAAAAGGTAGGATAATAATTTATTCTTCAATAGCTTCCATGTTATGTGACCCAGTGTCTCCAAATTATTCCAGATAATAGTACACAGTCACACAGTTCTTCATTTTCCTCCAAAAGTGCACCAGATTGATGCATTCTGAGTTAAAAAGTACCACATTTTCTTCCGGGGGAGCATGCCCCCGGACCCCCCTAAGGACTGGGTTCCCTATGTCTCACAAAATTCTGTGGGAAACACTGGTTCATGAATTACATATTAATTAGCAGGCGTGCTTATGTATGACTGGATTTATAGCTTTTGATACTCTGCGGTAAAAATGGCTCTCCTGTTGACTTTGTCCTGTCAGTGCGGCTCTCCTGAAAAAAATACCACTGGTCTAAATCATTTGTCGTGGCTTTCCAACCACTACAGCAGGCAAGTTTGGAGAAACTGTTGAATTTGACCATCACAGAGCAACATTATGACCACTGCAGAAGAAAATCCTGTTTTGATTCAAAACAGTGTGAACCGGAAAGGGCAGGGGAAATGACCTGTTTCTTCTATTATATCAGTGATTCTTGAGTAGTGGGACAAAACAGGGTGCAATGTTGAAAAAATACAAACCGTATGTTTCGGCAAATTAAATTGCATAGCCATCTGTTTTTTTCTGTTGATGTTAGGTGCCAGTATGAACTACTTCAGGAAAATAAAATTATCAAAACATTTCAAATAACTTCTTCAGAAATTGTAAGTCGGTGTTGACATATCATGGTTGTAACACAGGACTTTCAAGATTCGGAATGTAAAATATTCTAAAACTACAACACTTATCAGAGCCTGTCTGACTGTAATGTACTCTGCAGAAGTAGAATTTGACAAGAGGTCCTGATTTTATTACATTTTACACAATGAAATGTCTGACAGTGTTGACTTACAGTTTACGTTGTCCCACCACTTAGAAACCATATAAAACATGAATGTGTTGTAGAAAAACTGTTTTTATTGATATGAGAGATTATTTAGTGTTGCTTTTCATGAAAAAAGCCCTTTTTAACCATTAAAGTACATTTTTAATAGGTTTTATTGCATATGAAAGATTGAAACCTTCTCTGAGGACACACTGTTTTGGACGTCGTGAGAAGATAACAAGTGTCATATATTTGACATAATAATGATAAAATTAAATTTAAGGGGATAATTGTGCTCCAGACATTCTATTCTTTATCCCTAATAACATCTACAATTTTTAATATTTTTTTGTTTTAAACATAACATAACCAAGAATCACTGATATGTTTCATGCCTAAAGATGCCATAAGATGTTGTGATATTGATTTTAAGAATTCACAACATAGTATTGATTAATGTACACTCAACAAAAATATAAACGCAACACTTTTGTTTTTGCTCCCATTTTTCATGAGATGGACTTAAAGATCTAAAATTAATTCCAGATACACAATATTACCATTTCTCTCAAACATTGTTCACAAATCTGTCTAAATGTGTGATAGTGAGCACTTCTGCTTTGCTGAGATAATCCATCCCACCTCACAGGTGTGCCACATCAAGATGCTGATCTGACATCATGATTAGTGCACAGGGGCCTATTTCAGGTAGCTGGTTTTGAGGCAACCCAGAGTTTGTTGGCTCTGAGTGGGTCGAAACTCTGGGTTTTCCGTTTCAGGTAGCAGGTTCAGCGCAACCGAGAGTCAGTTACTGCGGCAACATACGCCGTGGGTCTAACCTGCTGGATAGGTGGTTAGACCTACCCTGAGTATGTTTTCACTTTACGCTGCAGCTCCGACTGAAGAAAGAGTGTCACTGTCACACGCGTCCCTGTACAGTTAGAAGCAAAATCACTCCACAGAAATCTCCATCGGGATGTTTTTATCATGTACTGATGATTTTACGTTTGATCGATCATTTATCTGATCAGTAGCCTTGTTCTCAGTCCTCGGTCCGTTCATATAGCCTATGCGGCCACCTTACACATCGTGACATGCTCTACATTCAGATTAATAAACCTATTGTATTGTATGTATCTCGTTATTTATTTTTATCATTATCAGGAGTTTTTTAACATCTGTGCCACTGAACATAGGCTATTTATGTCAGGTTGAAATGTAATTCTGCGGCTGCACGCGATCGTTACTGTTCCCTTGTGTCATCCCAAAGTCACAGACAAGCCTCGTTAAATAGCCCAATATGAATATAGAAATAATATAATAATTTAAACTGTGATCACTAGAGGACAATGGATCTGGTAATAAAACAGGATCTACAATGGAAACTGTCACCTTATGTGTCAAACGTTAATATCTTTCACTCCCCATTTAAAAGAAGCGACTGTCTGTTTACTGCACAGTTAAGTAGGCCTATTATAGCTTGCCTACATAATAGGCTACACAGCGAATATAAAACACTGTCAGCAATGCTGTGCAGCGGCAGCTTAATAATTTTGTTGCTGCTGATATGCGTAACTTAATTCTTAAAATAGACTTGCTTCTCATACGGAAGCAACGATGCTCTTGACAAAAAACTTTTGCACCGTTTTTTTCTGAATTGCCGAAGTGATTAGATCAGAGTTATGAGACAATATCCCCGTTCATTCTTCTCCATAAGCTCATTCGTTAATATTTCTTACTCCAGTGGGAGGAGCGGAGAAGTTTTCTTTTTTGAGAAGTGGAGAAGTGGGAGGATCAAGCATTTTTTTCTTCTGTTTCCATGGTGAATCATGTTATCAGCGATCCATTGACGATGGCTTTTATGCACACGCTCCAACCAGAGTGAACACGCTCAGAGTTGATTAACCCAACGCTGATCCACTGTTCTGAAACCGAAAACCCAGAGTTGCTCGTCAACCCTGCACTCTGAGTTTACCAACTCAGAGCGCAGGATTAAACCCAGAGTATGTAAAACCAGCTACCTGAAATAGGCCCCAGGTGTGCCTTAGACTGTCCACAATAAAAGTCCACCCTGAAATGTGCAGTTTTGTCTCACAGCAAGCATTGAGGGAGCGTGCAATTGGCATGCTGGCAGCAGGAATGTCAACCAGATCTGTTGCTTGTGCATTGAATGTTCATTTATCCACCATAAGCCGTCTCCAAAGGCGTTTCAGAGAATATGGCAGTACAACCAACCGGCCTCACAACCGCAGACCATGTGTAACCACACCAGCCCAGGACCTCCACATCCAGCAGGTTCACCTCCAAGATCGTCTGAGACCAGCCACTGAGACAGCTGCTGAAACAATTGGTTTGCATAACCAAACAATTTCTGCACAAACTGTCAGAAACCGTCTCAGGGAAGCTCAACTGCATGCTCGTCGTCCTCATCAGGGTCTTGACCTGACTCCAGCTCGTCGCCGTAACAGACTTGAGTGGGCAAATGCTCACATTCTAACCTTTATTTATACAGGTAAATCCCATTGAGACCGAAGACTCTTTTGCAAGGGAGACCTGTTCCCATTTACACGTTACCATTCACACACACATTCATACACCGATAGCAGGCTAACTATCGACATTCACACGAGGCAAGGTGGGTGAAGTGTCTTGCCCAAGGACACAACAACTATGACACAGGTGGCAGGGCGGGGATCGAACCTCCAACCCTTTGATCATCAGCCGACCCGCTCTACCACCTGAGCCACAGTCGCCCACATTCGATGGCGTCTGGCACGTTGGAGAGGTGTTCTCTTCACGGATGAATCTCGGTTTACATTGTTCAGGGCAGATGGCAGACAGCGTGTGTGGCGTTGTGTGGGTGAGCGCTTTGCTGATGTCAATGTTGTGGATCGAGTGGCCCATGGTGGTGGTGGGGTTATGGTATGGGCAGGCATCTGTTATGGACGAAGAACACAGGTGCATTTTATTGATGGCATTTTGAATGCACAGAGATACCGTGATGAGATCCTGAGGCCCATTGTTGTGCCATACATCCATGAACATCACCTCACGTTTCAGCAAGATAATGCACGGCCCCATGTTGCAAGGATCTGTACACAATTCTTGGAAGCTGAAAATGTCCCAGTTCTTGCATGGCCAGCATACTCACCGGACATGTCACCCATTGAGCATGTTTGGGATGTGCTTGACCGGCGTATATGACAGCGTGCACCACTTCCCACTAATATCCAGCAACTTCGCACAGCCATTGAAGAGGAGTGGACCAACATTCCACAGGCCACAATTGACAATCTGATCAACTCTATGCGAAGAAGATGTGTTGCACTGCATGAGGCAAATGGTGGTCACACCAGATACTGACTGGTTCTGAGTCCCCAGACCCCCAATAAAGCAAAAACATGCACATTTCAGAGTGGCCTTTTATTGTGGACAGTCTAAGGCACACCTGTGCACTAATGATGATGTCAGATCAGCATCTTGATGTGGCACACCTGTGAGGTGGGATGGATTATCTCAGCAAAGCAGAAGTGCTCACTATCACACATTTAGACAGATTTGTGAACAATGTTTGAGAGAAATGGTAATATTGTGTATCTGGAATTAATTTTAGATCTTTAAGTCCATCTCATGAAAAATGGGAGCAAAAACAAATGTGTTGCGTTTATATTTTTGTTCGCTGAATCACTTCATAATGCCAGTAGACCTTTTTATGAATTCCAGCATATGGCGTATAATATCAAGCCTGGCTGGAACAAGCATGTGGCAGAGCTTCACTGCTAGGATTGCTTTTAAAGCCTGGATAGAGTCTGGTAGAGATAGACAGGGACCTTTATTTGATCAGAATATGATCAGGCGGTGTGTTAGGAGCGATGGTCATCGTGAGCATCGCAAATGCAGCTTTAGAAGCACACTGTTATAAATTAAATAAATGTAAATAAAATAAAGGTGTTCATTAAAGTGAAACAAATTCAAACTCGCAGCACTGCACTCATTTTAAAGAATATAAATCCGACTTTATCTGGACTGGAAGGAGGAACTCAAAGTGATTTGAAAGTTGTCACCACTATCTGCCATTTTCTGTTAAAAACCTGTCAAATAACAACTGTAAGTATATAACAATATATTGTTTCCAGAATAAAATGTTACTTCAAATATTGTAGTCTGCTGTGAAGAATAGAAAGATTTCTTTCATGCTGGTGTTGATACGTCTTCACCTCCCTGTTCCCTCAGCTCTTACTTTCATCAGTTGTCAAGCAGGCTCTCCATAGATGCGCTGTCTGGCCTATAAACAATACATTAATATTTGGAGTCACTGCTGGCTTCACTTTGTCAAAAGAATTCCTCAAAGAGCCATTTTTAGTGTTATAGGTTAGATGTAATGATGTGAGGGTTTTTAAAGAGGGGGTCAAATAAACAAGTCTCATTGCATTCACTCTTGCAGCATTGATTTCAAGGTAAAATAATACAAGTTGAGATTGCAGTGAGCAGGCCCTGGTGTAGGTTGTGTCTTAAAGACCTACTTCACCGGTGGGAATATGAAGGTGTATTGAACTCTGAGATCCTATGTAGTATCAATGTGCAATCATTTTGGAAATCGGTTCATCCTAGCCTGAGAAAAGGCAGAAAGAATGTTTTATTGTCTCACTGTTCACAAGAACTCCTGGGAGAACTCATGGGCCCCGCCGCCCACCGCGTCAGGCGTCACACGCTGTTACCATGGTAACTGGCTCAGTAGCTGCAACTGATTTTCCCACTTCAGATTGACCAATCACACAATAGTTCTTGAACAAGCGGCGACAAAAAAGTTTGGCCCGGACGATGTGACGAGAACAAGCTGCGAGAACCTCTGAACAAGAGCTGCGAGAATTAGCTCTGTCTGCGAGAACTTATTTCTTTGTTCGGAGTATGTAACAGGCTTTACTCAGCTCCTCCACCTTCGATATATATTTAAATTAAAAAACACTTATTTTCAAGCCTTTTGACTGTGGCAAATAACGCATAAAGCTCTTTAGGATGGGTAAGCAATTTCAGGAACATATGGCTGTGGGACCAACGGGCTGTGGGAACATAGGGATGACCCCCACCCGGGAATCCTCCTTTGTACTGAATCAAGAAATCAGGGGTTTTGACCAAAACATTCACACCCTTAATCCATTTTAAGTATAGGTACTTAGAAACAGTATCACCAACTAAACTGTAGGCCTAAACTGTTAAAAACACTGCTGACATATTTGACTCAGATCCAGTCCTGGCCCAACATTTTACAGACTGTCCTTTCTAGGTATAAGAAAACCTAACATAATGCAATAAACTGGTAAGAGCCTTTATATCGCCTGATCTTAAACAGACTCTCCAGGCTCTCCTTAAACTGCCCCAGTGGAAACTGTGTGTCAAAGCCTTTATTGAAAGCTGGGACATGGTGAGAGAATGAAATGCAACGCAAACAAGGTTATTTACCCGTTTAAATGCCTGTCGTCTACAGGGTCTTTATGTCTACTGAAATCCAGTTTCTTCCATTAGGTTTAAGACACTGTTCAGTTAGCTTTGTCCAGGGGGCTTCATGATGACAGGGGACTAGAAGACCTCTTTCCCAAGGAAAACGTTAACCTCTTTTAAAGTAATGTTATGTGTGTTGTAGTAAAAAAAATAAACATAATGATTGTGTTTATTTTATGATGACTTTATGTGCCTACTTACTGATAATAACTGTCACAAATGTATCATTTGGAACTGGTTTTGGTGCTGCAAGATATATTTGAGTGTTTCCCAGATTACATCTTCTTTGTAATTGCTGTGCCTACACAGTGTATTTGTAATGGCTTAATGCTGGTGCCAGAGTGCATTACAAGAGACTAAAGTCTAAAGCATGTTTACATTGTGTCTGTGGAATCAACCATCCCAAACCCCTGCAGAGGCAATATATCACATGAGATGGGATATCCCTTTAAAATGTTGGTGAATTCAACCACATATTGGACTAAAGGCTGAATCCCACCAGATGCCTGTCCGGTCCTTCTCGAGGTTTCACTTTAGTCAGTGTGTTAGAGCGTCCACTAGTTCCGCTGCACCGTCTCGCTGCTCCGTTGCTGCTCTGGTTGATATACGCATGACTTTTATTTATGCCGGAGCTCACCGCATCAATTTAGCACAGAACACATCAAGAGAGACAGGAACACAGACGCAGACAAAACAATAAAACATATGGTTCATTTTCAGAATGAAACACTCCGTGTTCACTGCAGGCAGGGCCGGATTAACGCACAGGCTAACTAGGCTACAGCCTAGGGCCCGACGTGTGGAGGGGCCCTTTGATTGGTCAGACTTTTTTTTTTTTTTTTTTTTTTTTTTTTTTTTTTTTTTTTTTAGAAAGGCTTGGGGGCCCCCCCTCTGGGGGCCCCCCAAGCCCCCCCTAAAAAAAAAATTCTTGATAAATAATTCTTGAGCAGGCTACCGGGCCCTAGGCCTCATAGTAACTTTTCATGTTGCATTGTCAAAGAGCTCAGTCACTCATGTCAATAACAGGGTCCAAAAAGGAATAAGCCTAAATATAAGGAAATAAATCATCATGGGCCCCTCAACTAGTAGGGGAGAAATACAAAAGCATAAGAAAACAGCATTAGTAGCTCTGTCTAAGGGGCTTCATGATGAGCCTTTAGGGCCCCCACACACATACAGGAATACGATTTCTATGTGTAAATTCTATGCTGTTCATAAAAAGTAGCTATCCACCCTGTATCTGTTGAAATGAGTCTCTCCATCATAGAACATGGGTCTGCAGACCAATCTACTGTACTGTTTTTACAGTAGCAGAGTAAAGAGTGCTGCCTGATTAAGAAAAATCTGAAAAATAATGTTCCTGCTGCATCTCAGGATTTGATATAGCCTCTAAATTTTCCCCTCAAAGTGCACCAGATTGATGCATTTTAATTCAAAAGGCACAAATTTTCTTCCGGGGGGATGCCCCCGGACCCCCCAACAAGGACCAGGGTCCCACAGTATCCCTAAATCCTGTGAGAAAAACTGACTTCATTAATATGTTTTTACCATTAATTGTATATGTGCTGAAAAGTCAGTGTACCTGACTGGATAGGTAGGAGTGGGGGGGCCCTTTAAGAGTCTGAACCCAGTGGCCCATCATCTCGTAAAACTCTACAATCTGTTTTCTTTTTGCGGGAAGCATGCACAAGCATGCACAAGAAATATGTATTAAAAAAAAGTAAATAACTGGATAGTGCGTCTCTTCCTCCCCTGATTCGCTTCCTCTCCCCATGAAGTCACTCCCCTATCTTTTATTTTATTTTTTATTAAATTAAATGCAGTGCATTTACATACATACATAAGTTACTCTTGAGCTAAAAAATGCTAGATGTTAATGCATATGTTATGTCCTCATTTCTTTTACAAGTTTCTGTAATAAAATTCGTTCCAAGTGAAAATTGTCCCAGTAAAGTTAATTTACCTTGAGAGTGTGATCTTTGGTCAGATAATAATTCAAAAATGAAGTGAATAGAATAGAATATAATACCTTTATTGTCATTGGCTTCATTCTTTGTGTGAATTCAGAATGGTGATGGCTTTGGGAAAGAAACTGTTCTTGTTCTTGAATCTGTTCAGGTTTACAAATACACTTCATCATCAGCATCATCATTATTATTATTATTGGACGCCAAAGCGTCACAAAGGGGGGCCCCACAGAAGGAATAGCCTAGGGGCCCATGACTACCTTAATCCGGCCCTGACTGCAGGTAACAATCTCAAAACAGAGACACATACAAGCATGTCCACTGTTCTTTTACCCGTTCGGATGGGAACAATAACCTTTAGTGCGTTTGTTGTTGCACATACAGAATCATATTATCAAGCGCGATCACCTGTCACTTTTTATTACCGCGGGAACTCCTCGGTCTCTCTACTCCAGCTGTCCGGCGGCGCTGGGTGCCCGCTTTGAAAACGTAGCCGGTGGGTGTTGACGGACTTGGGCGCATGGAGCAATCGTGACGCACACGCCGCCAGTGGAATTCCGGGGTTACCCCGGAATTCCACTGGCTGCGTGTCCTACGGTTTTGCTCCGTGCGCCCACGTCCGTCAATACCCACCGGCTCCGTTTTCAAAGCAGGCACGGCAAGCTCGGCTGAACAGCTGGAGTCCCGAGACCGAGGAGTTCCCGCAGTAATTAAAGTGACGGGTGATCGCTCTTGATAATATGATTCTCATATAGTATTTACACAACAAAGACCGCACGGAAGGAGGAGCAGCGGAGCAGAGAGACGGTGCAGCGGACGTGGTGGAAACTCACCCACTGACTAAAGTAAAAAATGACAGCTCCGCCGCCGTGCTGGTGCGGAGAAGGACCGGAGAGGCAGTCGGGGGAATTCGGCCTTTACTCTGGAGAAACACAGCCAGGATAAATTACATCAGACTTCCATTCACTTTGTTTTAGAACCATTTTGCCGGCTTATGTTCCCCTCAACCCTCACTGCATGTCACAATACCCTGGGATTTTAGGTGCCATTTCTCTATAGGTTGAGGTTCATCACTATGATTGTTTCCTTCTGGGCTTTTCAGTTATTCCCTGATCTTTTCAGTGCACAGTCAGTTGTAATAGTTAGAGAGAAGGAAACATCATCTTGTTCTTTGTTGTTTATTTTAGAAAATGAGCTGAATAAGTCAACCGTTTCCCGTATCAAGAGGTGGAAAGAACGCACTAGAATTTTACTCTCTAGTAAATGAACAGTTACTGTCCATACATTTTTTCGAGAAAAGTAAAAGTACATTTGCGTCAAATACACTGACATGAAAGTAAAGGGTAAGTCAGTAAAATTAACTCTTAGAGAATTTTAGTGTGTGAATGTTAGTCTCTTCTCTGGGCACTGAGCTCTGCCCTTTAAACTAACTTGAAATATAGTGATGTGTGATTCTTCTGATTAATGGTGCTAAAGTAAAAATTAAATTAAAAACTCAAAAAACTATGACTGTTACAGTAACAATAGTAATGAACTATTACGCCGATTGCAATCTCTCATCATACATTTCTTCTGGTAATTTTTCTGATGGTGTGAAATATGTTCCTGAGTTTACCTTCATGTTTCGAAATAAATTAATATCTACTGCAGCACTAAAACGTTGAAAAGTTCATAATTTTGACAGTTTTGAAGTTAACAAAAGATGAATGTGATGGAATACAAAATAGATTTTTTGTGTTGTTCTTGTCCATATCGACCAATGCTCTTTTCTACTCATTTCTAATCTCCTTGCTGGTTTGATCACTCCACCCATGTGCCTATAACCATATGAACTATGTGCAGGTCCCAGACTCACCCATTAACTTGCCTGGTTCTCCCATTGAATAAAGTTTACCTTGTGATTGTGGGAAATGGTGTTAAAAGCAGCCAAACCACTAATACAGTTGCAATCAGTTTATTTTTTGTTTGTCTTTTTTCTTTTACTTTATTTCTTTACCTTACCTTATTGTATTTTAATGTCAGGTGGACATCCTTTATAAGCCCCTCTGGGTTTCTTTTGTCCCACCGGTGCATCTACGTATGTATGTCTATGCGCATCTTCTTGCCATTTTAATCTTGTTTATCTGCACAAATAAAACTAAACTAATCAAAATCATTCAACCCCCATGGCAAAAT
Source organism: Ammodytes dubius (assembly GCA_026122265.1). NCBI lineage: Eukaryota > Metazoa > Chordata > Actinopteri > Uranoscopiformes > Ammodytidae > Ammodytes > Ammodytes dubius. The sequence goes on from CM047510.1 coordinate 3,766,103, forward strand.
GAAGTTTATTTGCAACATTTAGCAAACTTGAAGCTGTTCGCAACATATAAATAAAACCAGAACAATTCCAATAGCTCAACCCTACTAATGCCACACAAAATGCCACTTTTAATGACTTCTGCAGTTTGCCAAATAAACCTTATTTGCAACGAGGGTTGAATCATTTTGATTGCGACTGTATTTGTGTATGTAGGGAACTGCATCTTCTTGTTCCTCATCTTAAACCTTTCATTGCCACAAGCAGTTTTAAAGAAACAGTTTGACCGCAGATACACTGATGGCTAGCGAGATCTCCTGGGTTCCATTAACACTTGGTTTTGTTAGTGTGCACCACAGATGGAACAATGTGTTTTGATTCGAATTCCTCTTCTGAATGTAGGCGTTGAGAGGCTTTATTTTAGCGAAACACTAGACATTTTCAGCTTGACATTCACAAAGGAAATATGTTGAAGGCAGATGTTGGTCTCAATAATTAAATCAGGAAAAAAAGGCTTCATAAGCTTGTTTCTTGTTGAAATGCATCTATGTGTGAATTAATAAGTAAAAACTCTCATTCCCCATACGTGCTCACATGGCAGCTGTTGCTTGGAGTTTGCGGTTAGGTGAATTCCACATTTAAGGCTTATTTTTCCTGGCCGAGACTTTTCATTATTTCATTCAAATGTTAAGTGTTAGTGTTTATCTGTTTCCAATATACCCTGAACCTTGCACAAGCAGCTTGTGTACCGAGTCAAAAGCGGTCGGGTAAACAATTCATCATGCTAATCACAATTGTACTTTGTTCAAACTGAACTCTTAGAAGATTCATATCATTTATTTTTTAGCTAGCAACACACATAACACACATCGTACATTTAAAAGGTTGACTGACACTAATAAGAGTCTTGTTTCTTGGCTTGGCCGAAACAGGGACCGTCAAAACATGAAGGTCACTGTGGAAAAAAATGTCAAGTTGAACCCTGACTAATGTTTTTTTGTTTTTTACAAGGCAATACATACTGCTAACCTAGCTTGCTTACATAGATATGTATGTACTTATTTAAGTTACTTCAGCCATCGAGGTTAGATCATTTATGTTACGGAAACAAACAAAAAAATCCAAACACCACAGCTACCCCCTAAGCCATTCTGAAAACCTAGGGAAAACACACATCCATATTTTTTGCCTTTTAAAATGTGTCTAGCAAGATGTGTTTTTCATTACCACTGCACAATGTTCAAGCCTGTACTGTGTTCAGAAAATTGTATTTCTTCATTAGAACCTTTGCCAAACATGCACACTGTAAATAATTGCTGTACATTTACAGCAGGATGTCAACAGCATTAACCTGTTATTGATAAAAACAGCATTTAACTGTTTATATAAAGGCAGTCTGTTAAATTACAGTCCTTTGCTGTTATTTTACGGAATGGCAATGTTTTTCAAAAACACTGAAATTTCCTGTTAATTTACCATCAAACTTGGAAGGGACAACTTGACGTGAGCTGCCTGCACATGTGAAGCTTATACAATTTTCTTCATTAGTCCTCATCTTAACTATTAAGTGTTATTTACTTTATATCCTCTGGTTAAGTTTTTTTTTTAAAGATATTTTTTGGGCATTTTTATGCTTTATTGATAGTGTAGAGACAGAGTTGAAATGGGGCAGAGAGGGGAGTGACATGCAGAGAACGACCGCGGGCTGGAATCGAACCCGGGTCCGCTGCTGGCCGAGGCCCATGGGGGGGGGGGGACGCCCTACCAACTGAGCTAAGGGCCCCCCCTCTGGTTAAGTTTACTTAAAGTTGAGTTATATCTACTTGGAAATGGAAAGTGCAGTTAAAGTAATTAAACCAAGTTAGTCTTACTTAGCTGAAGAGTTGTGTTTACTCAGTAGAAACGGATTGCCTTAGATGAATCAAGTAAGCACAACAAAGTGTATTGTAGAGACGCCTCCTTTCCCACAATGACTTGCAATGGACTAAACGTTTATGTTCCTATTTGCACCCTCAGTGAAGGGATGTTTCATTCCATTACCTCACTATGCATTTTGTTTAAATAAAACACCTGTGTGAACTAACCGTTATTTTTTGGTTATAACAAAACAGTTTGTGGAAATAGTAAGCCGGATCTCTAGTTCAACTCAGGAGACAATTTACAATAGAAATGAATAATTCTATTGAACTTGATATAGTGTAACATGAAGTAACAAACAGAAGCTGCTCTCTATGTTTAGCATTTTAACAAATAGGGGACATGGAAAACTTATTTATGGAATGAAACACATCTGCCCAATGAAATATAACATCCCCTTCGCTCACGGTGCAAACAGCAACATAACAAACATTTAGTCCAGGTTCATCCCTTTTTTTCATTAACAGTATAATCCTGTCAATTTTAGTGACAGTAAAATAATGTTAATTTAACAGTATTATAATGGCAACCCGGCTGCCAGTTGATCAACGTTTTTTTACAGGGAAATGTCTAACAGTGCAGGAAGAGAAGGTTACTATACTGTGTCTGACATAACTATTCAGAGCAGAGATTACAAAGCTACACTGACTGTTTGACCTTGCTATGTTATCATTATTTTTCCTAATTTGACTCAATGGAAAAAAGTATTCCTATAAAAAGGGAGCATCTCATTCTCCACTTTGAAGTCCCAAGGAGAAGTGCTTTAGCCTAACCCTCATCCTACCAATGTATTGTACTGTATATACTGTCCATGGACTGTTTATACTACCAACTGGAGTGTATACTACCACTGGAGACCCCGAACAAAACATACAGGAAGAAACCACAATCAAAGTTAATAATAATACAAAATGTCTTCTCTAAACATTATTGGTTATGTGAATAATGTTATCCGAGAGAAAAATAACAGATTATTATAATTTTAGTAGAGTTAAAGTTGATATGCTCAATGCAAAAAATGGAAATATTGTGTTTTTAAGAGAGTTATTATGCTGTGTGTCAACTTTAAAATGACTGAGAGAGCTCCCCTACTCTCCCTGGTGGTAAGTGATCATTTTAATTAGGAACTATGGCAAAGATAAACTCAATAAATAGTTCTATTTATTAAAACTACATAGGCGGAATGGACCCCAATACATATGTCTTTTTAAAGAGCAGAAATTAGAAGAGAATCATAAAAAATATATATTTAGTCATCAGGAACAAATTGACAAAGTGAGATATGACAAGATGTTGATGTGAAATGACACCAACCGGTAGGATGTTTAAGGACATTGCAAAGAGTTCTGAGATGACAAAACGGTGGTTGTTGGTGTGTGCAGGCATTGCTACGTGACTATATGACAACATCTGAGACTGTGTGTGGGTGTGTGTGGTGTGTACATTGTGTTTTGTGTTTTCCAGCCGAATAAAACGTCAGCCGCCTTGAAAGCACTCTAGTCTTTTCCGTAAAATAGAACAAAAAAAGAGTAGATGACAAAAAATATAAGAAAACAAAAACATGGTCACCTTTCATTTTCACTTAGACTGCAGAAACATCACGAACAAGAAAAAACGTAAAGCTTTCTGATTGAAGGTGCAGTAAGCGGAATGCTTCTTTTAGCTAACTTCCTGTCAGTGACTGCAGTTAGCAGTCCCCTCGCTCGTCCCTACGTCACCACATTAATGTCTTCAAGCAGCAAGTTATCTAGCATCATCTCAGATAAGTAAGTGTGATAAAACATGATAAAAACCATCAAAACATACATTGGGAAGGATTTTTACCTGCTCCGCCATTGTAGGCGCATACACATTCACCCATCTGTTGCTCTGGCGTGCACCAGCAGTGAGACCATGGAGTGTATATAGTAGACCATGGAGTGTATATAGTATGTATGAGTGAGACGAGTGTCGGTTTGTAGCGTTCTCTCTTCTGATTGGATAAACATTTTGGGATACTCCAATACGTTTATTTGCCGATTACATGCAAAGCAGCTGACTGAGAGATCGGCTTTATGAAACGCGCACATTATGTAAATGATCACTGTATGAATAAAGAGCGATTTAACACTTATATTAACATAAATAAACCGCTTACTTCACCTTTGAGATCATCATATCACTTCAAAAGACATAAAGAGAGCGATTAAAATGATACTGTTGGGAGCGCCTTTAGCTCAGTTGGTAAGGCGTCCCCTCCATGGGCCTCGGCCAGCAGCAGACCCGGGTTCGATTCCAGCCCACGGTCGTTCTCTGCATGTCACTCCCCTCTCTGCCCCATTTCAACTCTGTCTCTACACTGTCAATAAAGCATAAAAATGCCCAAAAGAATATCTTAAAAAAAAAAAAAATTATACTGTTGAGGTGGCATATGTGACAATTACCTTTTCTCCTGTCTTCCACCTCCAGGCCACCAGTTTCCTGTCGGAGGCCCAGTTTTCTGCTGAGTCACCACAGACTCTGGATCCACTGTTCAAGTTTCATGAGACCATAGCTAAGGTAGGAACAACCCCTACACTGTCACGTCACTGCAATGATATATCACAGTTACACACTATTAGCAGTATACTTTGTCATTTGGTTCAGCAAAAAAGGAATTAGTCCTATTTTGTCACCATACTATGATGAGCCTTCGGACTTTCAAGAGACATGGTCATACACTGGGCCTTTTCAGAAGAAAGACACCACACTGATTTGTATGACGGAAGCTTTTGTGCATTGGGGAACTTCCAGTCAAAGTGAGTATCTGTGATGAGGTCATTCATGGCAGGCATACTAGCTGATCCATCTTTCAAAATGAAGTGATATGTCAAAAGGGAAGAACATTTCTGAAACATACTTATAAGTACCAAAACAACATTCAGCGTGTGGTATTTTCTCCACTTCCTTCCATGTGTAAGTAGATGACAGTGTTTCTGTAGATATTTTACATGTTGGGAAGAAAATGCAAGAATTTTCTAATTAGCATAGCATGGCTAACCCTGAAAAGAAATGTCCCTTATATTTATTTTGCACCACTGCTGCTAAGCTACATGCAATATTGTTGTGTCTAGAAAACAGTATCAATAGTGTCAACTTTTTTGACATAAAAACGTTAGTTGCAACACTTTCATTTTGAGACGCCTGCAAAGGCTCAATCCCAATTCACCCCTTCACCCTACCCCTTAGCCCTACCCCTCCGAATTGCGCGTTCACGTGAAGGGGTAGGGGTGTCCCAATTCCCTCTGGAATCAAGGGGTAGGCGTAGGCGTAGGGCCAAACGGCCCTCCAAACGGAGATTTTCTGGACCCACACTCCAAACGAAGGGTTAAAAGAAATTTCCCCGAAAGCGGTGCCGTGTGTCAACGGAAATGGATGGGAAGATTGACAGCCGCGAATGTAAGTTGTTTCCTCAGTTAGTAAAGTACTGAAAATAACGATTATCACCGTAGTATCTTAGTTTTACCATGTATGCTTCGTGGTTATGTTGTTTAGTGGATCAAGATTGTCAAAAAAGATCGCTAGTAACTAGCTAACTAGCTAACAACACATAACAGTCACAGGGTTCTCAACTTTTGGAAATTGTTTAGAGTGAGACAGAAGCGAATTCCCCATGCTCGAAGCGCGCGAGCAAATTATTTTTTTGTATTTATTTAATAATTTAAAGCATAATAATGGTTTTTAACACAAGTTCAGTTCAGTATAATTTCTTAGCTTTAGTTAAAATATAGCCTATTGTAGTCATTTTATGATGAAAGTAAAACTGGATTAATAGGCCTACCAAATGCCAGACTAGTGAGATGGGTGTAGGCCTAGGGTAGTTGTTCGGGGTAGTTATTTCAGTAAAACTCTTAGTTCAGTTCAGCAAATATGGATACTGGATATTACTGATGCTCGCTGTTGTAGCTTCGAGTGGCAGATTTTGAGGCCTTCAGGATTGGGGTTGCTTTAAGAGTCTGGGCCTATTATCTCATAATCCGTATGAACCAACTGGCCCTAAGCGAAATATGATTAGGGGGCCCCCCTCCAATGTTAGCGCTGCTGAAACTATAGATGTTTATTAAATATCATTCACACACCCAGTGTTTTCCGCTAGTGCCTCCACTGTGCGGCTGTGCAAAAGTATTAGACAGCCGAGATTCAGACCCTCCTAGGGGGGTCCGGGGGTATGCCCCCCCGGGAGATTTTTTTAACCTTTTCAAAGTGAAATGCATGAATCTGGTAGCCTGGCTCCGCCCGCCTGCCTACTTCCGGCCAAATTTTATTTTCCCTTCAGTAGTCAGTCTGGGTGTACAGCCCATTTCCCAGTTTTGCCGGAGATTCGACAGCCGGTCCAATCAGCGAACAGAGCGAGTGGCTGAGAACAATGACGTCGAAGTCGCGCTCCAGTTTCAGTTGCCAGAAGCCGGCTCATGACACACGTGACGACCAAACGTTATGCGATTGGTTGGCTAATCCAGAGTGGCACTGGGCAGATCCAATAGTTTTAAACTTTAACAGACACCCGCCTCCATTAGTGAACGTTTGCCAATTACAGCACTGCCAGACCTTCTGTACAAATGAAATGAAGTACGATGGTCTGGTAGCTCCAGGCTATGAATCTGGTGCACTTTGAGAGGAAAATTAAGAGGCTAAATCTGAGAAATTTTGTGTGAACAAATAATTTGGAGACACTGGGTCAGATGAATTAGAAGCTATTGAAGAAGGACACATGGATTTTCCATAAAAATATTAATTTAAAATAAAACATTATGGAGGGTCCTCTGGGTTGGGCTTGGAGCTCTTTTTCTTTTACGGGACATATTTCTCTGTATTATAGTGAATGCATTTAAATGCAGTGTGAGGAACTAAGCAGAAGAACTCTGTTGTCCAGCTACTGTATCTTTTTTTCCACAGACATGGCTGAAATAGGCTATAGACTATACACAGTGCATGGGCAACTGAGGGCAGCCCCATTTCCAATTGTTTTTAAATAAACTCAATACACACTGTGCATGGATGTGAACGTGACATGATCAGATAATTTCGGATTTCCTCCCAGATGAACTGATTACATTTTTAGGCTATTAATTATCTAGACCAAAACATTTTATTCCTTTTTTGTATGATAACTGACATTTTCACAATATGATGTTAATATCAAACACAAAAAAAAAAAAAAAAAAAAAATTTTTTTTTTTTTTTTTTTTTTGGAGGGGGCCCCCCAGTGCAGTCGGGGGCCCTAAGCGGCCGCTTAGTTCGCTTATGCCTCGGGCCGGCTCTGCCCCCCACACTGGGTCTTGAAACGGGCCCCGAGATCGTTAAGACCGCCCCTGCACGCTTGTCGTGCCCTCGTGCCGCCTGACAAATGCTGCACCTTCTCTCTGCCCGCTCGCCTCTCCATTGAGAATGCATTAGTGGGCGCAACAAACGCCTCGGCCCGTGTGAAACGGCCTTAACTACTGAACGAAGGATATCAAATGAGTTTCTGGCATTTCCCCAAAAAACTGGACAAATTGTGTCCCGGGAGAGATTTTTCTTTTCCCGGGACAGCTGGTGAAAAAAGAGAACAATTTCGGGAAAAACGGGACGGGTTGCAACACTAGGTGATGGTGGTGACGTGACGGTCAGGATTTATCGAAGCTATATAAAAAATAAAAAAATGTTTGGCAGAGTTATAATTTGCGTGAGAAATGCAAGGTGTGGCGTGGAGCGTGTGAATTGCCTGAGATGCGTGTGTCTCACTCTCATTGCGTGAGGGTTGAGAACCCTGCAGTCATTAGCAGGAGCCGTTGACGCCCCCTTTCAGGCTACACACACCCCCACACACACACACACACACACACACACACACACCCTCACACACACACACCCACACACACAGAGAGGTACCCAGCGTATGAACCATAAAATAGATCGCTAGTATGTAGCTAATCATTTTGCATTACATGATAGCAACGCTAACTTAAAAAATAAATAAGGACATGATAAACCATACTATGGACCTGTGTGTCTGAAATAAAGTTTAATTTAAATTGATGGGTGGATGATTGGGGCTTGTGTGTGTGGGTGGGTGTAAAGCAGGAGCTCAAAAACCTAATCTAATCTTCTTTTTCTTACTTTTAGGAGAGCCAAACATTGAAAAGGCATCTACCTCTGTCTCCTCTCCTGTGCCATCTGCCTGCGCCTCCTTTTCCACGGCCACCTCAAGCCCCTCAACTTCTCCACCAAAAAAAAAATAATAATAATCCAATCCTATTTTGGAGTTCCTTGCTGAGGAAAGCTTGCTTTTTAAGATTGTTTGAAAGGATGATAGAAAAAATGATACATTCTTGTATTCCTGCGCTTTGTATATCAGTGATTCTTGAGAAGTGGGACAAAACAGGGTGCAATGTTGAAAAAATACAAACCCTATGTTTAGGCAAATTGAATTACATGTATAGGCTATCCAACATATACTAAACTACTGAGCTAAGCTTTGACACAACCTCCCAGTTTTTGTCCTTTTTATCCAAATGGGCTTTTTAGCTTGCCATTCCTTACTTTGTGTCAACTCCGTCAGACACCAAAAAACACAAATTCACTCTTCCTGAATTTATGCTAGACCCATGAGATCACAAATATTCACCAAAACTGATAGAGACCACAACAAATATTTTCAAAATGTACAGTATATGAATATAAAATAATAGAGTTTTTCTAGTAGCCATTTGGTTTTTCAGGAGTTTCAAGATTTTTAATGTAAAATATTCTAAAACTACAACACTTATCAGAGCCTGTCTGACTCTAATGTACTCTGCAGAGGTATAATGTGACAAGAGGTCCTTCATTGTGACAGCTGCCCCTTATTTTGGCTGATTTTATTACATTTTAATGGATTGTCTGACGGTGGTGACAAAAAGTGTCCCACCACTTTGAAACCATATAAAACATGAATGTGTTGAAGAAAAACTGTTTTTATTGACATGAAAGATTATTTAGTGTTGCTTTTGATGAAAAGAGCACTTTTTAAATCATTAAAGTACATTTTTAATAGGTTTTATTGCATATGGAAGATTGAAACCCTCTCTGTTGAGACACTGTTTTGGACATCATGAGAAGATAACAAGTGTCATATATTTGACATAATAATAATAAAATTAAATTTAAGGGGATAATTGTGCTCCAGACATTCTATTCTTAATCCCTAATACCATTTTAAATTTTAAATATTTACATTTTTAAACATAACAGCAGTTACATATGGAAGACGGCCTTTTGTCCCGGTTCTCAAGAATCACTGATGTATTTATTTATTTATTGTCACTTGTACCATCAATATTAATAATTTTTAAATGTTTTTAGATATTTTTATTTATTGTCCCTTTTCAATTGTTAATAAAAAAATATTGATTATAACAGATTGTGATCTTTGATACCTTATCCACTAATGTAGCTAGTAGTTACATGAAGGGGTAGGGATGTCCCATTTCATAGGGGTAGATTTTCCTCCCTACCCCTTCACACTCCGTTTGGAGGGCCAAGGGGTAGGGCCAAGGGGTAGGGGTAGGGGTGAAAATGAGAAATGGGATTGGCCCAAAGACATAAGCAGTAGCGTCATTTTGCTGTTGCTAAATAACATCAATCAGTAGTTCTAGGTCAATCAGAAGAGATTTAAATGCACCAAAGGTTTAAAAATGAACAATGAATTTATTGAATTGTGCTGATTGTATTAGCAGTCTTTGGCCATCGTGAAGTCATCTGAAGGGGCAATGAAATCCTGGGGTCAGCAGGATAACACCCCGATGGAGTTTATGCCTCGTTTCGGTGCGGCTTGGATCGGGTCAGCTCGGTTACCCTGTATCTAGCGTGCGTCTCCCTTTAGGTAGGCGGGGTTTATGACACTACCCTTTAGGTAGGCGGGGTTTATTACCATATCCTTTAGGTAGGCGGGGTTTATGACACTACCCTTTAGGTAGGTGGGGTTTATGACACTACCCTTTAGGTAGGTGGGGTTTATGACACTACCCTTTAAGCCGGGAACACACCGCACTGGCCGCCTGCGGCGGTTGGCCGCGTGACCGCAAGAGGCTCGCCGCTTGATCATATTGGGCCATATATTCCTGACGCCGACGCCGAGATCAGACCCGTCACACTTACGGTGCAACAACAACAATAACATGGTCCAGCTGTGCCAAAAAATACAGATGTAGGTTCACTGTGTAACCAGCGGCAGTCTTGTCACAAATATCATTAAAACAGCATGAAGACGCACCCGATCGCAAATACACACACATTAACAGCAATTCAGCAACATACTAAACACAATAACAACAGCAGTGTGTGCTCAGCAGCACAAATAAAGGCAGACATCAGCCTACCTGAAAGTGAAAGTGTGCCGGCTGACGGAGGACAACACCGGTGCTTCGCTGTACTATATGGAATTCCACACGGACACTGCCGTCAACTTTGGGTTCATATTATCCTCAGGAACAGCACACAGCTGGGTGAGTTTCACTATGCTAACCGGCGCTACCTTGGCTAAAGTAGCCTACAACCAACAGCTAAACAGATGCAAAATACACATATTTGCAGAATGTATTGGAAGCCCAATGTCCTCACTCCACACGCCCACCTCGTCTTGCAGACCACCGGGCAATCTCAACGCTGATTGGCTGTGGAGGCGCGGCGCCGTGTTCGCTGCAAAAGCCTTCGATTCACGCTCCTTCGATGACGCAATTTCTACCCGCCGCAAATGGCCGCGCTCCCGATTCACGCAAGCGCCCGCCGCCGGCCGCTGGACGCCGATTATTGCGGCCACGCGCTAGTACATTGACTTTGTATGTAATCTCGCCGCGCGGCCAGTGCGGTGTGTTCGCAGCTTTAGGTAGGTGGGGTTTATGACACTACCCTTTAGGTTGGCGGGGTTTATGACACTACCCTTTAGGTAGGTGGGGTTTATGACACTACCCTTTAGGTAGGTGGGGTTTATGACACTACCCTTTAGGTAGGAGGGTTTATGACCCTTCCCTTTAGGTAGGCGGGGTTTATGACACTACCCTTTAGGTAGGTGGGGTTTATGACCCTTCCCTTTAGGTAGGTGGGGTTTATGACACTTCCCTTTAGGTAGGCGGGGTTTATGACCCTTCCCTTTAGGTAGGTGGGGTTTATGACACTACCCTTTAGGTAGGTGGGGTTTATGACCCTTCCCTTTAGGTAGGTGGGGTTTATGACCCTTCCCTTTAGGTAGGCGGGGTTTATGACCCTTCCCTTTAGGTAGGAGGGGTTTATGACCCTTCCCTTTAGGTAGGTGGGGTTTATGACACTACCCTTTAGGTAGGAGGGGTTTATGACCCTTCCCTTTAGGTAGGCGGGGTTTATGACCCTTCCCTTTAGGTAGGCGGGGTTTATGACCCTTCCCTTTAGGTAGGCGGGGTTTATGACCCTATCCATTAGGTAGGCCAGCACAGTCGCAATGACTTTCATCCACGTATTTCTCTGTCACCGCTGCGCTGCAGTGCAGTGTGTGTGAGGGAGACACTCAGACCCGCACAGACAGACGCTGCCCGCTGTTGGAAAGCGTCATACAAAAATACATAAATATCACACGTTATGACCTTTCTGACAAATGGCTGAATTTGATCACCCACTCAGCGACATATCGTTTGTAGGGCTGGCTTCGCTCTGCGGTCCAGCCAAAAATAATAGAGGCTCTGTAAGTAATTATTTAAAAATAAAGTTGCAACAAAAAGATGCAGCTGCTGCTGAACATGTAAGGTGTTTTATCATAGTCTTATTTTATTTTCTCTTTTTAATGTATTGCCATAAAATTTAATTGAGTCACTTTTCCACAAAATAATTTACTCTACAAGTCCAATACAGTACACATTGCTTACACTAGCTGTAGCTAATTCAGGATTTTCTTTTTGATATCGTGTCTTCCTCACTGTTACAAGACACATTCTCATTGCTTGGAAATGTCAGCATCCCCCCATCTTTTGCCATTGCCACAGAGACTTTTTCATCATCTTTTAGGGAGGCCTGGCTCTAAATATATGACACTATATTTTGGTATGTCTTCACATTGGCACCTATTGCGCTATGTGTGATGATATTACAGTTTAGTACCACACTGCTAGTGAGGAAAGTTGCTCAGCCTTACACTGTGTATTTTAAACTAGCGAACGCCCTCTCAGATAAACAAAGGACACCTTATTCCGCATTGAAAAGAGAGAAAGAGAGGGCAGAAGCAGTTTAATTTGGGTGAGCATGTGTAGGAGAGAAGATGACGACAAGTTTGCAGGAAACAAACTTTTTCTTATTGTAGCATTCTTGCTGTAGTGTATGCCTGTTTGCGTTTTTGATCTTGATGTTTGCGTTTTTGAGCATTTGATCTAAGATTAAATGAGTGTATACAAGTGGGGCTGCAAATGTATTTTAGCAACTGTTTTGTCTATAGGTCAAAGACCAGGCTGCATTTTAGTGCAAGGTGGATGTTGTTTTAAACATGGCAGGACTAACTTCTGATCCCTTTTCATTGACTTTTGGTTTCATTTATCTATTATTGCGTATAAAGTGTCACAGAGTGGCTAGAGTGGTACCATTTGTCGCTGCTGCTTAATATAATAAAAGCCTTCAAAAAGAGAGCTGATGATGTCCCTTGAACTGAAAAGCTGAAATTGATATTCAAATTACACATTGTTTTCTTCCCTTAGAAACCTTTAAGGCAGATTTCTCTTTAAGTTTGAGACCTGCATTGTTTCATTTAATGTTTCCCCTTATATTACATTATATTACTTTAAAATAGTTCAGATCTAATGTAAGTACATGAACAACTGAAGGCAAAATGAAGGTTTTAATGGGAGATTGTGTGTTTGTGTGTGAGAGGTGTACATTCACGGTGTCAACACAGTGCAAGGTGTTATGTCCACTGTGCCAGCGACCTTCATCTCCATCCTGTCTCAGCTTGATGGTGATTGCTTGGCCAACAGGCGGCTGGTTGGCAGCTCATTTTTCTCTCTACACGTTCTTGTGTTTTACATTCCACACCTCCTTCATTTTAGCAATGACCTCTACACAGAGAAAAAGGGTTATTGTTGTGACTCAATACATACGTACATGTACCGTTTTGCCAAACTTTGGTTTATCATCATTTATCAAAGTATTCCCATCTCTAACATTCATTGTGCTCTGAATGTCAGTACCACTATAGTTTTGGATTGCATTTGATTAAAGTAATACTTATTTTAGGCTTGTTTAAAGAAACCAACACTGAGTTTTGATAGGAATCGAGAGACAAAAATCAACCACATAGTAAAAGTCCCCCGTTTACTGAACCACCTGACGGAAAGAAGTTAAATTTTTTTTAAATATATTTTTTTATTTTACCTGGCCATAATTGCTTGAGGTCAAATGACCTCTTTTCCGAGCAAGGCCTGGCCAAAGTTAAAGTGCCACAAACAGACAATAGTCATCATTCCTGAGGTTGGAAGAAGGCTTCCTCACTTTGCCACTGAGCTTTAAGGGTATTGCATTAAATGTAATAAGAAGACGAAAAGGGTTTACACTCTACTTCCAGAGAATAATTCAAATAACAGAATTTGATTAAATGAAATTCATATTTGGGTAACATCCCTGTAAACAAATTTGGTCTCAATAGTTTTTCTTACTATTCATTTGGAAGTAAAGTTACATTTTTAGTCTATGGCTTCATTCAAATGTGTCTTTTTGCATATCCCCTCTCAAGATACCACCCTTCGAAGGGGGTGTGTAGCAATCGAGTGTTCCATTGCACTTTGATCGTGTCGGGAATTCCGATACTGGATAGTTCATACATGCAAGGACTTAGTTGAATGAATTGCTTTGAACACTGGATCTTATGATGTCCTTATGAAAGTGTATGCCCCACTGAGGTTGTGTTCACATCTAATAGTGAGAACGGATACTATCCCTGCGTTCCAATCCCCATACTTCCATATTATTTAGTATACCAGAAAAAGATTTAGGATGTCCCAATACATGCACGTCAATTGTAGTATGCTGAAAATGCATAAATGCCCCACTAACTCCAATAGAATTTTGGAGTATTCGTATTTATTCTTGACATTTCTTGACATTATGCAAAAAAAAATCTTCCTTATCTGATTTGTTTTGTCTCCTGTGGCCCTAAAACTCTTCTGTACTTTAGTATGTAGTGTAGTAAAAAGAAAAAGTATGTGATTTGGAATGCAGGGATTGTTTTGTTTTTTAGATGTTTCGGTTCGCGTTCACAAAGGCAAAACTCAATCTGACTGTACACATTGTAAACAAAGGTCACGTGCACGGAAATGCTGTCAGACATTTTGCAGAGTAAAAATGCCTACATCACAGAACATCGTCCGGTTATTTTCATGCTTAATGTGGAGCTCATATTGTAAACAGCCAGAATCTATTCAATGTAGTGCTACTCTCCTCTTGTCAGACCACGTTACAATATCAGCTGTAGGGAGCGGAGCATGTGGGAGTATGCTCTGACAACGTGCGCTGAACAACACGTGCATTTAATGAAAGACAATGTGCAAAAGACGGAGAAATGATGCGTAAATACTACACTTCCTGTGATAAGTGGGGATGGGGTTCACACCAGAGATGATCCGCTCCAGAGTTCACCTACAAACGGACCCAGACCACCTCTTCAAGCAGAGCAGAGTCTGGTTGTGTAGTGCACACCAGAGTCTGGGACTGTGTTCACACCAACCCAAATGAACCACACCAAAGGGCTTAAACACTCCAGGGTTTGTTCCGACCGCACTAAACAAAGCTGGTGTGAACACAGGGCCTCTATCTAAAAAAATGTAGTTCAGTTTGGACCCTGAGAAGAAGTAGTTTGATTATTGAGGCATCAGGTAGCTACCGTGTATGTCATGACCACCACTGCTGCAACTGTTTACCACGTTGGTCAGCAGGTCAAATTAATGGGTCAAACCACAATAAACCAGCTCTGTATTGATTTTTAGAACATTGCCATAGACCTGTCGCTTTCCCCCTTATGCAGTATTTTCCTATAGCCTGGAAAGCGATGAACAATATACCCTCCCAACTCAAGGGGCGGCACCAATGCATGCATTTCATTTCAAATACCACTACACGCGATTGGATAGCACTATGACAGACTGAATCCAATCAGAGCAATGAACAAGGTGACACATTCGTTCTGGGACCAGCTGGGTTAACTGGTAAATTAAAATTGTGCCGTAACTGGTCGGCTAAACAGCCGACCAGTTACCTAAATACATATTTCTTGCTAATGAAAGATCTGAGTGCCGTCCTCTGTTCATTTGTGTAAAGAAAAAGCTAAGTCCAAATGGTGAAGTGTCGATGCCAAAGCTGTTTCAAACAACGTATCCGCAGCCATCTTTGTTGTTTACTATCACCACTTTGACGGCGCAGCGCTGTCGCCATCCGGTTACGCCCCGCCCATATCAGATAGGACCATTTGATTGGTGACTGGATTTTCTGACATAGTTAATGAGCTCCAATGGTTTAGAGTAAGCTACGGAGCAAATTCAAATGTGCTAGCAGCGAGTCTGGATTTCCAAGGTAGTATCTTCCCCCTTCCTAATAGATTGTTAACCTCAAGAAACACATTTAAGCATGGATCAATGGATTCCACTGCAAGCATTATTACAATGTATATCATGAGACGGATGAGATTAAATCACTAAGGCCAATGAAGGACTGTTATAAGTCATTTCACTTGTAGTGTTTAGTGATTCTCTGACAACAGAGATAAAGCACTGTTAAAAATGAGCATATCTGCTTCCCCGGCTCTCATTTTGCCTTATTTAGTCGCAGAGCATCACCAACCAAAGAAGAAAACCAGCTTTGGCCTCAGCTTAGGAACAAGTGATTGAAAAAGTACTTTTTTTAGTTGGGGTGTTTTGAGCTGGTAAAAGGGCAAGCAGTGCACTCTCCATCTCCGGGTCTTTGTGAGAATGATTAGAATTTTTCGGAGAATGAGTTTTTCCTATACTCTAAAGTTTACCCTTCCCAATCTCGCACGTATGAGCTTGGAGGAGAATTGGGGTTTGATGAGTTCCCCTGGTGGAGCTGAGAGAGGAATATTTGACTATATGGAGCTATCTCACGATAAAAGGGGCCAGGTTTCACAGCTTGTTTCAGGCAGGATTTCCTCTACGAATGTCAGGCTGTGTTTGGAAAGCCATACTAACGTCCCCCCTCCTACATACTCAACATACAATATATATACTACATACTGTCTACTTAAAGATCGATTGTGTAAGTGAGGTGTGTTGAAACGTTCACACTTGAAGAATACTCAAGCAATAAAGAATGTCTTCTTCTTCCAGCCGTTTAGACGCAGTTTAGCGTTACCGACCTCCACAGGTTAGATATAGAACTAGATCTGAACATGCAGTCCTGCATTGTGCAGGAAATACAGATTTGAAAAAAAACCTTCCTTGTCGTTTGAAAAGACGCAATGCATTGTATCCAATCGATCCATAGCCAAAATCTTCCCGGAAGTTAGTAGGGGAGAACGGGGTAAGTAGGCACACTTTTTACTCTAGTGAGAATTGCTCATCACCAAAACATCTGTCAATAGCCATTCCTACATTAAATTGAAGCTTAAGGTGTTGGCTTGAAATGTGTGTCTCTCTTTTTTTCCAACTTATTGTAATGAAGAAGTAATTTACCATCAAAGACACTCTGACACATTGTGACAACCAACCCCATCAAGGGGTCGGTTGTCAAACACTATGGGGTTGTTTGTCACAATGTTATCTTAATGGGAAAAATCTTAAAAAGAAGGCAATGAGGCAGAACCAAATTTGAAAGTTTAATTGCATTGTCAAGTTGACAAATAGGCCTACATAACTTACTGTAGCCTTGGCAGCTGGTCTAGTTTGGGATGCACTGGGTTGTTTTGATTTTGTTGCCCTTTTTTCTTTTGCTTGCTAGCTGCCTCTTCCTGCTCTATTCTTTCCTTCTCTGGGGTGTCAGTGAGGATACAGCTTGACAATTTCTTTCGTTATTGGGTTCCTTTTCTGGCTGCAGCCTTGAGATAACATGTGACAACCAACCCCCCAAAAAATTTGACGACCAACCCCAACCTGAATTTCTTGCTAGCATCAAGGCCAACAACCATCTGACAACTAATTAGCTTGCTAACAACAATCTAAACTATAGCTTACCCTTCACACTTTCTGAGGGTAACAAGTGTTTTGTTATAAACCCATTGTGTAAAAGCCTAGAAGAAAAATACTGAGAAGCAAAATATTTTGAATTTGACATGGAAAACACAAAACATCCTCTCACCTGAAATGCAGCTGTCTTCCTCCAAGGAAGTCTATGTATGTGACCTCTGATCCCAATTCTGGACCTTTTTTATATCAACATTTCAGAGCTAGCGCGCTCTGGTGGCGAGATATAACGAATGTGACATCCAACCCATGTGACAAATTACCCCGTTCTCCCCTACTCATCCGGGCATTTCTCGCCTACCCAAACTCGCATACACAACCGTCACATACTCAAATTGACGTCAAAATGAGTATGAGTAGGTTAGTATGGCTTTCCGAACACAGTTCAGTGATTTACAAGACACTGGAAGGCCCTCTGCTCCTTTGGTGTTAGGCATTTAGCAGTGGGAAGTGTCTAATCCCCACCAGTGATCCTCTTTAATCCATTAATTTTTTTATTTGCGCTGGATAGATTTTAAATAAAGTTGTTCTATTGTAATCTGTTTTTTTGTTTTTCTGCCTGATTTTTAATTTTGGATTTTTTTTGTTGAAGCAAAACAAAGCCCTGGCTATTTTGACTCATGTCTTATCGTATACTAGTATGACTAAAAGGTCCAAAATTTACATTTAGGTGTTTATTTGACTAAGCATTGTCTGTTTATGTCTGTTTAGTATACAACCATCTTTAACGGCCATTATCGCAACATTAGTTTTGATCAATACTCTTCTTTTTCAAAATCTTAACTTCTAAAGCGCTTACATCAATGATAATTCTAAGCACTATCCTGAAGGTTATTACAGAACGATTTGTTAATTTGTCGTTAATTGTCTTATTTATGACACATTTTGTTCATAAAAAAAAATCGGAGAATGCATTTTTAAGACCTGTATATAGTATTTTTTTATTCACCAAATGAAAAACGGCTTTATCCGAAATCTGTTCTGTAAAACCTTTGGACTCTTACACGTTGTAAAGAGGAAATTAAGATTTGTAACTCTGGCTTTATCCAACATCCATTTTTTTTAAATATATATATATATGCAAATGTAGCATAATTGGTTTACAATTTGCATATTTCTTGAAACATTGCTTTACAAATTGCCGAACAAAAAACTGCTTGTATGTAGGAATTCCACTGGAAACTTTCTTACGTTAGAGGGAGACCGCATGCATTGTTAATGGAGTTATTACCAGTTGTTATAAATATATTATGGTCATTTTTATCATATTAACATAAGAGAGTGTTTATTTATGGAGCTGTGCGCTGCTGTCATGTTTAAAAGCTTTGATAAAGATGCTTGTGTGTGTGTCTATAAGAGAGGCTGCAGCCTTAGTGGGCAGAGGAGAAATGGCTTGTCGTTTGGCCTTAATCATCACATCCTTGGAGATCAGGCAAAGTGCCACATGTTATTTGTGCAGCTTGTAAAAGGACTGGGAGAGAGAGAGAGAGAGAGAGAGAGAGACAGAAAAAGAGAGAGAGATATATGAACGCAGAATGGCAGTTAAAAACACCAAGGCCAAGAGTGCACTGACACAACATGTCATGATGGGCAAATGGGGGATAGCAGAGATGTTTTTCTCCATGTTAAATATTCATATTGGGAGAGGGGGGTGTAAAGAATAGCAGAAAACCTGTATGACCTCTTTTGTGGTTTGTGTGTCTACGTGCGTTTGTTTGTGTGTGTGTGTGTGTGTGTGTGTGTGTGTGTGTGTGTGTGTGTGTGTGTGTGTGTGTGTGTGTGTGTGTGTGTGTGTGTGTGTGTGTGTGTGTGTGTGTGTGTGTGTGTGTGTGTGTGTGTGTGTGTGTGTGTGTGCGTGTGTGTGTACGTGTCTGCAGTGTCATGTCAGACAGTCTCACTGCGTTTCAGCAGCCATTCTATCCACAGGGGAGAACTTTTGAGAGAAACAAGAAGCTCCCTGCACTATTTGTTTTTTCCTCTTCCTTCACTTTCTTTTGGCCATACATATATTAAATTTTTTCTGGATATTCACCCAAAATAATGTAAATTAATTAAATAATACATTAGGATACTCTGTCTCTCTCACGCAAACACACACACACACACACACACACACACACACACACACACACACACACACACACACACACACACACACACACACACACACACTCTACCTTGCTCTCCATGGCTTGGTGCATGTGCATTGATAGTGATGTATATCAGGTAATGTGTGTATACTCGTCCCTGTGCTCATTTGTCAATTGCTGTGTTGCACGTAGCTTGGGTTGGGAGGGGTTCAGGGTAGGTAGGCCTCTCTCCTCTTGTCTCCCTATAGCTCCCTCCTCTAACAGGCTCTCAGTGGGCCTTAGTGTTCATCTATGGAGCTAATTCTTTATGTGTGACGTTGTGTGTATTATGCTGGCTTCCCCCTGCCTTGGCGATGCATTGCTGGGCATTGATCAACCCAACGAACGACGGATAGCACTGGACTCTTGGTCCCCTGACACACACTAATGCTGGGCGTACACATTAGACTTGGGGAAAGTTTGAGTGTATGTAGGAGAATGGCAATATACCTAAACCTACATTTTACATGTTTAGAACAAAATACTATGTGACCGTCACAGGGTCTTCCTGGTTAGTTTCCAGTATTAGTTTGGTTATGTCATAACGTGTAAAAAATATATAGCGCAACATAACGTGGTAATAAACAAGTCCCAACGAGCACACAGGAGGGTTTAGTTATGTTGTTAAGTGTATCTTATGACCTGCTCCCCTTGACTACCAGTGTTTGAGTTAAGCTGACCTGGATGAGAGACCTTTGCCCCATTTCTTTATCAAAAATGTATGCACAGTTACAGGAAAGGTTTCTGTCAACTTTTCTTGAGCTGGAGATTGAGGCAAAAAGCTAAAAATAAAAAATATTGAACTATTCCTTTAAGCTTAGTAATCCCCTTTACCCTCATAGAGATATGTGTATAGTACAGAGTCATAATACATCAATCTTCCATGTTACTCACTGAGATCCCATCTCACTACTAAAATTGGCGGCGTGTGTGTGTGTGTGTGTGTGTGTGTGTGTGTGTGTGTGTGTGTGTGTGTGTGTGTGTGTGTGTGTGTGTGTGTGTGTGTTAGTGCATGTGGGACGGCTTGCTATAGGCACCACTGCATCCCATACTTCCAAACTTTGCCAAAGTATTCTCTAGGGGTCAGGACAGGTTTTGGTCAAACCGAAAATAAAGATAATGACGTTGTGGCGACAACATTTATTATTTAAAAATCGCCATACCTTCTATTTAAACACTCACCATGCATACTCCTTCCAGAGGTCGGCAGTAGTAGACCACAACAATACTAGGGACATCAACTACACTTTCCATAATCATTTATAGCACTATTCTAAAAGGTCTTTACACAAGGATTTGTTAATATATTGTTTAATGTCTGATTTATGATACATTTTCCTCCTAATAAACATGCCGAAAAAAAGCAGTTCTAAGACATGCACATAGTATTTTTTGATTTATTAAATGAAAAAAGGCATAATAAGTACAAGTATAAGTATCCAAAATCTGTTGTGTAAAAACTTATATGTGGAAAAAATGAAATAAAGATTTTAACTCTGGCTTCATCCAACATCTAGATGTATTGGTTGAGAAAAGACCCAAATGTTGCATACATTGTATATGCATATTGCCATATTTGCATATTTATTAAAAGATTAAAGATTATTATTATTGTTTCAAAGTCAGTAATCAACTGGCAAAGTTTCTAGAAATATTATTCTATTCACCTGGGGTTTGTCTTGCCTTAAACAATGACCGTGATGTTTTCCCTTAACTTAATCAAAAAGTAGTTTTTGTTGTCGACCCTTAACCTAACCCTTACTACAGAGACAGCAGACCAGCAAATATTTAAGGGATAGTTCAGTATTTTTGAAGTGGGGTTGTATGGGGTATTAGGCATAGTGAGTGTGTTACCTTTTGGAGATGGTGGTCAGCACAGTCACTATAAGAAGTTTGGGAGAGACGTTTCTGTGGCAGAAGTCAGCCTTGTAACCTCTTATGTCCACAGTGAATGGAATGTCATCATCGCTTTCTTGATTAGCTTTAGTTTTTTCTTCTGTCTTTTGAGTAAGTCACGTTAGGTCTAAGTCAACAGCTGATGGCAAAATGATACTCTGCACTTCACCGGTACATTCAGGGTACGATTGTGCGGGTATTTATTTTTTGGTTGAGCATTTATATATGTGTTTTTTCTGCTGACCCCCTCTGCAACAGTACAATGCTGACAACTGCTACATTGACATCTCCCCCAACTCCTTATAGTGACTGCACTGATCACCATCTCGATATGGTAACACACTAATGAGTACCTCATTCACTTCAAAAACACTGAACTATGGGGCGCCCTTAGCTCAGTTGGTAGGGCGTCCCCCCCATGGGCCTAGGCCAGCAGCGGACCCGGGTTCGATTCCAGCCCGCGGTAGTTCTCTGCATGTCACTCCCCTCTCTGTCCCATTTCAACTCTGTCTCTACACTATAAATAAAGCATAAAAATGCCAAAAAAAAAACGTAAAAAAAACAAAAAAACACTGAACTATCCCTTTTAACACTATGTAGCCCACGGGAGTCCTACATACAATATATTCTTTAGAGCGTCATATCTCCTTGACGGTTTCAGATAAAGACATGCTGTTTTTTAAGCTAACAATTAGACAAAAAGCTCTAAAAAGCAAGCCAAAAAGGACCTGTGTGAGAAGACTATTTACCCAATGATTTAACCTCGTAACTTTCGTTTGAGTGTAACGTGGTATAACCGGTGGAACGCACGGAGTATGCACTAAGTAGCAAGAGGCAGAGTTACGTCCCCCTCACTGTCTTGCAGTAAACAAATGATTTATAGATTTATCTCATGGACCTATAAAGAAATGGACAGCGGACTGAAAACCGTTGGAACGTTGAAGCCATTCATTCCTATGAAAGCTGCTCATTGGCGCAGGGCAACCATACAGGAAGTATTCCTTCCGCGGTACACGGTGCCAACACGCCCCTAAAGCGTGACGCGCAGTGCACGTTTCACTGACGTTCTTGGATGAAGAAAGCAGTGTAACAGTCTAATATATCCATGCCGTAAACTAAGCTGAAGCTAAGCGGAGACGAGCACAGTTGTATTGTTTATCTACCATGGAAGTATAAATTACATATCCCCGATGATTCTCTGTATGTAATCTTAAAATGACACCCCGTTGTTGTTAAGTAATATAGTGATTCACAAGTTCTAAACGAAGACTCCTCCTGCCATCAGGGCAGCACTATTAGCTAATGTAAGCTAAACCAGCTAGTGGGTTAGCGCTGTTTTCGTAGCGTGTGCTGTTAGGTAGTGAGCAAAGTTCTTAGTGCTCTATTGAAATAAAGCAAACAAATGTTCAAATGCCAAAGTGAGCTTTTTAAAGTTTAATTATAAGACCGAATGTGTGGTTGTCAAAGCAATTGCCTAATCAGAATGGGAACAGCAAGTTGGAGTAGCCTATACCAACATAATTAATTACAATACACAACATTGTTAACTGTCATACGTAACAAGCAACTGCAAATTAAAAACCAACGTAACTGAAATGGTTATATTACACTAACAATATTATAAAAATTACTAGTGATGGCCAGATGAAGCTTTTTGAAGCCTTGAAGCCTTAAAGCCAAATGGTTCACCAAAAGGTTCATTTCTCGAGGCTTCATTTGAACCGATTTGAACACTATACAACCCCCCCTGCTGGTCAAACAGTGTTAAATAGCCAGATAATTCTATCAATTTGTAATACACTCAATACTGTCCTGCAACAGTGCAGCCATGGGAATGAGTGACTGACAAGTAAATAAATCAATACATCTTAATAAATGCATTTCATGTATTGTTCATGTATTAATTCATATAAATACAACTTATATTTTGTTTGGTGTATAATGCATCAAACATGATAAAACATAAAAATCTAATAAATCTATCAGTAAATATTTTTTGTCAAACTTTGGAATTACTCATAATGACAGGAATAATTATTTTCAAACTGTCGCAGTGTTATATAAGGGGCAATGAATGTGCTTGTTAAGGATTTGATTAATTTTTATTGAGAAACAAAATGTTTCCACTGTGCTGGGGTTCAGACAATTTCCCCTTTTGGAAACAACTTCTCCTGCTTTGGAGAACACTCTTTCACGTGGTACAGCGGAGGCAGGGGTGCACAAGAAAGTCACAGCAAGTTGATACAACATGCACGTCTACATCACTCCCAAACCAACAAATCGCCAACACTAACCCGCAAAGTGCGAGTGGATCCGCAATACCCGAAGCACTTCTTGAACAAACGAGGCTTCGAACGTCATCAGTCACGTGATTCGGCCTAAACGATACAAGTCTCGATACGCGCTTCACCAAAAACGTCCGGGATTACTCGACACACGCTCCGAAGCCTCGGCACGTTACGGGCCATCACTAAAAATTACGTAGGTCTCCCATAATCATTCAAGTAATCCATACATCCGTGCCTTACAGGCATTTCAATGATGTGTGTTTTGGTGTTTTCCACACCATGGGTAGCGCAAATGGCATAGTACCCTTATGGCGCTTTTCCACCGCATGGTATCAGCTCGATTCGACTCGACTCGACTCGCAATTTCATGGTACCTGGTACCTGGTAGCGGCTGCTTTTTTGGTATCGCCTCGCTCTAGGTTCCAAGCGAGCTGAGCCGATGCTAAAAGGTGACGTCGGCAGACGGCCGGCCACTGATTGGCCAGAGACTATTGTCTGGCCAATCAGTGGCCGGCCGTCTGCCGACGCTTCTGATTGGCCAGAGACTACCGGCTTCATTCTGTTGTTTATTCTCCCCAACTCTCCGGGACTTTTGAGTGTATTTACGCCGCGTGCAGCCTACTCTGGCTCTCTTTCATTTGATTTGCATCACAGAGCCGAATTTTTTTTCTATATATTCGCTAAGCTCACCCAGTGTTGGTTGTTGGAGAAGTTACTTTTAACATACGAGAGGAGACATGTAGGGCAGCTAGCAGCTAGGCTAAATAGTAGCCAGCTGGGACAGACATGATAGCGAGCGATTACATTACAAGCCTCGGACTGCACTGATTACCTCAATAAAATATTCAGGCTGAGACACGGCTTGCATTTGAAAACACGTATCCTGAAACAAGCACTAAACAGTGAACTTTATCATGCCCGTGTTTACGTGCATAGGGATGTACGTGACGCATCCCTACAGCTGACTGTGTGGCAGAGTCACACATCGGGACAACAACCATCCCTTTTAATGGCCCGTAGCAATATTCTTCTACTTCTTTTAGCAAACAGATACAAGGGGGGTATTTCTTAAACATTTTTCATCCGTGTTTTTGGCGGTTGGTTCAGTTAATAGTGCAACAACTGCTCGTAATTTCTGCTTTGAGCCCCTTACGACAACCCCGCCCACGTTCAGGAGGTAGCCTACTATTTGCGGTGGAAAACGACCCGTGCTGCTACCAAACCAAGTTGAGTCGAGTCGAACCGAGCCGAGTCGAGCTACATGTGCGGTGGAAAAGCGCCATTAGAGATTATTAGAGCTCATCAGCACAGCTGGAGGTGATAGTGAGGCTGCCGCTGGATGAGCAACTAGTTTTTGTACATGATCCCGTAATGCACCCATCCTTTGCCTATGGATCTTTTGAATAAATGGATCAATATATGGTGAATCGCAATGATCGCAAGCAGAGGAACGTGAGAGTTGAGCTCACGCGATTAACAGCTGAACCAGTCTACAAATCCCTCGGCGACTGTAATGTTAAAAAGTCACATGCCTAAAATCATCAACGTCCTTCATGTTAAGTAAAAGGAAAAACCTCAGACACGAGAAGTTAATGGAGCCTCGCACTGAAAGAGTCATGGACCTATAAAGAAACACTGAGCCCTCTCGGAGGCCGGAGCAGAAAACCGAAACATTTGTTTCACTACGACTCTATTCAGCTGCCCACGGCTGCCCACCCCTCCTCCTCCCGCGAAAACAAACTGAAAGACGTTGAAAGCCGTTGGGCTAATAAAACACTTGAGGTGGCGTTTTTAGATGAGAAAACTTCAGTATTATTAGTACATGGTCTAAAGATAAGTATGAGCCTATGATTGATATCCAGAAAAAATTTGCGGAGACACAATCTTGTTCGCCGTTGTATTGGTGTGGACGGGAAAATCTGCCTCTGGGCTCCATGGAAAATAAGCTCCCATTCACAGCATGCAGTACTAATGGGTTGGCCACTAGTCCATGCTGGCTGCTCGGAGAAGGCAGCATCCTGGGGGCCTGATTTATCTTCAGTCGCCATCTTAGCTAGTGACGTTTAGTACTTTATACACTCCTATTGGCTACATTAAATGACATCACAGCTTTAGTAGGCTGGCTGACCAATCAGAGTGAATCAATGTCCGCTCGCGCTGAGTTTGACAACCGGAGTTTGACGGTCAGAGAGAGAGGGAAAAAAAGCCAACAACCAAATAACGATAAAGAGAAAAGGCAAAACGTAAATTCACAAGAGAGGAGGTATGAGTATCTTTTTGACAAGGATGCCGGTGAGGACATTGAGGACTCGCCCCGGTGTCCTGCTGCTCCGAAGATGAGCGGCAGTTTGGAGACGGGATTGATCCTCTTCAGGATAACAAGTAAGTAGCCTAGCCTAGCATAATCTTTTATGAAAGCATCAAAATTGTGAAGGACTACAACCTTTCTATAACAGAAGACGTCTCTCGCTTTGTTTGTGTGTGTGTGTGTGTGTGTGTGTGTGTGTGTGTGTTGTGTGGGGTGTGTGTGTGTGTGTGTGTGTGTGTGTGTGTGTGTGTGTGTGTGTGTGTGTGTGTGTGTGTGTGTGTGTGTGTGTGTGTGTGTGTGTGTGTGTGTGTGTGTGAGAGAGAGATGGAGAGAGATAGAGGCGCGCGGGGGGGGGGGGGGGTGTAACGTTAACGGTGCCCGGAGCCAAAACAGACCATAATCAACTTTATAAATCATGGATATTCTGGTCGTCGTTTGGCCACGAGCTTATTGTCACTCCAAATCACTGTCTGTGTTTTGGCAAGTTTATCCGCGGAGATAAGACGGCGCAACAGCGAGAAAAGACGTTCATTTTAGAAGACTGAACAGTGAGATCCATATAGGCTAATAATGGATAATAATGGGATGTAATTGTGGAAAAAGTAGCTTTGCAGTTTAAGAGCAGCTGGGAGAGTGTGTTATCGTAGCCTGATCTACCTGGCAAATAAACTTGATGTGTGTGGGTGTGGCAGTGACGTGTGCTCGCTGAGTGCGGGTGGATGATAATCGCACTGGCACTGAGATGGGATGCGCAACAAGGCGTCTTTTACGGGGTGGCTCTTGGTCAGGTTCAGAAACTGAATTATAACCATAAAAATCATAAAAACTTTATTGTAAAAACACTTAGCCTAAGTTTTTTTACGTTCATGTCAGAACACATAACATGACAAATAAAACACTATTGGGAAAAGTCATCGATTTGGAGACAGGGTTTTTATAAGAACAGAGATATATTCATTTGAATAGTGGAGCAAGGTAAAAATGACCTCATTTCAGTTCTAAATATACAGGCTACAGAGTTTTAGTATGGAAATGTGTTATTGGATTACAGATAGCATATACTGTTTTTACTCCAACAACACAGACCTAGTAGGGGAAAGTGGGGTGAGTTCTGCAACTTTTTACTCAAAGTGATTTTAAAGTGAGGCCTTGACAGTTATGTCTCCAACTCAAATATGTACATATATTTCAGGATGTTGTGCATCCCTGGCAATAAAAACTTTGGATCTGGAATAAACTGTTTAAGAAATATAGCTTTCGGAAAAAAAGTTGTCTTGTCGCACAAATCACCCCACACCGTGGGGTGATTTGTGCATTTGGAGAAAATAAGATGGGGTGAATTGTGCCAATTTATATATATCTCAAAAACTGTAATGCAAGACAAATCCATTAGACAATCACTTATTTAAGGTGTATTTAAAGTAAATAAAGTAAATAGTTGACAAAGATTGAAGGTACATTTTCTTAAACAAGGCCTAGCAGATCTAGGTGGTTTTGCCTGTAAAGCTCACAATGACAAAGTCACCATCATCATCTTTCTGGCCATCTGAACTCTCATCAGTGGTGTCGTTAAGTGGAATTGAGATGTCACTCTCTTCTGAGCTACTGTAGACAATCACTTTCTTTTGGTGACCAGCGTATACAGCCATGCCACATGGCACAACTCTCAGAAATGTACTTTGCACTAGTTGCTCCGTGCTTGTGGAACCAACTGCCACCTGACAAATGTGATTCCCCCTACATTTCTGCCTTTAAATCAAGGCTCAAAACCCATATGTACACCCTGGTGTTTCCTCCCCATTAACTATCTTACCTCTGCACTACTATCTGTGTTTATGTGGATGTATGGGCTTTACGTCTTTTATTTTGGTTATTGTTATTTTACCTTCATTGTTTACCTACTGAATGCACTATGTACAGCACTTTGGACAGTGCAAACTGTCATAAATGTGCTTTTATAAATACATTTTACTTACTTACTTACTTTAACTCACCTAGGCACTTTCGCACAAATCACCCCATCCCCAGAATTTTGGATAATAGGCATGATGCAGCAATTTAGGGCTGACATCGTGCTAACTATATAGACTTAAAGTGTAGCATACCAAAGCACTAAAACATGTGTCAAATGTTTTCAAACGTGTCTATAATTGTTCAGACACAATAATCAAAAAACCTTGATCATGGAAATTTTACTTTGAAAGGCAAAACACAGTTTTTTGAGCTTAAATGTGCTTATATCTTATTCCTTGTGTCTCCCTTCTTTACAGGATGAGTCAAATGGATGGCTCTTCTTAAATATGTGGTCACATTTCCAATTTCTTCCACGGTTTTCTAGAAACAAGGGGTTTTGCAACTTCCAAAATGCACAACTCACCCCACTTTCCCCTATGTACAAAAATCACTGTGTTTTATTTGCCTAGATTGATTATATTTTTAGATGTTGATTGGTTCATTCTCTTATGTTACAGGGAGGAAGCAGACCCTGCAGCTCCTGTCAATCCACCACAGCCTGAGGCCCTCCACTGCAGTCAGTGGTTCAGCTCAGTAGGCCTACTACAGCAGGTAGGAGACGGATGGGTCGTGGACCTGGTCGTCATTGTTGACAAACTGCCACGACGAATACCACAGCTAATCTGTATACACAAGATTGTATATACTGTAGTGTATATAGTTTGTACAAGATTTTTAAATTGATTGATTGATTGATTTGATTATTTACCATGTTTATATTTTTTACAGATTAGTTCATTTTCCATCATGTTTCATAATTCATATTTTCCATATATTGTTCATAATATTCATATTGTTCATATTTTCCATCATATTGTTCATATTTTCAACCATATTGTTCAAATAATACTCAATACAATGCATTATGTGAAATTTAATTAAAACTCTGTTTTACCTGACACTGGGTCTTGCTTCTGCTGTTGACACATCTTACCACTTCTAGTAGAAAAAACGCCTGTATACACTGCCCAAAAGAATGAGCATAACTCCTGAACTGAAGAAGCTAGAAACCTCTGGTAACTTCTGGCAGAACACAAACTTGTGTGTGCAACTTTTTAATTCAGATTTTCTTTCGTTTTAATGGTTTACTTTTTTTTTAAATGAAATATGTCAAAATTAAAGTTACGATTTTCATTTGTTTTAGCTTTTTGGACCAATATTCCATATTAGAATGCATAAAAGTTTTTATTGAGTTACATATACAATTACCTGAGGTTGTGCTGATTCATTTGTATGTTAAAACATAATGCTAGTGTAAAAAATAAGATTTTTATCAAGTAAAATACAAAAATATAGAACAACGGAATGTTAGAATGGTGGGTCTCTGATTCATATTTGTAAGCGCTGTGTAACTGTTTTTGGAGACACAGACAATGTCATCCACAAAATGTGAAAATGGGGGCACCAGATGTGAAAAGGCTCAGGAAAGGCAATGACCTGCTTTGTCATTTGGGTCAGTGGGCCGGTGGTAATTTGTAAAAGGCATGCCGTGGATTCACAAAATAAATTTGCTAGAGAACGTCTGTATTTTTAGGACTGGCTCTCCAATGTCCTGAAGGATTTATCCCCCTCTGAAGAAACCCATCAAGGCGCAGACATAGAGCAGACCGTGTGTCCTTTCTTAAGGCGTCAACATACAAAGTGTCCTCCAAACATGTCTACAGGCAAAAGCATTCCAAATAGCCACACACCAAGGTCGGACATAAAGCATGCTGTCCTTGAGAGACCCAATTACAATGGGAATAAGGGCAGCTGAATAGAGCTAAAATAGGCCCGGGCCACACATCCGGCGTCTACTGCACGTCTGCCTTTTCTTTGGGCTGCAGTGTTAACATACTACAGCAGCCACACATCAGACCTGCAGCTGTGGCTACTACCATAGTTTATCATCACCAGTATGACTGTGTGAATGAATAGAACCTCGATCCCTGTTAAGTGAACAGGTTAGATACTTCTGAAACTCACTTTTTGCATTGCTTAACACAGTTGAGACTTTGACACTCCTAACTTTTTTTTCATGTATCTTATATGTTGTTTTGTTTTGTATCTTGCACAGCACTTTGGTCAACTAATGTTGTTTTTAAATGTGCTGTAGAAATAATTTTGACTTTGACTTTGGTGAGCGCGCGCTTCAGCGACGCACCACTTCACCTCAGGAGGCGGAGCCAATTTTTCACTGTGAGACACGCGGACTCTCTTGTGTCTCACTGCTTTAACTGATAGAGCAATGCTATGTTAACAGTCATATTGACTTCATACTAGCAACTTTTGCTGTAGTATGAAATGGCTGTTCACCATTTCATGGTCGGTCTCTTTCAGAATAAAACTTTCCAGAAGCTCTAAGAGGCGAATTCAGGAGCTAGATCTGGCTACAGCAGTGAAGATAGTTTGAAGTTTGATATTCAACAGACATTCATGTTCAATAAGATACTGTGTAGTAACAAAACCAATGTTTCTTCTACACCTTCATGCTGACCTGGCCATATCATTGAAAACATTGGACTCATGTAGCACACTGATGTTAATTGATTATATGTTATTCATTTTTTTTTAACAAATATTTTAATAAAAATAGAATGGATGTGTCTTCCAAAAGCGTCATGTCATGTGAGCCACTATCTCAAAATTATTCTAGAAAATAGTACTAAACAAGAAATAATCAATTAAACTGAAATAAAACTTCTAAATATTAGTATTATTACTACACTCAATGTTTACAAAGTGTAGGAGGTGATTGTGAACTGTTTTATGAATCTGAATATTGTTGTGAGCAAGCGCTTTTTATATGTTTCTTCTGAATCAACTTTTGAAATAAATCCTGCACAGTTGTATAAAGAGGGCCCAGGGCTGACTAATGGTGTTGTTTTTTTAGTACATACTTGACAGGATGTAAACATCGGGTGCTTTGGTTGAATCAAACGTGACTACTGACCTACTTTGCTATCAACTACGCAACTCTGATGTTTTTATTACTAATCTCACTCTTGAAAAATATCTTTATTCCTTTGCACGTTTGTAGGCAAGGATTACACGATCTCAAAAAAGATCAGCAATCCGATTACATTTCTTTACAAAGAAAGTTTGGGTATTTTTCTCTGGAGCTTAATTGTGTAACACAGTTGCTTCCCAGCCTTGCCCACTGTATGCTTAAGAATAGGGGGATCATTAGAGTATCCATTAAACAGAGATTATAGCCCGGCAGAAAAGGAGGAGGGAATATAGAGGCTTTTCCATCCACTAAGATCAAAGCGTTGGCTTGTGTGTGTGTTGCTAGATTGGACGTATCTGTGTGCTGTTGCTTGTAAGGCCTAAGAGGCTTTTTCGGAGATAAGAGTTGCTCTCCTTATACATTGTGGCCCCTCAGCATTATCCTAAGGGTCAAAGTGAACAAACAATTTAGTAAGGGCAACATCTCTAGATGGATTTCAAGCAGGAAAAAAGCCATGGCAACTTCACTGTCAGTCTTCTCCCTTTAAAGTGACTGTGTTAACAATAGGGATTTAGCAACAAGCATTTATTTAATTTTATTTGCATACAGGGACACGTGTGTATAGCATGAACCAATGCCTCACACCAGCCTATGAACTAGTTTGCAATGCCTGTTGTTCCTTAGCTGAGCATTTGGAAAAGACATTGGGTATACTCTGTGGGTAAAAATGAGACAGTGGAGTTGAGCCATTGACAGCAAGAGTAGTGTTTACCCACCATTGCTGAATCACAGATTTTGAAAAAATTCTAATTGAAATATGTTCAACTAAGACACTGTTTAAAAGCAAATTAAAAGAATTGAAGGGCACACCTGTCGGACTCATTTTCTTGTTGCTTGTTATGGGCTACATCTGTTTACCTGTGTTGTACATGTAAACAGATGTAGTTAAGAAAAATTGAATATCGTGGAAAAGTAAAAAGTGTAACTAGATTCCTTACAGAAAGTGAAGAAGTTTACATGGTCCACAGCAACATTCTCCCAGGTGTATGCTGCTTCAAATTCAGTGGCTCTTTATCGTAGACCATACTCTCCTCACACTTTGATCACTTCTATGACACCATCTTGGCGTTTCTTCCTGACTTGGTCACGGTGCAGAGAGATTTGTTTCCCACAAAGTAGGCTATGCTATGTCTGCTTGGCTGGCCTTCATTCAATATGCCTCTGCACTCTCTCTATGGACTTGGTTTCTTTCATGCTCTTCTATTCTTTGATGAACATTCTTTAATGAACAGGCTGTCAGCCCCCCCCCCCCCTTAATAAATGTGCTGTCACTTGCAGATGGCTTTGCATAGGCCAAACATACTGAGCAGTACAGAGAGTTGTCTTTCTTACAGTATGTGAGCCACTTTCTGTTCATACCATTGTTGGCTTCATCGATGCCCACACCCTTTTTTTTTTTTTTGGGGGGGGGGGGGTGTTTGTTGATGGTAGGAGGAAAAATATCTGTTAAAATATTTCAGGGCTGGTCATAGGGGTGTATCATCAAGCTCAGCATCCCCTTTGCTGGGACCCTGAATCTGCCTGTGTTGACCGTAGAGCTACTGTGCATCTGCATGAAAATGACAAGTGACCAATAATTCTAATTTAGCAGGCCAATACATTAAAGGAAATAGTGGATATTCTCTTAATTTCTGATTTATATCATTTAAAACATAATCATACAGATGTTTTGTCTTTATATTCATAAAGCAAGTGTCCATCCAACCCTGCAAACTTCCCTTTTACCTTTCACTGCTTATTTGCTCAGTAACCCTGCCTCAGCATCACCTCAACCATAGTCACTGGACTTGAGCATAGTTATAATACAAGTTAAGAGATAATAATATTACACTTTAATAATTACCATTCTGTATTTAAATACAAAGACAATAACAAAAAGGAAAGACAAAGAAATAAAATAAAATAAATGTCAGGCCTATATTAATGAGTTTAGCAGTTTTAATCCATTATTATATTGCCAAACATGCCCGCTAGTGCATCTGTCATATCCATGCTGCTGGGTCCTGTTGCTGCCTCATCATTGTTCGTGCTGACAGTGGTATTAACCTTGGCATTAAAAAATCATCAACTATATGTAGATAGTGGAGAGAGACATAACGGAGAAATAAACCTGATAATGTCTTTGCCAGTCCGTGTGAAAAATCAATTGGAGAGTGAGTGAGCCAGTGAAGAAGTGAGTGAGCCAGTCAGTCAGTCAGTCAGTCAAGCGGCCATGCACGCTCCGTCTCTACTACGGCCCCGTTTACAACAGCCCCACTATAAAACATCAGCCGCTGACAGCTACAGTCATTTCTGTCTGACACACTGTGGAGTCCCTGTCACGTTACCACGGCAGCAGTCTGCATCTCCACCATGACAACCTCCTTTATCACCTGTTAACGGGAGGTAGAGGTTTGGTGTGTGTGTACACCGCTGTGTGTGCACAGCGAAGAAAGCGGTGAAGCAAGCACAAGCTGTATGTATGCGTTGGTTACTTGTGTCAAGTCAATTGCGTGTGTGTGTCTGTGTGTGTGTGAGGTTGTCTGTTAAGGTGGTTGTGTGTGTGTGTGTGTGTGTGTGTGTGTGTGTGTGTGTGTGTGTGTGTGTGTGTGTGTGTGGTGTGTGTGTGTGTGGTGTGTGTGTGTGTGTGTGTGGTGTGTATGTGCGTGTGTGCGTGTGTGTGTGTGTGTGTATGAGAGCTGACAGAGGCGGGGTTGACAGCCTTTGTAATGGAGAAGAAGGTAATTTGTTAGACAGGATCTGGCTCTGCGGCCTGCCTGCGTGTCTCTCTCCCTCCGTTGGTTCATCCTTCTCTCCGTCGCTCTGCCTCCTGTAAATCTCTCTCTCTCTCTCCACTCTTTCTTCCCCCACTTAGCCTCCATCTCTCACAGAATCCCTCTTGTCTAATACTCCACCTCCCATCCAACCCCACCCCTACTCCCCATGCCCAGCCCGAGCCCTCATCCATCAGGCCGTATGATTAAGCTGCTGCCCTGCTCATCTGGAGGCCTTTGGTTCATATTTCCCCCGCTGAAAACTACACTTGCTTTAGTGGAGTATGCTTTGGCAGCCGGTGCAAACTGAGGAATACCCCTTTGTACGAGTAGAGGTATACTCTGATTGGAAAAGTAGCCTACTCACTAAACTTAAGCAGGAGAAGAAGATTAAAATGATATATAGAATTATAGAATTAGGGCTTAACCAAATATTGGGACCATTGAGTGATTTCTTTGTTTTAAGTTAGACACTGCAGGCAAAAACATGTTTTTTTTTTCAAACACTGGTCAATTTATAGATTTTGGATGGCTATTTTGCTTCTTTCATAGTATAAATAAAAGGTCCAAGGTTGTCTGTTTGCGTATGTTTCTCCTCTACAACAAGATTCAAGGGACATTATCTCAACGTAAATTCTTGTACACACTCTGGACCAAAGATCTCGACTTCTACAGCACTAACATCAACTAAACTTTCCATAATCATTCTAAGCACTATTCTGAAGGTAATTACTGAAGGATGTGTTTGTATGTTGTTAATTGTCTGTTCATAATACATTGTATTCTAGTGTAAGTAATTAACTGGCAAAGTTTCACTTTTAGATCTTTAAGTTAGGAAATGTTACCTATTCACATGCAGTGTTTCACCTCTAAGAATGAGGCCCACTGTATACCCATACATCAGCAAATAATACAAGATATTTTGTAAGGACCAATCAAATGTAGGTTTGCTCATCGTGTGACTTTTATTTTGAAATATGACCTCCTCCACTATGCAGCCCTTTTGAAGTGGACTACAGGACTTTTTCCTTCTATTGAACAGCACTGATGGGGCCTGTCTAAACACTGGTCAGTTCAACAGGCACCAACCACTCAGTGTAAACCAGTTCATCAAGCACAAGCAGCAACAAGAACACTGCCCGTAAGAAGTAAGTTAGTGGGTGCTCTGATGGAGTAGTGGATAGGGCGCGTACCATATTGGCTCCAGCCTTCGTTGCAGTGGTCGCGGGTTCAAATCCGACCCGCGGACCTTTACTGCAGGTCATCCCCCCTCTCTCTCTGTCTCCCCATTTCATCTCTGTACTATCTAATAAAGCTTGAAAATGCCAACAAATTATCTTTAAAAAAAAGTTAAGTTAGTGCCAAAACGCTTGATCTACAGAGATGACAAAGGAAGGAGCAGCTCCCTCCGAAAACTGCAAACAGACAAAAACACACAAAAATACCTTTTCCCAGCTTGGCTCAACAACAGGCTTTTCTCCTGTGTACCAATCGGCCTGTCACATGTGAGACTTATTCATGCTAATAATGCATGCATGTATGACTTGGCCTAACAGCTCTACTCTGCAATACTAACACAGTTCTCCGTGGATTATGTTAGACGCTAACTTCATTGGACATGTAGCTTTAGCCTCAGTCTTTTAGCATCATGTGTTTGCACATTGTAGACCATTTTACAGGATTACCGTTTGTTAAAATTCAGCTAGAAAATGCATGTAGTTCTCTACAGCGTGTGTAGTAGGGCATACAGTCCCCACTACAAGTATTGGAACAGTTAGGCCAATTCCTTTACTATTGCTGTAGACTGGAAACATTTGGGTTTGACACCAAAAGATGAATATGGGACAAGAGATCAACATTTCAGCTTTTTATTTCCAGGTATTTACATCTGAATCTGATAAACAACTGACAAGATAGCATTCATTGTAAAGTAACACCACATTTTTAGGTGAGCAAAAGTATTGGACTGTAGCTTCCTTTTGCTGTTTCTGCAATGTATTCCTTTTGTACACAACAACATCTGAAAACACTGAAACAACTAACTTCGGGCTGAACACAACTTTTCCTTCACCTGGAATTGTTTAGTATGAGTACCGTTGACTTGCAGGTCCTCATTTCTAAGCCTCTCAGCTTCATCACTCTTGCCGTCAAAACAAAGAATTGAGTTCAAAGGAGTTCAGTGAAGTATATGATTTCAAACAGTTGTTTTTGTGTTGGCCTTAGACGGAAGTGGTTTGACCAATTTCACAATCATCATCGTACAAGACAAATGGAAGTACCAAGATCTTAGAGAAAAATGTCTTTTGACTTTTTGTCCATGAATTCTTGCAGTCCATCACCCTTCTTGATACATTTGCTTTAAGTATTTCTGGTAGGAAAATGTGTTACAAACGTAGTGAAATTGCTTTTTCTTGTTAGTGTCCACATTGTCATAGGAAATAAATGCCCTTCAAATGGCAGACATGGTTTCTTATATGTGTAATCTAATAGTATTTAGAAGAACTGACTGATTGTGCGTTTTACAACAGTATAAAGCAACATTACAGCTTTTCATGTTTTGTTGTTTTGAATGGTTGCATGATACAAAAGAAAGATAGAGCTAATGAGATGGTAACATAATAACATGGAAAATATATATATATATATTATAACAGATGGAGCAAAAACAATATTTTACTATAATATAATAATTATTTAGGTAATGGGTAGAAGCGATAAAACTGTGATATAGTTCTGAAATACATTCACTGTTAAGTCATACAAGGCGTTAAAAGTGTTGATAAATAAATCTCATCCATGGTTTCGACATGGTTTTGTTTGACACATTTGAACGTCAAGCAGAATACATCTATCTGCAGAATTACATTATATTATATGCAGACTATACAGGTCGACAGCTGTTCCCAGAGGGGACAAGACATGTTGTGTTTTAGTCAGATGAGAATGAAACATATCCATAAGCATGAAGGGCAATGATTCAAAATGCTGGCCTTGCACTTTCATCATCCACATTTTTTTAACACGCTGGAAAGCTTGACAAACGGTTACATTAACAACTTCACTGGTGTACATGCACTTACACTTGTCATGCAGTGAAATCAATGTGACAATTATAATATATTCTGTACTGGGTAGGGGTGGGAATCTCTTGGCACCTCACGATTCGATTCCGATTCAGAGGTCAACGATTCGATTCAAAATCGATTTTCAATGCATCTCAATGCAAAACATTTTTATGTACATAAATACCCATGTGTGAATTTCAAAAATATATTTATATGCACATCTGAGTTTGCTACTCAGGTTGCTAATCACTTCCTACTTTTGTGATGATCATTAAAGACAATCAACAGATGAATTACCTTCACTAATATTGTATTAAGAGAAAAGCTTTTCTTGTCACAAATATGACTTTCTATGAACAGTGCAATAATCAATGCAGCTTTCAACACAATATGGAAGTATGTAAAAACTAAACCGATTCAGTTTTATTTTATTTCTAATCTCGTAAATCATGTTTCTATAGATTTCTATTCTATTATCTATTTTGCTATGTCATTTTAACACATTGTTCAAAAAGTATGGCTTGGAATTCAGCTCTCATACAAAAACGTAAACAGAGATGAAGCCGGTGCAGGTCATGGGTTTGCTGCTCTCAGCCCTGAAGCCACTTTGGAAACAACTCGCACATGTGTGGTGTGCATGCGCAATGGCGCAGGAAGTATAAGTACTTACAAAAAAAAAAAATATATTTTTTTTAAAAAAAAAAAAAAAAAAAAATCGATTATTAACTTTTCTGAATCGATTCAGAATCGTTCGAGAGAGAATCGATATTAATCGGAAAATCGATTTTTTTTTCCCACCCCTAGTACTGGGACAATACAGTACAATGAAGCCAAATCAATATTATGGCGCATCTCTGTGGTTAATGTACCACATGACTGTTTATATACTCATACTTCATCTTCTTGTATTATTCTTTTATCTTTTTTTTAAACCACGTCAGGATACAGACAAATTACCATGAATCTGGCTCATTGTAAAGTGCACTGCTGTAATAAACAATATGAATGAAACAACGGGATCACTAACATGACGGAGAGGAAAAATAACAATAAAGGACAAACTGCCCTGATATGAATGAGGATGCTCATGTGTGAGCTTAGGATAGCTACTGCATGTATTAATTGTTCATGTTTAAAGCTGGGGTATATGATTTCTGATTGGTCAGAGTGTACATGAGCGGTACACTTTGACCAATCAGAGCGAGGCTCCGATTCTCCATTCTTATTGGCTGTTGTGACTGTCCATTCACTTTGGCACCAACGTTGTTGGTGTAGAGCATGTCAGGGAGGGACCAAAGAGAACAAGTGGAGCGGTTGAGGTATTTGGATTCGAATCTCTATCCCAACTGCCATTTTCTCCCCAAATCAAATACCCCAGGTTTAATGTTGAAATTTAGACATCAAGTAGCTCAAGAACCACATCAGCCACCACTGGCAGACAAAACATCATCTAAAAAATTGATTTGCATATGGGGAGGCTCGTGGTGTAGTGGTTAGAGCACCCATAATCAGTGGTTTAGAACACCCATAAAGGCTCCTTCACAGCACACCTGGGTTAGAATCCAGCCCGTGGTCGTTCTCTGCATGTCTCTACCCCATTTCATCTGTCTCTCCACACCGTCAATAAAAGAATGGAAAATGCCTATAAAAAATCGAAATAAATGAAAAGATGATATTACATAAAGCACTGATGATGTGACCGTCTTATGATGAGCAGTCACACAAACAAAAGGACAAACGGCAATATAATACACATAAACAAGAGGCACAGACTGCAGTCACATACACTGAGTAGGCTATCCTGCTAAAGTCTCCTCGGTATCAATGCTATATCACCTGAACCCACGTCTTGTCACGCAGCCTAGCTTGTTCATCGAGTGACTTAACAAACATTGACCGGTTCACAGTCTGTTGCTGCTCAGCTGCAGCACAGTAAACAGCATGTGAACATAACACTGCTGTGGTACGGCTAGAAGATGCTAGTGTGCTCCTTTCTCTTCAATATGCTGCTAACTAAACTAGCCATGGTTTCTTAGCTACACTGCTGCCACCTGCTGAGACTCAAACAGACAGCAACATGTGTCTTATGAACACATTTTACTCACGAATGCTTTAAGGTATTTTCGTCAACCTGGCACAAACTCACACTTTGATTAGAGGATGAACTGCATTTTGGAGGTCAAGGGTCAAAGTCTCTGTGACCTTGTTTATTATTGTGAGCAACTACGTCTCCACGACGATTTGAGGGATTCTCTTCAAACGTTGAACACAAATGCCCACTTTAATTCATGGACATATTGTAAGGTCACTGTTACCTTCTTTAAAACATGTATTACCACCACTGTACTTTCACCTTCTGCAATTGTATGCCAAACAGACGCATACACTATACTATAACCGCCAGTCGGTATTTCTACTTAGTTATTGAGTAGTTGAACTTAAACTTTGAATGTCAAACTTCACTCATTATCAAAGTTAGGTGTGATCAGGTGTGGGCAAACCATGCCTTGTCACCGCTGCACATATGACCATACCTCTATATGTTGTATTAGACAGTAGCACACTCGCACAGTGCAAGCCTTGTTCCTTGTACCTGGTTGTCACTGATTTTCTTAAAGATGTACAGGTGATTAAACCTTTTGCACAGTTTTACTTTGTTGCATTTGATGCTTTTGATGGTCATACACCGTAATTGACCGACTGCTTTCCCCTCATTTCTCCTAGATTCTTTGATAGCGCCACAGAAATCCTCTCTCCATTTTGCCGGCGTTAATTATTTTACAGTGAAGAGCTGGGCTGCTTTGATGCCAGAAGATGTCTGTGTCTCTCTCTCTCTGCATGAATACTCCAGTGAGCCCCATCTTCCCTTACACCCACTCTGGCTCTCTCTATTAGTCACTCCTGCAATCTGCCCTGCAGTGGTGTTTCAAGTCCCACTAAAGCCAATTAAAGGAGCCAGAAACAAATTTATAATTTGCCAAAATGGCACTTAAATTAAAATTGTTAAAAGATGTATGTGAATCTAAACCCGCGCTGATGAGTTCATGCTCCTCTCCTTCTCCTAGGGGGAATGGAGAACTGAAGGCATATGCCGAGGCATGCCCAAATGGACGTGCCCTCATCAGCATACATGCACACAAACACACACACACACACACACACACACACACACACACACACACACACACCACACACACACACAAACACAGTAATACGCCGTCCAGGCACACAAACAATGAGTTTACACACCCAATAACACAAGTGTGTGGCTGTGTGCACTTTTTATTACAACACACACACACAACATCTAACATGCTTTAGGCTGAGCTGGCAGGTAGAGCGCTCTAACTTTTAAACCCCATGTCTGATTAATTATTAAACCAAAACATAATGCAGCTCAACTCCAGAGGTG
The DNA here is from genome assembly GCA_026122265.1 of Ammodytes dubius. Taxonomy (NCBI): domain Eukaryota; kingdom Metazoa; phylum Chordata; class Actinopteri; order Uranoscopiformes; family Ammodytidae; genus Ammodytes; species Ammodytes dubius. The sequence continues at coordinate 3,806,026 of CM047510.1, forward strand.
TAGAGAAACACTATTGGATGAACACATAGCAAAACAGCCCAAGGCTTCTTTACTGCCATAACGTGAGTGTACTTTTTCTACTTTTTCTTTGTTGTCGTTGGATTTCTATTCCCTTCATGCTTTATTTTCCTGCTATAGTGGCTATTCAGTGTCTACATATGTCTTCTCCAACACACACACACACACACACTCTGCAGATGCAGTGGATGAAAAATTGATTGGCATTATGATTTAATCAATAGAATGGACATGAAAATGTGATGCGGCTATACTCTCGGTGGGGGAGCGTTGATGGAAAGGAGTTAGTTGTTGTGAGCGAGAGAGAGGGGAAAACAGCTTGGAGGCCCAAAATACGGGCTAACGCACAGGCGGGCCCAGCTATAGGCTGCTATGGGTAGAGTGAGTGGGTGAGCTGTCATTTAAAATAAGCATGTCTACCGGGAGTAAAAAAATAAAAGGAGTTATCAGGCTCTGATGATTGACAGGCAGGGATAGGTGAGGTTTTCATTTGTTTGCTGAGGATTAAAGATGAATGTGAAAGAGATCTCCCCCCCCCCCCGCCCCAAGACCTAGTGTGTGTGTGTGTGTGTGTGTGTGTGTGTGTGTGTGTGTGTGTGTGTGTGTGTGTGTGTGCGCGCAGCCTTTTTACTGCCTCCATTGTTGTCATATCCAATCACAGCCCATCGAACCGACTGAAAGCTGAGCTGACAGAACTGTATAATAACACACACACACACACACACACACACACACACACACACACACACACACACACACACACCACACACACACACACACGTGTTACTGGTTTCCGTGTTTGGACAGAGAGAAGAGTGACAGCAAGAGAAATGTCATGGAATTAGAGGTGTTATTGGAAGAGGAAAACACACGCACTGTTGAGCTACGGCTAATTAATATTAATATTACTCAAAGAAACGCGATATGGGAGAGTATTTTGAAAAAATAAATGTGGGGGGTATAACAACAGGGACTGATGAAATGAAGAGAATATGGCAGGACATTAGAAGAACAAAATAACATATCTTATAAAAAGCCTCTGCAGATAAAACAGGTTTCACATGAGCATGAGTGCCTACAGTTGGAAACAGCAACTATGTAAAGCCCTGTTTGGCTTCATTCTGTGCATCCAGAGTGTCCACCTGGCCGTGTGTGACATAACATTAAGGACTCGGGACAGTGGACAACTACTGTGGGAGACGCCAGCAGGAATAGTTACAGACTATCGCTCATTGCGCTGGAATGACACAGACGCGAGACAATGCCTTTTGGTAAGGCAGGTATTGTGTGACTTGTGAATGTCTAGAAATAAGCCTTTAACTCATCCAAAAGGTCATTGCTGGATGGGCAATATGTCTGGATTATTTGTGTTTCTGTCGATCCAAACATAACACGAGCATGTTTCTTCCTCACCAGCCGGGCCCAGCTATGAGTCCCGCAATTATTTCAGGCTTTGTAAATCACAGTGTTAACTGACACATGCTATAGATACACACTCGCTTGCTACATTAACAATAGATCAGGTGAGAACTGTATGCAGACAATGTTAGCAACAAGCCAGACAAGCTAAAGACAGATTTCCTTCTAGGGTTAAAGAGTGAATCTTGGACTTATATTCATAATCAGCTCAGAAAAATGGCTTTAAATACAGTCAAGTGCGAAAGTTTGTGAACCCCTTGAACATTTTGGAATGTTATTTATGTTTACCATTAATAATTCATTTTTATCAATACCAGTATTTTTTATATGAAATAACATATGTTTGTTTATCAATTCAACATTTTTCTTTCCCAGAAATAAATTGTTAAAACAGATAAAACAAATTATTTGACAACTGTTGTATGATCAAAAGTTTGTGAACCCTAAGCTGCATTGCTTAAATCGAGCAAGTAAACACAATCAGATGGGCCAAATTGAGTCATGAAATGGACCAATGTAGTGAGAGATCTTTAGGGAAGAAATTGGGCGGCACTAGATACAACAGAGATAAAACCAGGTCAGTTTAGGCTCACCAAAGTGAACCCATACAGGTCAGACATGCTAAAAGGGAAACAAATCTCTGAGGATCTCAGGAATAGAGTTGTGATGCTGCACATTTGTCTGGGGACAGCTATAAATTATTTAAAAAAAGTTTGAGTTCCATCGGTCCACCGTGAGGCAAATCATCTACAAATGGAGAGCTTTAAGAGTGACTTAACATCTGCCTAGAAGTGGACTTCCTTCAAAAATATCCTCAAGCGCCACAAGAAAAGGGATTTTTCAGTTAAAAGCCAACCCAAACATTACATCTAGTGATTTGCAGACCTCTCTTGCAGCATCTGGGACAGATGTGCATGGTTCCACAATAAGAAGAAAACTCAGTCAACATGGCTTTCAAGGGATGGGTTGCTGAAGAAGCCTCTGCTCTCAAAAAAGAACAAAACTGCTTGTCACAACTTTGCCAGAGAGCACCTGGAGATACCTGAAGTCTTTTCTGTGGACAGATTAGTCCAAAATTGAACTGTTTGGTCATAACCAAAACCGCCATGTTTGGGCAAAAACGCAATTCTGCCTACCACCTAGAGAACCTTCTCCGAAGTGAATAATGGTGGTTTCAAATTGTCTGCAAATCTCCAGATGTAATGTGTGGGTTGGCTTTCACCTGAAAAATCACTTTTCTTGTGGCACTTGAGGATATTTTTGAAGGAAGTCCACTTCTAGGCAGATGTTAAGTCACTCTTAAAGCTCTCCATTTGTAGATGATTTGCCTCACGGTGGACCGATTGAGCTCAATTTTTTTTTTATGAATTTCTAACTGTCCCCAGACAAATGTGCAACATCAAAACTCTATTCCTGAGATCCTCTGAGATTTGTTTCCCTTTTAGCATGTCTGACCTGTATGGGTTCACTTTGGTGAGCCTAAACTGACCTGGTTTTATCTCTGTTTTATCTAGTGCCACCCAATTTCTTTCCTAAAGATCTCTCATTACATTGGTCTATTTCATCAACCAATTTGGCCCACCTGATTGTGTCAACCTGCTCGATTTAAGCAATGCAGCTCAGGGTTCACAAACTTTTGCACATACAACATTCGTCAAATAATTTGTTTTATCTGTTTTAACAATTGATTTCTGGAAAAGAAAAATGTTGAATTGATAAACAAACATCTGTTATTTCATATAAAAATACTGGTATTGATAAAAATGAATTAATAATGGTTAAAATAAATAAAATTCCAAAAGGCTCAAGGGGTTCACAAACTTTCGCACAGCACTGTATATGATAATGTTGCTGAATGTCCATTGCATGTGTACAGTGGTGAAGTCTAGTTTTTTGTAGTGGGTATACTGCGATGATTCCCTCCTAGCCTCTTCTTGAATATGCAGCATAGCATTAAACATACACCGTGGTTAGTTTACAATTTTTTTGTTTCTGCATTAGGTGCAGCAAAGGCAAAAACATTTTACACCGTACTAGCCTGCCTTTAGAAACATAGGAATTAGGATTTTGGGGTCTCCCCCAGAAAATGTTTTGATTAAAATACATTTTTTTCCCGCATTCTGGTGACTTAACAATAGAATAACACGAACATCAGTAAGTCTGTTGACTGTTTTTTCATCTTTACTAGATCCATGTGCTGCTATCAAACAGTCTTTGGCCACTGTATGTGTTTTCTTTCATGTTACTCAGTGCATGAGTTGACGTGGTGAATTAATCAAGCCACCTTAGCCTTTGATAATTGACCGTTGTGTTTTGTTTTTATCGTCTCTCTTCCATGACTAAGTGACTGATGATCTGATCTTGAAGTGCTCACAAAAGTTAATATGAATTTCAAACGTGTTATGCAAACTGAGAATATTACTTTTTCCTCACTGGGAGAAAATAAATCCCTGCACTTTTTGTGTACTCCGACAGCACCGTGCGCGTCCCCCGTGGGGACTACTGAGTTGAATGTTGCGTGGCGCTGCCAGTATTTTCGGGTTGGCCATCGCCCTGTCCACAATGAAACGGGCAGTGGGGGTATGCCGGTTCCCGCTCATCTCTGATCTATGGACGTATTACCTGCTGCTACTCCACACCCCATCCTTACACTGGGCCTCAGTAATAGGGCGTATGGCAGGGGTCTCCAACACGTCGATCGCGAGCTACAGGTTTTCAGTAGCTCGCCTGATAGGTTGACCAACTTTTTAGAAAAAAAAAATAATAATTTAAGTAAAAAATCTGACGAAGGTAAATGCACCTCCTCCCATGGTTAAAACTTTGCGAAGGGCCACGATTTGCGGTAAATAAATGTTCACATGTGTCTCAAAGGGTTTCTCTATCAGCTGGTGTGTGTGTCTGTGTGTGCTGCTCTGCGGCTCTGCATGCGGCCATGCGTGACTACGGCGTGCACACGGGAGAGTAAACGAGCAGAAGCAAGCCGTCACTGAACCGGTGGCGAAAATAAACGCAGCGATGTTCTATAGGAATATTTAGCTGAACAGAAAGAAGTGCTCTGCAAAGCTAGAACAGTTTAGACTCCACATCACTGTGGCAACACAACCTATCTATCAGCTCAGACAGCACAGAGAAAAGTTTGAAGAATGCATGAGAGTGATGGCCTAGGCACCTTTAGTTTACAGAAGTGCCACACTGTTACTGTCTTTGAACATTGGATAACTGTATTTAGTCATTTTAAGGGGAAAACACATTGTATTTATTATTTTAGCTATTGAGTTATTTGTAAAACAGCATGCTAGTGTAGGCATAAAGATTGATTTTCTGAATTTTCAATGCTGCTTTATTTTTATGTTTTACATTTCGGAAATACATGTTCCAAAACGACCAATAACCTCTGTATTTAAAAAGAAATCAAGCAAGTAGGCTAATAATAACCATTCACAGTCACTATCGCATCACAGAAGGCCTAATTGTCCACAAAAATCGAACAACAGCCCCCCATCCAAAAAGGAACTTTAAAAAGTTACAACTGTAAGGTCAGTTGTCTATTTATTCAAATAAGCAGTTGTTTATTTCTGTAGAGCGTATTGGCATATTTGAGCAAAATACCCCCAAAATTTAGCATTGCGCCGCGCCTCCTCCACACCTGGGCGGTGACCACCTTGACTAAGACATTTCCTGGGGGGGGAAACACTGTTGTGTCACAATAAGTGTAATATAGAATAGACATTGATGTCAATTTTCAGTGATGTATACTGTATGTGGCCCACAAAAAGTGTAAAGTAATGTTTTCTTGGACCTTTGATGGGAAATTATTTATGATATGCATTGAGTATTGCAATTTCACACGTGTACAAACAGAAGCTTAATTCATTTGATGTGTGCTATGTAAATAAATATAAGTGATTTGATACAAGTAGCTCTTGGCCACTTTAATTTTTTCAAAGTAGCTCTCATTTGAAAAAAGGTTGGAGACCCCTGGCGTAGGCTATTATAAGTCCGTTGCGACTTCCACAGGGACACAGCGCACAAGTTGAATTTAATTAATGAAAGTATGACAGTTGAGTTCTGTCATTATCGAAATTGTTACGTGTCATTGCTCATTTCTAACTGGGCATACGGAAATGTTGGAGCGTAGACTGCACCACTGGATGTGTATATAAGCTGATTGCTAAATAGTTGTCGATGTCAACTTAAATGGTGATAATTTGTCAATATTGTGAATGCAGCTTGTATCTGCTAAAGAAAAAAATCAGTGACGGTGGGTTTAAGATTGATTTTAAAGCCATATTTCAGTTTGCACCTGATTACCTATTATATTTATTCATTAACTATGATCTCACCATTTGCCCACCATACAGTTGAGGCAACTCTACACAGTATAATCAAACAAACGTATAGCAAACACTTTGCAGCTACTAACCAGTTTGTTAACATACTGTGCACAGTATATGCCAGTTCTTAAAGGCATTTGAGGATTACTTCAGTCGTCTTTTTATTTTAGCCTACTTTTTGTGCAACAAAGCTTGTACAAAGCTAACTGGTAAAATAAAGGGTAACACTTTACAATAAGGGTACATTAATTAACTTGTATTGAAAGCTTAGTTAATACTAATAATGGTTAGTTAATGCTTAACATACAATAAATACAGTTAAATAAATATAGTTATTAACGGTAAGTTTAGGCTTGGTTAGGGATTAACTACACTACGTTAACTAATGCTAAGTTAAGCATTAACTAAGCATGATGGTAAGTTCATGCATATGAAGCACTAACTAAGCAGTCAGTAACAGCTAGTTAATGCTTTGTTAATGGTTATTTAGCATAAACTAAGCATTAACCATCCAAATCTTTAAGTGTCGAGGCCAAAGCCGTTTCAAATTCAAACAACGTATCCGCAACCATCTTTGTTGTTTACTATTACGACTTTGACGGCACTTGCGCAGCACTGTCGTCATCCGGTTACGCCTGCCTTGCGGTTGGTAGCACCGCAGTTTACATAGTTAATGCGCTCCAATGGTTCGTGTCCAGACTAGTAAGCTTAGCAAATTTAAATTTGCCAGCGGCAGCTCTTGATTTCCAGGCTATCGTAACACACCTTTCAAGAAAAACTGTGTTAAAGGCTATAGTTGGCCTATATAGTGTTCCTTGTGAAGAGTCTTTGCAAAGTAACAATCTGCATTTCTCTGTTGGCAGGGCGCCTGGTGTTTGTCTCTATTGTTTTGCCCAGTGTATTTCTGTACTGCTTCTCTTTAAGTTTTTTTTGTGTGTCTGTGGAGAGGTGTAATGAGGCAAAAAGTGAAAACAACACAGTCTCCGATTATCGTAGATTATTTGTTTAAAAGCTTTTACCTTAGGCGCTTGTTGCTTAGTGGTTAGAGCCACTTAAGGCACAATACGCTGGTAGAACTAGCAGTCTCGGTACGTGTGTGTGTTAGCATTAACAAGCATTAATGCCAGGTGCTATGTAGAGCAAACAATCCACCAGGGACACACGGAGGATTTTGTTGTCTGTGTTCTTATCACTTCAAATCTGGGACAGTCTCCCAAAACCTGCCTTCTTCTTCACTTGCTTTGCGATGCAAACTTCAATTGACTCTTTGAGTTAGGAGGAGCAGCATATGCTTCCCCGGGAGCACAAAGAACATTGGGATTATTTTCATGGCACGCTCTACTCTCTTTCCTCTCAGATGTTTATTTTTCTCCTCTATTCTTTCTTCTTTCTCCACCTCTTCTTCCATCTAACTTCTTGTGACCTCGCCCTGCCCTTTAAATCTTTACACCTTACTGTACTGCATTTCTCCTTCATCTGCTCTGCCTTTATACCCACATCCTGTGCTATTTTCACTTATCATTTGCTCCTCTGCACCTCCTCCATCTCTCCTCTCATCAATTTTCCATGCTGTTCTCTAATGGCGCTTTTCCATGACATAGTCCTGACATCTACTCTACTCTACCTAGACCAACGCTACTCTACTCTACTCTTCTCTACTCGCTCTTGGGACCAGGAACTTCACCACTTAGAGAAACGTGTTGTGTCATCACCGGCTGGCAGTGTTTTATTTATTTGTACAACCTGTAACATTAACAAACATGCTTATGTCCACCGCCGTCTCGCAGGAGAGTAGCTGATAGACTCTGGCCGTTTCTCAATACCAAGTACACAAAGTACGGACTTGCGGACTTGGAAGTTCGAACTTGCAAGTCCGGACTTCTAAGTACAAACTTCCGAGAACGGGAGCACGCACCTGCAATTGGAACGGCAGCGGACTCGATGGCGTCATCACCTCGGCTCGTTAACTGTGCTACAGAGCTGGGATGCGGTGAAGACGAGCCCTCCTCAGTTGTCTATCTCACGTCGTCTGTGTTTTATTGTTATGGCTTGTTTTTAACCTTTCAATTTATCGTTTAATATTGATAAATACACTTGACTGTAATGAGTGAATTATCATTTTACCACATGGTGGAAAGTTGAAGCCCCTTAAAGCTACACACAACATATATAACAGGCTAAAATGTTTAAAAAAAACCTAGGCATGTAATAATTCATAGGCCCTTTACTGATCAAACAAGTAAAATGTTTAAAATGATTTTTTAATTCTGATAGACTTTAACACTTCTTAGCAGACAATACATATTAAATACATAATTGCAATTGATTGTACTAAAAATAAACAAATACGCATGGCATATACTGGTATATCTATCTATCAATAGTAAATATATATAGCGCCGGAAAAAATTAAGAGACCAGTCCGGATTTTTCTTAAAATTTCTTATCTCTAAATTACTTGTTGTTGAAATGTTGTCAGTACTTTATAGTATAAAATCAAAATGTTCATTTTAAGCCAAACATATGCCTCTTAAAAATAAAACAAGAGACACTGAACATTTGGAGTGGTCTCTTAATTTTTTTCCAGGGCTATATATACACACACACACACACACACACACACACACACACACACACACACACACACACACACACACACACACACAATAAACATAAATAATATAAATAGTAAATAACTGAATCAACGATGTTAAAAATATATTTATTATTATTTTTAGAAGCAGCTCACAGCTGTACACAAAGCTCAACACCCCAGTGCCTATCCTGGCTGTCTTCTTTTCTGGAGGGGGACCTGAAGCCAGCCTTCAGGCTCTCCAGGGATAGCTTCGACAGGCTACTCCCATCAGCACCTCGACCTCATGGCTCCATCCATGGGCTTTCTTCCGGCCGGGGCAGCAAGGCCAGCAGCTTCCCAAATTCAAGCTGGCCTGTGGTGCGTTGTGCAGGGTGACGGTCCATGGCGTGGTGGAGGCCATCCTCCATCGGGTCATCCATTTCCCCAAGCCAGAGGAGATGGAGGAGGTGGGGGCAGGCTTTGCTCGGCCTTCAGATCTGCTGCCGGGGCATTGATGGGTGCCATGTCAGAGTTCTGCCACCTGCAGAACAGAAGAAAAGCTACTTTAACAGGAAGCTCTTCACTTCCATCATCCTGCAGGGTATCTGTGATGCTAAGAGCAAATGTATAGACATTTACATCGGGAACCCGGGGTCGGTGCATGATGCTCTCGTGCTCCGGCGTTCCCCGTTCTACAATTAGGCCCTGTACCCACCTACTTCTTGCTGGGTGATGGAGGGTACTCCTGCCTGCAGCGTCCCGTGGCCATCATTAGGCTCTACCGCCACCCATCCATGTGAATTTTGATTACCAGGTCATATTGAAGCCCGGTACAAAAGGCCAGAGGGCGCAACATTGTGGAGAGGTCGTTTGGGATCATCAGAACATGCTGGTGGGCCATCTTCCTTAGGTCTCTGGAGATAATAATAAGAACATGGTTTGTAAATATTCCTAGCTTTGTAAATAAATGTACATATTTGTAATGACATGTTTTATTCTCCTCTGTGTACAGTTTTTAATATTTAAATTAGCTGATTTTAACTTGCTTGGCATGTTGAGTTTAACCATGTTTGAAGTCTATAAATGAGTCAACTTTCAGCAGACATCTTCTGTTTTTTATGCTAAATAAAGTAGCGATTTTCTTCTTGAAACTCTTGCCTCCTGAAGTCCATTTGTAACTGAATTTGCCAGTATACATGTGAATGTAAAATATAAAAAACACTGTTGCTATCAAAACAATTTGCTCAAAAAACATAGCTAGTATAATAAAGTATACATAAAAAACATAGGGTGAGGACAGTATTTGCAATTACAACTTATGTAATATATTAACATATCAAGCCAATACATTTGACCAATACATGATACCATTCAAATGTAGAGCCTTAGCATTGATTTGTGATTTCAATCACAGGGAACCCCTGCTTTGATTTGACAACAATATTATCTATTAACATGTGTCAGAAATAGGAGATAAATGCGATGGACCTTAGGTATCCCAGGTTAAGCAGTGTCCCACATTAGGGCAATTCACCATACGGTTATGAACCACAACTTTGCACCCCCAAACGGGACTAGCTGTCCCTGTCCCAGGGGGAAGCTAGAAGTCCCCCGGGGCAAGCTAGCTGTACCGCGGGGGAAGCTAGAAATCCCCCGGGGCAAGCTAGCTGTCCCGCGGGGGAAGCTAGAAATCCCCCCCCGGACAGCTGGGCAAGCTAGCAGTCGGACGTTTACGGAGCTAAGTAGGATTTGACAGGTTGGAGAATTAAATGATCATCTAATAAAAACTTCAAAACAACATACCGGTATTCTGAAACAAAAGTAGTATTTATAAAACAGTAATAATTATGCTTACAGTTGTGGGTTTCTCCGCCTCCTTGCTCTGCTACTACGCTGCGAAATGCATTCTGGGATATCTAACAGCCCCAAGTCCGCACAAGTCACCACCGATGCATCCTCGATAGAATGGCCAGTTGAAGAACACATCAAGAACACTTCCGGGTACTTGACTTGATGCGAACTTTGAATTGGAACAGTACTTGGGCTACGGTTGATGACGTTTTACGAGAACGCAAGTTCACAAGTACAGAAAAGAACGCGATTTGAGAAACGGCCAATGGCCGTTTCTCAATACCAAGTACACAAAGTACGGACTTGCGGACTTGGAAGTTCGAACTTGCAAGTCCGGACTTCTAAGTACAAACTTCCGAGAACGGGAGCACGCACCTGCAATTGGAACGGCAGCGGACTCGATGGCGTCATCACCTCGGCTCGTTAACTGTGCTACAGAGCTGGGATGCGGTGAAGACGAGCCCTCCTCAGTTGTCTATCTCACGTCGTCTGTGTTTTATTGTTATGGCTTGTTTTTAACCTTTCAATTTATCGTTTAATATTGATAAATACACTTGACTGTAATGAGTGAATTATCATTTTACCACATGGTGGAAAGTTGAAGCCCCTTAAAGCTACACACAACATATATAACAGGCTAAAATGTTTAAAAAAAACCTAGGCATGTAATAATTCATAGGCCCTTTACTGATCAAACAAGTAAAATGTTTAAAATGATTTTTTAATTCTGATAGACTTTAACACTTCTTAGCAGACAATACATATTAAATACATAATTGCAATTGATTGTACTAAAAATAAACAAATACGCATGGCATATACTGGTATATCTATCTATCAATAGTAAATATATATAGCGCCGGAAAAAATTAAGAGACCAGTCCGGATTTTTCTTAAAATTTCTTATCTCTAAATTACTTGTTGTTGAAATGTTGTCAGTACTTTATAGTATAAAATCAAAATGTTCATTTTAAGCCAAACATATGCCTCTTAAAAATAAAACAAGAGACACTGAACATTTGGAGTGGTCTCTTAATTTTTTTCCAGGGCTATATATACACACACACACACACACACACACACACACACACACACACACACACACACACACACACACACACACACACACAATAAACATAAATAATATAAATAGTAAATAACTGAATCAACGATGTTAAAAATATATTTATTATTATTTTTAGAAGCAGCTCACAGCTGTACACAAAGCTCAACACCCCAGTGCCTATCCTGGCTGTCTTCTTTTCTGGAGGGGGACCTGAAGCCAGCCTTCAGGCTCTCCAGGGATAGCTTCGACAGGCTACTCCCATCAGCACCTCGACCTCATGGCTCCATCCATGGGCTTTCTTCCGGCCGGGGCAGCAAGGCCAGCAGCTTCCCAAATTCAAGCTGGCCTGTGGTGCGTTGTGCAGGGTGACGGTCCATGGCGTGGTGGAGGCCATCCTCCATCGGGTCATCCATTTCCCCAAGCCAGAGGAGATGGAGGAGGTGGGGGCAGGCTTTGCTCGGCCTTCAGATCTGCTGCCGGGGCATTGATGGGTGCCATGTCAGAGTTCTGCCACCTGCAGAACAGAAGAAAAGCTACTTTAACAGGAAGCTCTTCACTTCCATCATCCTGCAGGGTATCTGTGATGCTAAGAGCAAATGTATAGACATTTACATCGGGAACCCGGGGTCGGTGCATGATGCTCTCGTGCTCCGGCGTTCCCCGTTCTACAATTAGGCCCTGTACCCACCTACTTCTTGCTGGGTGATGGAGGGTACTCCTGCCTGCAGCGTCCCGTGGCCATCATTAGGCTCTACCGCCACCCATCCATGTGAATTTTGATTACCAGGTCATATTGAAGCCCGGTACAAAAGGCCAGAGGGCGCAACATTGTGGAGAGGTCGTTTGGGATCATCAGAACATGCTGGTGGGCCATCTTCCTTAGGTCTCTGGAGATAATAATAAGAACATGGTTTGTAAATATTCCTAGCTTTGTAAATAAATGTACATATTTGTAATGACATGTTTTATTCTCCTCTGTGTACAGTTTTTAATATTTAAATTAGCTGATTTTAACTTGCTTGGCATGTTGAGTTTAACCATGTTTGAAGTCTATAAATGAGTCAACTTTCAGCAGACATCTTCTGTTTTTTATGCTAAATAAAGTAGCGATTTTCTTCTTGAAACTCTTGCCTCCTGAAGTCCATTTGTAACTGAATTTGCCAGTATACATGTGAATGTAAAATATAAAAAACACTGTTGCTATCAAAACAATTTGCTCAAAAAACATAGCTAGTATAATAAAGTATACATAAAAAACATAGGGTGAGGACAGTATTTGCAATTACAACTTATGTAATATATTAACATATCAAGCCAATACATTTGACCAATACATGATACCATTCAAATGTAGAGCCTTAGCATTGATTTGTGATTTCAATCACAGGGAACCCCTGCTTTGATTTGACAACAATATTATCTATTAACATGTGTCAGAAATAGGAGATAAATGCGATGGACCTTAGGTATCCCAGGTTAAGCAGTGTCCCACATTAGGGCAATTCACCATACGGTTATGAACCACAACTTTGCACCCCCAAACGGGACTAGCTGTCCCTGTCCCAGGGGGAAGCTAGAAGTCCCCCGGGGCAAGCTAGCTGTACCGCGGGGGAAGCTAGAAATCCCCCGGGGCAAGCTAGCTGTCCCGCGGGGGAAGCTAGAAATCCCCCCCGGACAGCTGGGCAAGCTAGCAGTCGGACGTTTACGGAGCTAAGTAGGATTTGACAGGTTGGAGAATTAAATGATCATCTAATAAAAACTTCAAAACAACATACCGGTATTCTGAAACAAAAGTAGTATTTATAAAACAGTAATAATTATGCTTACAGTTGTGGGTTTCTCCGCCTCCTTGCTCTGCTACTACGCTGCGAAATGCATTCTGGGATATCTAACAGCCCCAAGTCCGCACAAGTCACCACCGATGCATCCTCGATAGAATGGCCAGTTGAAGAACACATCAAGAACACTTCCGGGTACTTGACTTGATGCGAACTTTGAATTGGAACAGTACTTGGGCTACGGTTGATGACGTTTTACGAGAACGCAAGTTCACAAGTACAGAAAAGAACGCGATTTGAGAAACGGCCTCTGTCTTTGCCTCTGGCCTCGTCCAACTAGTGCAGGTTGTTCTGGTCGGCTGCCAAAGTGAGGAGCGGCTGTACCTTGTCCAGCGACCATGGCGTGGTTGATGCCAGTTTTGAAAGAAAGTAGAACAAAAACTGGAGAGACAGCAAGCTCAAACGCTGCAACCGCTACTGTGGCTTGTGTGTTTGTTGTGCAGGATAGGGCGCCGCCCTCTACACTCAAAGGTCAAGTGGAATACCAAAAGAATAGAGTAGAGTAGAGTTTTTTTTTTTTTTTTTTTTTTCACTTCTGCATAGTGCATGTATACAATGACGGATTACCGCATGGGCAAAGTGGGCATGTGTCCAGGGCCCTAGCCAATAGGGGGGCCCTTGATTTTTTGTGGCCAAGACTTTGGTCATAAAAGGATTTGAATGAAAAAAAGCTCAGCCTGCACTTGACTCGCAACTCGCTTTGATATTGATAAAGAATGAAGTAAATGCACCACTAATGCAACATTGTTACATGCAGCGGTTACACATACCACATACAGGTGAAACTCGAAAAATTTGAATATCGTGCAAAAGTTCATTTATTTCAGTAATTCAACCTAAATGGTGAAACTAATATATTATATAGACTCATTACATTCAAAGTGAGATATTTCAAGCCTTTATTTGTTATAATTGTGATTATTATGGCTTACATCTTATGAAAACCCCAAATTAAAAATCTCAGAAAATTAGAATATTACATAAAATCAATAAAAAAAGGATTTTAAATACAGAAATGTCGGCCCTCTAGAAAGTATAATCATGCATATGTACTAAGTACTTGGTTTGGGCCCTTTTGCACAAATTATTGCCTAAATGCGGTGTGTCATGGATGCTATCAGTCTGTGGCACTGCTGAGGTGTTATGGAAGCCCAGGTTGCTTTGATAGTGGCCTTCAGCTCGTCTGTATTGTTGGGTCTGGTGTGTATCATCTTCCTCTTGACAATAGTCCATAGTTTCTCTATTGAAGATTGAGGAGGAGAAAGATTGCGTGGATGATAAAAAGATTTTGTTTTATATGGCCGATTGTATTGATTAATGCACACTGCGACTCGCGGATTGTCACTGCAGATCTACGTGTCACCTCAAGTTTTTGACTATTGCTGTTTTCATAGTTTTTGAATGGTAGTGTAGTGATTATAGCAGGTCAGCGCCCAAACAACACACTCACCTGTTTCCCACTATTATCATATGTTTCACCATTCCAGCGCACGACTGAGTTGTGTGTGTGTGTGAGTGTGTGAGTGAGTGAGTGAGTGAGTGAGTGAGTGAGTGAGTGAGTGAGTGAGTGAGTGAGTGAGTGAGTGAGTGAGTGAGTGAGTGAGTGAGTGAGTGAGTGAGTGAGTGAGTGAGGAGAGAGAGAGAGAGAGAGAGAGACAGAGAGATGGTTGTGTAGCAATGATAATGAAAATCCTGTTTGCCACAATCTTAATAGTTTATTGTAAGGGAATTTGGTGCGATAGATTTGAGGCTCTTAGTTATTTTCTGTCTTATTTAATGCCTTTTCTCTCTCATTCACTTAAAAAAAATTTAATCAACAAGCTGGTTTTTCCAATTTAACCGTTTTTCTGAGCAGTTTAACGTTTTCTTAGTAAATACCTACACACATTTTTTGGGTAAAGTCAAGAAGGTTGGCTGACTAACTTGATTGGCTCATTTTACTATTCATTTGAACTGAAATAAAAGTTTTTTTCTTTGTCTTTAATTCTCTTCACCAGAGTACACCGAATTGCTTATTTTACATGTTCAAATCACAAAATGTTGTGATGCTAAGTGTCTGCATACCCCCCAGAAAGTGGGTAGTTGCGACCCTGGCCGCTACACAATAAACCGACCTAAGACAGAAAACCAAAAGCCGTGAGTGCGGAAAACAAATAAGAGCAGGGTAGAGTAGGGTAGTGTAGCTGGTACCATGTATTGGAAAAGTGACAATCTTTCCTTATTCCACCACCATCCTTTTTTCTTTTCATGTCACTTGATTCCTGACCTCTATGAATATCAGAAACCCTCGTCCCATGCTGTATAACAGTGGCATATATACTGTATACTGTATGGGAAAGGAATATTCATGCTGTGCTCTTTGTGCTGTGCATATGATGCACTCTGCCCAGTTTACTACACTTTTTCTTTGTTCCTGTCAGTTTTAGTGATGTCTGTAGAACAGGCGTAGTTGTTTGAGTGCAGTAATGTGAGGACGTGTAAGGTTTCCGTGGAGGTTGATTTATTCAGAAGGACCTGCTATTGTTTCTGCTGACACACACACACACACACACACACACACACACACACCGGTGAGACAAGCTTTTTATACAAACCCAGCAATATGGAAACCATTTGGCCCGGGAGCCGTGCACTGAGAATCAAGGTTGAGTGACTTGCTGAAGGGCACACGCAACAATTCAGCACCTGGTTTGATCACTGTGAACATCCAGTTTCCCCAAAGTACAGACACACAAAACACCAGAGAAATGTAATCCATCCACACCCTGCAAATGTCAGCCTGTCGTGTGTGTACTTGTCATCTTCAGTTCAACAAAGGTCAAATTTAAATTTCACAATAGAAAAAGACACTAACATCCCCATTAAAACATTGTATGTTTGGTGCACCTCAGTTACACAGCATATAAATGATTAATGCATACTGGTTTACTTACCAAAATGATGTGTGGCATTCAATTTCATTTAATTGTCAAATAAATCAACGTGGCTCTATTTTTAAAGTATTTGTTATATGTTTTCCTTATAATTTTATAATTTCACCATGAATTAATAGAATGTATAGAGAGTGATTAAGTAACAATGGGCCTCTCTTACTTGGTCCACCATGCATCACCTTCAGAGATTTGCTGCACTGTCTTGTGTCATCAGTAGGGCTTGAAATTGACTTTGTGCCTGCTCATTCCAAAGTATGAGGCTGCTTTAAATTTTGAGCAAAAGCAATTCTCCTGACAGTGACAGATGAAATCATTCACTGCATTCATTTCAACATATTTATTCATGAAAATCAAAGACAATATTACAGATGTGTCACGCCTTTCCAGGGCTATCTTTAATGCAAACTACACTTTGAATCAATGAATCTCAATAATGATGTTTAAACTTGAGACGGAGATACAATAAATGGCATTGTGTGCATACACAATACAAAATGCGTCTTCATGGTTTCATGCAACTTTATTTGTCGCTTTGGGAACAAAGAAGAGGCAACCAGCAAAAAGTTTTTTCCGACAGCGCGGTACAAGACATTCATTGTGGTGCTTCCCCCAGAGCAAATATTGATTCTTGATTGTACATGTTGCACTCTAGTGAGGCTAACACCTCCAATGTGACTTTGGCAGTGGCATTTCATTTACTTAATTAGTGAAGGTTACATTGAAATTTGCCTTTTTCATATATCCCCTCCCAAGTTACAAAACATTGAAGGGGGTCAGAGCGCAGGGTCAGCCATAGTACAGTGCCCCTGGAGCATTTCGGGTTTAAGAGCCTTGCTCAAGGACACAATAGTAGAGATGATGGGCACCATACATGTAATACCAGCCACTACTAGTTTTACAAATAACACCCTCCTGCCTGGTGCCGGGGATCCAACCGGCGATCTCATGGTCGGCCCGTTTACTTTTCAAGAGCCCGTTGACCTTCTTTTTTATTTGCTTTGGTATGTTGTGTGATTTAGAATGACAGGAAATGATATGTTGTAATGCCATGAGAGACCCCCTTGAATCATTGACAGCAAGGCTCATTGGCAGTGTTGTATTGACGTTGTATCCGTCTATGGTGAGTGCATATGATAAAACCCAAAGCTAAAGAGCCTGGCCTTATTCACATCAAACATGTGGTTTGGAAGCATAATGGTTCACCAGCATATGAGAGCGCTACTAGACAAAGAGCAGTTAACAATAACAGTGCCGACATTGTTCAATCAAAAATTGGGTGTGTTTTTCTGAAAGCACAACCCATTTAACATGCGAAAAACCTTTGCAACAGCCCAATCTGTTACAGAACCTAAGCCCCACAAATCACTTCCAGGAATTATCCACTTCACTTTCTACCAACCAAGGATGAATCATTGTGCACCGCTTTTCAGAGCTCTCTGACATTAACTGAGTTAAAACTTGAAATTACGAGTGAGTAGCTGTTGAATTCAGTGTGAAAGGCTCAAATATGAATTAGGCTTGATGTTGACTAGTAAATCTAGCCCAACAGTGCAGACTCTTTGTAATGATAAAAGCTAATTATGCAATCCCTAATGCAAGTACAAGATTGCTAAACATGTCACAGGGCAATATCTATAGCTTCACCTGAGAATAAATCTACAATTCTAATACTCACACAAATATGATCATTTGTATAGCATGACTAGTGAAATGAATGTAATAAGAAGCAGTGAACAAACTTGCTTGCTATTTACACACAGTATAATATTCTCAATATAATTGATTAGGGCCCGACTGATATGGATTTTTTTGGGGCCGATGCCGATACCCATTATAGCCTATGCAAAAATGGAATTGTTTCTTTATTGTAATATGCATTGTCTACAAAAAATCGAAAAGTCTTACAAATATGTCTAAAGTGACATGGGCAAGTAACATTTTTAAACTCAGACATTAAGTATTTTATCTCAAGCCATATCCCTCTGCTATTGGTTGCAGGGGGAACTGTCAATGTAGTGTGAATTAATCCAATGTATTACAACACACCTGCTGCTGCTGCTGCTGTAAATAGGCTACCTCCAGGGCAGCAATGCATTTCACTAAACAGGATTGCTTGATAAAAATATATATACAGTATATATATTCCGGACAATGCCGATTATTCTGAGATATAATTGATGTACAGGTATCTTAATGCATTAGATGTGAGCTATTTCAGAGCAGCTCTTCAGATATAAGTGTGGTAAACTCACTACTTGTGTGCTGTATTTATTTTGTTGCCAAATAGAGGTTGATCGACCTCATTTGTACTCTTCACTAACCTTTTCTTTTTGACACATTCTGGCATTTTGCACCTACTCTTCAGACACAGGAATTATTTTACAAATGCAAAACCGCCAACTGCAAAGTGCTTGAGGCTTTTGTCAGTTCAATGGAACGAGCACTCAACAAACTTATCTTTCGCCGTCTGTCGTTTACGCAAGCTTCCTTTACATGCACGAAGGACAAAGGAGGAACGAGGTTCACTTCACTGCTGGCATGCAATGGGCAACTTTATGATATAGTGGAAAACTGTGCTTTTATTTTGATGAAGAACACGGAAATGTAAATATTAAAATCTTTCCATCAGAGAAAGCTGTCACTCAATGAACGGCTACACTGTAGAACAATCTGTCAATCTGCAACTGTTTATACAAGTCTATATTGGTTTTTGACCCCTTGTGAAGCACATAAACACACACACACACACACACACACACACACACACACACACACACACACACACACACACACCACACACACACACACACAGAGATAGGACCATCTGCTCCTGTAATGAGCATGGCTGAGTGCCGCCGCCATTTGCAGTATCAATCTTCCAGGCTACATATGTCATGCAATGCCATGCAGAGACAGCAGGAAAGGGTATTACCAGTCGCCAAAGTGTGAATTAATTAACAGCATGTCTGGGGGGGTTCTCATTCACCCCCCCCCCCCCCCCAATACGTCACGCTCCCTGGATCTAACAAGGCCTGGGGGCTGATCACGAACACTGAAGCCAAGTCATTCTTCAGCAATAGAGCACTGTCTAAAATTAAGCAAATTGGTTTCTACTACTAGAGTTGGTCTCCCACTCTCTCACAGGAATGTATTCAAGGATGTGAAAATATTATTAGGTGACTTGAATGATACATCTTTTTTTGTCCTTTTACCCACATAAGCATGGACAGAGAAAAAAAAACATCACACAAATGCTACATTATATAAAGTTGGTGGAACACAAATACAATCAGTCAATGTTTTTTTTTCTGCAAGTCGATCTTAGCATGGACAAAGTTAAAACCTGACTTGTTCTCAGTTTAATTGCTGCAATTGTTTGATGTTAAGGGTATGATTGAGTCTTCATGTCCGTAGTTCACGCGCTCTAGTGTTTCCCCTGAAATGATCCATGGTTAAGACATTATACAAAAATTAAATTTGATACATTTTTGATGGCATTAGCACACTAAGAATGGACTTGTTTTATTCTTCTCAGGTCCCTTTCTTAAAATGACCAGATCACCTGTTATCACTGGTTGAATTAGAGTTCAAAGAGGGGTGAACATGCGTAAGAGAAATTCAAATAACAGCAGTTATTGTCTGTTTTAATTTGAATGCCTTCTAAACCTGCTGATCAGGTTCAACTCTACATTACAGATGTAGCTGTGTTTGTTAGGACAAATTTACCTGGCCGACTGGTTTCCTCTCTTGTGCTTAGCTAGTCTTAAGGCCAGGACACACCAGCCCGAAAATCGCCGTCGTAGAGTCGATAGGGGGTCGGGAGACGAATCTGTTTGGTGTGTGCCGTGACGTTGGCCGACGTAGAGGTCGTCGGGCGTGTTTTGAGCCTGTCGCCGCCGATTGAACATGTTCAATCGGCGGCGACAGGCTGGCCGACCGTCTTTCATTTGGAGCAATTTGATTGGTGGAGGGCTAGCGAATCAGTGAAGCCCGGAAGTGAGGCGAGTAGCACAAACAGCTAACAACAGCTAGCCATCGTTTTAATGTGTTTGTTCGTTTCGTTTTGAGAGTACTCACATGCATCAACCCTTGTTGACTGCTCGACACCATGCTCGACACTCTCTGCTAAAAATTGTGCTCTTATGGTCCATAAATATAAATACGTATTTCTATCTATGTTTATGCTCTAGAGCAGGGGTGGCCAACCAGTCAGAGACAAAGAGCCACATTTTTTACTGTGTTACTGCAAAGAGCCACATCGTACACACGGGTACACACAGTGGCGATTCCAGGAAATTTTGACTGGGGGTGGCCAAGGAGGGCCACAGAATTAGAGTGGGGTGGCCATCGCACCCCTGAATGAATAGAATGTGATATGCTGTACAACCGATTCAAAGATGATTTATAATCCCAAATGCCCAAATCATGTTAGTATCCATTGTAATGGTTGTCAGAAAACTAAACCCCTGAAGGGGGGTCTGGGGGCATCCCCCCCCAGAAGATTTTTTTGTGTTTTTAACATGTAATCTAAGCATTCTGGTGCATTCTCGCGAAGATAATACAGGAAAAAGTCAATATTTATTTCAGCTCAGATGAATAGTAAAATTAGCAAGACAATATAACTTGCTAGCAGCCAGATGCCTAACAACTGGACAGAGGGACGGATGACCACTAGCTTTTGACCAAATATCTTGCCTAAAAAATAAACCTTTATTTATGAAAGTCTGCCCTTGCTAAGAACATGTTACACTCGCTAACTACAAACTTTAATTTTTTTATTCAGATTTCAAAAATCTGCTGGGACACGTGCCTATACACATGCATGGGTGGCACGCATGTCACAAGCACACTTATGCTGTTTTCAAGACCTTTGCTGACCAGAGACCAGTTCTAGTGGCCACAGTCCTACCATTAATTTAGTAATTGAAAATTGCAAACTGATCTCATATCAGCGGATTGGAGTGTTTGTGTGATGAACTTGGCAACTACCTATCAAAAAAAGTTAAGAAAGAAAAAAAAAATACATATCATCTCTGAACTAGGATACATATCAGGAAAAAAATGTAATTAAAAAAATAAAATGAAAATAAAAAATAACAATTGAACTGGGGGGGGGGCACTGGGGTGGCCAGTAAGATTTCAGGGGGGGGGGCGTTTTTATTTTCGCGGGGAGTTTAGACATGCATGCACAAGCATTATTTATTAAAAAAAAAACAAAAAAAAAACAGGGGGCCCCCCACTATAGGACTTGAAACGGGCCCCCAGATCGTTAAGGCCGCCCCTGTGATAATGACAGGACTGGACTAAAGACGACAGGGCAGTCATTTTCAACAATGAACATTGTGTGCACTTCCTCACACACAAACTCTCAGTTCAACCAAGTCCACAAACAAAAATATAACAATTTAAAATAGCATTTTTCTCTTACTATGCATGTTGCTTTGTGGGACTTACTTTTAGCATGGAGAGAGCTGAAGTGGCGCTGAAGATTTGAAGCCTTGAAATGCGCAAATGACACCTGGCATATAAGGCAGAATGGCTTGGCATAACGTTCAACAAAAAATATGAACTCTCCCACTCTGTTTCGGAGCGAACTTGACACAAATAGTTTACTCACGGAAAACCTCCCTCCAAGCTGAGCGGGCAGTTTTATGTTACGTCCGCACCAAACGTTTGCGAACGTTATGTTGCGTCCTCAATTAAACATTTGCGAACAGGCATACACATAGGGCCTACACATTAATAAAATAAAAAATGAAATAATAGACATGTAAAACGAACGTAAGAGCCGCATGAAACGTTTGCGAACATGCACACACATAGGCCCACACAAAAAAAAAAGTATAAAAAAAAAAAAAAAAAAAATTATAATCACATAATTTGATATGAACTGAAGAGCCGCACGAAGCTGGGCAAAGAGCCGCATGCGGCTCGCGAGCCGCGGGTTGGCCACCCCTGCTCTAGAGAGTTGTCCCATCATTTCCGGCTTTCGTATTTTTTCGGGCCACAATACAGATTAGCGCCGCCTGCTGTTATGGAGACATTACGTCCCGCGCAAGCAACAGAGCGCACGGAAAGTCAGCAGTCAGTTTGGTGTGTTCTCTGGCCGCGACGGGAAGCCTGGAGCTTCCTGAAACGGCCGACACCATTTTTTGCGTAGTCGGAACAAGTAGAAACAAGTCGGACTGGTGTGTCCTGGCCTTTACCGGCTGCTGGCTGTAGCTACATATTTACCATACAGACCTGACAGGTATAGATTTCCTCATCTAACTCCCAGCACAATGCAAAATGTGCATTTCCCAAAATGGCAATCTATTATTTTAAGTAGACTAAATCCTCTATATGTCTTCCACCACTGACTTTCAGTAGAAAATCATCATCTGCTTACCAGGTTTTTAGCAAACTGCTATTATCCACCTGTAGTCCCTGGACAAATGAAAGAGGGAACCCATATATGAGTCTTGGGTTCAAACTGCAAAAACAACAGAGTGGCACCACATATAATTATAAAACACGATGATTGTTGAAGATGTTTCATACACATTGCATTACTCCACGTTTGTTGGATCCCAGGACACGTGTCTGCCATCATGCAACTGGTTTATGGCCTCCATGTCTTCCTCCGCCAGCTGGAATCCAAACACCTAAACGTGAAGAGGAAGAAGATGTGATGTGTACGACAAAAACGCACCACAACAATATTGTTCATAATAAGCCCAAGTGGGAGAAGGTCATTGCTGATTCCAATTTCACAACTGTCTTAATGTTTTGTCAAATCCTGTTGACTTACCTCAGTGTTTTCTGCTACGCGCTCCTTTTTGGTTGACTTTGGTATTGTAATGGCTCCATTCTAAGAAGAAATACGAGGATAGATTAAATAGCACTGTGTGGCGAAATAAGATGTGACCTGCAAGGGTTTTTCAATGGGGATACTGATACGTCTCACTTGGGCTGTGCCTGTGTATAATTATTTTCACCTAAAACTGACATAATAACCATAGAGCGGAAGGCTCTGGACTAAACTGACACTGTTTTTGTTTTTCCCAGTACAATACCCAATCCTGTGTCATTGATATTACCTGAATACTCCAGCGGATGCAGATCTGAGCAGGTGTGCGTCCATACTTCTGGGCCAGTTGTACGATAGTAGGGTCGCTCACGGCTTGACCCTTGGCCAGAGGGCAGTAACCCTGAAACGCGATGCCCTCATGACGGCAGTACTCCATCAGCTTATTGGGCTGCTGGTACGGATGGTACTCCACCTGATTGGTCATGAATTTTACCATTGTTTTTTTTTGATAACAATGTTTATACAGTTCTGGTTGACATTATTTTCTCTCATAACCAAGGGCTTTCTTTTTCTACTTTCTGCTATTGCTTTTGCTTTGTGCAACACTTACTTGATTGACATGTGGCACCACAGTACAGTCAAGCTTTAACTGCTCCAGGTGGTGAATCATAAAGTTGCTAACCCCGATGCTGCGACACAACCCTGTAGGAACAGAGAGAGCTAAACGTTACTTTAACAAAAAAGCCATGAGATATTGTCCACAGAGAAACAGAACCAACTCATCTAGTACCAAACGTATATATATATGTTATTATGCTGTATTTCAATCACCCTCTTCATGAAGTTCTTCCAGAGCTCTCCAGGATTGGGCTCTCAGTTCTCTGTTGGGGCCGCCAGGTGGCATGGAGCCAGGCCAGTGCAACATGTAGATGTCTGAAATAGGCAAAGAATTGAAAGGGAACGAGTTGGGGCAGGAGTGTTTTGAATAAACCGACAATAAACAGAGAAAATGGTAATAACTGGGATATGGAAACATTTGTCCAATGGTCCCTTTTTTCTACTCCTTACCAAGATAGTCCACCCCCATCTGAGAGCAGGATTTCTGAAAGGCCTTCTTAGCGGTTTCGTATCCATAGTCCTCTGGCCAGAGTTTATTGGTGAGCCACAGGTCTGCTCGGGGTACCCCACTATCCCTGATAACTTCAGACAGCTGGACTTCAAAGCCATTATACTTTGACGTGTCGATGAGGCGTATGCCACAATGCTGGAGTGCATACAGAACAGCATCTTGAGAGAACCCTCCAACTTGGGATGTACCTTGGAGAGAGGAAACAGAAAATGTTTTTGACCATGTCATGTCAAAAACATTGACATGACATGTTGTTAGCACTGTTGCACAATTATTTCAAGGGAACATGAACATCTGGCTGGCTACATTCCTGATAACAGACTTGAAGGCTACTATACTGATAATGTTTTTAAAATATCTTAAAAAAGTGGTAAAAATGGTACTTACCAGGCCCGGTTCTACGGGGGTGCATGAGCATGCATTGCACCCTCAAAAAAATTGTTTGCACCCTCAAATGAAAAAAGGAGGGAGTGAATTTTTTTTAATAAATATGATAAAAATAATAAAATACTTGCTCACAAAACAAATTATAATTAACCTTTGACCATTTCCATTAAATACCGCTGTTTTCTGCATTTATTTTGTTCACTAAACCGATAAGAACGTTATCATTATTCGACTGGCAGCTGTGGCTAAGCGAACCCATCTCTACTAGTGCGCTCCGCTCTGCCCCCCCCCGCCTGAACTATTTTGCTTTCAGCGATTGCAGTGCAATGGTTATTCAGCATAAAGTTAAAACACTCGCTCGCCCAAGACTGATGTTAAACCGAAACACAAAAGCCTTGCGCGAGCGAAGCAGTGATTCACCCAGTGAAACATGGGGTGAGACTGTGACTGGGTAACGGTGTCATCACCTTGCCGGTGATAACCGGCCGCCGGGGATATCATGTCCGCTAACGTTGTTCAGGGGAGTCTTCCGCGATCGGATTGCATTTCACGGAAATGAAAACACAGAGCAATGTCGGCAAACTGACAGCGCGACGAGAGAAAATAGAGTGAGCAGCTTTCCTCCGTTAGTTTCAGTCTACAGCCGAAAAAAATACAATCACCACTTAAACATGGATATCGTTTAAATAAAGCCTCTTGTTTTTATGATTATTAGGGCTTTGATGCAAATTGAACATTTCGGTGGCAGCTGTGGTGCAGTTTTTTTCAGCAACTCGCAGACTCATGCTTGCCCATAGGCGTAGATTTGGTGGGAGGGGGCACAGGGGATGTCCCCCCCCACCCCAATAATCAGAAGAGAGCCTACATTTTTTCTCAAAAAGTAAGAAACCATATTCTCCCCAAAAGAGGTAAAAATAACAGTTCAGGATGTTGAAACATTGATATATGTCCTAATTGTTAATACATATTCCCCTATGATTTCAAAATGTAAAGTGTCATAATAGTTCACACTGCTGCTGTGTCCTGAATAGTGTGTCCTAAAAAAAATAGTTTTGAACAATACAGTATAGTAAGTAAATATTTGAAAGCAATACAGAATGCCTGAGAGCCTTACTGCTTTTTATAACATTATATTAACGTCACTGGGAGCCTGTGGTCTTTTCCTTTAACAGAAATTTAGACATGTCCGCCATAAATAATTAAATACAGAAGGCATAAATAAGTACATAAAAATTCACCCGAATGCACAAAATGGTGTGTTCGAAGCACATTTTTTTCTGGGGGAGTACCCCCAGACCCCCACTTATGTTGAAGCAAAACCTAAGCCCTTGTGCTTGCCACCCAAAAATGATCACTGGCCCCATCCTGGCCACCCCAATGAAAATGTTCTGGCTCCGCCACTGCCCAGAAGCGCTTGACTATCTACTGGTAGAAAGGCCTGTGTAAAAAGCGAAGTCTGAACTGAAGCTGGGTAGCTGGTTTTATATAGTACTGGTGCACCCCCTGTAATCTCAGATGCACCCTAAGGCATTCTGTTCTGGAACCGGGCCTGGTACTTACCCATTCCAAGTATTGGCATTTGCAGCCCATTTAAAAATTTCACCGTGGGGCCAGTCCAGCCTGGTACAGAAGACATGATTTCTTAGAAAACTGAAGCAATGCGAGGGAAAAAACTAAGCACTGGATAACTGCTAAACCTGATCTCCAAATAGTGTGTGTTGCTGCTTTTGCAGTGATACAAGGAATGTTTTATATACAGAACATTCCATCCCGAACGAGGTGGGCGGTACTTAGGTCCCACCCACCTTGTTTTCCTTAATTACAATTGGCCTATTCTGAAACTACTATAAAGGCCTACACATACTGACAGATCCAGAAAAACCTGTACACTGTGCACTGTGGCCCTAAGGGCTCAAACGTGCAAATAGAAAAGACACAACCAACACATTTTTAAGTGTAGAAGTTAAGATTGTTTATGTGATGCACTATGCACAGTGTGAGAGCAGACAATAGCCCCTTTTACACAGCCAGTGAAAGCTGGGAATATGCCGGAATTTTGGCCCTCCGCCCTGCTGTATTAATGTGACCGTTGCGGAATGGGGGAATAAAGGTGCGAGAGAAGACAATAGCCCCTTTTACACAGCCAGTGAAAGCCGGGAATATGCCGGAATTTCGGCCCTCCGCCCTGCTGTATTAATGTGACCGATGCGGAATGGGGGAATAAAGGTGCAAGAGATTGTTTCGGGAATCTTACTACCTCTGGGGGTAGTAAGATTACCGACACAATCAGTTCCGCCTCTCTGTATAAATGCGGCCAGCTTGTTGTTGCGGAACAGGGGGACGTTTGACGTTCCATAGCCTACGTTCTAAACATGCGACCATGTTAGCAGTTGAAGGACGTGTGTTAAAGATTAACCATGGCGGCCTGATGTCCCGTAAAAATCACCAAATAAAAGGAACGGCGTATAATCTAGCTGGTCATAAGGTCCGCTCATGGGGTCCGCTGCTCAATACAAACCCCCACGCTTCATTTTGCAGAGTGTATGAGTCTATTTCTGCCCGGGTAAGTTGTACAATGGGAAAGCTAGGCTAGGCTAAGCTAGGCTGCGACCAGATCGCCAGTCGCCACAGCTATTATCATCCTAAATCTGAGCGTATATCCACACTATATTTCTGTCTACAGTAACGTGACTTCACACACTGTGTGTATGTGTATGTCTGAATGGCAGAGCACTGCTCTTAAAGAGACTCGCTCACAGCCAACCTGTCACACACACACACACACAGGTGACGCAGTGAGCGGAGTGATGTTGTCAGTTTGGTTAACTGTCCCAGAGATGTTGGACTCTGCGCGTAGCGAGATCAACCGGCACATCACAGGTACAGTAAAATACGGCCCTCTTATAGGCCTTTCACACCAAAATGAACCAAGAGTCAGTTCCAGGCTGGTGTTGGGGTCAGTTCAAAACTGGTTACAGCCTTATCCCAGTTATGAACCGGTTGGTTTCACATCGACCGGAGACAGCCATGGAGCCGGCAAGAGAGCAACGTCATGACGTCACTGTAAACGTGTGTACGTCGCCCGACGCCGCTGCTCTTGTGGCTAACGCTAAAGCTACCGCTAGCTTTTAGCACAACAACAGCGGCGAATACGTCTTATTTTTACACGTGTTGGCTCTCGCTTTGCTTTCTTTACCAAACAGGACCCATACAGCGTATTCTCGCCGGTCAATTTGATCGCTACGTTCGGTAATTATGTTATGTTTACGTCTCGTAGTAGCGGTGTTTTTAAATATGGCGGGCATGAGGTTTGAGTTGGTCTGGTTGGTCAGGATAATCCCTCCCCCGGCCGCTGGCGCAAGCGGTTCTTATCAAACCCTGCTCAGTCCTGGGGTTTGATAAGAACCAGTTTTTACGGCCCGGAGCCTGCCCGGAGCAGGCTTTCTGGCGGTGTGAAACCAAAACACTGGCTCTAACTCCGAACTAGCCCAGAACTAGCGCCGATTTTGCGGCGGTGTGAAAGGCCCCTTAGTGCAAGCCCCAGCACTTCTGCTCTCAATTCACCGGCCAGTGTTGTTGTTGTAAAGCAGCTGACCGGCGCGGCGCTAAATGTTTACGTCACACCTGACGCTGCTTACAAGCACCTCTTTCATTCCGGAACGCTGTGTAAAAGGGGCTACTGATGCGCCAACATGCAGGCGTTCCTTGGTTCTGTGTAAATAACACCTAACCAAGCAGAGCCGGCAAATTGCCGCTCTTTCGTTCCGTCAATATGCCGCAATCTCTGTGTAAAAGGGGCTACTAACTCATGTTCCCCTACTTGACTCTTTGAAGTTTTTCCTATGAATCGTACACTGTTGTGCAGCACAATAGATTGAAAACTGTTGTTAAAGCAGCTTACACACTTCATTTAATACCTTAAGATAATCACTGCATAACTTGGTGAGCAAGGCAAGTTTATTTATATAGCGCAATTCAGACACAAGGCCATTCAAAGTGCTTCAAAGAGCGAGTATAGTGACCAGGTGTGGATGTCTTAAAACTCAAAATCAGTGCCAGCATGTATAGAGGGAGCATCTTTACATTGAATATTGTTGCTTTCTTCCACTTGAAAACACTGTTGTTAAAAGTTACATTTTTTTCTCATTGACTTTTGTGTCAGTGAATCAGAATAGTAGAAAAATGGGCAGAAACTGAAAAATGTGTTCCGTAGAGGCTTGGCTCTTACTGTGAAGATACAGTATGTAGCTAAAAATACAAAGCTACTGTTGGAAATACATCCATAACAGCTGTACTATAATGTTAACTCACAAACGTGCGTACACCACACTTACAAATACATGCCTGCCCACAAAACCTTTATAAAGTCAAGGATTGGGTTTTAAGTGCCCTGCCCATTTATCTCTCATAGTAATAAGCAAGTAAGGACACTCTGGAAAAGCCTTGTAGTAGGCTTAAGGAAATCCTGAAAGAAGATTCATGACACAAACAGTTTATTTTGCCCCTGGCAAATAATCAGTACTTCAAAATGATCACCTGTTCTTAAATAAAAGCAATGATACTGTCCCAAACATTTTTTGTTGGCATTTTCCATGCTTTTATTAACCAATGCTTGGAAGGTTAAATATTGTCAAATCCATCTGCCTTCTTCCTTGACTTCTGCCATTTTCAATCTTGGCTACTGGAAAGTGTAAATCTGTTTTCTTTACCCAATTAAAGCTAGGAGACCATAAAGGGTGTTCATAATTTCTTGTCTCAGAAAATCTATTGTCTTTTTTTCCGTTCTGCGTCAGTAAAATCAAGAAACAGGCGCACACACACACACACACACACACACACATATGCAGTGTGTTTGGAGAGCACTGCAGAAGGGACCATCTGTTATTAAGGCTCAGACTCGTTGAAGCAGGGAAAATATGTCTTCCAGAAACGCAGTTCATTACATGTCTTGTGTCTGTAACTATTATTCCTGGCACTGTCCATAGGTGCTGGATGCTTATGAGTTCCTGGGTCAGCTACAACGTTAGAGTGACTGTAGTGCAGAGCGGAAGGGATATAAAAAACACACTTTACTTATAAAGCTATAGTGCGTAACTCCTGTTGCCCACATGACAACAACACTGTCTGCACATCTACATGAGATATGCCTTCGGTGATTGCGCATGGATTTTATACCTTCTGCTGTACGTTTTTTCTGAGCTCAGAAAGTGAGCCGATGGCCGATGGCCTGATCCTAGTGGACATTAATTTATATGAAAAACTGATGGTCCCTATAGCTTTAACTTTAAATGTTTAGAAAATGCACATTAGCACTGGTTTCGTAAAAATAATTAATGCTTTTGTCCAAAGGGGCCGCTAGAATCAACAAAAAAATTTAAATGAGCTACTTTAATGGAAGTTTTCATAGTTTAAAAAAGTAGTCTTTCGTAAAAAGCAATCTTTCGTAAAAGGTTAGATTGATCAACAAATAAAACATACCCATTTACTATTAAATAAAGTGTTTGCCCGACAGTTGACATGTCAAGTGTATGTGATGTCGCTTTTGCTAGATTTTGCTCTAACCTTAAAGTCAGGGTATGCTCAAAACATACTACTTTGTGCAACGTGTTTATACTTGTTCCAGAAATATAATACAGAATACCAATTCAGACCAAAAACAGCTCAGCACTGTTCCAATGGGGCTAGGACCTATACTCATAGTCAGTTTAACTCATGATTAAGTCATTTGAAAATACTCATCCTAGACATACTAATAACCCCAAATGACCACTTATGGCTATGTACAGGGCTGCCAAGTTTCACCAAAAGTTTGGAGTGAGATTTTTTGGCTGAGGGACCCAAAACCGTGTCCTCTTTCCCACCCAATAATTTTTGCTAGTGTCCTGCAAGTTTACATATTGTTCATAATAAATCAGAAATAAAAGACAATTAGAAAATGTGATAAAACATCAAAAATCTTATTAAAATAAACAAATTCATGAATTGCAAAGTCCGTAGGACAGGTTTTAATTAAACATTGGGTGTGGACATATTATAAGTGGGGGTCTGGGGGTCCCCCCCCAGAAAATTTTGAGCATTAAACACTTAATTTCCTGCATTCTGGTGAATTTTTATGAAGCAATGTGTGCCTTTTCTGCATTAATTTTTATGTAAAGTAAAAGAGAACATTCAAGGTTTTGCTGACACAAATTTAATTGAATAGCCTACAATGCATGTGTAGTGCTTTCAAATATCTCCTGTAGCCTATTGTTAAAACATTTGGTTAAACTGTAATAAAGGTAATCATTCTATATCATGTCTACTATTGAGGGTTGAGTGGCTGGTGGTATTTTACTAGCAGCATTAGGCTTTATTCAAAGAAGAAAAAAATTAGGGAACAGTTCAACACCAATGCAAACTACTAAGCTAAAATAAAACATCTGGGTTACTTGGTCCCTCCTCTTAAGGCCAGGACACACCAGTCCGACTTGTTTCTACTTGTTCCGACTACGCAAAAAATGGAGTCGGCCGTTTCAGGAAGCTCCAGGCTTCCCGTCGCGGCCAGAGAACACACCAAACTGACTGCTGACTTTCCGTACGCTCTGTTGCTTGCGCGGGACGTAATGTCTCCATAACAGCAGGCGGCGCTAATCTGTATTGTGGCCCGAAAAAATACGAAAGCCGGAAATGATGGGACAGCTCTCTAGAGCATAAACATAGATAGAAATACGTATTTATATTTATGGACCATAAGAGCACAATTTTTAGCAGAGAGTGTCGAGCACGGTGTCGAGCAGTCAACAAGGGTTGATGCATGTGAGTACTCTCAAAACAAAACGAACAAACACATTAAAACGATGGCTAGCTGTTGTTAGCTGTTTGTGCTACCCGCCTCACTTCCGGGCTTCACTGATTCGCTAGCCCTCCACCAATCAAATTGCTCCAAATGAAAGACGGTCGGCTGCTCAAAACAAGCCCGACGACCTCTACGTCGGCCGACGTCACGGCACACACCAAACAGATTTGTCTCCCGACCCCCTATCGACTCAACGACGGCGATTTTCGGGCTGGTGTGTCCTGGCCTTTAGGCTACCTTGAGTTAGGCCTATGAAAAGTGCTATAAATGTGCAATACATAGGCTACAGTTCATTACACAGAAGAATAAAAGCATTTTTATTGGCGGATGAGCCATTTGTTACTTTGCAAACCTAATTTTCAAACTAAATTACCAAAAACAATGTACAAAACGATCCAAAGATCTTCTGAATTTACTTGAGTGAGATTGAAGGGTTAATATGTTTGATGCATGCGCGCTCACCGGCCGGCGGGGACACAATTCTTATCAGCGGTAACTTGGCACGCTATCAACACACACCTCGGAAGAGAAGGTGCGGGTAGGGGGCTCGCCTCCTTTATATGTCCATGCTCGCCTCCCGCTTCGAATGCACAGTGCACATCAAAGCATAACGTTAATGCGCGTTCAGAAAGAGGAAGTCACGGAACTCAGTCCGTTTAGCTTTTCAAAATAAGACTTTCAAAGTAAAAGTACCAACAAAAAAAAATTACGGGGATTCATTTTTCTGCGTGAGAAATTGGAGGTGTGGCGTGTGAGCGTGTGAACTGGTTGATATGCGTGTGTCTCACGGCCAAAGCGTGAGACTTGGTGACTCTGCTATGTACGACATTGTTTAATGGATAGAAAAGAAGAAGAAATCTTCATTATCTTTACTATAGGAAAACAAATTGCAAATCACAAACATAATAATGGATTGGGAAATGACAAGATTGATAATGCTTGTCTTTAAACAAAATCAGTTATGTTCTGCACTTTGGTTCCTCTGCCTCTGGTTGTTACTTGAGATGAAATGCAGGCTGTGTCAGACATTTCATACAGTTAGCTGTTCTGTGCTGTTACAGGGTTCTCAACCCTCACGCAATGAGAGTGAGACACACGCATCTCAGGCAATTCACACGCTCCACGCCACACCTTGCATTTCTCACGCAAATTATAACTCTGCCAAACATTTTTTTATTTTTTATATAGCTTCGATAAATCCTGACAGTCACCACCATCACCTAGTGTTGCAACCCGTCCCGTTTTTCCCGAAATTGTTCTCTTTTTTCACCAGCTGTCCCGGGAAAAGAAAAATCTCTCCCGGGACACAATTTGTCCAGTTTTTTGGGGAAAATGCCAGAAACTCATTTGATATCCTTCGTTCAGTAGTTAAGGCCGTTTCACACGGGCCGAGGCGTTTGTTGCGCCCACTAATGCATTCTCAATGGAGAGGCGAGCGGGCAGAGAGAAGGTGCAGCATTTCGTCAGGCTGCACGAGGGCACGACAAGCGTGCAGGGGCGGTCTTACCGATCTCGGGGCCCGTTTCAAGAACTAAGCGGCCCCCTCCAAACATTTTTTTTTTTTTTTTTTTTTTTTTTGTGTTTGATATTAACATCATATTGTGAAAATGTCAGTTATCATACAAAAAAGGAATACAATTTTTTGGTCTAGATAATTAATAGCCTAAAAATGTAATCAGTTCATCTGGGAGGAAATCCGAAATTATCTGATCATGTCACGTTCACATCCATGCACAGTGTGTATTGAGTTTATTTAAAAACAATTGGAAATGGGGCTGCCCTCAGTTGCCCATGCACTGTGTATAGTCTATAGCCTATTTCAGCCATGTCTGTGGAAAAAAAGATACAGTAGCTGGACAACAGAGTTCTTCTGCTTAGTTCCTCACACTGCATTTAAATGCATTCACTATAATACAGAGAAATATGTCCCGTAAAAGAAAAAGAGCTCCAAGCCCAACCCAGAGGACCCTCCATAATGTTTTATTTTAAATTAATATTTTTATGGAAAATCCATGTGTCCTTCTTCAATAGCTTCTAATTCATCTGACCCAGTGTCTCCAAATTATTTGTTCACACAAAATTTCTCAGATTTAGCCTCTTAATTTTCCTCTCAAAGTGCACCAGATTCATGCATTTCACTTTGAAAAGGTTAAAAAAATCTCCCGGGGGGGCATACCCCCGGACCCCCCTAGAAGGGTCTGAATCTCGGCTGTCTAATACTTTCGCACAGCCGCACAGTGGAGGCACTAGCGGAAAACACTGGGTGTGTGAATGATATTTAATAAACATCTATAGTTTCAGCAGCGCTAACATTGGAGGGGGGCCCCCTAATCATATTTCGCTTAGGGCCAGTTGGTTCATACGGATTATGAGATAATAGGCCCAGACTCTTAAAGCAACCCCAATCCTGAAGGCCTCAAAATCTGCCACTCGAAGCTACAACAGCGAGCATCAGTAATATCCAGTATCCATATTTGCTGAACTGAACTAAGAGTTTTACTGAAATAACTACCCCGAACAACTACCCTAGGCCTACACCCATCTCACTAGTCTGGCATTTGGTATTAATCCAGTTTTACTTTCATCATAAAATGACTACAATAGGCTATATTTTAACTAAAGCAAAGAAATTATACTGAACTGAACTTGTGTTAAAAACCATTATTATGCTTTAAATTATTAAATAAATACAAAAAAAAAATGTGTTCGGCGCGCTTCGAGCATGGGGAATTCGCTTCTGTCTCACTCTAAACAATTTCCAAAAGTTGAGAACCCTGCTGTTATTACTGAGGAAGTGAGTGCTTATTTAGTCACTCTGTCACCACTGTGAAAGCTTCACATACACTGACACCTCACCTTATCCTGTAAGCAGCTGCACAGCTTGTTAGCAGGACAGCATGAATTTGTCTTAACACATGATGGGCTTATTCATTCTCATTCTGTACAGCAGTTCTAGCCATGCTAGGGGCATTGCTCTGGGGATGGCAACATACATACGTCTGTCTGTCTGTCTGCGGGTCCACCACTTTGATCCACACTGAAATATTTCAACAACTATTGGATGGACTGCTACGGAATTTAGTGCAGTCATTCATAGCAACTGTCCAACTAGCACCATTCTCAGGTCTAAAGTTGAATTTGGTTTATGGACCAAATATCTCCTAAACTAAAGCCACTCCCAAGCCGGCTCAGCTTTATACTTTAGGCTAATTAGCAAGCTTTGCATGCTAACAGGCTACACTAAGATGGTTAACAGTGTACCCTCTTACCATCAGAGGGTTGGCTGTTGTTAGGTTGATGTTACATTTGAACTCTCAGTCTTGTTTAGTTTAGTGCCCAGGGTTGGTGCTTAACATAAATTGATTCAGTGATGATGTTTTAGTTGATATAATTTGTTGGAAGTGCATGCAACTTCAGCTATGGAAGTTGTTCATACTACCTATCATGGGTCAGTCAGTTTTGTTTTTGAAGTCTGAGAATAGATGCAAGAAATTATATTTTCTTTGTACTATTATCTACGAGTAACAGCTACTTATGCACATGGACCATCCATACCACTTTCTTAAATGTAGGTTATACATTGTGGGCTCATGTCTCATGGGTGGGATTTGCATCTATATGATTGTGTTGTGTGTATTTGTATGCTGGCTGCTGGAACACCTACGCCGACCTCACCAACTATGTTCCCCCGTCAGCAGCTCATTTCTCCTCTTTGTGACTGAAATAGCCCTATGTTGATATAAATCGTAGGACTATTAACATACAATCAAACGTTCCCGAGAGGTAAATATGCCTTAATGACAATAATGTGTTGACATTTAACATATCTGGGATAGGTTTCAACCAAAAATAATCCGAGGGGTAAATAAATGACAAAAAATAGGTCGAGGCTAGCCTATTATTATTATTAAGCTGAATGGTCTCTCTGGTAACGGGCAGTCCAGTTGTGTTTAGTATCCTAATGTCACAGATTTCACTGTTAAATCACCGTTAATGTAAACACGGACAGTGAAGAGAATACTTCATGATTTCAGGTCCATGCTCATAGCGTCTCTGTGATGCCATCAGGTTAATATGCGCTTTCCCTGGGCTTCATACTGTATATGCCGCGGAGGGATTACATTGAAATGAGTTGAAAACCCCCTGCGTGAAATGAAGAAGCACACGGATACCCTTTTGCGAGAGCAGCTGACGCCAAAAGCCCCTGACCAAGCGGAGCTTTTCAACGAGTTCGGAGTGAGACTGTGTTGAACGCATACCTAGGAAGACTCTAAACTAGCCTTTTATTAATACATCTATGCTAGCCAGCGTAATTGAGTTCAGGCAAAATACACATTTTTAGAATAGGAAAATGGAAGGAATACTCAAGACTATATTATATGAAAATAAAAAGTTAATATTTCACTTGTGTCCTTTTCCATTTAGTAAGGTTTTGTCAAAGAAACAGAGAGCCACTGGAGATGGACAACAGAGCAAGAGACCTAAGAATTGCACACATTCACACAAGCTAAAAATTGAAAAAAAATTGTCCTTTGCACTTAATTTCTCTAAGTGAGGACCTGTTTGATACACATACAGTAGTGTGTGTTCAAATCAGGGTGTTTACTGTAATATGGCCTCATATTCTGGTTTTACCAGACCATTGTACTTCATTTAATTTGTACAGAAGGTCTGGAATCCCCAAATTGACAAACTACTTCACCGGTTTGAATATGAAGGTGTATTGAATTCTGAGATCCTATGTAGTATAAATGTGCAAAAAAAAATAAAATCGGTTCATCCTAGCCTGAGAAAAGGCAGAAAGAGTGTTTTTTTTAACCCTATATTTCTCCTTCTCGTGACATCACAGAAAGAGAAATATAGGGTTAAAAAAAACGTACTTGTAAATATTACTGTGATGTCACAGTAAAATACATCACAGTAATATTTACAAAGGAAGTTTTTTTTTAACCCTATATTTCTCTTTCTGTGATGTCACAAGAAGGAGAAATATAGGGTTAAAAAAACACTCTTTCTGCCTTTTCTCAGGCTAGGATGAACCGATTTCAATTTTTTTCGCACATTGAGGGTGTATTCACACTGGGAAAGTCCGCTAGTTCACTTGCTTTGGTCCAGACCAAATAGAATTGAGATTTGTTTTGTTTGGTGTGGTCCACTTTCATATTGCCCCTTTTGCAAGTGAACCAGCATTACGAAGCAAAACCACACGTGATCTGAGGTCATTCATTCATTGGACAGACATTCTGGGGTGGAGAGAAGCAGGAAGCACGAAGTTAAAACTGCGAAATATACCATTGATATAATATGGGGTTAAAAATAATAAAAAGGCCTACATCTAACCTATAAATAAAGAGGAAAAACATAAAATTATTGTTGTTTCATATGGTTATAATATGTAGCCCTATGTCAATGCCACGTTATGTGGCTTGTAGCCTACGATATGAAACATAATTTTTACTGTATTTTTGGTGCTGGACGCGCGGCTCACGAGAAGAATAGGCTCAAGCTGACACTCAGCTGATTAAGCTGTGTATCAGCTGGGTCGGCGCAGTTCAGCTCCAAACTGACACGGGGATAGTATTGACGGTCCCGTACATGGGAAGCAAAATAAAAACACACACTTCTTGCGCAGCGTGAACCTGTTGGCACTGTGCGGGAGACGCTCCCCTCTCCTGCATCTGATCGCTGAACACATTAAGCATTTTTACGCGTCCTCTCGATCAAATGTAATATATTGTTCTGGGCTCCCGGTCAAACCACAACTTATCGTCCTAACAATGGCGACAACAACACTTTCCCATAATGTGAAGCTGACAGCAATTTATTAAAAAAGAAAAGGCACAGTGCGTCCTGCATTTGGGTCGGATCGAATTCGGACAAATTCACACCACAAACGAACTGCAGCAGAGTGCGTTTGGAAACGCACCGAGACTACCTCTTCAGCTGGGTCTCGGAGCGTTAGTTTGGTCCGCCCCCGAGTGCGATTGCTGTAATCACACCTGCCTGAAAGATGCGCACCGAAGGCAGAAGTG
Source organism: Ammodytes dubius (assembly GCA_026122265.1). Classification (NCBI taxonomy): domain Eukaryota; kingdom Metazoa; phylum Chordata; class Actinopteri; order Uranoscopiformes; family Ammodytidae; genus Ammodytes; species Ammodytes dubius. Next base: position 3,843,233 of record CM047510.1, read on the forward strand.
CATCTGAGTTCGTTTCAACCGAACTAAACACGGCATGTGTGAATACACCCTTATACTACATAGGATCTCAGAATTCAATACACCTTCATATTCAAACCGGTGAAGTAGGCCTTTAACTCACTTGAAGGCGGGTGGCTTTTGAAGTTAAAAACTATTGGATCTGCCCACTGCCACTCTGGATCTGCCAACCAATCGTATAACGTTTGGTCGTGACTATGTCATGCGCCGGCTTCTGAGCCACTCCCTGTGTTCGCTGATTGGACCAGCAAAAATCTGTCCGGAGAAAACCTAAGAATATACCGCAGGCCCAGACTGACTATTGAAGGGAAATGAAAATTGAACGGAAGTATGTAGGCGGGCGGTGCAGTGCCAGGCTAGCCTCACATAACATTAAGGTGAGAACCTGTAGGTGAATGGTGTAAAGATATCATCACAAAACTATGCCAGCTGATTACTGATATTAAATCAATTATTTATTTGTGTTACATTTTATTTTCAGAAATGTTTGAATTAATTTGCAAATTAGACAATATCTAACTAATTGTGCGTAAATGTGCATTAAAAAAAAATCTAGATGTTGGATGAAGCCATTGTTAAAATATTTATTTAATTTTAAAAACGTATTAAAGTCCTAATTTTTCCGGAACAGTTTTTGAATACCGCATTTTTTCCTTTTATAAATAGAAAAATACAATGTACAGGTCTTAAAAATGCATGTTCAACATGTTTTTAAGAAAGAATGTATCCTATATCAGACAATTAACAACATATGAACGAGCCCTTCTGTAATAACCTTCAGAATGGTGCTAAGAATGATTATGGAAAGTTTCCTTGATATACGTGCTTTAGAAGATGAGATTGTTGGTTCTGCATTTGAAAAAAAAAACAAAATTTGAGGTAAATGCAGGTAAAGATGGTTTTATAGGAGAAACAAACAGACGCAAACAGACAAGGTTCTGTAAAATAAAGACCTACATGTGCCTTTCGAGCCTTTTATTTTAACCGGTATGAAAGAAAAAATATCTTAAGGAAGCAAACAATCTCAAAATCGACTGGTACATTGACAACGTGTTTGCCTGCAGTGTCTCACCTTAATCAATGATAGCAGCATTGCATGCAGTTTGAAAATATTTTGGAGAAAGTGTTTTGCCGCTGTGGATGCCATATACCATGTGCACTGCAATGTTTATGTGTATGCACTTGAGCACAACTTAAAAAGAGAAAACAAGCTCCCGCTCCTAAACTGTACTTTTTACCACGCTGCATCTATTCATGTGCTGTCGTTACATAACTTAACTACATAGTTTATGGTTTATTCATGAAGCCTATTTGGGCCCTGAGAACTGGGCGTCCTGAATCAGAGGAGAATCTCTCCATCTCTCCATTGGCGTGCCTCGGGGGCAGGCCCGGTTCTAGACAGTTAGATTAGGGTGGGCCTGTAGAAATTTTAGGTGGGCACACTGGGCAGAGAGTCCGAAGATGTGAGCCACGCAGACCGCGCAAGCAGACATTTTGTGCCCTTGTAAGAACTCTGCGTCTTCTTTTTGGCACATTTACTGTGAATTGTGTAGAACACAATATGCAAATAAACTTTGAGTGTTGCTGTGTGGGAGATTTGATTCTTGCACGTTATAACATATATAACATATATTATACATTATATACAATATAATGTATCAACGCAGTATTAACTGTAGGCAGCCTGAGCTGATTGAAGAGAACTTTGGGACTGGGCAACCTGGATGGTGGTAGTCCAGAGCTATATACTATACACTATATAGATATAAAGGTTGCGTTCCGAATCACATACTCTTTCTTTTTTCTATTCTACATACTACATCCGACGATAAAAAGAATCTAGTTAGGATGCAGTAGGCATACTATTGGGACATACTTTTCTCTCTTATTTCATCATAACATTGCGCCTTGATCTTGCCTCTTGCTTTTATATCCGTCGCATCCCCGTTTGTTTTCATATGGAGGCTTCGTCGATGTTACGTCACTTCACGTGCGCACTGGATTGTGGGTCAGAATCGCCTTTTAGGATGCACTTTTCAACACTAACAATCTTGGCCGCAATAAAGTAGGACATCCGGGTACTTCTAACCATCCTATATCTTGCCACAAGAATCGGGACATCCTAAATCTTTTTTCTACATACTATATAGTAGAAAGTATGCGATTCGGAATGCAACCATGTCTTTCCACTATTGCCTTCGATGTCCAGCTGGGTGAAAATAGTAGCCAGCCGAGGTCATGACCCTGCTAGGGGGGTCCGGGGGTATGCCCCCCAGGGAGTTTTTTTTACCTTTTTAAAGTGAAATGCTTGAATCTGGTGCACTTTGAGAGGAACATTTCGGTTGGTGGGGCGTCCCCCCCATGGGCCTCGGCCAGCAGCGGACCTGGGTTTGATTCCAGCCCGCGGTCGTTCTCTGCATGTCACTCCCCTCTCTCTATATGTCCATTTCAGCTCTGTCTCTACACTGTCAAGAAAGCATAAAAATGCCAAAAAAATATCTAAAAAAGAAATATAAATTTGAAATAAAATGTTATGCACGGTCCTCTGGGATGGGCTTGGTGCTCTTTTTCTTTTACGGGACATATTTTTCTGTAATATAATGAATTCATTTAAATGCAGTGAGAGGAACAAAGCAGAAGAACTCTGTTGTCCAGTTATCTTTTTTCCACAGACAAGGCTGAAATAGGCTATAGACTACAGTATACACAGTGCATGGGCAACTGAGGGCAGCCCCATTTTCAAATATTTTCAAATAAACTCAATACACACTGTGCATGCCATGGATTTGAACGTGAAGTGATCAGTTAACCTCGGATTACCTCCCAGATGAACTGATTCAATTATTAAGATATTAACTATCTACCAAAACATTGTATTCCTTTTATTGTATGATAATTCACATTTACATAATATGACGTTGATATCAAACACACAAACTAAATTTTAATAAAAATTGGGGGGGGGGGGGGGCCCCCTGACCCTGACCCTGACCTGAGCAACCGCTCATTTTGCTTATGCCTCGGGCCGGCTTTGCTGACCAGTGACCACTATAAGCTGGTTGGTAACTTGGAGGCAGGCTGTCCTGCCCACCCAATGATACAATTAGAAGCAATGCATGGTAATGGTATATTCTTTGTATTAATTAATTATCTGAATTTTATTTTACATTTTCTTGGACAGCGAATGAACAGGTCCGTCCGATAGTGGGTCTGGACTTCCACAAAAAAAAAATATATATAGGGGAAAGTGGGGTGAGTTGTGCAACTTTTTACTCAAAGTGATTTTAAAGTGAGGCCTTGACAGTTATGTCTCCAACTCAAATATGTACATATATTTCAGGATGTTGTGCATCCCTGGCAAGAAAAACTTTTGATCTGGAATAAACTGTTTAAGAAATATAGCTTTCGGAAAAAAAGTTGTCTTGTCGCACAATCACCCCACGTGATTTGTGCGTCATTGTGTCACAATGACAAAGTCACCATCATCATCTTTCTGGCCATCTGAACTCTCATCAGTGGTGTCGTTAAGTGGAATTGAGATGTCACTCTCTTCTGAGCTACTGTAGACAATCACTTTCTTTTGGTGACCAGCGTATACAGCCATGCCACTGGCACAACTCTCAGAAATGTACTTTGCACTAGTTGCTCTGTGCTTGTAGAACCAACTGCCACCTGACAAATGTGATTCCCCCTACATTTCTGCCTTTAAATCAAGGCTCAAAACCCATATGTACACCCTGGTGTTTCCTCCCCATTAACTATCTTACCTCTGCACTACTATCTGTGTTTATGTGGATGTATGGGCTTTACGTCTTTTATTTTGGTTATTGTTATTTTACCTTCATTGTTTACCTACTGAATGCACTATGTACAGCACTTTGGACAGTGCAAACTGTCATAAATGTGTTTTTCTAAACACATTTTACTTACTTACTTACCGTATTGGTCCGAATATAAGACGGGGTTTTTTCCCCTGGAAATAGGTCGTAAAAAGTCGGGTCGTCTTATATTCGGGGTCTAGTATTCGTCGTCCAGTAATGGACTGCCCGTTACCGGAGAGAAAACAAGAGGCCGCGACTCATTATGTTGCGAGTCAACGTATCAGAGGCAGGAATCGGCTGTGCGATTGGCTTTTAAGCTGCGGCAGTTGCAGTGCTAAGGAGAGATTGCCAACTGCGCTTTCCTTTTACGCACACCACAGCCGCCGTACTGTTTAGATTTCATCGTTTGCATCAACGCCCTAATGAAAATAAGAATAAGAGGCTTCATTTAAACGCTGTCCATGCGGTCGTTGTGATTGCAACTTTATCGGCTGTAAACTGAAACTAACGGAGATCGCGGAAGCCTTCCAATCGACAACTGTAACGTCACGTGCACTGCCCCGGTTGTCATTTCAGCCTTAAACCACGGCGTTGATAGCTTTTGTTTCAGCACTAGGCTATGTGATTAACTATGAGCATTAAATAAATGTTGCGTCTCAGATGCCGAGGACAGCAGCGAGGATGACCGAACCAGAGCATAGAGAGATGACAGCGAGAGCGATCACAGCGGAGCAGAGGAATAAAGTCTGTGGTAAACACATCGGTTCAGTCTATTTGCACTACTGTTCATTTGCAATGAAGGAAAGTGTTTTATTAAATGCGTTTTTATTTTCGTATATTATTTTAATAAATAAAATTAATTTCCTTTTAAAAAACAAGATCTGGTCTTCAAATCTTTTTTCCAAATATGAGTTTTGAAAAACGGGGGGTCGTCTTATAATCAGGGTCGTCTTATATTCGGACCAATACGGTACTTATAACTCACCTAGGCCCTTGCGCACAAATCACCCCATCCCCAGAATTTTGGATAATAGGCACGATGCAGCAATTTAGGGTTGACATTGTGCTAACTATATAGACTCAAAGTGTAGCATACCAAAGCACTAAAACATGTGTCAAATGTTTTCAAACGTGTCTATAATTGTTCAGACACAATAATCAAAAAACCTTGATCATGGAAATTTTACTTTGAAAGGCAAAACACAGTTTTTTGAGCTTAAATGTGCTTATATCTTATTCCTTGTGTCTCCCTTCTTTACAGGATGAGTCAAATGGATGGCTCTTCTTAAATATGTGGTCACATTTCCAATTTCTTCCACGGTTTTCTAGAAACAAGGGGTTTTGCAACTTCCAAAATGCACAATTCACCCCACCTTCCCCTATATATTTTTTAGATTTTTTTTTTGATTGGGTGGGCACAGCCCACCCTGGCCCCTCGCTAACGCCGGCCCTGCTCGGGGGAGTAGAGGCAGGCGGGCAAATGAGATCGCAAACTCCCACAGAATTACCACTTCACTCAGGAAAATTATCTCCATCACCTACACTGCCTGACCATCCTCTTTACCTTTTTTCTCGCCTTGCTTCGTCTGTGTGCCTTAGGGTGGGTGTGTGTTTGCGTGTGTGGGGGGGAGTGGGTCTGGTATGAATCATGTTGTGGGAAAAAATTTCAGTTTTGAAAAAATTGAAGTCTCAATAACGTAATAATGAAATTGTAGGGTGACGACCTGGCTAGACTTAGGTTTAGGTTAGGGTTAGGCAAGATGTGGTTATGGTTAGGGCAAGTCTCCAGGAAATGTATGTGAGTCTATGTAATGTCTTCGGAAGTGAGTGTGTGGTGTGTGTGTGTGTGTGTGTGTGTGTGTGTGTGTGTGTGTGTGTGTGTGTGTGTGTGTGTGTGTGTGTGTGTGTGTGTGTGTGTGTGTGTGTGTGTGTGTGTGTGTGTGTGTGTGTGTGTGACTGTAATGCTACCCACTCTAGGTGTCTATACATTGCATGTATTTATGTTGGCAAATGATGCTCTTCCAGTCTGATTAGGACTAGGAGTTGGCTGAGAGGCTGTTGTGTCAGTGTGTGCGTCACTGAGAGAGTAACACCGATGCATCTCAGTATGCATGGGGGGAGATAGAGAGAGCAAAGCTAAGGTAGCTATGTCACAGGAGAGCCCTCTGCTGTTTGAAGTAGCCTACTCACCACTCAAACATGGCTATATACTTGTCCTAAGCTGTACAGTTGTGTCTGTCAATCACCAGTTTCAATTTCTGAATTCTCATTTGTGTGGTAGTTTTTCTAAATTCATAATTTATTGATTGTCTCTGACGTTGAAGATCACGTGGGTGTGTTTTTCTTTAATCAGATGTATTTGTTGCCCTTTGTATTCTGTCAATCTTGAAAAGACAAAAACACTATCTGCAAAGGCTTGTCATAGAGTTGAAAGCAACAGCAACTTTTCTTTTTTTTACCCCTGGAGAAACCTTTTCAGGAACTTAAGAACCTTTGCTGTGTTTCTAGTATTTTCAGTCTCCTCTGCACGTCTCCATAACACTTCCATTCAGACATTAAAGGTCAACTATTATTAAACATTCATTTTTAGTTTTTGAACACATGACACGCCCCACAAAAACACCCCCAGATATCCCTGAATCTAGCTGGCAGTTAGGGCACACTCACACTAAGCCATATGTTCCGTGCCCGAGCACGTTTGCCCCCTAAAGTCAAAGATCGTTTGGCTAGTGTGAGCACGCCATCCATACTCCAGCACGGAACACTTCCTTGGACACGGCACGCTTCGGAAAGGTGTGCCCAGGCCAAAGTACAGATGCTAATGAGATGACACGCGCACAAGCAAGCACACAGGCGGCGTTCCTGACGTGAATTTATTAAGGATGCATAGTCGGTTAAGCGTTTAAACGTCCACTGCCTTACTAGTCGGCACCAGAATTGACCATCACTTGGACTTGAACATAAAAAGTGTGAGAATAAATGTGTGTGTAGGCCTAGGTGTGGGCTAATAAAAGAGGGAGAGAGATAAAACGGTGAAAGCAGCATAAAGCAAAGCAAAAAGGTTTTCTTGACCGCTGCCTTAAGCCCCACAGTGTTTACTCACGTTCGTCAGCTGTGTTTTTTCTTTTCCCTCCCGTCAGCTGTTATAATGCTGCCTTTACGCACGGCGGTGGAGACAAACCCAAAACAAGACACAGCGGGACTCTGCGGTCCGGTGATAAGGAAACAGTAGCCTACACTAACGTTTAACAAGAAACTTTTCAAAGACACTTAAAATAACGATCTCTGCCCATACAAAAAGCTCTGGACGGATCGATCGATGTGTATAAAACCATCCGGTAGGTATGGTCTAATGACGGGCCGTTATATTAATAATAAACAGCGCGCTGCACATTACAACAGCATGTACATTAACTGCGTAGTAATTGTTTAGAAGACTGTTAAGGCTGAAGGGCTCCTAAAGCGTTTACACTGTGCTTGATTTTCTTTCCCACTGTTTTTTTAATAAACTAGTCATCCCTACAATTTATAGGAGACTGTCCTATGGGGCGGCTGTGGCGAAGTGGGTAGGGAGCTCGCCTCTGGTGTGCAGGGTCGGAGGTTCGATCCCCGTCTCCCGCCACATGTCGAAGTGTCCCTGGGCAAGACACTGAACCCGAATTGCTCCCGATAGTTAGCTTAGTTAGCTAGCCTACCCTGCGTGGTAGCTGCTGCTATCGTGTATGAATGTGTGTGTGACTGGGTGAATGTGTACAAAAACAATGTAAAGCGCTTTGAGTCTGTGACAAACGGAGATATAGCGCTATACAAGTCCATTTACCATACCACCATGTCCACGCGACCATTACGTCCACGCAACGCAGGCTATATTTAAAAAATTATTGCTTAAGGGTTCTCTTATGTGGAAGTGGAATATTTGATGCAAATTTGGCTGGATGAAAGTATTCCAAAAACAGTCGTATATCTTACAAGTAGACTACGCTCCAAATCCTAAACGCGCACGGTGACGTAGGGAAGGAGCAATCATGCCCAGGCCAGGAGCAGTGTGAGCACAGGCCAGAGGGGGAGTGGGGGGGGGGCATCATACCTAAGCATGGAACAGGGCAACTTTGCCTAGTGTGAGTGCGCCCTTAGATTCAAACCGGCAGTTAGATTCAGGGCCAATCACAGCAGACTGGGCTTTATGGAAGGCGGGGCTTAAATAGACAGGCTCTTAATTGCCTCATATTGATGTTGAGAGAACATGTCTTATGTGACGTGAACACACACACAGCGGTCTGCTGCTGCATGAACATATAGAGAAGGATCACTGTTAAATCAGCCAGATTTAACAGTCTAACCTCAATCTAACCCTAACCCTTTGAGCCAGAGTTAGAAATAACCTTCTGAAAGCTGCCGTTCAGTAGCCTGGCACCGCCCGCCTACGTACTTCCGCTCAATTTTTATTTCTCTTCAGTAGTCAGTCTGGGTCTACGGTATGTTCTTAGGTTTTCTCCGGACAGATTTTTGGTGGTCCAATCGGCGAACAGAGGGAGTGTCTCAGAAGCCGGTCCATGACATACGTCACGACCAAACGTTATGTGATTGGTTGGCAGATCCAGAGTGGCACTGGGCAGATCCAATAGTTTTAAACCGCACCCGCCTTCAAGTGAGTGAACGTTTGTCAATTGAGCGATTCCAGACCTTCAGTACAAATTAAATGAAGTACGATGGTCTGGTAAGACCAGGCTAGCCGTTCAGAGCAGTGCAGAGCCAACCAAAGCAGCCTGCAGGGCTCAGGTCCAAAAGCACATTATTCCTTTAACATGACTTTGCGCCAAGTCAACAACATTTCAGTTAAGAAAAATCAGATGAGCAGAATAGGTCACGCTTAAAGAGTTGTCTAACAGCAAACACCAAAATCAACTGTTTCATCATTTTGTACAAAATTGGCTCCCAATCAAAACTGTTGTTTTTTCAGACTGTCCTTTGTATTGACATGAACACATGATGTCATCATATGGAGCACAAACAATACACTACATTGTATTGGCAAAGGTTAACTGAGAGAGAAATTTTTTTTCACAATGTCAACATATTAAAATATATGTAACAACATGTTCCAGTCCAACACATGCTAAAGTGACATTTGAGATGTGTATCCTGTGGATATTTCTTTTACAAAGGGTGTATTACAGTTTATGTTGACTTAAGGCATTTGGTAGATTTATGGTGGACCTAAATGCAATGTAAAGATTTAAATCTCATTGTCATCAACACTTATGGCAACAGTCAGGAATGGACAAAGCTGTTGTTGCTTATCAGCCGTGCCGCAGAATCTACAGACAGACAGACAGACAGAAGATAGATAGATAGATAGATAGATAGATAGATAGATAGATAGATAGATAGATAGATAGATAGATAGATAGATAGATAGATAGATAGATAGATAAATAGATAGATAGATAGATAGATAGATAGATAGATAGATAGATAGATAGATAGATAGATAGACGTATCTCTAAAAGGCTGCTCAGCCCACACCACTAGGTTTGTGTTGCATTTGCATAATATCGATCAACCCAGTGTGTAGAAGGGCTGTTCCAGAGCGTGGGGCTCGCCCTGTGTCTTGACATCTGACCAAAGGGTCAGTCAATAAGCTGTGGTCATGACATATGGCCCATAGCATGATGAATATATAAATAAAAACGTATCTTCACTTGTCCTTCATCTATTCCAGGCAAATTCCCATCAACAGCGATAGCAGCTGAAAGCGGTTTGGTCCCTGCTATATATCTATATTATGTATACTGTATATAATAGACAGATGCTAGTGATTTCATTATAATGTAAAATCTAAAATGTTAGGTCACGAGAGGCAATGAGGGGGGGAGGTCAAGACAGGCCAGGAGGCAGAGGGAGGCAACACACTGTACAAATGAAAATGTATAAGGCAACTCTCTTACTGAGTATTGCCGACAACTAAAACTTTTAAGGGAAACTACCTACACTGTAGCCAACTCGTGATTTTCACTTGAGATAACTTACCATTCATATGTAATGATGTTTCTTCATATGGACAGTATAGCAACATTTTGAGTTCTACATATTAAGAAGCAAAACATAGTTGGTCTAAATGTTGATTCAAACATTGAATATATATATATTAAGTTGAGACAACTTTTCACTTACCCGTCTTGGTATTATTATTATTTTTTTATATAATTCTTAGTATGTAGAACTCAAAACTTAAAGTTACATTACATATGAATGAAAAGTTATCTCAACAAAAATTAATTAGTCGGATCAAATGTAGGCAGTTTTCCTTAGAAGCAAAGAGTTTTAGTTGGCCTCAAAACTCAAAGATATAGTGAAGACCTTAACTTTTTCATTCTTACACTGCATGAGAGGAGACGGCTCTGCTAGTTTTTTTTTCCCCTTCCACTCCAACTGTCATGCCTCTTTAGTTTGGTTTGTCTTTTACTTTATGTTAGTCACAGCCTCTTTTCTGCCTTTCTTCTTCCATTATTATCTCTCTCGCTCTCCCTCACTCTGTCTCTCTCTCTCTCTCTCTGTCTGTCTCCTCTCTCTCTCTCTCTCTCTCTCTCTCTCTCTCTCTCTCTCTCCTCTGCCTTGGAAAGAGATGATCCAGAAATAAGGCCATAAATAAGAAATCAACAGCCTTTTCTGTCGCGGCACATTACAGGCTTTTGACGTATGCTTTCTGCAGTAGTATTACTCACCGGGCCTCAAATCAATGCTCTAATCTTTCCCCTGCCAGATTGATTTCAGTGGCAGTGACAACAGCGCAGCGAGGTGCTCAACAGATCTCTACACTGTTAGGCCATTTCACAAACACTAGCAAAACAGTGTTACTTAAGGTCTTCAAATCTTTAAACAAAATCGCTTTTAACATTTCGAGGGCTTGGCGCAAAAGGGGCGTAAGTGACATTTTCAGAATTTTACAGGAGAGCAAAAACAAACTTTTTATTTATTGTAAATATTTAATAAAAAACAGCATATTGAAGCAATCTTTACTTATATAGAGTTTAGGCTTCAAGGAATTCATATTTGTAAAAAAAAATCAAAAATTAAAAAAAATATTTATAAAAAATAAATTCAAAAATAAAGTGTTTATTTTAGTGTCCATATTTTCTCCATCATATGTGGTTATATCAGGTTCTCCAAACATATTCAAAACACTTTTTCTGTAGTATAAATGTTGGTCTTTTCTGCAATCCCTCCATATTGTCAGCTCTTTTAGCCTATTTATGATGCACTTACGCCTTTTGTGCGCCAAGCCTGGTGCACTTGCACCTTTTTTGCTCCAAACTCAACCGAAGGTTTTCACTTACGCCTTTATGTTTTTAGCCTTTATTTCAAAAAGTAAAATGTATAGTGACGTTATTCTTTCACCATTTGATAGAACTTATCAAGAACTTTAAAATGATATATAAAAGTCATTTTCGCAAAATATGTCACTTACGCCCCTTTTGCAATCGTACTGGAGCACGGAACAGGCTATCTTGCCCAGTGTGAGTGCGCCCTTAGGTCTGCTTTCTGTGTTTGTCACTAAAGCAACCCTATTCATTACACTGTAAACAATTGCTGTAAATTTACAGCAGAATTTCAACAGCATTAACCTGTTATTTATAAAAACAGCATTTAACTGTTAAAATAAAAGGCAGTCTGTTAAATTACAGTCCTTTGCTGTTATGTTACGGAACGGTAATGTTTTTCAAAAATACTGAACTTTCCTGTTAATTTACCATCAAACTTGGAAGGGACAACTTGACATGAGCTGCCTGCACATGTGAAGCTTATACAATTTTCTTCATTAATCCTCATCCATCCACATCTTAACTAATAAGTGTTGTTTACTTTATATCCTCTGGTTAAGTTTACTTAAAGTTGAGTTATATTTACTTGGAAATGGAAAGTGCAGTTAACATAATTAAACCAAGTTAGTTTGAAGTTATGTTTACTCAGTAGAATGAAGGAAACGGATTGCCTTTGATAAATCAAGGTTGCGTTCCGAATCGCATACTCTTTCTTTTTTCTATTCTACATACTACATCCGACGATAAAAAGAATCTAGTTAGGATGCAGTAGACATACTATTGGGACATACTTTTCTCTCTTATTTCATCATAACATTGCGCCTTGATCTTGCCTCTTGCTTTTATATCCGTCGCATCCCCGTTTGTTTTCATAACATGGACCTATAGGCTTCGTCGATGTTACGTCACTTCACGTGCGCACTGGATTGTGGGTCAGAATCGCCCAAATAGGATGCACTTTTCAACACTAACAATCTTGGCCGCATGAAGTAGACCATCCGGGTATTCTAACCATCCTAAATCTGGCCACAAGAATCGGGACATCCTAAATCTTTTTTCTACATACTATATAGTAGAAAGTATGCGATTCGGAACGCAACCCAAGTAAGCACAACAAAGTGTATTGTAGAGACGCCCCCTTTCCCACAATGACTTGCACTGGACTAAACGTTTGTTATTTTGCTATTTGCACCCTCAGTAAAGGGGATGTTGCATTCCATTACCTCACTATGCATTTTGTTTAAATAAAACATTTCTGTGTGAACTAACTGTTATTTTTGGTTATAACAAACGGTTTGTGGAAATCTTAAGCAAGATCCCTAGTTCAACTCAGGAGACAATTTACAATAGAAATGAATCATTCCATTGAACTTGATATAGTGTAACAAGTGTCTTGAAGTAACAAACAGAAGCTGCTCTCTGTGTTTAGCATTTGAACAAATAGGGGACATAGTAAACTTATATAGGGATGAAACACATCTGCCCAATGAAATATAACATCCCCTTCGCTCACGGTTCAAACAGCAACATAACAAACATTTAGTCCAGGTTCATCCCTTTTTTCATTAACAGTATAATCCTGTCAATTTTAGTGACAGTAAAATAATGTTAATTTAACAGTAAGAAAATGGCAACCCTGCTGCCAGTTGATTAATGTTTTTTTACTGGGAAATTTCTTACAGTGTACATAAAGCCATTGCATCCCTTGTTAATTTAATAATATCGATTGGAGAAACGTTGTACAATGGAGTTAACCTCTAAGAGGGTTTATGCGATTCATTAACTTGTGCTCAACAAAGTAAAAAACAAGCTAAAAATGTATTTCCATCAGGATTCAGCAGATAAAAGCTGAAAGAGCTACAAATAAATAAAAAAACATTAATAAAAAAGTGAACAAAATGTGGGTAATTCCATCTGCCTCTACTACATATTACAAGCTCTGCCTTTTTGCGGGGTTTAGGAACAATTTTGTTGGTTACATTTAAAAGATAAGGAAGTGATATTTTTTGTTATTATACGTGTTAAATCACTCTATATTCATACAGCAATCACTTAAACGGTATGCACAGTTCCTAACACAGGTCTCACAGTCATTCAGCTTTGCAGTAATTGCCAGAAAAAATGTATTGTATCCTGCTCGTTTTTATCCAATCAGGAGACACAGCGCTATAAAGAGGCGGGTCTCTTTGCCCGTGAACGATGACTCATTGCTCTCCATCGCGGCACTATCTGATGAAGACAGCTGTGTGTTCATGTGGTGGTGATGTAGGGACGAGGAAGGGGACTGCTGACTGCTAGTCACTGACGGGAGGTTAGCTTAAAGGACCAAATCACTGTTACTTCTCCTTTAATGCATGAAAGGAGATTAATTCAGCACAAAATAACAGGAAGATGTGATCTTACATAGGAAAAAATATGTTAACACAAACAAGAAGTCTTAGTAGTGTACATCTGCACCCTGGCATCATTTTGCTAAAGATGATTAATCCAAAATATTACTGTGCACATTCATCTGTAATGATGTAGTGATGTACAAGCTAAATGTAGCATCTATGAATATGAGATGCTTGAGTGAGTGTTGTGTCTGTGTTTCTGACCTGACCCTGCAGTGAGGCTGCTGGCCGTCTGCCTTTCATTCTCAGTCCAGTCTTTGTCAGACTGACCTCCAACACACTCAACCTGTGAGGCCTAGAGGGTCTGTTTGTGTGTGTGTGTGTGTGTGTATCACTGAGTGGATGAACTGTACTGACATTATCATCCAATAATCTGCCCAACTGGAGACAGACTTGAGGCTTACTGGCCAGCAATGAAGCAGGTCAGCCATAACACACACACATGCACATGCACACCCACACCCACGGTGCCATACTGCAAATGGACCTTTACTTACTCCTCCGTACTTTGACTATAGAGCAAAATCACTTTAAGCACAATTATTACATAATGGGAATCCAGCAACATGCACAGGATGCATAAATGGCAAAAAATAATAAATGTTTAAAAATGATAGCATATGGCATGTCTACACTCTGAATGCCACTCGAAAAAAGACTCCAGAAAAAAATTATGTGTAACAATATGCATCCTACAATATTATTATGATTCAAATATTGATATGGATCATCATCTTCAACCAGCAGCTACAGCAGGAGACCCCAAACTTCTCCTTCCCAGGCCACATAAACCGGCTCTGAATGGGGGATCCCGAGAAGTTCCCAGGCCAGTTTGGAGATATAATCTCTTCACCTGGTCCTGGGTCTTTCTTGAGGCCTGCTTCCAGCTGGACGCTCCTGAAACACCTCCCTAGGGAGCGCCCAGGGGCATCCTCACCAGAAGCCCGAACCACCTCAACTTTCTACGCAAAGGAGCAGCCGCTCTGCCCCGAGTTCCTCACGAATGACTGAGTTTGTCACTGAAGAAAACACATGTGAAAAGACATAACACCAGCAAATCAAGAAAACGTCACTGCATTGCGTTTGATTGAAGTTGAGTAAAAGCATCTCATGCTCATACTCTGGCGTGTCTCCAGCTCCTCCCTCAACTTTACGCTGGACGTACACATAGGTATGAAAGAGGGATGATGGATCTCACTAAGTTGGTTTTGGTCTGTGTGCGTACTACTATTTTTTGAGAATAGACGTGCAAATGTAATCTTTGTTGTGTGTAATTGAACGTTGCTGTTAAATCATGCCTGTCTGATGTGGTTTGGTTCCTTCAATTATACTATAGTGTTGCACTAAGACTGTAGTAATACAATTTTCTTGAAACAGTGAGGGGCATATTTCCTGTGATAATGATACAATCTAGGTGTGTGGAATAAGAGGATCAAATGACATCAACGATCCCAGCTGTGTAACTTTAGACATATTGGAGCTGGTTGGAACAGTGAGCTGCAGTGATTTCATACAAGTGGAAAGCCATGTCGAGTTCTGTCTACGTGCTGAGAGAGGCTGAATCAGTGGCACTGTTTGCACTACCATGACACACACTTCAGAGTGAGAGCAGAGCCACAGACACACTCTGTGATTTGGATGATGCTTGTCAGTGTGAGGTGCCAGCAACAAGCTACGGATATCAACTAATGTTTGCTCACACTGCAGCCAAAGGTGTCCCAACTACTACTTCTGTTTTTCTTTCACCTGACAGCTGTTTTGTAATCAGTATGAAAAGCGTTTAAAAAACAACTCTCAGACTCTCTCTCAATTTCCAATCTAAATGTGTGTAGTAGAGCATAATAAGATCTGATCTGAGGCCTGCGATGGCGGGGAGGGGAAGGGAGGACAATACACAACATGAACTGACTGATTGAATTACTTCATCTTCCTAAGTACCAATCAGCATCTGGAGGCACATAACTGAAAGGTGTTGCAGGCAGACAGGAGGAGGAGAAGTGGAGGCATATAAATGGACATGATGTTTTGTTATTGTTGCTACGGAACACACGTACAGATTTATTACAAAAAAATTGTTGTCAATTCATTGTGCTGCTGAATATGAGTTATGTCCTTTAAGAAGGCAGGTGGGAAAAAAGAAAACTCGAGTAGCAATTCAAAATGTGCATCTTCTGCATAGACACCAGTTGGTAGAAGAAGAAAAACGACCAACATATAAAGGTGGGGTGAATAATCAGGAATACGACAAATAAATAGACATCTTCGTATTCTTATATTGCCCTGTTGCTGTTAAACAGGGTTTCCCTCTGTGTGTATTCCAGCCATGGAGACCTGTCATGCCTAAACTGCCAAGCATCGATGATTCCTTTGATTTTTGCATTGCCCACGGACATACAATGCGTATGTTCAGATCGATAGTATAATGATAAACTTGTGTCACCAACGGTACACACTATCTATAGTGTGCAGTGCTACTGCCAAAGCAAACTGAGCATTTCCTACAGCTGCAGCTTCACATTAAACGCATTTAACCTGGATACAGTCAGAAAAGGGCCATATAAGGGCAAACTCTAGTAGCAATAAAAGCAAACAAGACAGACAAAGGCAAGGCAGAAATATTAACATAAGAATAACATTTAGAAAGCGGACGAAGAGAATACAAAATAGATTTTTCTGTTGAAGAGATTTTTTAAGTAAGCAAATAAAATCAATCAGGCAGGATGTGCTATACTAAAGCATTGCCTTTAAGTTTGTCAAAATAAAAGTAGCCTATGCTGTATAAAGCGTTGGCGTATTACAATTCTACAGATGATGTAAATTTGCCTTCACACTTGAAATGAAGACTTAAGACTGTTTGTGCTGTTTGTATATGCTCTCAGCTCCCAAATTCTATGAAGAGAGCTGCTGGAAATAACGTGGATCGAATCATATAAAAAGAAACCCCATTAATTTCTTTTGGCTTGTGTTTCTACAGATGACAGCAGAAGCCATTCTCCGCCTGGTCAATGATCCTGTGCTGCCATTCTACCCTCTGGACATTGCCCTGGACGTTCAAAACAAACTCAAAGGTAACACTAGCCCCTTTTACACAGAGATTGCAGGATATTGACGGAACAACAGTGCGCCAATATGCCAGCTCTGCTTGGTTCTGTGTTATTTACACAGAACCAAGCAAAGCCGGCATTCTGGTGCATCAGTGTGCCAATTTATACAGCGCTACACATTCCGGAATGAAAGAGGGGTGCCTGAAAGCAGCGTCAATTGTGATGTGTATATTTAGCGCCGCACCGGTGATGTGCCGGTTGATCTCGCCCTCGCGCTCACACACACACAGTGTGTGAAGTCACGTTACTGTAGACAGAAATAATGTGTGGAGATAAACTCAGGCTGCTGGATAATAATAGCGGTGGCGATCCGGACACAGCCTAGCTTAGCTTAACCTAGCTTTGCCACTTCATTGAATAAGTTCCCCGAACTGTGCATGCATTTTTGATGAAGTTAGGGGCATAGGTTGCTCATCCGGGTTAGCTTAGCTCCAGCTCACAGGTAGCAAGGGGAGCAATAGCCTGCCTCTGCTGGCATCAAGTAGATAACCTTTACAACATCCCTAAACGCTCCTGTGTGCTTGTTGTGACTCGTTTATTGACCACGTTATATTGCGCTCATTATTTTTGGCACGTTGTGTCATTTTAGAGTCAAATAAATACCGGCAGAGATAGAGAGAGAGTTGATGCGACTCTCTCTTTACATGGCTCTGCATACCGGCAGGAAACGGCTCATTGTGCATGCGCATACTACCACAGATCGGCTTCTAGTAAACAAAACAGCGGTGATTTTGCAGAGCAGAAGAGAGATTACTGCGAAGATCCAGAACCATATGGATTTGAACCAGAAACACAGAGAAGAAACTAATGATGAAGTGGAGCGGGAGAGGAGAGAGGCTGAGGCAGGTGAACTGAGCGGAGTCACAAGCGGTGTCGGTGTGGGGCTGGTCAACCTGACCACAAAAAAAACAATGACTTTGCTGCAGCCTACAACCTGTCCTCGCCCACTCCCAAATATATATATTTTTTTATCAAATCAGTTTTATTTGTATCACCCAATATGACAAATAGACATTTGCCTCAGTGGGCTTTACATTCCATACAGTATGACACCCTGCCCTTAGACCCTTAGTTCGGCTGAGAAAAAACTCCAGTAAAAAACCCTTTATCGGGATTAAAAAATGTAGGAACATCATGGAGAATTGACAGAGTAAGGGATCCCTCTCCCAGGACAGACATCTGCAATAGATGTCATAAGTAGAGAAAATCATAAAGGAGTCAATCATTGACCAGATGTTTACATGGTAGTACTAAATTAAAATATGAATAGTGAATAGTGTGGATGCAGGAGGGCTTCAGATGCTGCCAGAGGGGGGACCTGATCCACACCGTCTCGTCTCCACCACACTTATATGTTGCTCCTCAGTGTATTCTGGTTCATATTGATAAGGTTCTGGATCTTCACAGCCATCTCTCTTCTGCTCAGCATAATCACTTACTCTTGTTCAGGCTACATAGGCTACTGAGAAGCCCACCTGCAGTTTCTTACCGGTATGTAGCCTATTTGATTATAAAAGGACTAAAAAATGCCAAAAATAACGAGCGCAACATAAATGAAAGTGCTATATAAATAAAGCTTGATTTGATTTGATGATGATATTAAGGTAGTGATTGTGGTGATAATGTGTTATATACTGGATGTTATCTGCATGTCTGGATATGATTAAGATCTTTTTTAATAGACAGACCTAAGAACAGGAAAACATAAAAAAATCAAGCAACCACACAATCAAAAATCCATCTAAGCTGCAAAAAGGGCATACTCTCAAAAACTCGAAACCGCCATCTGGATAACAACACGATAACGATATGAGGCAGAATACAAGCTGTTACCAATGACAAAAGAAACACCAATATGACCGAGACGCAGGACAGCCTTGACAGTTTTTATGCCAGATTTGACAGTCTGAACAGTGACATTTCCTCCAGATCCCCATGTTGACCCGAGGAGACTTCGCTGCAGGTGACACACACACACACACACACACACACACACACACACACACACACACACACACACACACACACACACACACACACACACACACACACACACACACACACACACACACACACACACACACAGGTCCTTAGAAATCTACAGCCTCAAGGGTTCATACTTAACAACTTTAATAACTGAAACATAAATTATGTGGTAAAGTTTACCGTAGATATACTGTAGGCCTAACTGCACAAATGTAAATGTCCACTAAAAGTTTAGTATCATATTTTAGGTATATTTAGGGCTACAGTATATATAATTCATCAGGATTGTAAATATTTTATGGCAGAAGGCCTACAGTGAAATGTTGGGCAAAATGTATATTTATACAGACAGCCAGCCAGCAGGGTCTGATGTAATTTAAGCCAGGGGAATGACATATCAAATCATTTCTAAAGCTAAGCACCGAGAAAACGTTGTAACCAGGAGTTTTCAAAGAGAGTGAGGGTTTATGAATATAATATCAGTAAAATATCGGATCCATGCGCACTGCAGCATAAGTTTTGGATTCAGAATAATAAAATAAGTGTACAGAATGAATTCTTTAAGCTTGAGATGAAATAAATATGTATATACTGTATAACACAGACTGAAAGAAATGGAGACAGCCTCAAGTCTCATTCATTGTAGTTACCGCTAAGGCAATTTCTCAGTGCCTTAGCTTGAGCGGCTCCGTTTAAGCAGGTAAGCAGAGTCCCATTAGAGGCCTAGATTGAGTGGTCACGCTTTCCTTTCTGAGACTAATGGACGGATTATGACCTGAGAGACATGACTGATTCTTCTACCTGCCCGGAGCCTCTGTCTGTTTCTCCATCACTCTGTCCCCCTCATTGTGCCCCTATCTCTGTGTCCCCATCCATCAATTCAATTCAGACCCACTCTATTGGCATGTTAGCTGCACCTTCTTGGCAACTTTGCACAATCGGTGGTTGAGATGGAAAAATGGTTGCGGACAAGTTAGCATCATCCCATCTACCCATACTGCTTTTACTCAAGTAGTAGGTAATAATAGGTGATTTGTAACTTGTAAAAGAGTCATTTTTCTAGTAAGGAATCTCTACTCTTACTCAAGTATGGTTTTAAGCTACTCTGTACACCTATTTCAAAGATCTTGAACTAGACTTGAAACAACCTGTCATTGGTCCATTCCAATAAACACAAGATTGAATACATTTGATAAAGGAATGATCAAATTGCTTAAGCCATCAACTAATGTTTGCTATGTGCTGTATTTTGTATTATTAAAGTAGGTTAAGGTATAGCTACGAGGGGCTTTCAGTTTTGTGTTGATTCTAGATGTGCCTCTGGACAAAAGCAGAAGTATTTTAAAGGCCAGGACACACCGGTCCGACTACCGACCGTCGCCCGAAAATGGAATCTGCCAATTCAGGCAGCTCCAGTTTGCCCGTCGCGGCCAGAAAAGTGCCAAGGACACACCGAGCCGACTACTGACATTCCGTACGCTCTGCGCTTGCGCGGGACGTAATGTCTCCATAACAGCAGGCGGCGCTAATCTGTATTCTGGCCCAAAAAAATACGGAAGCCGGAAATGATGGGACAGCTCTCTAGACCATAAACATAGATAGAAATACAAGTTATATAAGTTATATTTATATATATATAATATACATTTATATCTATGGACCATAAAGAGCACCATTTTTAGCAGAGAGTTTCGAGCATGGTGTCGAGCAGTCAACAAGGGTTGATGCATGTGAGTACTCGCTGAACGAAACAAACAAACACATTAAAACAATGGCTAGCGATGCGATACTGTTGTCAGCTGTTTGTGCTACCCGCCTCACTTCTGGGCTTCACTGATTCGCTAGCCCTCCACCAATGAAATCGCTCCGACTGAAAGACTACCCGACGCCGATTGAACATGAAAAGAAGCCCGACAACATCTACGACGGCCGACGTCACTGAACACACCAAACAGATTTGTGTCCCCGCCCCCTCCAGACTCTCCGACCATGTCTGATGGCCGATTATCGGGCCGGTGTGTCCTGGCCTTAACACAACTAGCGTCCAACTTAAAAATAAAAAAAAAGAAAATAAATGTCTTGTCTTAAATATTAAAAAACAAAAAAACACACTTTGACAAATGATCTGGTCACTAGGGAACAGGCTTTAGTTGATTAGCTCCGGCTTTATGATACACAATTGGACGTGATCTCCTATAGTGTCATTTTCCTTAAGGGTACATTTAGTTTTAATATTTCCATCAGCTGTGTGTAATCAAAAAGAGGCTGCTTGTGGGCGATTGTGGGCTCTTTTTATTGTGGTTATTAAAATAGTTATTACATTTGATTCCAGGTGGCATTATAAACGTCTTAAAAAGTTATAAATCTGACATGCGGTTTGTCTCAGTGCATCTTTTGCAGCGTGCGGCCCCTGTTGCCAGAGAGCAGGTGGGTTAGAGGAGCTTTTATCTCTTTCTAGTTTAAAAATACAGAGAGGCACCAGATGGAGAGAAAGAGGAGGAGGAGGAATAGGACAGTGAAATAAAGGGTTTTTGATGTGTGTATGTGGTAACAGATAGTGAGGCGTGATAAATAATTCCTGGGTGTGTGTGAGGATGTGTGTGTGGGCTGGTTAATGGCAGCGGTTGCAGGGTAGAAAGCTGGCATGCAGATAGTAAAATCTGAGCCCATTATAATTTCAACCAACATAAGAGTGTGAAGAAGAAGTGGGATGAGCCACTGACTCCAGCAGTGTTTTGTTTTGTTATAGCCCAAAAAATGTAATATGAAAGTCTATCATCAAAAAATACCTTCAATGCTGCTCGAGACTACTATATGGGCTACTGGATAATTACAATGGAAGGGGTTTCAAGCTGCAAAATGAAGAATATGTTTTTATATGAACAGTGGATCAAATTTAATTTTTAAATTTGTATGTATTGTGCATGTTGACAAAACTTATCGGGACATATCACCTGATTCAGACCGTCCCCTTGTTAATGCTGTTTTCACAGCTTGTTCTTCAATCCACCTTGAGAAATCAGCTAATGTAGTAAAAAAAAACGTCTTCATCGGTAAATTGTAATTGTCAGCTCACCTAGGTATATGTATATTTGGTAAACTATGTGTCAGTCAGTTGGTCTAGCAAACTATAATACACGTGTTGTAAGCTTCTGCCAGCTTTGCTAAGGAAAAGAGGGGCACATTCAGAACTTTACCATTTTCACAATGTTTCTTTTTAGTAATTGAGAAGAAAAACGTTGATTCTTTGTCAAATTAATCCAACATTCTGTCCCTCCTGTTGTACTGATATTCAGTTTCATGCCTATCCATCCTTTTAAAGTGCTCAGTTTGCTGTTACCGTAATTGTGTTGTGTGTGTGTGTGTGTGTTGTGTGGTGTGTGTGTGTGTGTGTGTGTGTGTGTGTGTGTGTGTGTGTGTGTGTTTTGTGTGTGGTGTGTTGTGTGTGTGTTGTGGTTTGTGTGTGTGTACTCTTGTTACACATGAGTTTGTGGTGATGCATGTGTTTTTCGGGGTCTATTCAAGATTAGCATGAGTATATCTAAGGGTGTGGAATGGCTGTGTGTATGGGCTTATGAATAGTAATGATGTGTGTGTGTGTGTGTGTGTGTGTGTGTGTGTGTGTGTGTGTGTGTGTGTGTGTGTGTGTGTGTGTGTGTGTGTGTGTGTGTGTGTGTGTGTGTGTGTGTGTGTGTGTGTGTGTGTGTGTGTGTGTGTGTGTGTGTGTGCGCGTGCATGTGGTGTGTGTGTATGTGTGTGTGTATATGTCTAGTCTCTGGGTGTTATAGCGGTCCCCTGCGGCAGAGGACCAGTGATATTTAATGGATTCTTCACAGCCAGAGTGGAGCACTGCAGTATTCATGACTGGCAGTCATGGAGGGGGACTCAGATCAAACAACCGCAGCTAATTGAAACCCTCAAAAAACCTTTTGTTCAACTTTTTAATCACTATTCTCCATTCTTTTTCTCCTTTCATATGAAACTGCCTTTGGTCTATGGCTGATCTGACATTAATCTCCATTAATTTACCGTGGTGAAAGCGTTCTGTCGCTGGCCCCCCTTTGGTCTTCAACTACAGTATAGTACCAAAAGAAAAGGTAGAGCCAGCTGTTTGTCAGTGCTGGGAATGACTAGAATAGAACCAAGCAAATGTGTATGTGTGCACATGAATTAATCAATTCTTAGAGCTCTACAATATGTTGCTTAAACCTATTGTTTTTATTGTCCTTTTTACATTTTAATTGTAGGGATATCTTGCTGACAAAGCCACATAACCAAATTTTGCAAATTGGAAGCAAATCAACTGCGTTAAAAAGCTGCATCTCATATTATCCCTACAGATTAGATCTTCTGACGGCGCCTCAACAGAAGATCATCGAACTATTAACGACCAATTCAAAGCGTTTACTCTTAACTTTATTCGTCAGGTTTAACAACAGATCATAACACACACATCATTTTCTCTAAATTAAATATTCCTAGAATTTACTCTGACTAAAGCGAAATTGGAACAGAATCTCACACTACTGTAGAATACATTTTTACTGCAATATTGTCCCTGCAGAGTGGAAATTCCCCAGGTCCAGATGGGTTCCCTATAGATTTGTATAAACAATTCAAAGATAAGCTAGCCCCTCTTCTTCTTTCTGTTTACTCAGGAGCCCTAGAAAATAACACTCTTTCACCCGCACTCCGCCAGGCATCTATTATATTACTTTTAAACAAAAATATGGACTGATTATTTTCCTCTTCACAGAGGGACCAACAAGGAGATCCACTAAGTCCATTACTTTTTGTTTTAGCTATAGAGCCATTTTCCATAGCTCTTAGATGCAACAACAGCATACAAAGTATTGTACGTGGTGGCCTCACCCGTACTATCTCGCTTTATGCGGATGATTCATTATTACGTATATGTCACCATATATAAGTGTACCTGAAGTCCTTAGAGTTCTGGAAGGATTTGGGAAACTATCAGGCTTCAAACTTCATTTTCAATAAAAGCAGAGGTGGGCAGAGTAGCCAAAAAATGTACTCAAGTAAAAGTAAGTTACTTTAAGATTATAATTACTCAAGTAGAAGTAAAAGTACTCATAAAAATAATTACTCGAGTAAGAGTAAAAAAGTATGCAGTGAAAATACTACTCAAGTACTCAAGAGTCCAAGTAGGCCTACTGAATTACCCCAGATTTATTTTTGAACTATACAGAGCAAAACAAACGGTACAGAATAGACACGAACAAAATATAAAACAGCAATGTTCAAATAAAGATATGTTAAATAACATCATTTTAAATAAAACAATAAATAAGGTATTTAAAAATCAAATGAATAACCCTTGAACTCAAACAATAATAAATTAATTATCTGTCAAATTAAATACATCACCCTTCAAATAAAATTATAATAAATTAGGCTTGTCCAAAATTATATTAATTAAAACCAATACACTTATAACACTGTTGCAATTGTTTTGCACATACACATTTTTAAACTAATTCCTACAACTGGCACTGGCCCTGAGAAAATTATCTAGGTTGGGTTTAGCCCCAAAATTATAAAACACACAAAATTAAACTTCGTTATACATCAAAACCTGCTGGCACACTAACTTAACGTATGAAACTACAGAGAGGCTGAAAAAAAGAGACCACTCTCAGACTCTCACACAGCCAGACTGGGGCATACAGGGAGAACAGGACATGTGTCAAAAGAAGAGTCTCTGTAATTGCGAGTGTGTGGGAGTCTGTGTCAATGCGATTGTGAGTGTGTGATTGTTATTTTGTGAGTTAGTGTGATTGAGAGCTTGCGAGTGTGTGAGTTTGTATTTGAGGCCAGGGGTGTGGCTATTGCTCCTCGGAATCAGCGGTTTCTTCCATTTACTCGACTCACCCAGATAGTCGGTAAAATATGCGTTTAACCTACATGGCACGGCCACGGAAAACAACATTGGTGCGGAACCGGAGCCTTTAAAAAAGTCCGCGGACATTGTTGAGCCCATGGTTGAGCCCAACACTTGTCATGTGACTGAAGTGGCTGCATTTGATTGGCAAGCTTTTGTAATGTGGTTTTTATTGGTTGAAATAGTCACGTGATAGAGATGTTGGCTGAAGACGTCCCCGGGAAAAATCATGAGAGAAATAGATCTTGCATGTAATAAATAAAATATATAAAAAAATAAGGTAACGACCGTCACGTAGCCAAATGGAATGGGGTAAAAGTACCGTTCTGTCTTCAAATATTTACTCAAGTAAAAGTAAAAGTATGTTGCCATAAAACTACTCCTAAAATTACAATTTATTCAAAAAGTTACTCAAGTATTTGTAACGGAGTAAATGTAGCGCGTTACGACCCACCTCTGAATAAAAGTGAGTACCCCATTAGTAAGATTGCTGCAGAATGTCCCAATATACCATTTAAACTCTCAACTGACTCCTTCAAATACTTGGGGGTAAAGATGACTAAATCCTACTATAGTTTATTTAAAGCTAATTTCGCTCCTCTATTAGAACAATGCTAAATAGATATCAAACGATGGTCCACCTTACCGTCATCTCTTATTGGAAGAACAAACTCTGTAAAGATGAATATTCTTCCCAATTTCTTATATTTGTTCCAAGCGATACCTACCTTTTATACCATAATCATTGTTTTAATGTTGAATAAATCAGCCTGTATAAGAAAATAATTCATGGAAAGGCAGGTTTACTTCAATCTTGCATCACTAGAGCAATTCTTCCAGAGATATTGGCTGAGCCTTGGTGTTGCTGGTCTTACAGCCCAGTCACAACAATCCATCAGCGCCTCCTTATTTTTTGACATTCCTCACTTTTTACTCACTCCTCACCAGCAATAAACCTAAGCCAGACTGCCAAGAGGCACTTGACTGCTGAAGACTCATCCTGTAAGCTTCAGTGGGACATTTAGAATTAGCATTTTTTTTTTTGCATGGAACTAACTGGATTTCTCTTCAATTTGAACAGAGGGGGGTGACTTCATGGTCAGTGCAGAGAATGATTACAGCGACCAATGACTTCTATGCTAGGCTTTAAAAGTAGAAGCTATCCTTTAAAAGTGCTCTGTGAAGTGTGATATAGTATTTATAATTTTCAAAGGAGTGTCTTGGGCTGGTTGCTTTGCAATTAAGGCATTTGGAATATGCATTCATGCATAGAACATGCATAGGGATTTGCATTTCAGAATGCATTTGCTCCGCTAAATTTAGAACATGGGCACAGTGAACACAAGTGCTTGACAATGATATGCATTTAGAGCATGGTTAACAGAGGAAGTTGTGCCTGATTTGTACTGAGCAGTATTTAATACAGATGAATATGCACACCACTTAATAACATTGCATGTTTATAACATGTCAGAATAACACTTATATTGCTTACACAATCTCATTTTGTAAGGAACTGGAATAGCATTGTGTCATATATGTTTCATTCTCATTTTGTCTAGAGTGCCATTCATGCTTGCCAAATAGATAATGTATGCGTCTAAGCTGTTTTCTTTGGGTTGGAGTTGGAGAGTGATATCAGCTGGTTGCCGTGGTGACCAGAGAGCCAGCAGACCTGGAGTAGGGGCTGGCTGCAGTACTGGACCACCACCCATTAGGGCCCCACAGGTTTGGGCCCCACAGGAAGCCTCTGAGTAGTCCGATCCAAAATGAAAAAAAGATAGTGACTTTTCTTCATCCCTTGTATGGAGTATCTCATTACGCGATATAAGGTACATTAGACCAGTAGATGCAGGGGCCCCCAAATGACTGTTCGCCTAGAGCCCCCAAATGCTAGTTCGCCACTGATGCTACAGCGACATCTCCCCGTATGCTTCCTAAAACGACTGCATCTCCATAAGGTAACACACTTACTATGCATATGTTCCTCATACAACCACACTTCAACTTTTACTTCTACTTGAGTTCTTTAACAGTGGTGACATCAGCAGTGACATCACTTTATAAGAAACATGATTTGTAGTTCCACTCAGCCACTGACAGAGAGGTGTGTACCTAATGTACTAATCTACTGTACATTGCTATTCTTGGCAAGAACTACTGTTTTTTGCGATACTGAAAATCATAATCACAGCCTAAGAATAATTCCATGCCCAGGCAGTACATTCAGTACGTCAAACCATATGACACATCGTTTTTTTCAGTCATAGACATAATACCTCACAATCAGAGACAGTGAAAAGAGAGCTACAGAGAGAAATCCTGGGGCGTGATTCATGTGCACAAAATCACCAATCCCCATTTCTCACATATGAAGTGATACTAAGGATAGAAAAATATGCAGCCACCTCAAGCACGTTCAGACAAGACCAGAATATATTTATTTCTGTGATTCATCCAAAGAACACAGGAGGAGGGATACAGTTATATTTCAATGTTTCTGCTGCAAATATAATAGCAAAATAATTTACCACATTACAGCTTAAGTAAAGACATGCTAAACAACAAAACACCTACCATACATACATGGTTACATATACATACTGTAATACAATATCAGATTTTTTCTATTTATTTATTTTTTAATTTGAGAGTGAACAGAATGCCAAGTAATTATTTTATGGAAACTTAAATATGCCCAGAGAAAATATGGGCTATCATATTTTGGCTTCTCGTGTTTTCTTACTCACATAATACAACACGTAAAAAGTGCCAGGACTATTTAAGAATGTATATTTATAAAGCAAAATGAGTCATGACATTTAACGAAAAAGGTTCCTCAAGATCTGTATAGATGTTGGTGTACTCGAGTAAAACATTTGAAATATCCCATAGAATAAAAGCATCTTTCTTTTCTTCTCTGACACTGTTATGCTAGGAGGCCAAGTCCCCAACTGTGCGCCCAAATGCAAATACATTCACCCACGGTCCCCCCTGTGTCACAAGATGTGATGGATTACAACAATCAAACAATATTTCATGAGTCCCATCTGGCTGCGAGGAGAGCCACAGCCATTTAAATTTGTAGGAGAGAAGCGTTCTCTTTGTCTATTTCTGTCCCCTCTGTCTGCCTGCCTCTCTCCATCTCCATGAGTCACGCTCTGTTCCAAAACCAAAGATGACACACTCTGATCCACAGGAACACACACCGCACAAGGGCTGTTGATTGAGACCAGCCTATTACGTGTAATTAGTTTATAGTTTCCTTTTAGTAAAATAAAAAAAAAATAACCTTAAAGGAATAGTTCAACATTTCTTATTTTGTTATATACTTGTTGCCTCACTCTAGGGTCCAACACAAGGCAACAGAAACCATTCCTTTAACTGTGCGTGCATATTTGAAGGAGACATGGGCAAAGGTCGCTATTTATAATTAGCTTGGCTCAAACAATGGTTGTCAAGGGGAGCATTAGTCTGCCACCCCCATCAGTCAGAAGATAAACTTCTACAATATTACTCAAAGCTCCTTTGGTCATCTAAGGGCACCGTTTATTTACCACGTTATGTTGGGCTCTTTTTTATTTGCACTTTTTTATTTTAGAATCAAATACATATCAGGAAGGGAACTGTGCAGTATGCATGCATCTACTGGTAAACACAAACATTTAGTATTATTTACGTACTGCCAAGCACATCCACATTGGTATGTGAATAACAGTGGTTAATAAACAAGTCCCAACAAGCACACAGAACCGTTTAGTTATGTTGTATGTTGTCAGGCTTATGCTCCCCTTGACGTCCCCAGGCGTCCTGCATGCCTTAACTGTTGAACCATAGATATACTGTACACACACATATGCGTCGACGCGGCTGCCATCTTGGGACGTTGGAAGCAGTGTCTCAATGGAGGCTGACCTCTGTCAATGATCTCTTTATCATCATAACTCTTTTACATCTTTTTGGTTTGTTATAAATTGCAGACATGTATTTATCAGTGACGTGCGGTGAGGTCAGTGAGTGGGTAGGCACTGAGTTCTGAAAGCCAGATTTCTCTAAACCTATATATTGTTAAATCAAAAACAATAAACAACAAACAGGCACGCACGGCCGATTTCAAATAAGTTCCTCCCTTTCTTTCTTTCTTTCTCTCTCTCTCTCTCACTCACTCACTCACTCACACACACACACACACACACGACGTATATGAAATGTCACGACGGTGACTTCAGGTTTGCCCGTAGCCTACTGTAGTTTGGTCTAAAATGATTAAACATCGCATCCATCGACTTAACGGACCCGTCCCTCACACCGAGGGCCGAAAAAACGTAAGGCAACAAGTCAAACCTTCGCCGATTCAAACTACCGGTACTACTTCTATTCAACTTAAAAATAAAAGACAGCATTCATCATTATGTAGGTCTACAGCATAACTGATGGCAACTCCACTCCATAAACTTTATCTTAATAGATAAAGTACCAGTAGCATATGCCCCATGGACCTGTCCAGCATCAGAATGTAACCATTTATCCACATTGCAGAGCTTAGGTTTGTCCGTCAGTAACAATGAAAACACAACTGCTCAATTGAATATAAAATGCAGAATGGATTGCACTCGGTATCAATTCATCCAACTTTATTATTAAATAAACCCCAAAAAAGTTTCTGACTCACCAATCTGACTCCCTGGCTGTAGAAATAAGCAAGACGACAGTAATCCAGTGACAGTCTGACTGACAGCACAGCTAGCTAGCATCCTTCCGTTCATGTAGACTACCTGTCCGTTTGAAATGCTCGAACATTGTTTGTCCCTGTTGCTGCTGTACACCGTCCAAGGCTGGCGCAGGCCTTTCTCTTGCTATTCATTCTGTTCCTTTTTAAATTATAATCCAATTTGTTAAAATTCCTCCAGTCTGAAATATCTGCGGGCACGGACACGGCAGCTGCAATGTTGACTTAAAAATCCGCGGGGGTAACGCGACGTGAATGAGCATAGCCAACGTAATGACGTTGGCCTAAGCTGCTTAAATGTCTAGTAATATCTCAATTTTAATTGGTCCATGAATGATATGTAACGTAAAGGCTTATGTGGCATACCATTTACGTAAAAAAAGCACAAAGAATTCCGCTTATTTGCGTACATGTTAAATAATACAGAATCAAGTGCGCATGCGCGAAAACTTTTTTTTTCTTGCCGTCCACAATGAATAGGCGCAAAAGCACTGATTCTTTGCCGTACACAATGAATGGGAAACAGCAAAAGCACAATATTTTTTTGGCGTAACTTACTAACTGCCACCTTTCTAATCAAAACGTCTACACTTTTTTAAAGTAATCGCGGATTACATGTAAAGATCGAAATAATTAACAGTAATAATACAAATATAAGTTCATTAAATAAAAAAAATATTTTATTTTATTTTATTTTTTATTTTTTGCACACGGCGCCAGGGTAGGCACTGCCTACCTTGCCTACCTGACCGCACGTCACTGGTATTTATGATACAGGATACTTGGTTTGAATTAAAAATGGAGGTTGTCATACCAAAATACCATATCGTAAGCCTTTCTATAACAAATTCATATAATAGAGTATCATTCTTTACATTTTAATTATTATTATTTTGGACATTTAGGTTTGCTGATTTACATGTTTTGGGTTGCACTAAAATGTATAGTGTTTTAGGGTCACCATCTCCTTTTTGATGGACACATCACATAAGTATTGCATTTAACATCCTTTTTACAGACTCATGCAAGGCAGATATTTACCTCCACAGTTGATCCTCCTGTTGTTTTTAAATATATCCTTTTATATTTCTAAATATAACTAAGTGAATGAGAAAGCATTAGAGCTGAGCACCTGAACATGAACCTTTGTCCTCATCTATACAAGTTAACACAACAGATGTCCGCCTCTCCAACATGGGCCCATTGAATCCAGCCAGATATCATTTAATAGAGCCAAGAATGCATGAGCCAATTACGTAACTGTAAATGTGAGGTAATTGATTTGTGGTGCCAAATGTACTGTAAAAAAAGCCAGCTTTGTGTTGACAGGCAATTGAGGACAGCGCGATTCGTTATTAACTGGTGTGTGTGTGTGCGTGTGTGCGTGCGTGCGTGCGTGCGTCTGTGTACTGTGGCCGGATGGAAAAAATTGATAGGTAATTAGAGGTAAGAAAGGAGTGTCTTTTTAATTGAGTGTTTTGAATGTATGGCTGGTATCATGGTTAAAAGAGGGACATGGGAGCAAAAGCTTTAAATTACCGTATGTCTCCTGATTTAGCATTTTTGAACAGGTGTGTAGCAGATTATAATTTGATGTACACATCTCACCTGACACTGGGCATGAGGGAGCAGGGTATATCCTGGACAGGGCACCAGCTAGCATGGGGCTAAAGTCATTCCAGTGAGAGTCAGTGATTCTGGAGAATGCTTGTTGTCAAAATCATTTTTTTTTAATCAAAATCAGTGAATATCTCCTCACGATCTGTTACCTGTCTGTACTGTGGGAAGAAAACAAATCTGGTGTTAATGCACAGCATACGTAAACTGGTAAACAAAGTGTCTTTGACAGAGCCACCCTAGCTAGCAACAATGGTTGATGTATCACTTTGAAAATAAAGGTAGCATGTGTTTTGTTTTAGCACTACTATAGCAAGTGTGACAATAAGCCGGGCAATATTTAAATAGCTGTTGAAGCCAAATACTTATGAAAGCCAACGTATAAGCAGATCAGTGGGATGGTACGAGCCAATTAGTTTGCATAACCGTTTACAGAGCCTAGGCTGTTTAGTAACCCCAACAACAAATCAGGAAGAGGTGGAATTGTGTGACCTTTCAACATATATTTTTGTTGAGAAATGTGATGACTATGTTCAGATCAATGCAGTCACAATGCGAGCCAGGCCAACCCCAGAAGTGTTCTGGCTGAATGCATTAACACCTACTGTACACTCAACGACCACGTTATTAGGTACACCTTGCTAGTACTGGATTGGACCTCCTTTGGCCTTCAGAACTGCCATAAGTATTTGTGGCATACTTTCAACAAAGTGTTGGAAGCTCCTGCTCCAGTGTCAGGGGGCGACACCAGTTTGTAAACACTGCCAGAAAGAGAGCTATACAAAAAGAGTTCTTTGGAGCTGAAAAGCTTGGTCAATTTTGTGTCAACTCGTCTGCCGATAGCTTGAATGTAACCAAACATTCATTTATACGAGAAAGTTACACACTATAGCTTTAAAGGGTGCACTATGTAACTTTGGGTGTGTCAGAGAAGTGAAACTTTCCTCACAGGAAAACTGGATCCCTGGAACACTGTTTGTAGTTAGAAAGCTAACGGAAATGTGTCACTGTTGTTGTTTACAGCTGCAGGGCCCCCACAGTTTGGTTTACAATACATATACTACTAAGAATTACATTTAGAGAAAAATATGTTTCGTAAACTAACTGGCATGGCTCTGCAAATATAAACACACTCCCCTTCCTCTGAAACGGCATAGTGCACCTTTAAAGTTAAGATAGATTTGTTTATGGTGTTTTTAACCATTTGTCTTCACCCTGTCTATATATATTCTATTTAATATTCTATTTCTATTCATTAGCTTTTAAATGTTTTATTTCTATTCATTCACTTTTTTAATGTGTATTATGTATTTTAATCTTGCCCCTGTAAAGCACTTTGAATGGCCTTGTGTCTGAATTGTGCTATATAAATAAACTTGACTTGCCTTGCCTTGTATCTCTAGACAATGGTGCGGTGTCCCAGGCCCTGCTGTCCTCTGCATCCTCTCTGAGAGACCACGCAGCGTTCTTCCAGTCAGAGAGCATGCGGCCGGCCAACGACCCTAAAGAGCGCGACCCCGCACACCTGCGCATGCTCAACGATGTACTGAGGGACCTGGAGAAGAGCTTCATCCTCACACACACACCGCCTGGAGTCTACAGGTATAGGAGATGGGGTGACAAGCTACACACACCCCACACACACACACACACACACACACACACACACACACACACACACACAGACACACACAAACATACATACAAACACACACACACACATACACACACAGGGACACAAACACACACATACATACATACAAACAAACAAACACACAGAGACACACACACACACACACACACACACAGGGACATAAACACACACACACACACACACTCACACCGCCGGAAGTGTACAGGTAGGAGATGACACACACACACACACGCACACAAATACACACACACTGAACACACACACACACACACACACACACACACACACACACACACAAAGGGACATCTTAAAGTCCCTTTAAGCAATGTGTTTTTTTTTTTTGGTGTTCGGTTTTTCTGGTGAACAATGAAACATTGTTATACAGTGTCTTTCTATGGGGTCAAGCGTTCCATTCAGTATGTTTTATTCCAGTGCTGAAATTGCTCTTATTTCCCATTCCAGTTAGCATTCTTCAACTTTGAGTTGAGTTGAAGATGCAGGCAAACTGAAAAACTTTTTATTTGAACTTTTTGACAGGTTTGCCATGCTTATCAGTGAACTCCTCCTCTCCACCATTAGCTCAGTGGATCCTTCTGCCCGCCTGTTTACTTGCTTGTGTTATTTGTCTCACATAACCCACTCAGCTTTCTTAAAGTGCTCCAGTCTTTGTTGTTTTCTGGCAGCGTTTAAATTACAGCCTTACATGATATTTATTAAGGGCTTTTTCTTCATCACTTCATTTTGTTAAGGCTTTATTGAATGCTTTTCAGTGCATTACTGCCACCAACTGCTGATCAGTGGAATGAGATGATTGCTTCAAATTGGGATTAGTTCTAAAAAACAAAAGGAACTGGTGGTCATATAAACTGCATTGGGAGACCTTTGAAACTAATTGTGTCGCCATGTGTGACTCAGCCACCTTATGGATACTTTACTCGTGAACTTATACTTTGGTAAAAAAAATTAAAATAATTAGAAAGATTCTTAGAATACAATGAAAGAAAAGTCGCTCAGGTAATTTTTTCAGTATCAACACATTTGTTGATTTTGAATCATTTTGTTCTCATAAACCAAAGGATAAGGTGAAAATGGATTAGCTAAATCGAGAGCTAAAAAAAAAATTCTTACCTTGACGTTGATCTGTTAGTTAGTCTTATAACCTGTGCATTGCAGTTTAGCTAATCTTGCACAGGTGGTATTTTTAAATGTTTTATAAGGGTTAGGGCTAGGGCTAGGGTGCAGGCAAATGGAACAAAAGGCTAATCAGATCGTTGTCAGGGTTTCAAGTCATGAAAACATCAAACCAAACTCTTTTCCATCTAGTCGACAACTTCTTTTTGTGAACAAGAAGACTTGAAATAGAATACTAAGAATAGAATGCCAGGTGACGACATGTTAGCAACAACTTCTACTGAAGGCATCCGCCTACTTAAATGTGCAAATTGACTCAGCGAAAAAGGAAGGAATGCATAACCCACTCCCTATTCTGCCCGCCCTAATCATTTTCTCACAGTCCCTAAATCAAATGCAAGCCCCTGTGTTGTGGCAGCCATGATTTAAATCAGCCCTTCAGCCCTTTATCTTGCCCCTGGGTGCCTCCGCTTCTCTTTCAACTTGTTCTACATATGGAGCAGAACAGCAAATAATGTAACATAAACCTTGAGCTTCAACACATATTTATTCCTTCTGACAAAAAAGGGGAAAAAGGGAATCATTTACACACAACGCTCTTTTACACACAACGCTCTTTGAATCCCCCCCCCCTCAGCAGCAGCAGCAGCTTTTCAGGCCAGGGCCAGGCAGTAATTCATTGGCTCTGCACCGTGCATGTACAAGAAAAAAAGTGAGAGCTCCAGATTAGTTGAAAGTTATTTTTAAGTCAAAACTGTCCGGCCAAAGAATAAACACAATAAATCAAATCACAGTTAGTTGGAGGATGGCTGACCTTGACAGATAGTGGGAGACTTTTTCCACCAGCGACTATATTTCTATCTCACAATAGTATTACCGTGTTGTACTGCATGATTTGAGCATCTTCGCAGTGTGTGGTGCACTCTGTCCTCTCCCCACACACAGCTCTTTAGCTGTCTACTTTTCAACTAGATTCTAAGAGAATAAATGGCCTCTGCCGTTCACTGTTATTCACAGTTTATGGCAGTAATAGACATGTTAATTGGCCTAGACTGCCATTAGCATCAAAGCTAAAATTAGCTGCTCCATCATGCTTGAAAAGCATTAGGCTTAATAGCTCTCATTTATAGAGGAAGTCATTCCCTAAGACAATTGGAGAGAGAGAGTGTTACCAATGTTTACCTTGCTGGTTTGCGTTGTATTTTAAGCAACACAACACATTATGACACATTTAGTTTACAGCAGTGCAGTCAGACATATTCATTATGATATCATTTGTATGTATACAGTTAGATGTATGATACTTCACACTGAGCCTCATTGCACTTTCAGGAAAAACCCCACTGTGTATCTGACTGCACTTCGGTATTAATAATAAGACTAATAATAATAATAATAATAATAATATATTTAATTTATATAGCGCTTTTCTCGCACTGAAAGCGCTTTACATAGGAGCATAATAGTAAACAAACAAAAGGAAAATGTAAAGTTGATGGGGCTTGGGTTGGTGGGTGATCTAGGGGTAGGCAGAGGAGAAGAGATGGGTCTTGAGTTGCGATTGGAAGATGGTGAGGGCCTTGTGAGGGAATTTTGGGTATTTAGTTGTAATATTAATGGGAAAGATTGAGAGGTCATATATGCCTATCTTGTGTGTCTGTCTCTCAGACTCTAGGTCAGCCTTGTAGCCTGTTAGGAGACATTTAGGTCAGTTGGATAGATAAAGTCTCATCTCCTACGACTCCAGAATGTTGTGGTTCACTGTGTTCAGCTCTGAACCAAAACATTGGTACACTTGGTGCCCGAGCCGGGGAGGTGATAGAGATAGCGCAAGGTTAAAACACAGCTCTAAGCATGAGTTTGTCAGAATTGAAGTGCAAGTCACTAGAGTTGCAGTCCGGTTCTCCTTGGCCAAGTCTGTAATAAATATTGCTTCATAATTCATCCAAGTCTCCTGAAATATTCTTCCACCTGAGTTGACCTCCAACCTTAAACAGAACTTCCATCACAGGCCTCAGAGTCACGGATGATGTGTGGGTGGAGAGGATACTGGCTAGGGAGGATCTGAGGGCCCGGGGGGGTTGATAGGGGGAGAGGAGGTCAGTGAGATATGGTGGAGGGCTTTGTAGGTGAGGACCAGGAGTTTGTAATGGATCCGGTATGAGATGGGGAGCCAGTGAAAGTTTTTGAGGACTGGGGTGATGTGGTGCCACGATTTGGTATGAGTGAGGAGACGGGCTGCTGCATTTGTATTGTGACAGGGATTTTGTGAGTGAGGGCCGTGGTGTGATTGTAAATATTTCAATTGCTGCTGAACACATGAATGAGATCAGTACTATTGGTCACCAGCAGGGTCAGTGGGGGTCCTTTTGTGTACCACTAGGGGTCTGAACTAAAAAGCCTTCTCTGGAACATATCTCTAGATCTATTGCTCATCAAGGTCATAGATTTTATATCTTTTTTTAAGATATTTTTTTGGCATTTTTATGCTTTATTGACAGTGCAGAGAGACAGAGGTGAAATGGGGCAGAGAGGGGAGTGACATGCAGAGAACGACCGCGGGGGCGGGAATCGAACCCGGGTCTGCTGCTGGGCCCGGCCCGGGGGAGGGGGCGCCCTACCAACTGAGCTAAGGGCGCCCCCAGGTCATAGATTCAAATAGATATTGTTGAGATACCCTCTGAATAATGTTTACATTGTTTTGTGAAGACGACTTTGGATAAGGTTCGCCAGAATATACAAATGTAGGGGGACCGGGGCTAGTAGGCACACTTTTTACTCTAGTGAGAATTGCTCATTACCTAAACATCTTTCAATAGTCATTCCTACATTAAACTGAAACGGTGTTGGCTTGAAATGTGTACCCCTCACAAATTAATCATCAAAGACACCCTTACACATTGTGACAACTAACCCCATCAAGGGGTCGGTTGTTGTCACACACTATGGGGTTGTTTGTCACAATGTAATCTTAATGGGAATAATCTTAAAAAGAAGGCAAGAAAGCAGAAATAAATTTGAAAGTTTAATTGCATTGTCAAGTTAACAAAAAGGCCTACATAACTTATTGTTTCTTCTTCTCCAGCTGGGGTGGAGTGCACTGGGGTGTTTTGATTTGGTTGCCCTTTTTTCTGTTGCATGCTAGCTGCCTTTTCCTGCTCTATTCTTTCCTTCTCTGGGGTGTCAGTGAGGATACAGCTTGACAATGTCTTCCGTTATTCGGTTAATTTTCTGGCTGTAGCCTTTGGGATAACATGTGACAACCAACCCCCCAAAAAATGTAACGACTAACCCCAACTTGAATTTCTTGCTAACGTCAAGGCCAACAACCATCTGACAACTAATTAGCCTGCTAACAACAATCTAAACCAGTGGTATTCACTATTTTTTTCATGAGAGCCGCACTGACAGGACAAAGTCAACAGGAGAGCCATTTTTACCGCAGAGTATCAAAAGCTATAAATCCAGTCATACATAAGCACACCTGCTAATTAATATGTAATTCATGAACCAGTGTTTCCCACAAAATTTTGTGAGACAGAGGGAACCCAGTCCTCCGGGGACATTTCATTTCATTTCATTTTTCATTTAACTTTTATTTATCCTCGAGAGACCAATTGAGGGTGACCCTCATTTACAATGACGTCGAGTTCAAACAAATTCAAAGGAAAAACAACAATACATAAACAATATTCAACGCAAATACATCAAATACACAACAACAGGTGAAGAGAAAAACAATTGAAACATTTACACAGTGGTGAAGATTAAGTGGTAGCAATTAAAATTAAATGGGTGAAAGTACAATATAGCCTACTTAAAACAGTTACAGGTAGAGTTTGGCAGATTTAAAATAGTTTGTTTAAATTGGTTAAAGGATATGAAGTTATTTAGTTTAATTTTTGCTGTAAATTGTTCCAGGAGTCAGGGGCACTGAAGCTAAAAGCTGTCTTTCCTAGCTCAGACATAAAGCATAAGCATGTCAGTGGAACGGGTCTGATAAAGCCCATCTGAGATTTGCAGCAATTCAGTTAAATAACGAGGAAGCTTCCCGGTCAAGGCTTTGTAAATAAAAACATGCCAATGTGCGTCACGTCTCTCTTTAAGGGAGGACCACCCAACCTTTTCATATAAAAGACAATGGTGTGTGTCATAAGCATCTCCTGTGATGAACCTTAAAGCAGAGTGAAACACAGAGTCCAGGAGTTTAAGACATGAATGTGATGCATGCCGGTAAACCACATCACCGTAATCAAGGACAGACATGAAAACTGCCTCAATAATCCTTTTCCTACTAAATAAAGGGAAGGTGGTTTTGTTCCTATAAAAATAGCCAATTTTTTGTCGTAGTCGACGAACAAGATTTTTTATATGAAAATTAAAAGTGAGTTTATCATCTAACCAGATGCCAAGATATTTGTACTCTGTGACTCTTTCAATTAAAAATCCATTATTTGTAAAAATATTAAAATCATTCAAATTGTAGTTCTTGCTCTGGAGAAACACATATATTTGGTTTTGTCTGTATTTAGAACCAGCCTGAGGTCCACTAGACAGTCCTGCAGGGTGTTAAAAGAGCTTTGTAGGTTCTGAATAGATTGGTGCACCGAATCGGAAATGCAATACAGTACTGTGTCGTCAGCGTATAGATGGGCGTGACAGTTTTCTAGCGATGAAACAATGTTATTTATATAAATTGTGAAAAGAACTGGACCTAAAATTGAGCCTTGTGGGACACCATTTGTAACAGTTAAAAACTCAGATTGGTATCTTCCGAGTTTAACTGACTGCTGTCTATCAGAGAGATAATCCCTAAACCAGCTACATGCAGAATGATCAAAGCCAATGTCATGCAGCCTCTGTAAAAGCAAATGGTGGTCAACAGTATCAAAGGCCTTTGAAAGATCAATAAAAAGTGCTGCACAGTGCTTTTTCTTGTCTAATGCTGTAACAATGTTGTCTACAACCAAAGTCACAGCAGAGACAGTACTGTGGCCTGCCCTAAAACCAGATTGGAATGGGCTCAAAATGGAAGCACTAGTTAGAAATGTTTTTAACTGATTATTAATAAGTGATTCTAGAATTTTTGCCAGGCATGGGAGTTTGGAAATTGGCCTGTAGTTATTAAGATTATTTTTGTCACCACCTTTATGTAAAGGAATTATGTGAGCTTTTTTCCAAGTTTTAGGAACTATTCCAGAGGAGATGGAAAGATTAAAAATATGGGTTATTTGTTTTGATATTATATGTGTCGAAAGCTTGATTGAAAACGGGTCCAAATTGTCCTCTCCCATGTACTTCTTGGGGTTGATGGCGAGGAGCGCATCTACAACAACACTTGTGGGAAGAAGATCAAGGCTGAAAATAGGA
This sequence comes from Ammodytes dubius, assembly GCA_026122265.1. NCBI lineage: Eukaryota > Metazoa > Chordata > Actinopteri > Uranoscopiformes > Ammodytidae > Ammodytes > Ammodytes dubius. The sequence goes on from CM047510.1 coordinate 3,882,280, forward strand.
GTTTGAGAGACAGGCGGTACGTTACTACTAGTTGTAGAAGGTGTACAACCTCCATTTTGAAAGAGTTGACCAGCAGCTACAAAGTGTTTATTAAAAGCTAAGCCAATCTCTTTTTGATCATTGAGAGTGTGACCATTTAATTTGATCTGAGTGGTAACTGTGCTAGAATTGTTTTTATTATAGTTCACAGCTTTCCAAAATAGTGCAGGGTTAGAGTAGCAGTCGGAGATTAATTCAAGGTAATATTCGGATTTGGCTTTCCTGACCATGGCTGTGCACTTATTCCTAAATTGTCTAAAAATAGTCCAATTGGTATTATCTCCAGAGCGTCTAGCTCATGCTCCCCCGGAAGAAATTTGGTACTTTTAACCCAGAATGCATCAATCTGGTGCACTTTTGGAGGAAAATTAAGAACTGTGTGACTGTGTACTATTATCTGGAATAATTTGGAGACACTGGGTCACATAACATGGAAGTATGAAAATAAATGATTATCCAACTTTTTATTCAAATATTTGTAAAACAAAATTATGAATGACATATCAATCAAAATGGGTGTGTTTATACAATACCCCCCTGGAATACATTTTTTTTTACCTTTCAAAGGTAAATGCACAATCTGGTGCACTATGAGAGGAAAATTAAGAGGCTAATTCAACTGTGTCCTATGTGAGCTTCTAAGCAGCCTATTATTTTTCTGGAATAATTCAGAGACATTTGGGAACCCTGCCTGATCAAAGTGAACATACAATATGCAGTTTAGCCAAAACACTTAATTTTCCTCGTTTGTGGAGCTTTGTATCTGTCCACCTGGTTATGACTAGAACTCTATAAATTTCCAGCACATGTTCAGTCAATCTTAGTCCTTATAACACCAGTTAAATAGCCAGCATGAAATGTTGAAATCGCATCCAAGCTAGCGTTGTTGCGGTACCGTGCGTATGGTTGCCAGGTTGTTAGTATCCTCCAATTTAGCGATATAAAACAAGATCTGTTTTTTGCAAATTATTTAATATACTACATGTTTCGTGAGCATGCTTGTGATAGACGGTATGCATAACATTTTTATTGGCCGTAGAGCACGTTCTCCATTGTAATGCATGAAAACCAAAAATCTGGCAACCCCGCTGTCAGTCTGCGTAGGGCTGAGCAAGTTTAAATATATTTTCTAGTCTACTATTTCCACCTTGTAATGCCGCTGTTGACTTATTATTTTAATACGTATTTGTAAGAGAGCAGCCACGTTAGTTTAACAGGTTTAATGTTATAGATCTGCTCGTTTTAAATGGTTTTATGAAATATCTGTATTAACTGCATGATCATATCACAGTATTTTTTTTACTGCCATGCGAGCCGTAAATAGAAGCTTGGCGAGCCGCGCAATGAGTAACACTGATCTAAACTATAGCTTACCCTTCACACTTTTTAGGGTAACAAGTGTTTTGTTGAGCTAAATATTTTCAATTTGACATGAAATTCAGCAGTCTAACTCCAAGGAAGACTATGTAGGTGACCTCTGATCCCAAAATTTCACAGACAGCACCTTCTGGTTCCGAGATATAACGATTGTGACAACCAACCTGTGTGACATATAACCCCGTTCTCCCCTACTTTATGTTGATCATGGTGAGGGTCAAAATCTAGCCAGAAATCAGTGATTTCTATTCTGGGGTTTAAAAAATGAAGAGGAAAGGACAAATTAAACAAAAAATACTATTGAATATTCTAGCTACATGTTACAAAAGTTTCATGCTTTTATCGCAAAGTGCAGGATTTTTTGTCACTATCTGCTGGATTAATAAATGTTAGGCTGAACAACAGTATTCTTGATCAACCTTGAAATCCGCTGCAGAATGCTACAGTGTACTAGCCTGGTCCTACCAGAACATTGTACTTCATTTAATTTGTAAAGCAAGTCTGGAATTGCTCAATTGACAAAAGTTCCCTCACTTTAAGACCAAGCCCCAACCTCAGCGATTTTTACCAGCATCCAATAAGGAAGTGACCACAACTGTAGCAACCCGGAAGTGCCAATGGGGGCTAGATGCAGAATCCAGCCATTTCTCATTGACTCCAATGTTAAACATGCCGTTTTCACAGCATTATTAAACCTATTTCAGGTCTGGATTAAAAAAAACATTCTAGTCTGTATGTTTATGTCATATCTCCATGACAACACTGAGGGGGGTGAATTTTTTTGGACCACGCTAGTTTTTATTCTTTTGGAAGTTAAAATGTATTGGCGCGATCTCTTGAGTGACAGCTCTCCGCCCGTTGTCCCTCACTTTGCCTCGGAGGTATACGTCAGCTATCTCCCTCCCCCCGACGTGAGGCGGAGTAAAAATCTCACAAAATGGCGACGCGCACAAACCAGGATTATTGGATGCCGTGTGAATAACTGAGGTCAGCCCGGATGCTACATCCATATTATTTACTATCTATGTTTAAGACGGGTGTCTGTTGAAGTTTAAAACTATTGGATCTGCCCAGTGCCACTCTGGATCTACCAACCAATCGTATAACGTTTGGTCGTGACGTATGTCATGCGCCGGCTTCTGAGCCACTCCTTCTGTTCACTTAGCCTGGTGCTACCAGACCATCGTACTTCATTTCATTTGTACAGAAGGTCTGGAACTGCTCTATTGGCAAACATTCACTCACTTGGAGGCGGGTGTATGTTGAAGTTTAAAACTATTGGATCTGCCCAGTGCCACTCTGGATCAGCCAACCAATCGCATAACGTTTGGTCATGACGGTGCGTTACAGTTGTACTGGGAACTCGGAAATTTCCGACTTCACTACATATGGTAGTCTATGGATCTACCGGTACCTGGTAACGGTAACTTGTTAGAGCCTAATGTTTAGTTATTTGGATGAGAAAGGTTGTAGGCGTCCATACTTTCCTGAGCAGATGCACTGGAACACAGACAGGTCGGAACTCCGAACTACGAAGTCGGACATTTCCGAGTTCCGAGTATAAAGGAACGTAGCATTCAACTGAAACTGGAGCGCAACTTCAACGTCATCGTTCTCAGCCAGTCGCTCTGTTCGCTGATTGGACACTCAGAAATCTGTTCGAGCAGGATCCCACTAATACACCCCAGCCCCAGACTGTCTACTGAAGGGAAAATGAAATTTGAGAGGAAGTGGTAGGCGGGCGGAGCCAGGCTACTGTTCTCTGATTGGACTGGCAGAAATCTGGCTGGATAGAACCCACTAATATACCGCACACCTAGACTGACTACTGAAGGGAAATGAAAATTGAGCGGAAGTATGTAGTCGGGCGGTGCCAGGCTAACAATGTACAGTATACACTGTACAATATTGTTTTTGATCAATGGTTGAGTTTACTGATAAGAAAATCTAGAAAATGTGTTAATATTATTTACTGTGTATATATTAGGGGTGTTAAAGACATGTATTCATGTAAAAATCACGATTCTTATCTCCTTTTTCTTTTTCAATATGTATTTTGCTGCCGTCGGTAATTTTGACTTAAAATCACATGCATTACAAGTTCACATTAAGATAGACTTGAATGCAGATAGATAATACATGGACTTTAATTTGCTTTCATGCATTCCACAACACCTCTTAGCACACAGTGGACTGGAGGAGATCCTAAGATTCACAGTAGTAGTATAGTGTATACAGTATGTATATATCAGTAAGGGATCAAATAATATTTCCTCCACTGTATTTACTCTTCTTCAGGCATTCACTTTATGTGTCACAAACCTTGTTTTACAGTTCTCAACTAACCAACTATAAGAGTAAAGTGTAGAGTGTAGCTAGCTGGTGATGGAGACACTTTTGAAGATGGCAGTGAAACACACTGACATAAATAATAGTCAATGAGCTGCCCCATAATGTAAGAAAAACTCAATACTTCCAACAGGCCATTATATATATTTTACTATACACACCATATATTCATCATGTCAGTGTGGTGGCCAGAGTAAGTGGGATAAATGGTGCAGTTTGTCAGTAAACAGAGCCTTGAGCCTGGCCACATTATGTGGAAGTGCCTGGCAGGGAAGGCACTTATCCAAGGGCCGCGGTGTGAGCAAACAGAGAATGGATGCATATCTCTGTCCATTCATCTTCCTATTCTTTTGTCCTTTTCAAGAGATCTTAACAACGATGTTATGGGAATGACATTTTGCATCTGTGAGTGAACCCGGGAAGAGAACGTACTCACAGAAAACTGGGGAGTGGCGCACACACCACACACCACACACACACACACACACACTCTGGCAGGCATGCACCTCTCTCTCTCTCTCTCTCTCTCACTACACACACACACACACACACACACACACAACACACACACACACACACACATTTGCAAATTGACCTCTACTCCATTTTCACACCATTATACAGCGTGTGCTCTGAGCTCTGTCCAGTGCTGCAGCAAAAAGTATTCAATCACATTGTGCAATAATCAGGCTGATAGTGAGAGCCCTTACTGGTGATGTCACTCCAAAGGTTATACCTCAACGCGATACCTAAACTTTAAATGACCTGTTGCAAAAGTGAGTATAAGTACAAATGTCCTCACTTTGAAACTAAACCTTAAATTGGTTCCCAAAACAGAGGTACCAGAACACACACACAACATGCAGTCGTCAGTAATAAATGGATGCTGCTGCTCTGAACGTGAGTGACACCAAAGATCAGTGGTTTAAACCCAATTTGTTGCGTTGCAGAGCAGGAGACGGTTGCCAGTAGAGTGGAGTGGATTGCTCATCAATCACATGTCTTTTCTAGAACCTTTGCTTCAGAAAGGCCTCTTTTATAACAGGATTTAATGGGCATGTTGTTAGCTATGGTGGGGCCCGCTTTGTTTACACGCCATTTGTTTACATACCAGTTTACAGAGCATACGCTGTGTATAAAACCTGGATTTGACCTCACCTTTAAGCTCAGCAGAGTCTTGGGGTGAACTCACACTAGAACCAGTTGCTTCATTCTGTGCCGAAGCGGGATTTTTACCATATGAACTGACAGCAGGACAACAGTGTACTATGCTAGTGCTTGTATATGACTCGCAATCACGATTAACTGGTACATACGACACGTTTGTGAATGTTGCACGAACCTCGGTCGAAATCTGGACCAAAAATTTGGCGTGACAACTCTGTGACTACATTTTTTTAACATGTTCAAAATTCAAGCGACACCACAGCGAGGCTCTGCGACTCACATGAGGAAATTGAGAACCCCCGCAAACGTTTAGAGACAGTTTTGAAACTCCATCGCGAATGCCGTTTGCAATTTGTCGCTAACAGTCGCAGCCCAGTGAGATAGGGGATTAATTACCAGTGTAAACAAATATGTACTACTCTACTACTACTACACAGAATATTCACTGTGGTCCGACTTTGAGTGTAAATTGTGTGCTGAAGCGAGGCCGGTGTTGCTTCACACCCCACAGCTCACGACCTGTGTCTAAACACATGAAGAATCACTCCATTTACTCTCTAAGAGACTGTCTGTTCAGCCAGGTTAAAAGAAATCAATGCAACCTCAGCCCCGAGGAGAGAAATACTTTCTGCCATTCTGACCCACAAACCACTACTCTGACACCACATAAAAAGCTTGTCTGTGTACAGGCTTTATTACACAGTGTGACAGGAAGAACAAAAATAAGGGCATTCTTTCTAAAGACAATAGTTTATATGGTACATCATATTTGCGATTTCCAAAAAAATTAAGCGGAGGTCAATATGAATTACGAAGTTTACATTATGTCTCCTCATGATCTGCAACCTTTATGTACTGTGTGTGCACTGAAAAGGAAATCCAGTGTTAATACACAACCTAGGCTATGTATACTGATATGTAAGCAAAGGGGGCCCACCATAGCTATATACACAACATACCACTGTATTAAACATATTAATAAATGTTTATCATGTTCAGTTTTTTCTATTAGGTTTTTGAAAAGGTTATTTTTCTCCATGGCATTACATTTCTCTTTGCGCTTGATGTCACTCTGCTCTCCGTCAAACACAGAAACCAGTAACACACTCTAAACCCTTATTTAGATCTACTTCCTCTAACATGTTTGCACCCGTTGTCATTTGCACATTTAATCTTAGTTGATCACACGCAGAACGCCCACAAACCAAAAGTTAAACATTTTAGAATGCTCACGCAGTTTAGCACTCTTTTTTCGGATCTTAGTAGATCAACCCCTGGCGTATTGAAAGGAGTTCAGTGTTGTTTGAAGTCAATCGGATGAGCAACTCTTGATAAACGCTGCAAGTAGCACTTCTGGGGTCAAGCAATTGTGCCACTCTGTACGGGCCAGCAGGTCCCTCAAGGATACTGCAATAGTCCTATAAAAGAAACATGTCTGCCCGAGTGTGTATGTCTGTCCTTCAATTATCTCACTAGCTGTTATGTTCATCCCTTAGCCTTCACAAGTGGTTGCTAGCTGAGAGACCCAGAGGAGTGAGAGAGTCAACTTGTTTGAATCAGTGGTTCCATAGAAACCTGAGAAAATCGACCATCTGTTTTCCTTCACTAATGAATTCCATCCTCAACTACAAGTATACCTTCAGATTATTTCAATTTAAAGTCGTCCATACAACAGGTGAATAAACAGAAGTAGACATAGAAAACGCATACAAGCGCGAGCACGTGTACACACACACACACACACACACACACAAAATCCTTGAGTCAATTGAAACATTGCAAAGACACAGCATCAAAGACAAAACAACAACGAAGAGGTGGTGTGTTGTTGTGATTCCGGCCAAGTTGCATGTGCCACAGTGTATGTGGGGCTGAAGCTAATAAATCGTTGCCTAAGCAAGAAATGCTCTATTCCAGGGGTCTGCAACCTTTTTGACAGTGTGGGTAGCAGCCGTACAGGAGCCATGTGCTCTGGGCTCTGACTTTTTGAAGTCAAAGCAAAGTCCGGGCTGTCGACTCCAGATCAAGTCGACAGCCGAAATGATCTGGAGGAGGGCACGTGAGCTTCCGAGGGGGCCTGTGATTGCCACCTCGCATACACAATCGATCTTTGAGTAGACAGTATGTAGTATATCCGAAAATGTGTGTGTGTGTGTGTGTGTGTTGTGTGTGTGTGTGTGTGTGTGTGTGGTGTGTGTGTGTGTGTGTGTGTGTGTGTGTGTGTGTGTGTGTGTGTGTGTGTGTGTGTGTGTGTGTGTGTGTGTGTGTGTGTTGTGTGTGTGTGTGTGTGTGTGTTTGTGGTGGTGGGGAGGGGGAGGGGGCTCCCTGACCATTTATCACCAATTATGCGTAGGGCCTCCAAAAGCTTAGCAGTGGCCCTGGTACTCTGCAAGAGCAAGAACTACAACAGCTTTCCTGCGGGCGTCCATCTCTTTTCTCAATACTTCCCACTTGTGTTACTGGAACACAGGCAACTCGGAGGTGACGTCACTCCCGAGTTCTGACCTCCGACTTCCAACTTCTTCCGACGTAAATGGAGCGCACTATGAGACTACTGTAGTACATTCACTCCTATCACGTCTGTGACCCCACTAATCCTATTGATTAAAACTCTGCTTCATACAACTTGGCATGAGAAGAAACATTGTTATATAGGCTACCACAAGCTGTGATTAAGGGCAAACATACTTCACATACTGTACTATAATGACTGCTTATCCAGTCATAATGTGCTTGTTTTTAAACTGAGTTACTCATTGATGCTCTCTTTTCTCTGTTTTTTCTCTGTCCAAAGGAACCTGTTGTACAGCCTTCCGGGGAAGACTCCACAGTTTTCCGTGCTCAGGTTCTCAGAGGAGGTGGTCCTGCATTGTAACGTCAGCACCAGCAAAGCCAAACGTAACTCTGCAGTCCTGTGTCACAGCACCGTCAACCAGTCTCTATCTGTCATCCTCAGGGCCATCCGCTCGGCTGAGAGGCTGCTGTGCTTTGGCTTGGACTTGTTTGAAAATGACCAAAAATAACAAACAAAAAACGTTATCCATGGCTGAAGCAGACCCACTAGTGAGCTTTGATACCCCCAACAAAAAATGCCATCAAGTCCATAAAGTTGAAACACGCACATTGTGAAATATTTAAACACAATTTTAAACCAATATCGAATAAATAAAAACGACTTCAACTCCAGAATATAGTTGAGAACATTTTGAAATGCTGGAATTATTTTCATATCAAGGGTTAAATAATAAGAAAATGTCTGATTTATGAATGTAATCAAACTACATTGATGCACACTAGCTCTAACGGCCTCCACACACACATCCTGCGTCTACCTCTGGAGCGCGTCGCCTTACTGCTGCCTCTCTCACGCTTTTTTCGGACACACACACATACAACGTCTCAACTGCTGCTGCTGCTGCAGCGCTACTTCTAAAGGCCAGGACACACCGGCCCGATAATCGCTGTCGGAGAGTCTGGAGGGGGCGGGGACACGAATCTGTTTGGTGTGTGCCGTGACGTCGGTCATCGTAGATGTCGTCGGGCTTCTTTTGGCGGCAGGCAGTCTTTCAGTTGGAGCAAATTTGATTGGTGGAGGGCTAGCGAATCAGTGAAGCCTGGAAGTGAGGCGGGTAGCACTAACGGCTAACAACAGTATCGCATCGCTAGCCATTGTTTTAATGTGTTTGTTTGTTTCGTTCAGCGAGTACTCACATGCATCAACCCTTGTTGACTGCTCGACACCATGCTCGACACTCTCTGCTAAAAATGGTGCTTTTATGGTCCAGAGATATAAATACGTATTTATATCTATGTTTATGGTCTAGAGAGCTGTCCCGTCATTTCTGGCTTCCGTATTTTTTTGGGCCACAATTAGGGGTGTGCGGAGACGTCATTATCTGTATCTGTATCTGTATCTGTTCAACCAACAAAATTATCTGTATCTGTATCTGTATCCGGATACACAACCAGAAGTGGGCGTGGCGTATACCGGAAGTTTCTTTTACATTACTCTACATTAAAGGAAGTCACACCTAAATTGATTTTCTAAACTAATATTCATTGTCAATGCAATTGTTGTCCCTTCAAAGCATCAAATTGATGTAATGTTGAAATAGAAGTCAAAAAGTCAGATATATTTCTACCTTTTCATCTCTCTCTTCTTTGTTCTCAGAATACGAAGAAATTCAGGGAATGAAAATATTGATAAATAACAGTCCAAATCTGTGCATAGGCTACTCACTGTTAGTAAATGAGGGCCAGCGTTTTACTTTTAACTTAATTAAGGTCTCCCTTTAACTGGGGAAAATACAGCTGTATTTCATGACTCTATCTCTCCCTATGCTCTTTTTTTACATTTGTTTTACTAAACTAAGGTTTAGGAACAATCTGTATCAACGTGCCAATCTCATAAACCCTAAATAATATCTTTCCACAAAGCATATGTGATTTCAATGTGTCAAGTTTGCAGTTTCCGATTTTATTGTATAGGTCCTGAAGTAGGCCTAGGCGTCTACGCACTGATTGACAGCTGAAAAAGTACAGGTCCTAAGCATCAGTTTGATGGAAACGTTGTGGTGTTTGAAAGAGTTTAAGCAGTAGGCCTAGTGAAATCGGGGAAGGGCTGACGGTGACTCGGGTGCAGCATATTCCATCGGTTCGTCTCTTCTCCGCCACGGCAGCGGGTTACGAGGAAACTCACATAAAAACGGCAGCGAATGCGATCGGTAGAACCCTCTATTCAAGGGAAAGGGTGAACACGCTGCGTTTATCAGTGGATAAAAAGAGAGAGACCGCGGGTCACGGGACGCGCCCGGTCCTCTCATGTCCACCGCAGAACAGCTGTTAGTGTCATTCTACCTGTTGTGTCATGAGGCGGAACGCACTGCGTCAATTAAGCACATAATATAAATAAAAAAAAATCCCCGAATAATAACGGGACTATTGGGAAATGATCTGTATCCGTATCTAACTCATTATCCGTGCTTATCCGAATACATATTCGTATTCGGCTCATCCCTAGCCACAATACAGATTAGCACCGCCTGCTGTTATGGAGACATTACGTCCCGCGCAAGCGCAGAGCATACGGAAAGTCATTAGTCGGCTCGGTGTGTTTTTGGCACTTTTTTGGCCGCGACGGGAAGACTGGAGCTGCCTGAAACGGCAGACTCCACTTTCGGGTAGTCGGACCGGCGATGAGGTAAAGGGGAGCGTCGCTGCAGATGTGCCTCCGACGGGCATCAGCAGTGCGTCTGAGGTTGGATGTGTGCCCGCTCTAGGTTGATTACACGGTCGGTGACAAAAAGTCAGACGCAGACGCGAGGTAGAGGTAGGATGTGTGTGGAGACTGTTAGCTATGCAAAAGATATTGACAAAATGAGGTATTGGAAATTGCACTATACCCCCTTCCGATTGACGTGTAGGAGCCAATTGTGGTGTTTTTGGGTTTATGTTGGAATATTTGGTTTATATTGTTTTGGGTGTTGCCACGCCACAAGGCAGTAGTGTGCTGTAAATGAGTACAATCACTGTAATCAAAGATAAATAGACACAGGTGGGCACCTTTTTTGTTGTGTTTGGAACCTAGAGAAACAAAAGTTCTTACGGCAAAAGACGACAATCAATGACAGCGGCCGGCGGAGCAAGAAGTCAGCGAGAAAACACAAAGTACATGCGCGTTATGAACATTTAGCATGGCAGGAATTAGGCCGTTTCAGTCAAAGCAGAGAGCATACCAGTTAAGTTGCCTTTGTATTGTTTTCAACTTAATTGTATGTGAAAAATTATTAATAAATGATCACATTCTGTTTTATATATGTTTAACATAACGTCCCAACTTTTTTGCTATTGCGGCTGTACATACCTGATCTCTACATATCGGGGGTGGTGAGTGCAGGCTTGCATCAAAATGGAAGAAAACAAAAGTAATTTGTCTTTGATTTGAATTTTAGAGTTGTTTCTCCTGACATCTGTCATTTTAATACTGCATTATCCACAAGGGCCTTGTTAAGCCATAAGCCATTGTACAATGAGCCAAGCCAAGCCAAGCCAACAACACTAGAAAGCTGTTCTACAAATGACTGTAAGCCATGGCATCAGCATGGGTTGTCGCTCATATAAAAACAGAACATTAAGGAGGAATCAAATGCTGTAAGCAATGCCAATTCAACTTTGATTATTCATACTGCAGTGTAGTCAACAAACGCCAGTGACAGAGATAAACAACTTAACATGCCAGACAATGTTAAAATAAAAGTAGGCTAAAAGAAAGACATGATATAGACAAATATGATTAAAAAGCAATAATTGCTGTATAAAAGTTCAAACGCCTTTTTTCATAATCTCTTCTAATCTAAATTAACTAATCCTTAAACAGCCAAATGCTAGCATAATACAGAGTCCTTTGGAACATTCAGAACCATTTCTAAAAAACACTGAAATGACTTCAGCATAAACAAGCGAAATTAAAACAGCAGCAGAGTGGATATATCACAACACAGTCATTCCAGCTGGATATAAAATGTATTTACAACTATTAGGCAGCGATGGGAAAATACACTCTCCACTTTGTTATTTTCTCCCATTGGCTGAGCTTCACCCAGCTAACTCTTAATGTTGTGAGTGTGGACAGCTATAGTGTTTTATCTCTCTAGCCTGCTCGTTCACTCTATTCTCCTCACATTCTCTGGTTAATTAATGGCCGCCATCCAGTGATCGCTCTCATTGTGCAGCAGTTTGCTCAGCTCATGATTGGAGATGTAGTAGTCTAAGGCTTATGTGATGGCTTAAATAGCTCGCACAAACCAAAACATAGTTTTTGTTATACCGCTTAACAACTAATTAATATTATGGTAATATGAAAATTGTATGCAAGAAACATTAAAATTATGAGTAACGAACCAAATTGTTTGCAACCAAGCTGCAAATCACAGGTCAGCAACTTTAGCAATCCTTTGAAATGACAGGAAGTCATGAGAATCAACATTTACATCAAAAAACATTTGGGTATTTGGGGCGGGGTTTTTGTAGCTATAGGCATGATGTGTAGTAGAATATAGTTTTTTGTGAATAGACTAGAGGACTATTTTATAATATTAAAAACCGTTTGATACCTTAACTTATTTGTAATAGTTTGAATGTGATACATTTTTGTAGCATGATTTAACGGTGGGATGGGCTTACGGTTTTTGCCTTTCTTATCAAATTTGGAATTCTGTAGAGTTTACACACTTTTTGATATATCCTGAGAAATGATTTAGCATCTGGAAAAATAGCAATAGCATTGTCTAGAACGGCCCAGATAATGTGTGTTGTGGTGTTAAGTGTCTCCACAGTCATACTGATGCATCCAAATAGTTGAAAATAAAATTTTGATACTCAACATTTTATAAGGCAAATCATTTGTATTTAATTCAGTCCAGTTTGCGATACTGATTTTGGAAAAAAAATAAAACTTCAGGGATCAAAACAATTAATGTTCATTGCTTTAAATTGTGTGCCTTTTCTATCAGGAATTAAATTGCTTTAAGTTACAAGTCCATTGAAAAATGGGACGCAAAAAAGTTGAATTAGCTCCAAGATTGTTGTCGATGTAATGCACTATTAGAGGTCCTCACCTCTTAGCAGATGAAGTCTGTTGTGGAATCTGATGAATTACTGTATAAATGTATTTGATTTTTCTATAACAAAGTTGATGCTAGGTTTTAAGTGTGTTTTGACTGCATTCAAATCAGGATTTATTATCCATAGAAAATAGAAATATAACGGAACAAGTCCAGACATTGGCCGCGTTTCCCAGATTCGTTAAGAGCCTCTTTGGAGCTAAGTACTTCTTTGGAGCACTCTTAAGAACACTGTGAAAGAAGAATGTTTCCCAGATGCGTTCTTAGCGAAAGAAGCTCTTTCACTAAGACGGAACTGTAAGATGGAGCAGACCCACTCTTCAACCTTCTTAGCGACCAAATCGTCAGTGATCATGCCGCGTCAGGGAAATTTATTTCCTCCACTTTTCGAAATAATAAAACAATGCTCAATGCGGACCACTGGCGCAAACAACATAGACTAATAGTAGAGAAAAAAATGTTTCAATGAATTACACGTTTACGTTTTCCACACACATGAGTTTATACTACTACACATAAAAACATCAACAACCCTGTGGCATTTCACAGATATCAAGGAAACAGATTAAATTGAACTCAGCTGAACCTCATCCAGAGTGGCTCCACCTGCTATAAAGGCGTTGCCAAAGTACGCACGTGTGAGAAACCATGGCTGTAATACAACACATTCTTGCTGCGAACTAACAGCCTCGCCGTGCGCAAAGCCAGACGGTTTACATAAATGCATATGTGCGTCGGCACTTCTCCCCACTGGACGTGCTATCAGACCGGGCCGTCCAGGCAATACTGCCCCGTGCGGCTGATCACTCTGGTGTCTCCACACATCCAGAGCAACCCGTTGCGTTTTTAGGAACATATCAACCTCTTCTGAGGTCCAACAACCCCAGCCTCTACCTCTTCACCACCAGTCACTAAGCACTGATCACTAAACCATAAACCCACAACCACCACACCACCCATATCAACTGTCAGGCCTGAAGGCTGAAATAAATAAACAGAACCAGCAGATGTAGGCTACATGTAACGTCCTGCACACTATGATTATTGCTGCAGTGTCCGGGTTCTTTACCTGAAAGTCTGGCACTGGAATGTTAAGGAAATAGTGTTGCATACAGTATGTGGGAGTATAGTGTCCACGTTTCTGAGGTGACCATGTAACAAGTGGGAAATTAGCGGAAAACATGCTGTGTTGAAAGGGCGCACAATACGCACACGTCATTAACCTACGCTTAGATAAATTACAAATTGCCTGGGACTTTTTGTTGCAAGGTTTGACACCCTCATTTCAATGCAAAATGATCCACACAATTCTTGGCTGAAAAGAAACCAAAATAGTTTATTGAAACCATATGGGGGAGGGGTGACTCCGCGCTGTCTTTACTGGGTGTCTGCATCACCTGCTACAAAGGGAGATTGATTAAGTGAAACCTTCGCACTCTTCCTTTTTGTTTGGTTCTGGAACTCCTGCCACTTCTTCCTCACAGCATGCCAGTCACGCAGGCCACATGGGCTGGAGGGGGACATATTTTCGGCTATGGCCTGCCTAACACGGTTCTTCACCGTGATGTTCTTTTTGCCCCCTATTCCCCCGAATAAAACTCCCCGGTGCTGCCAGACCTCGTCCACTAAGACACCCATCTCCTCCGCGGTAAACGACGGTGCCCGCTTGTTTCTTTTGTGTGTGCCTATATCCACGGGGTATATATGCGCTAATGGGCTTGATTATTACTTGGATACACTTGTTGCCACACACAAACCCACACCCACACACCCCCACACCCCCACGATACATGCGTAGCCTAATTCCACCTGTGTGGGGGAGACCACGGGGCACTGTGTGTGACGTATGTGCTGATAAAGAGGTGGGAGATCGATTCGCCTGGCATCGATTTATTCAGTTTCAGCACCACCGCGGTCTTTCGATGCTTCTTTCGCTTCATCTTACGCTTCTCCAAAGAAGGAACTTAAGACGGCATCTGGGAAACACCCGTATCTTAGCGCTCATTCTTAGGCGAACCCTTCTTTCGAGCCTTCTTTGGTCCCAAAGAACGATCGAATCTGGGAAACGCTGCCATTTTATGTTCAATCTGAATGCACCTTTTTTTACTAGTAATTATGTTATCAATAACAAGACGCTTTGCCAAAAAAAAAGAGCCTAATACTAGTAAGCCCATTTTAAAGTTGCATTGTTGGTTGGTCTTTGTATGTACATTTTACGAAATCAATGTATATTTTGTAACGCCTAATTGATAATTTCGGGACAAACTGTTCATTGAAGCAGTCACTTTCCTACTCTCTCATTAATGTGCTGTGACGTCATGCTTATATGTTACTTTACTGTACATACAGTATAGGCTGGTTGGTTCTCAGCTTATTTTTTGCTCAAATTGTTATTGACTACTATTAATATTTAGTTTGAGTTGGCCTAATTAATAACTCGGTAATGGAGAGGGGTGGAGCATTCACTGTTGTCTTGCCATTAAAAGCTAACATTACATAAATGTGGGGGATTTGCAGTACAAAATGTATCATTGCACAAGCAGGGCATGCACCACGTGATAGGAGGTCTCAACTCACAGGTAGAATAATACCTGACTTGGTTGAACCATGAGCTGGTAACTGTGTACAGTATTTATTTGAACAGTTTATTGTGGTTGACCTAATATGCAATGATTTTTTTTTTACATAGAGTAAGACGACACTGGAAACTGCTGTATTGTGGGATTTGCACATAATTGTTGATGTCGACCGCGATATCCCTGTTTCAAATGGAATCTCCACACGTCTGCATAATAAGAAGTAACAAACAATGAACTGTTATCAGTTTTTGGAATTGTACGTACACACTTTTTAAATGCCTTGCTCGAAAAACATTACAAAGTTTTTCAAAATAGAACTTCAATTGTACACTGTTACCATTAATTGAATCATCTGGTGTAGTATGGCCTTGTTTTCTGTATGCATGACATTATAACTTCAATATGCAGAGATTTTTCTGGCATGTCTTATTTGTCTTCTAGGGTCTTGGTGATTTTTCAATGCAATAAAGATCTTTTGAAGGAAAGCTGCTTCTTCATGATATAGCCTCACAGAACACTCGCCAAACATGTGTTTGTTTCAAACACTGCTGATTCTTGGTTTTTGGGTTTAAAGGTGAAGTAAGCGATTTATTTATGTTAATATAAGTCTTAAATTGCTCTTTATTCATAAAGTGATCACTTATATTGTGTGCACGTTTCATAAAGCCGACCTCTCAGTCACTCGCTCTGCATGTAATCGGCAGATAAACTTTTTGGGGATCCCACTACTGATAACCAATCAGAAGAGAGAACGCTACAAACCGCCACCCGTCTCACTGCCGGTGCACGTGCAGAGCGACAGATGGGTGAATGTGTATGCGCCTACAATGGCGGAGCAGGTAAAAATCCTTCCCAATGTCTGTTTTGATGGTTTTTATCATATTTTAATCACACTTCTGATCTGAGACGATGCTAGATAACTTGCTGCTTGAAGACAGCAGTGCATTAATGTGGTGACGTGGGGACGAGGGAGGGGACTGCTAACTGCAGTCACTGACAGGAAGTTAGCTACACTGACCATTCCGCTTACTGAACCTTTAACTTATTATAGGAAAAAAACAAACGTGAAGTCAATACAGGAACAGGGACTGATACAAGCTGAACTTGAGGAAAGGCTCTCATAGGAAACCTTGAGGCAACACCAGGGACCAAACTCCCATCTGTCAAAGTCAAAGAAATCATTAAAAAAAACAAAGATAGAATAAATAAGTAAAAAAAAACTCAAACTCTAGTTGGTAGTTAAAGAACTCAATAATCAAAAGAAATAAAAGGGAAAGACACTAAAACCCTGTTTCCACCTGGCATTAATATGTGGTTCTGAGGAATCCGATCGTTATATGTAAATGTAATATGCTTGTTCACACCTGGCCTTAACAATGCGTCTTCTATGCGCGTTTGCGATCCGGATTCGAATTCCCCGCGCTGTATGGAAATCAGCTCGTACATCATTTCCGCTTATACTGTTGTTTTTAACCGGCGGGGGCAGCAGTGCCCCGCCCTTGCCTAGTCTGCCGGAAATAAAAGAAGAAGAAGAACAACAACACGAGTCTTCCAGCTTCCGCTGCACCGACTCGTCGGCCCAAAGCGAAATCAGGAGGCTAGTTTCCTGTGTTGACCATCCACGACACTCCATCTTCAATGTTTTCTGTTGTCTGTTTACCTGCAACGGTGCGCTTTTATGACGTGAATTGTCGCGTGAATGAGTACGCGTTTCCGCCCAGTCACTCGCCGCAGTTGAGTGGGCGGGGCCTAATGTGTATGAGATGCGCATACGCGTTTCCACTGTTAATGGGTATGTGGATAAGTGGTCTCAAACCACCTCCGAATGTGGATAATTTCAATCCGCATTGAGCGTGTTTCCACCTGTAGTTAGCGCGATCGGATCCTAAAAACCACATATTAATGCCAGGTGGAAACAGGGTCTTAGATATATATATATATAAATAAATAAAGCCAAGTAAAAAAAAATATGTTAAAATTAGCTAAACACAGACGTAAAATAAATAAGAGAAACACTTTAAAGATAAAAATAAAAAATAAATATAAGTTAAAAAGAGTGAAGTTAAATTAAATTCTATCAAAAGCTCTAGGGAATCAGATAAAATCAAATTCAATAAAACAAGCAAAACTCAAATGGGTGGGTCTGGAGTTTGCCTATAAAAATATGAAGACTCTCTAACGTCAAATCCTGTTGAATATAAGATGTTACAGGCCTTGACACATTCAGATATTTCCCTGAATAGCTAAACCACAGTCTAAAGTAAACCCATGCAATAAAAATTCCAAGTTATCTTCAACATTATTGATGCATGCATGTGTCCAAGACTTTTAATGTTGCAGCTTAAAGGAATACTTCACCCATACGGAACCAGCGTTCTATCATTATAAAATCACTATTATAATATAATGAATGAGGTTTTTCTTCCCTCAGTCTTCCCTTGACCCAGCTGTCCTGTTAATGCTGACCCTTACTGTGATGTCACAAGAAGGAAAATGTAGGGTTAGACAGCGAAACCATAAAACACTTGTTCTGCCTTTTCTCAGGCTAGGATGTTCCGATTTCAATTTTTTTTGCACATTTATACTAAATAGGATCTCAGAGTTCAATACACCTTCATATTCCAACTGGTGAAGTAGGTCTTTAAGGTGGAGCAGCTTATTGTATACATACTTCTAGACTATACTGCTGGGTGGGGTATCCACTCTATCAAGTTACTGCTCAATAATACCTCTTTGTAAGCCTCCTGTGTGTATCTGTGTATACTAAACATGTTTATCCCTATTTAGGGCTAGTTTTATCCTTTTTAACCATGGACGTGCGTGGCTATTAAGAGGTTCTGTTTTGGTTTGAACTGAAGATGAAGTTTGGATACGCTCACCTTCAAACACACCCTGCGTTCTAATCTCCATACTTCCATACTCTTTAGTATGCCAGAAAAAGATTTAGGATGTCCCAAGCACGTCAATTGCTGGAAAATACATAAATGCCCCACTAACTCCAATAGCATTTTAGAGTAATTGTCTTTATTCTTGACATTTCTCGATATAATGAGAAATACATCTTCCTTATCTGATTTGTTTTTCTATCCTGTGGCCCTAAAACTCTTCTGTACCGTAGTAAAAAGAAAGAGTATGTGATTTGGAACGCAGGGACAGAGCATCATCGAGTGCGCGCAACATCCGCTGGACCGTGCGCGTGCCCGCGCCAGCAGAGAGAGAGAGAGAGGCGGGAGAGAATTATAGGGAGTGAAAATGATGGCGACCGATGCAGAGGAGATAAGAATCCAAACAAGCCCCTGTCCCATTCCCGACAACAGTCTCAGCAGCACTCTGTCCATCAAAATCACCCGGAAAAACCAGGATAAACACTGGAAGTTGCGCTTTATTTACCTGCAGTGCTGTGAGTACCGACACACACCACGACGTTGACTGTCAAACACAGGTACACAGGCCACACAAACCCGCTCACAACATTGCCTGCTGAAAAAGATGCAGCCCGCCACATCGTATTTACCAACATTAGGTTTGTCACAGTACTATATTACATGTAAGCCACATTATTATTTCATATTTTTAAAGACGCGAACCTCCGTTTAAGGTTGTTGTGAGTGTGGTTGGGGGTGGGGCATTGCAACGGGAAAAGCCTACAACGCTCGCGAGGACATGTAGGCTATGGAGAAAAATAAATAGATAAAACTAAAAAGTTATGTTGTTAATTTAACAAAATATATAGCCTACATTACCATTCACCTCACTTAATGATTCGAAATGTATTATTAATTTTGGCATGCATAATGGACCGACAATGCTACTTAGGCTACCTCAAAATTACTTTTATAGGGTAGGCCTAGCCTACATTATTTAGCTTATAGATATCATCACGGAACTTTGCCAGTTGATTACGTAGGCTACATTAAAACAATTGAGCACAAACTTTTTTATATTACATTTTTTCACAAGTGTTTGAATAAATATGCACATTTGGCAATATCTAACTAATATGCGTACATTTGCTTAAAATTGCCATAGCAGAGATAAAATCATTAGGGGAGAATGGGGTAATTTGTCACACGGGTTGGTTGTCACAATCGTTATATCTCGGAACCAGAAGACGCTGTCTGTGAAATTTTGATATGTAAATATCCAGAATTGGGATCAGAGGTCACCTACATAGTCTTCCTTGGAGTTAGACTGCTGCATTTGAGGTGAGAGGACTGTTAGTGTTTTTCATGTCAAATTGAAAATATTTAGCTCCTCAGTATTTTTCTTCTAGGCTTTTACACAATGGGTTTATAACAAAACACTTGTTACCCATACAAAGTGTGAAGGGTAAACTATAGTTTAGATTGTGGTTAGCAAGCTAATTAGTTGTCAGATGGTTGTTGGCCTTGATGCTAGCAAGAAATTCAAGTTGGGGTTGGTCGTCAAATTTTTTGGGGGGTTGGTTGTCACATGTTATCTCAAGGCTGCAGCCAGAAAAGGAACCCAATAACGAAAGAAATTGTCAAGCTGTATCCTCACTGACACCCCAGAGAAGGAAAGAATAGAGCAGGAAAAGGCAACTAGCAAGCAAAAGAAAAAAGGGCAACAAAATCAAAACAACCCAGTGCATCCCAAACTAGACCAGCTGCCAAGGCTACATTAAGTTATGTAGGCCTATTTGTCAACTTGACAATGCAATTAAACTTTCAAATTTAGTTCTGCTTTCTTGCCTTCTTTTTAAGATTATTCCCATTAATATTACATTGTGACAAACAACCCCATAGTGTTTGACAACCGACCCCTTGATGGGGTTGGTTGTCACAATGTGTAAGGGTGTCTTTGATGATTCATTTCTTCTTTATTATAATAAGTTAGAAAAAGTGAGGGGTACACATTTCAAGCCAACACCTTAAGCTTCAATTTAATATAGGAATGACTATTGAAAGATGTTTAGGTGATAAGCAATTCTCACTAGAGTAAAAAGTGTGCCTACTTACCCCGTTCTCCCCTATGTCATTGTGACATTTCATATGTAACCAAAGTTTCACAGAACAGAACAGAATTCAGCCTTTTTTACATTTTAGTTTATGAATAAAAAAAATAAGAATGGTGGATAACAACAATTGCATTTCAAAAGAGATGGCTTCATTTCATAGCTGCCCGAGCTTCAGGTTTGTGGTATTGTTGTGTGCATGCGGCTCACTGTCATGGCTTACTGTAACTCTTGAATACAAAGCAGAAGCCAATGTTAATCTTATTAGTGAGTAACAAGCGTTTCCTTCCACTTCTCCTTTATCTCCATGCGTTTAAACTGCGGAGAAATCCCAGGGCAAAAATGTTGCTCCTGGGCTGCCCCCATTAATTCCCTTCCCTTCTTTCCATTCTGTGAGCAATGTGCCCTTGGGTTTCAGCTAAATGATTACGAGAATATTATATTAATCTGATACATTTTCTTCTAGATCAATCCAATAATAATCATGCTGCTGTCTGTAACATGTTACGCATGGGGTTAAAATGCGCATCATGATCTTCCATAGCCCAAGCAGACATCACAACATGACATGTGTTTGTCCAACAAAGGGAAAAACCCAGAAAGGTATCATCAGCATGCTATCATAAAAGGCATAGCAGTTTAGAAGATGGCAGTTTGCAAATGTTTTGCACTTTTGCTTTAAAAGTGACTGAAACTATGAATCTATTCCACATGCTATGAAAGTGCTCTGCGTGGCTTGCCTTTTTTTTGTCTTTGTCAGTTTGTCTGCATCTGTCACCCTTCATCTCCTATCCCAATGCAATTGAGAAGCAATGAACTCACATTTCATTAGCCTCATAGCATAATTGCCTAAATCATATTTACTCTACTCTACTTTTACTCTACATCTATTCTACTCTACATCTACTTTACCCTACTCTATAACCCTGAAAATATGACAATTATGCTACGAGGCTAACGAAAAGTAGATGTAGAGTAGAGTAGATGTAGAATAGAGTAGATGTAGAATAGAGTAGAGTAGATGTAGAGTAAAAGTAGAGTGGAGTAAATATGATTTAGGCAATTATGCTATGAGGCTAACAATTTCACAGAAAGTAAATAACAGCCAACTTTGCTTGATGTTAGGCCAGGCTCACTGGGTCATAACTGTTAACACTTTCTCTGAGTAGATCCTCACTGGCAGGTCAATGTAGCGACTGGTAGGAGAGGCATACAATAAAAACAAATCAAAGTGAAGCAATTCATTCATATTTTACAAAGCAGAAGAGTTGATATGTCTGTGTTTGGCAGAGATTGTATTTATTGTATTGTATTTCTAACTTGTGCAGCAAGTTGGAAAGACTGTCATTTAATGTTTAGAGATTCCTCAGAAGCGTTGTGACGTATGAACAAATGTCCTGTAAAGGCCAATTTAATGCTCTGTGCCGTCCAACGGTGCTGCCAAAAATGTGTTACCAACCTGTCGGGCTGGCGGACCGCTTATTCTCTAGTAGGGGTCTTAATCGCTAGGTTTAATCGCGATACCATAATAGATTGACAACGATACAATATTTGCCAATATCACAAAGTCTGCCGCGATTCGACTACGATTGGATTTTTGATGCCTGCGATTTATTTGAGACATATCATTTAACACAACCTGTTACATCTGTGTCAACCGACCAAAAACAAACACAAGTATGATTTTACCATTTTATTTCAGAGCACTTCCATATATTCAAACAATTGGAACAATCAATTTTTTGGGTGGAAATAGTAGACCTCTGATCACAACAACCATGGTTCACGGCCGTGGCTCGGCAAAGTGTGCATGCATCGACAACATAGTTTAGCTTAGTTTAGTTAGTACAAACAATATAAAAACATGTATAGTGCTAAATCACCACACCCAAAGACATTTTCATATTAGAATACAAAACACACACACTTGACTGGCGCAATTCTTGTTTTGGAGTATGAATGAATCTGAGCATACGCGGATCGCTTTCATCTATCAGATGTCATGCATCAAGTGTGTAGGGCCCTTAAGGTAAACTGTTCAACTTTAGCTTGTGACTAAGATGTGCCAGACTGTAGCATGACAATAGACAAGGAGAAGTAGCTGAGGTGTCAAAATCAAAATGCCATTAAATGTGTATGAAGGCCACTTTGTCCATGTTCCTGTTTCACTCTCTCTGTATAGTGATTGAGTCATTGCATTACATGCCCCGGCAGCTGTGGGAATACAGACAATATGGAAAAGATTATGATGACATTTTTAATTACAGAAGCATATGTCCCCTCAGCCGTCTTTAGAGGAGTGGTGTGAAGACACAGAAGAGGATTGATAAGATAATCATGAAAAAGTACGAGGCTGATTTAAATTGACAGCTTATGTCTAGTGATGTTGATGGGAGGTCTGCAGTGTGCGAGTGATGGATTACCAGGCAACAGAAAAGTGACCCGTCTCATCAATACAACCATCAACATGTGGTGAATGACAGAGGGGCTGGATGATGTCAGTCATCACAACAAAGAGGGGCCCTATGAAATCACTTAAATTTTTTTTTTTACAAATTCAGTTTTAATTTTTCTGATTCCTATTTTTGATGAAGCTGAGAACCTTCACTCTTGCTGAGTTGAATACACGCTTTGGTTTGTCTCACGCATGGATATGATGATTCTGCCGACCAATCAACGGATCGCAGTGTGTAGCTCCACTAGGGTTGCCGCGGTGTGGACATTTTCATACCGAGTAATACACGTGCGTCAACACCGGTGTTACCGAGTAAACACCACCAGACAGGGTCTTTAAAAATAAAAAAAAAAAAAAAATATTAGGCTTAACCGCAGATTTCAAGAGAAGACGGTCCGTCGGCTCTGTAGGCGCTTACTTTGATCTTAAACATTAGATCGCGCAATTTATTCTTGAACGAAACAAATGCTTAGTGTTTGTAGATCATTTGGTTAAATTATTATGCAATTTGTTCAATATGAGCCACCAGAGCCACCGTACTGTGTTGCCTCATCGAATCAGAATGACTGGTGGGCTACTTCACTTTTACCTGTCTGTAGGCTATCAGAGCCATGATCGGAGCGCAGTTTATTGAATGCTTGGATTAAATTCACTCGTTTAAACTCGGTGTGATCCTTGACTCATACCAACCCATATGAACTTTCTACAGTGTCGTGCACTTTGAGGTGTGTCGGTGACGCGACGTCATTTTACCGGGGCTTCAGCTCCAAATGTTTTAAGTGAAGCTACCACGGATAGGCCTATATTTGCGGCGTGATTTCCACTGGGGACTTAACATGTTCTCTCCCCCCCACACTTTACAATTTATAATTTTTTCACCGCAAGCTGTCATCGACACGGAGCAGCAGCACACAGACAGCCTGCCGCTATGTAGGCGCGGGTGTGTGAGTGTGTGTGTTACCTCCGGTTACCTCCCGTTGCTGAATCTTCAACAGTTTGCAGACTACCTAGTTTAGCCTACGTTTTCAGGTTCCCTAGTATTGGGGTTTCATCAAAAATATTGCCAAATAGGCGCGTTTGCTTTGGGCTTTGAAGCCAACTCCTCCGCCATCGTCTTATAAACTCTCTACGGGAGACTCCGCTGATGTGACGCGGCTCTGCGCTGCACGGAGCGGAGCAGACACTTTCAGTTTCATTGTTTTCTGAGTAGCTTTATTATAACTTAGAAGTTAGAGTAGCCTTAGACATACTAGTTTTTTATTTAGCCGAATGAACTGCCGCCGTCACGCAAAATTTAACCAATTGGCTTTTATGTCTATTTTTTTTTAATAGGCATAGGCCTATGCCTAGACTATCCGGTGTTGCTCGGTGTTGAGGCTCCCACCGGTGTGAGCCTTCAACACCGAGTAACACCGGTAACACCTACTACCGCGGCAACCCTAAGCTCCACCCTTTTTGGGACCCTTTGGTACGGCTTGGTACCCCCAAAGAAAGGATGATAAAAATAGATGCAGCACTGTATGCTTATTTTGGTACCCTTACCAACTTTTGGCACTGGAAACGCAAATAAATGTGTTCCCAGCTGTACCAAACCGCACCGCTCAGTTGAAACAATGCTTTACTTAGCTTTAATGGGCCGCTCCTCTCTGTAACTTTCCTGCCAACACAATTGTTGCCATTGTAGGCGCATACAAATTCACCCATCAGTGAGACGGTTGCCGGTTTGTAGCGTTCTTTCTTCTGATTGGTTATCAGTAGTGGGGTCCCCGAAAAGTTTATTGTCGATTAGAGCAAGTGACTGAGAGATTGGCTTTATGAAACGCGCACAAAGTGATCACTGTACGAATAAAGAGCGATTTAACACTTATATTAACGTAAATAAATCGCTTACTTCACCTTTATGTATCAATCAGATCATGTCCAACTTCGGCCATACCTTTTTTTTTTTTATATATTTGGTGATTATTCTGATCAATCTTATTCAGGTATTCTATTTCACTGCTGATATGTGGGTAATTCTTAATTTGCAGTAGTGTTGTTTTTGTCAACGAAATGTATGAAAAAATATCGTCGTCAACGAACATTTATCACGTGACAGAAACGAGACGAGACGCAACATAAATAGTGGTCATGTGACGAAGACTATAATCAAATATATAATGCCTAATGATTGACTAATAAAAACGGGACTAAATGTGGTTTACAAAAACAAAAACTGATAAAATATCTCTTCATGTTCATTGACAAAAACGAGAGGACACAAAATGTTATAAGGCTATTTTGTCTCGCCATTATTATTATTTTTGCAATATTTCTGTTTCCTGAGTCTCGGGGCTGCAAACAGGCTACGGCTTCAGATTAAAAGCATTTCACTGGCTTAACATGAGTATTTAACTAGACAAACGTGAGTTGGCTTTTATTTTGAAATAGCAGGAAGTTAGCAGGCGACGTTACTTCCTCAATCCCCACTCGCGGCAATATGGAAGATGCAGCTGCGGCGGTGGGTTAACTTTAACGACTAACCAGCTGCAGCCTGAAGTTACTGTATAGGCTAACTTCAATATGCGGCCACACGTCATCTTGACTGGATTCCTGTCGGATATTAACCATGACTCCTGTGTTCCCGGCTCTCCTGAGTCATGTCGAAAAAGTATTCCATTGTTTTCTGAACGAGTAGTAGCCCTGTTTGTGGACATCTATCCATCAAAACTATGACGTAGGTCCTTAGCAACGGTCATTATACCCTTGACAGAGGTCTGTCTTGCTGGAAATAACAGACCTGTAGAATGCCGTGATTTACATAGGATTTTCAAAGTGCCATGTAATAAGTTCTGTCAACAAATTCCAATGTATGCAATCTGTGCTTCCAATCACATGGTTCAAACCATTTGTGTTATATCTCTTTACAAGCAATACAAGTCATACACAAACATTTTATTTGCACTTTGTTATTATGTTATTGTAGCTCTAGCATTCAAGAACCTTTTTTCTCTTAATTAAACTTGAATGTAATGTAAATTTTTTCTGGCATTGTCATTTGAAGCTATTTTATTTAGGCCTATTTATTTTATGTAAATGTATGTCATTAGACAGGAGATTTTGAAAAACAAAGAGAAGCTGTCTGAGCTCCATCAGACTGCTGTTCAGGTTGAGGAATCAGGCACAAACATCTTACATGTTTGGTAGCTCAAATAAATATGATGTAAATTCAATCAGAGCGTCTTCCGTGTCTGGAATTGCATGTATTCTTGAGTCTATAAGGTAAAAATAATATAATAAGATAAGATAACCTTGTTTGACTTGTGAAATGGGGGACTTAAAGAACATTTTGATTTTGGCTGTACTATACTAGGTACTTGTACTATATTAACTGGGTTAAATATAATTGCATTACTAAAAATACTAAAATACAAATGTCATTGACTAAGACTAGACTTAAATGTCATCAGTTTTTGTTGACATAGGGCCAGTTTCACAGACAAGGATTAAGCCTAGTCCTGGACTAAATGGAATTTTGAATGGAGATTGTCCGTTGAAAGTACAATTTAGTCCAGAACTAGGCTTAATCCATGTCTGCGAAACCGGCCCTAAGACTAGACGAAAATAGTCCTAGATAATTCTGACTAAGAGAAGACTAAAAAGCTCAAGACTTTGTCAACTGAAACTTGAGTAGACTAAAAAGAGTTTAAACGTGACTAAGACTAATAAAAACTAAAATGACAGTTTGACACAAAGACTAGACTAAAACTAAACTTAAAACAGGCCGCCAAAAACAACACTAATTTGCAGGCAGTGCTTTATGAGTACCCTCCAGAGGGAATCATCTAAAGGGGGAAATGGCATCCACATTTGTAAGAAAACATGAAAACACACAAACATACGGTTGTAAATGATCCAGCAGCACCCAGCATCAACAGTGATAAGACCTCCACTGTACACAATTACAGACATCACAGTGAACAGTATACAGTTTGCATAGCACCATTCCAGTTGTGTTAGTGGTGTTGATGGGATACTAAGGGTGTGTATGGTAGATGGTGAGGGGACTATTTTACCTTGCCTTGCTTACTATCTCAGTGTACATTTTGGCTGCAGCTGGAGGGGAGCAGCTAAAAAGGTAGAAAGGGGTGTAGTGGCTTGTCGGGGGCCATTTTATCATGTTGACTTTGAATCTCAGAGATAGCAGGTAGGTAGGACAAGGTGGTGTGGGAATGAATGATCTCAGAAGAGATGTGAGTTTTGAGAGATGTCTTTGGTTCTAGGGACTAAGAGTAAATAAAAAATGCAGTGAATGCTCAGCTGAGATATCACGCCTGCTAAGGTATTGAGTTTGTGCTTTCTGTTCGTTTCCTTTTCCAACACAGTCGACGGTTTACTACAATCAAGCGTAGATTTGCCTTTCTTTAGCATCCCTGTCCTGGGAATTGAAGGTGTCAATCAATATATTACCTGCTTGGTATTTTTTAAACTCACCAGCTCGCACCCACTTGTGCCTCAGCTGCGCTTCAAATCCCCGTTCATCATTGCAACCAACCTGGAGGTTGTTTATTTAAAGCTCTGTTTTCAGTGATATTAAGTCAAGCAGCATAGCTTTGTCCTTTTTGGACAAATTAAAGGTTAGGTAGTTGGGAGCGCGTCGGTCTAGCAAGTGACTTGTTTTGGCCATAGAACTGGCTCGTAGCTGCTAGGCTAACTATCCTTCCCTACTCTCCCCGTCAAAGGTTGGGTAAGGTCCCAAAATAAGCGAACCGTACCTATTTTTGGGACCCTTTCTGTGGAGTAACAAGCCGCCCCAAAGGGTCCCAAAAGGGTTAAGCTACACACTGCAATCTGTTGATTGGTACTTGACAGAATCATTTCCGCGTTAAACTGCCCTGTGTTGTCACCTCGGCAAGAATGAAAAGTCAGATCTTTGTTTTTGTGTGGTGTTTTTCATTTTCATTTAGAGTTAATCAGCGGGCTACACTGTGTCCCGCTGCTATGTTATTTTAGTGATGTAGCTGCCGTAGCCAGCACTGTTCAAAGGCTCCATGCTCTGGCCCATAACCTGGCCGGAGCTATCATAAACCCCGCCTTAAGAAAAGGGGAGTGGTGGAGGTGGAAACGATAGCCAGATCTAGTGTAACCGTGCTGACTAGAACCGACCCAAACCACACTGCTCAGTGGAAAGGAGGTGTAAGTGTCCCATAGATATTTTTGAATTGTTGCTGTGTCATTGTGATGGATAACTTAAGATTATACTGATGGAGGAAAGGTTGTTTTTGGCAGTGCACATCAGCCGTCACTTGAATAATGACTTTAAACACAACATTTAGGTAGTTGCCTGTTCTTGACTTTGGGACTTGATTGAAACTTCAAGCCGGGAGACGGACCTGTGACTTGCCAAGCAGTGACTCTGTGACGGACACTGACATGATTCATCTGTCAGTCCTGAGCCTGTCCACATGGACACTTCTCACACTGCCACTTTGCTAACATATCAATGCGCCATACCTTGCTAACATTTGTTTTCATTTCTAAAAGGTTTTTGAATGTCCTATTTAGAGTACATGTGGCTTTTTTTCTGCACAGCTATTTTTTATTGACTTTCTCAATACTTACATACTTTGATTGATCGAGCTGTGTTTGTCTCCCTAGATTTCTTGACAATTGCAACAATATTGGGGACTGGAATCTTAGGTGAGTACTTTTATTTTCTTAATAATATAAAAATGTCTGGATTTAGGGGACATACT
This sequence comes from Ammodytes dubius, assembly GCA_026122265.1. Classification (NCBI taxonomy): domain Eukaryota; kingdom Metazoa; phylum Chordata; class Actinopteri; order Uranoscopiformes; family Ammodytidae; genus Ammodytes; species Ammodytes dubius. The sequence goes on from CM047510.1 coordinate 3,910,578, forward strand.
TCTATTAGTATGTGTTACACTGCACACACATTACGTTAGGTCTGTTGAAAGCACAGGTAATGACCAAATAGCAGGGAACAAAATATGTTGACCATTTATTGCTAAGGATTATAGAACCACAGAACTTGATACTATTTGTGACGGTAGCTGACTGGGGCTGGTGAATGCACACTGTATAAAACCTACTATGAAGAACTCTGTCATTTTCCTCTGATGACCATAAAGGAACTGTAACAACAAACAAGACCAACAGCAAAACGAATGCTGTTTAATATCTTTATTATTAATGCCTTTGATTGGGTCTGATTTTTTCATGGGAACCTCAAATATATCAATTACGGCAGGCACACACGAACAGCCTGTGTTTCCTGAAAAGTACTAAATCAAAGTTTACTTTGCTTCACCATCGTCATATCATATTCCAGTTCTTAAAACATTACCTCATTGCATCTACGGACTCTCTCTCTCTCTTTCACTCGCCTCCTAAACAAATGCATGCCGCCGCCATGCGCTAGCAAAGATATAAGGGGCGCTAGAACCAAAAACAACTGAAAGTTCCTCGTAGCTACTTTAAATCAATTATTAAATTATAAAGGTATATAAGGCCAAGGTACACACACACACACACACACACACACACACACACACACACACTTAATTTAGCTCCCTCTGTGTGATGGTAAAAACGTTTGTGTGATGAATTAGTTCTTTCTACTGGAATTTCCTATATACTATCAATTCATTTGGAACATAATTATGGCTCCATCCATCTTTTGGCTTTCATTGGCAGTGCAAATTTGGCTGGTGGTTTATGAAGTGTAGTTAACACCGGAGACTTTTTGTAGAGGTGGAAATTACATGGAACATTACATTTAACTACTTTGTTTTCAACAAGGGTCTTCATGTAGTTCCACAAAAGGTTGAGCCCCTTCCAAGTTAATAGTTGTTCAATCGCTTAAATCTCATATTGAAATCAGCACTATCCATAAAGTTTTATGGTAGGTTTGTGACGGAGCGGAAAGGAGTGTCTGTGTGAGAGAAAAGCTAAGCAGAGAGTGATGGACAGCCAGGTATCTACAAGGTGCCTTCTGAAAAACCACATTGGCACATGTGTCTTATGTGATACATATAAGGCACCCCCTTTTACACTTTATAATTCCAAGCACAGGTATCCACTTTTGACCTATGTATAATCTATGTTATACTGGTGTGTTTGTTTACACTGGTGTGAATGTGTTGAGGTGTATGGGTGATGGTCGGAGGGGCTGTTGGCGCTGAATTGCAGCCACGCTTCCGTCAGTCTGCCCCAGGGCAGCTGTGGCTACTACTGTAGTTTACCACCACCAGTATGACTGTGTGTGAATGAACAGTTGAATATGCTGCTGAAGACTCACTTTTGTTGCATTGGCCTTTAACACAATTTGAGACTTTGACACTCCTAACTTTTTTTTCATGTATGTTATATATGTTATTTTGTAGTGTATCTTGTACAGCACTTTGGTCAACTGATGTTGTTTTTAATGTGCTATAGAAATAAGTTTTGACTTTAACTTTATGTCTTCAAACCCAAAATTGCTGGGTATAGAATTCCAAAAAACACTGATGTGTTATTTAAATCCCTAGGTCTTCCAGTAACGATAGCCCATGCTGGACTGGTGCCTTTCCTGGTCTCCTTTCTCGTTGGCTTCTTTGTCCAGGTAAGTAATACATGGCCCTTAATTGACTCTTACTTTAAAGGTACATTATGCAGTTTCAGGGGAGGGGGATTTTATATTTAATATTTGCATACTAGCCTGCAGTTAACTTACAGAACGTATTTTCTCTACATGTAATTCTTAGTATTGATTGAATAATCATCGTAAATCAAAAGTTACTTATAAGGGAACACCTGCAACCAAAGGTTGAATATGTTTGTAGGCACATCTGTGGGCCCTGCTTCTGTAAACAACAACAGGGAAACAGTAACTTTTAAGTTTAGCTTTCTAACTTAAAACTGTGTTCAAGGAATCCCATTTTCCTTTGAGGAAAGGTGTATTTATTGTTTATTCAGTTATGACCACCCATTTCAATGACAAACTAATATTAATTCCTACATTTTCCAATCCTTTCAGGCCCTGCTCATCTACCTGTTTGTGGAACTTCTTCAGAAATGTCAGGTTGTACAGCTGGAATCTCTGAAGGTAAGCACCAACACACTCTCTATCTTGTCCCTGACTTGTTATAGCAGGAAAACCTTTAACGCTATCGTTGGGCTCAAGTGTTCCAGTAAGCCATATTACAGTAAATATTACAACTGCACTTTTCTCAGGCTTCGACAGGCCAAAAAGTCTGCTGTTAAAAATGTCAAATCTCAATTGCATAAAAATTCCCATATACTATAAGCCTGGAAATCCAGACCCATATCTAGAACGATAGAGGGTCTGGCCACGATCAATATTAACTCCCAACTCAAGGGGCGGCTCGTACTTGTGCATTTCAATTACCACTGCATGCATTTGGATAGCACTACAACCAATCAGAGCAATGAACAAGGTGACGTATTAAGCCCTGTTCGTTTAGCGAACAGCTGTTAACTGTTAAATTAAACTTTTGCCGTGGTCGGTCGGCAAAACAGAACATTACTCTTATTTGCTAATGAAAGATGTGAGTGCCGTCTTCCAAATCGGTAAGTGTCGAGGTCGAAGCAGTCTCAAACTCAAACAACATATCCACATCCATCTCTGTTGTTTACTATCACGGCTTCGACGGCGCATGCACATGCACATCCGGATATGTCCGCCCCAGAGCACCATACATATGGCTATGGCCCGCCCATATCAGAAAGGACGTTTTGATTGGTAGCTCAGGATTTCTTGACATATTTAATGAGCTTCAATGGAGAGTGTCCAGACCAACAGGTGCAGCAAATGTAATTAGCCTGCGCCTAGTGGCAGGTCTGGATTTCCAGGCTAATATACTATGCCATTTAAAGCAGAAATGATTACATGTAAAATAATTTTGCTCATCATAGTAATGTTTCAGGATAAAAACAATGGTTCTTAGTATTACATGTTGAGAGTTCACATGGAGAGCTTTGTAAAGAGAATCTTAACCTGGCTTGATGTATGTTGATGTCAGACAGGTGTGGCAGAGTGCATAGTGATGGATGAGGTGGGTGCAGAGGAAGAGGAGGATGAGGACAGTGAAACCGCTGAAGCTGGTAAGGAGGCTTTCTAATTAGCATGACTTCAAAATAAACCCTGAGTTCCAAATCACATACTCTTTCTTTTTACTACACTAAACACTAAAGTACAGATGAGTTTGAAGGCCACAGGAGAGAGAGAAAAAAATCAGATAAGGAAGTTTTTTTTTCATAATGTCGAGAAATGTCAAGAATAAAGACGAATACTCCAAAATGGTAGTGGAGTTAGTGGGGCATTTATGTATTTTCAGCATACTACAATTGACATGCCTCTATTGGCACATCCTAAATCTTTTTTTGGCATACTAAATTAAGTAGGGAAAGGCTCCTTCTCACTAGGGTTGGGCGCTATCCATTTTTTTAATACCTTTAAACCTTTCCCAAATTAAGTTAAGTTATCTTTATTTGTCAGTTGTACACGAGGCACATTGAAATTAGTCTTTTCGCATATCCCCTCTCAAGTTACCACACTTCGAAGGGGTCAGAGCACAGGGTCAGCCGCAGTACAGCACCCCTGGAGCAGTTTTGGGGTTAAGTGTCTTGCTCAGGACACAGTGGTAGAGATCGTGGGCACCGTAGACACAATACCAGCCTCTGCTAGTTTTACAACTAACACCCTCCTGTCCGGTGCCGGGGATCGAACCAGCGACCTCATGGTTACTGGTCGGCCACCTTACCTCTAGGCCATCCTACCACCCAATTATTATATTATAAATTATAACCTGGGTATACGGTAATACCTTTTGGTATAGGCTTCCTGTTGCTACATTTTATAAGATTACATTGAACTTATCAACATGACGTTACCGCCGCCAAATACTCATTTTTACTGACAGCACTTGAACACATCACAATCTACGTTCCAAACGAGGGAAAAGAACGCATGTCATTTACTTGTAAGGTATTGTAAGCTGTTTTCTCAAAAAATAAAGATACTTTACAGGTATACTATCTTCAAACACAGGTATTGGTGCTGCTGCTGGACACACACACACACACACACACACAGACAGACACACACACACACACACACACACACACACACACACTCTTAAGGCATTTATTATAAACATGCGCCAGGGTTACACACCACCAATTTTTTACGGTATCCACGGTAGGCCTATTTAAAGGAATACCGTTGCTGTTATGGTAATACCTTAATACCCCCCAACCCTACTTCTCACTCAATTGAGTCAAGTTATGTTAAGTTACAGTACTTTATTAGATTTGGAACAGCTTGATGAAGTCTTATAGTATTAATATAATATTTATTAAAATGAATGTCCACACTGTTGCAGTAGACTGTTTTGAATTGCATACTATTGCACCATACACCACACACAGCACAGGACAGGGCTGATTTGAAACTGCATCGATCTTCTAAATAGATGTTTTGTCTGAGATATGAATCGGATAGGTTTCTGTTGACGCACACCCTCTAAAAAAAGCCTAATTAAAAAAGAAATCAAATGAACAAGCATACTTTTGAAACATTAACTGAAGAATACAGAGGGTGATGGCAAGTTGCAGGTTATTTCCTTATGTGCCCCTGTCTGTATATTATCATATATCTTTTTTTTTTTTCAAACCACTTAAATGTCTTGAAGATGCTGTGACACAAACTCCATTTACCAATGTTCTTGTTTCCAATCTTGCCTTTTCAATGGATGTTGATCTGAGCATAAGCCCTTATCTTCCATCTTATTAATTCAAGATGTCTGCAGAAAGTGTTGAATTGTGTCAATGGTCGTTTGTTGCTTTTACACCTAAAGTATTTCTGATGAAAAAAAACATTTTGGAAAAGCACATTATGCAGATTGGTGAAGACTAGACTGATGTTGTGTTGATGGAATTGCTGTAGAAAAATAGAGCTAGGCTAAATATAACATTAGTGTAATTCATGACCCTAAGTGTTTTTTAAATCCCACCCTTTTCTACCAGCTGGCCTTTGTTAGTGACATACATTAGATTCAAATACAATTCCACTGTCTGACTTTAAAGGTCCTATGTGTTGTTATACACTTAAAGCGTCCCATCCTATCATTATCATCTTATTCTTGGAAACATATAGTATGCATATTATGTGTGAAGAGAGACTTTGAATGTATGGTTGGGACTACTCTTCTGTCCTATGGCTTACATAGTTACCTGTGTGTGTGTGTGTGTGTGTGTGTGTGTGTGTGTGTGTGTGGTGGTGTGTGTGTGTGTGTGTGTGTGTGTGTGTGTGTGTGTGTGTGTGTGTGTGTGTGTGTGCGTGCGTGCGTGTTTGTATTTGTGTGTGTGGTGTGTGTGCATGCATCAGCATCTCTAGTGTTTTCCATTGATTTCCACAAGTAAACCCAACGACAAAGCCATCTGTTTATTTACTACATAAAAAACAATGTGTTTTCTTTAAAGTGATAATTGTCAGTTTTAATCTCTCCTGCACACACCTGTATATGTGTATCATCTCCATTACAATCATGGTGTGGCCAAACACTCCCCAGGCTTATTTACACTTTGAGCCGCCCCCTGGGATATCAGACACTATGCAGAAAACCTTTCAACCATGGTTATTGGCTGATTAGTGGTGAGGCTTATTTCAGACTGGTTCTGTTATTTGCTATAAATTGCCAAGCTCTCTCTCCCATTACATTTTTGAATGGGTAGCCACACACGCACACATGCATATCCGCCTACACTCAAAAAAATGAACTAGGGCATGTGTTTGATTAGCTAACTAGGAATATGTTTAGATGACATGAATCAATCGTGTTTGTCTTCATTACATGATTAATTCTTGTCCATACTACGTGATTAGAAGAAAAATCAGATCAACTATACACGTGCATGTTAATCCAATGAGAAGTGGGTTAATCAAACCAACAACTGTTGTACTGTCAGCTACTGCGCATGCTCCATGCTCTTGACTGGATGCAGTTATTTAACGGACACTGCCGACAATGACCAGCACATGCCACTGAATCGTTTGCCAACCTTCATCTTACATGTAAGTAATTTGTGAATTTGTTCAAGTCAACAATGTTTTAAGTGATGAATCATAGTTACTAGCCCCTCTGAGACATTTTTCAGTTAAACAAAGTTTTTGAGTGTCACTAGCACTAGCTAGCTTAACTTTGCCTTTGCTAGGTTTTAATAATTTACACCACAGTACATCATTTCTCATTAATGATTTTTTCCTGCGGCACATGAAAATGAATGCCAAGAGATTAACATTAAACAAATCTTAAATTGGTCTGCAATAAGAGAGACGCGCGCGCGTGTGTGTGTCGGAGGGAGAGTGCCAGCACGTAGTCGCAGCCCTGTTTCAAATGTGGTACAAACGGTCCACGTTAACATTATTTAAATGTAAGGAAGGAGAAACCCAAACGTTAGTTAGCTAACACTCGTTAGTGTTTTTTAGTGTTCATGGGTGTAGAAGACTATCGTGCTTCTTTAGCCGCGTGAGCTTCGAGATTTTCAGTTAGGGGCCTGGCTAAATAAGGTTAACTGTAGTTGACGTGAATCAATCGTGTTTTTCTTCATTACATGATTAATTCTTGTCCATACTACGTGATTAGAAGAAAAATCAGATCAACTATACACGTGCATGTTAATCCAATGAGAAGTGGGTTAATCAAACAGCAGGTCTGTCGCAGCATGTTCTGGCAAGGTAATTACAAGAAGCAAGTTGAAGATAGATGCGTAGCTTAAAATATAGCATGTGATTTATCTGCCCCTATAAATGACGTATTTACTATCCGTATTTAGGTTCATATCATGTAATATTTGAAGCAGTTTCTTATTTTTTAATTTGAATTTTTTGTTGTTGAATTTATCAGACACTGTGCCTGGAGCAGGTGCTGCGGTGGCACTTAACCCAAGCTGGACGTGGACCTCAGTGGGCAGCTGAGCGAGCGAGAGGCGCGGCCGCTACGGAGGTTTCTGCGTCGCAGGCTCAAGCCGCGACGATGTGCCAAGAAGTTCAGCCACTACTGTGACCGGGACGGAGACGGGGGCTAACCATGGAGGAACTAAGGGCCTGTCTGGGACTATGAGAGGTGGAGGTGTGGGTGTGGGTGTGGGTGTGTGTGTGTGTGACTATGCTTACTTAAAATATAAATATTGCTTATGTTTTTAACATTTTAAAACTGCTTATCTTCTTTTATTGAACCAGAAATACAACTGAACTCTAGCTGCAGTCCCCATCCTCTGAGATGACATGTGTCCCTGCAATATATGGTAAGTTAATTTAATTTGGTTGATTTAGTGTCAAAAGTACACACATAGAAACATTGAAGATTAGTTATTTAGCTTGAATGCAGTATTAAAATGTTTTAGTTTCAACTGCTGTATTTTTGCAGACTGAATTCACTTATATTCCAGAGGATACTAGTCCTTATGTGGTAATTTTTTTCAATATGAAGCCTTGATAGCTGATTTCCACCAATTTTCTCTGCTTGATATTGCATTGTACTGTTTATACACACCACTCATCATCACCTTTTTCATAATACCATTATAAAGAGCTTTAGCAATTCAATGGACATACAGAGCCTTTGGTTTCAGACTTCTAAACAGATGGCCAGTTCTGTTTACTGAGTGCGCATACAGAAGAACAAGATGTTGACAAATCAAATATAATAGTTTTGACCAGTTCCTTTCTCTCAATTGATAGTTATTTAACAACTTTATAATTCATTGTTCATTCGTCTTGTACTTTGATGTTCTGATAGGGATAGTGACATGTGCATTAATGTGTTCCAGATTGATAAGGAGTTCCACCACATATCAACCGGTCCTCTAGTTTCTACATTCTTTGCTGCTCTCGACCAGATCTCGCCGCGTCTGATGGAGATATCTCGATGTAAAGGTGGAGCAGCTGGAGAAATGGTGCATATTTACAAGGTGTGTATTGAAAAGGGTTGATCTATTTAGTGTTCAGTTTTAAACATCCTTAATAATATTGACTATTTGAATATATTTTGTTCAGTGCTGGGCAGAAGTCATGAATTCAAGCACATATAGATGAAAATGTTATGTATTTTATCCCACAGGACACAGACACAGAGGCCAGTGCTTCCATGGTGCAAACTGCTGGGAGTGTCTTACAGAAGGAGGGTGTGTATAGCCTGGAGATGACCCAGACCAGAGGACAGCGGCGTCCTGTTTGAATGTGTGAGTCCTCATTCATTTGGGCAATATTGGGCTTTAACATGAGCTATCCACCAGAGCACAAATTAACTTTTGGAGGGATGCAGAAGATTCTTCTGAATCTGGATAGGCAGAGGTTGTCATCCTAAAAAAATAAGCTCATTGAGTACATTTGCTCAACAATGTATGGTTTTATTTATTTGTGCTATTAAGTTTAAAATGCTAATTCATACAAATGTTCCGAAGGACCGAGAATGTTGGTCAGGTTGACATTTCTTTGTTGGGCAGACTGGCATCTCTACGGTAGTATTAGGGCCAAGAGGGGGGGAAACATTTGCATAAGGATTATTTTTTCTTTCATTATGCAAAAAGTCGAAATAAAAATGAATTGTCTGCCTTATGACCATAGCAAAGATGAAAAGGTTTGGGTTTAAATAACGTTTTCCTAAAGAGTTATTGATACCAGAAGTTCAGAACATTGTATTTCGTCTTTTTTATCGTCATTGTATTTTCTTTTGTAAAAATTTTGACTTATCGACTTGAGGTGCTAGTTTTCTCTCTATCTCCCATGGACCTAATACTCTTCCATACTTCTCTGTTAAAACTGTGATTAAATGCATATTCCAGTCATGTACAGATCTTGCTGGGTGATATCTTACCTGTTTTTCCTATGGGCCAAGAATATTTTCTAGGTTACAGTGTCTCTTATTTAATTTCTTTATTTATATATATTTTTTTATTATATTTTGCACTTAGACCATAAGAACTTGCAAATACTGTAAGATTGTATGATAATTTTAATTTACCTTTACTAGTTGCAAATGTTTTGGTCAGAATATGTTTTGGATGCATTTGGGGGGGGAAATGGGTATTGAGCTTTAACCTTAAATGGGGAAATGCCACTAATTTTACACACTCAAATGTGTTTACAGGTCTAAGGTATTACTGCTATGTGAAAACATTGTGTTAATGTAATCTGGTAAATTGTTTCTTGTAATGTTACTCGGTAGCAAAGTTGCATTGTGGGTAATGTAGGCAAATGTTTTTATAAAGCTTGAATAAAATGTAAAATGAAATTGCATGTTGTCATTCTTTATGCATGTAGGGTCATTTAAAATGATTGAACCAAAGGAACTAAGAACAAACATTTAAATTCAAAAAGAAGCAAATGAGTTGAATGCATGTATTATCATTATGTTCTAATAGCATGGTAAAGGTTAGTTGACATAACATGATTTGTTTACGTGCAAAATAGGTGTCATGATAAAATCATGTAGGTCCAATGAAGTACAAACAAATAGATTCAACACAATGCAATTTAGTTGGATTTAAATATTCACATTATGTTCAACCTACACATGTACAATGTGTTTAAATAACATGATAAAGGTCAGCTGACATAACATGATTTGTTTAGATGCAAAATAGGTGTCATGATAAAATCAAATAGATCCAATGATTTTTTTTTTTGAGTGTATTTTCACAGCTTTGTGCATAGAGGAAACCCATTGCGTCTATCCACTCAGTGGCAATCATAGCTTGACCTTGTTTACCGTGAAAGGCTGTCAGCTAATCACAGTCCTTCCCCCCATGCTGCCAGGAATAGAAACCAATGTATGTAGATGTGTCAATTGAGGATAAGAAAATGGTAAAAAATTGCCTGAGCATCTAGCTGTTCGCTGCCTATCTTCTGCGATTTTTAATCGATTCATAATTTGCAAAAATCGATAAAAAAAACAATACATAAATATTTTCTATCTACTTGAAGGCCGACAGCATTTCAAAGCAAAATGACTTGCCTTAAAATCACATGCATTACATTCTTCACATTAAAATAGACTTAATTAAAAATGGATAAGACGTTAATTAGCACACAGTGGACTGGAGTGGGTCCTGAAATCCTCCTTTGAACTGAATCCAGAAATCCATTGAATTGACAATCGATTTGAACCAAGAATTGATTTTGAATCGGAATCAAATCAAATCGTGGGATTCCAAAAGATCCACAGCCCTAGCCAGGGCTGGACTGGGACAAAAAATCGGCCCTGGCATTTTTGGCCATGGCAGCCCACCATGATTATTTATACGATATGCGGAGGCAGGGGCGTTGCACCAAATTCTGGGCCCCTATACAGGAAGTCCTGATGGGCCCTCTGAGAGGCGGTCTTACAACACAAACATGTAAAAGCTATGTTTGTCTATAGTCCAAAACGTATGAGTGACTGGTCCCTCTCTGAGCCAGATAACAACACAATATTTCTATTGATGAATGACCAAATCATTACGCGTACTTGAACACAACCCCTGGTCTAATGACTCTTAATAAACATGCACACACACAGTGTTTCTCACAGGAATTTGGGAGACTGTGTCGTGGACCCTGGACCTTCTAGGGGGGTCCGGGGGAGCATTCCGGGTCCGGAAGATTTTTTTAAAAATGTTAAAGTAAAATTCATCAATCTGGTGCACTTTGAGGAGAAAACTAAGGCTAAATCAACTATTTCCTATGTAAGCTATTTAGTACTATTTTCTGGAATAATTTATAGACACAGAATGACCAAAAAGCAAAAAGAAGAAATGTACATGTTTAAAAAATCCAGTCAGCTTCGGGATTTTTTTTACCTTCCTTTGTATTTTTTAATGGCCCAATATAGGCCCCTGATCTTCGTAGCCCCGAACAATGTTATTTAAAAAATAACAAATTTACTGACGAATGAAAGGCCCCTGATATCTGTTTTTTTGCTCTCCTAAATAACATTTTTCGGGGCCTTCAAATATCAGGGGCCTACGTATATTGAGCCAGTAAAAAAATATATATATATATATATGTTTTTATTTTTTGAGTGCAGCCCCCCTCTGCCTTGGGCCCCCCAAGCCTATCCGCCGTCCGACGGCCCTGAACGTAACTAACCATCGTCAGATGCTCATAATTACCGAGTAGAAGTTGAATGCGTGATAATACAATTCAATGCAGCCTCTGAATGGGCGGCCCTCTGCTGTGTGTGTGATTGGGCCAGGCCCAGCCTAGAACCCTTCATAATGAGTAATGACCTGGGACAAAGTTTTATTTAACTTTCAGGTGAAGTTGACAGCCTGCACGCACATTTATATGTCCACGGCACTCCCGAGAGGGAAGGGACCTCGGCCCTCGGCTGTGTGACTTTGCCGGGCCAGGCCGAGTCACATAGCACAGGGTCCATAAAAAAAAAAAAAAAAAAAAAAAAAAGATTTTTAATTTTTTTTTTTTTTTTTTTTTTTTTGGACCCGGCCCGGCCCAAAATGCCTGCCGGCCCACCGGGACGATGCCCGGTATGCCAGATGGCCAGTCCACCCCTGGCCCTAGCCGGTATGGAGAGGGTCAGTCACAAAGGAGATCATTGATCCACCCTTTAGTCAATCAGGACATGGGAAAGCAAGGCAGAACAACTGTCCTCTACTTCAGTCACTTAATAAGGATGCAAGTGACGGACCTTGTTGAATCCTATGATGGAGTCAATGGTTTATTCACACATAAATGAATACAGAGACACTGAAGAGAAATTCTGGACCTATTACACATCATCTCCAAACACACCCTGCGTTCCAAATCACATACTTTTTCTTTGTACTATACTACATACTGTAGTACAGAAGAGTTTTAGGGCCACATGAGAGAAAAAAAAATCAGATAAGGAAGATTTTTTTTCATTATGTCAGGAAATGTCAAGAATTAAAATGAATACTGCAAAATTCTATTGGTTAGTGGGGCATTTATGTATTTTCAGCATACTACTATTGACGTGCGTGTATTGGGACATCCTAAATCTTTTTCTGGCATAATAAATAGTAGGGAAGTATGGGGATTGGAACGCAGGGACAATGTTGCAGGGCTTTGTCTGAGGATACCTGCTGCTTATTGGAACCTTTCTTTGATCCTATTTTTCCTGTGACAGCATAATTGGCATGTGTTTTTCTTTGGTTGTTTTTTACTTTACTTTTCCAGTTTGCTGAAGTGTAGCCGACAAGGAAATTAAGCAATTTATACTGACAGCTTCACCATGGCCTTAAGAAACGTTACAGTTATCACAGAAATACATATCACGATAGATTGCTGTATTTATATATATATATATATATATATATATACAGTATCTCACAAAAGTGAGTACACCCCTAACATTTCTTCAAATATTTCATTATATCTTTCCATGCGACAACACTGAATAAATGACACTTTGATACAATGTCAAGTAGTCAGTGTACAGCTTGTATAACAGTGTAAATTTACTGTCCCCTCAAAATAACTCGACACACAGCCATTAATGTCTAAACTGTTGGCAACAAAAGTGAGTACACCCCTAAGAAAAAATGTCCAAATTGGGCCCAAAGTGTCAATATTTTGTTTTGCCATCATTATTTTCTAGCACTGCCTTAACCCTCTTGGGCATGTAGTTCACTAGAGCTTCACAGGTTGCAACTGGAACCCTCTTCTACCCATTCATGACGACATCAAGGAGCTGGTGGATATTAGAGTCCTTGCGCTCCTCCATCTCCCGTTTGAGGATGCCCCAAAGATGCTCAATAGGGTTTAAGACTGGAGACATGCTTGGCCAGTCCATAACCTTTACCCTCAGCTTCTTTAGCAAGCCAGTGGTCGTTCGGAGGGGTGTTTGGGGTTGTTATCATGTTGCAGTACTGCCCTGCGGCCCAGTTTATGAAGGGAGGGGATCATGCTCTGCTTCAGTATGTCACAGTACATGTTAGAATTCAATGAACTGTAGATCCCCAGTGCTGGCAGCACTCATTTAGCCCCAGACCATGACACTCCAACCACCATGATTGACTCTAGGCAAGACACACTTGTCTTTGTACTCCTCACCTGGTTGCCGCTCCACACTCTTAACACCATCTGAACCAAATAAATGTATTTTGGTCTCATCAGACCACAGGACATGGTTGCAGTCATCTATGTCCGTAGTCTGTTTGTCTTCAGCAAACTTTTTGTGGGGTTTCTTGTGCATCATCTTTAGAATAGGTTTTCTTCTGGGATGACAGCCATGCAGACCAGTATGATGCAGAGTGTGGCGTATGGTCTGAGCACTGACAGGTTGACCCCCCACCCCTTCAAGCCCTTCAGCAATGCTAGCAGCACTCATACGTCTATTTTCCAAAGCCAACCTCTGTGTACGACGCTGACCACGTGCACTCAACCTTCGTAAACTGGGCCGCAGGGTGGTATTGCAACATGATAACGACCCCAAACACACCTCCAAACGACCACTGCCTTGCTAAAAAAGCTGAGGGTAAAGGTTATGGCCTGGCCAAGCCTGTCTCCAGACCTAAACCCTATTGAGCATCTTTGGGGCATCCTCAAACAGAAGGTGGAGGAGCGTAAGGTCTTTAATATCCACCAGCTCTGTGATGCTGTCATAAATGGGTGGAAGAGGGTTCCAGTTGCAACCTGTGAAGCTCTAGTGAACTACATGCCCAAGAGGGTTAAGGCAGTGCTGGAAAATAATGGTGGCCACACAAAATATTTACACTTTGGGCCCAATTTGTACATTTTTTCTAAGGGGTGTACTCACTTTTGTTGCCAGCAGTTTAGACATTAATGGCTGTGTGTCGAGTTATTTTGAGGGGACAGTAAATTTACACTGTTATACAAGCTGTACACTGACTACTTTACATTGTATCAAAGTGTCATTTATTCAGTGTTGTCCCATGGAAAGATATAAAGAAAAATGCGAAGAAATGTGAGGGGTGTACTCACTTTTGTGAGATACTGTATATATATATATATATATATATATATATATATATATATATATATATATATATATATATATATATATATATAAGGGCTGTCAAATTAACGCGTTAATTTCGATTAATTAATCACAGAAAAATTAACGCGATTAAAAAAATGTACACAGATTAATCGCACTTCTATAATAGTGCCCTTTGACCCGGTGCGAAAGAGGTGAGATGATAGCGCAGCTGCACCTGTAGCCTAGTTTGCGACACGGCCCGCACGGGAGTAAAGAAAGAAGCATAGAGAGGGCTCTATGGACGTTTTATGGGAAGCTTCGGGCAAATAAGCATGACGGTAGGAAGTTATTTTATGTTATTCTCCGCAGTGTCTGTGCATTATTGATTTAGTGGGTCCCTAATTAACAATGTAGGTTCAAAACTCTCAGTATCTCTCAATCTTCCGTCTCACTTTTGTTTGCTAGCTTAACGCGGCAGTGCAGCGCTGTCTGTTGTGGAAGATAGACAGTCTTCATTTAGCCTGCTTGTTTTTTTGTGGTTTTAAGTAGAAAATTCGGCGAAGTTGGCGAGGGGAGGAGACAGAAGTTACGAGAGAGAGAGAGAGAGAGAGAGAGAGAGAGGGGGAGAGAGAGAGAGAGAGAGAGAGAGAGAGAGAGAGAGAGAGAGAGAGAGAGAGAGAGAGAGGCCAACTGTAGGCTATACAGCCGTTTATAAACAGGCATAAAAGTGTCATATAAGTATGCGATTAATTTAGATTAATTAATCACAGAGCCTGTAATTAATTAGATTAATTTTTTTAATCGCTTGACAGCCCTAATATATATATATAATTTTTTTAGCACAGCCCTTCAGGTCATCTCTAATTCATAATGGTGTGTGTGTGTCTTTCAGATACAGGTTTGCTACAGCCAGAGGCAGTAGCTTTGCACAGTCAAGCTGAGAGCCTTGAGCCCAACCTTCATCTGCTGGGCCTCCTCTTCCTCTCCCGACCTATGAGCCACGCCTTCAACTGCATCCTGCTCTTTCAGTTGTAAGTTACCATGGTGACGAGTCCATACAGTACATTGGCAGGGTCTTAACATGGCGCAATTAACCGTTGTACAATACATGTCACTGGAGTGTAGGAGAGAGGATGTGGGTGGATATGTTTTTTTCCCCATCAATTCAATTCAATCTAGCTGTATGTTAAGGTGCTGTGAGCTGTTATCACAAAGAAGCAGCTCCCATTTCAGATGTGCATTTAGCCATTTTTTTTAAGTGTTAAATTGTCTCCCAAGTCCTTGACAATACATTTCAACCTTTTTCTTCCATCGCGTTGAGTTAATCTCAGTCAAGAATCAATCAATATTCAAAAAATTATTTCTGGTCCTTTTGAAGGTGAGTGTGAAGAGGTCATTCAGGGAACAGATCAGTTCCAATACAGAGGGCCAGCTGTTCTTATAAAGTGTATAATGCTTGGATGGAGATGAGATGAATCGTGAACCTGTCTAAAGTATGGTTCATATCAAACCTGGGTCTATCATATATAATATATGTATATATTAGTGGTGGGCCGTTATCGGTGTTAACGTGCTGCGTTAACGCCAGACTCTTATCGGCAATAAAAAAAATATCGCCGTTAATCTCTTATTCCACCTCCTGTTCGGCTCAGGGGAGATGGTTCCCTCCAGGGCCGATGGCTGTTCGCCGTCGGGGTGAACCCCCTTCCGTGTGTCATATTTTTTATTTTATTTTTTTGAATCGCCAAATACACGTAATCTATCTATGGTCTATTTTCATATTTAACTGGTGCTAATTATTACATTAACGCTAATTTTTGTGCGCGTAGTGTCTGCTACGTTGCATCTCTCCTCTCCTCTCTGCTCCGTTTTGTGAAGGGGGGGCGGGGCTCCACTGCCGATACACACACATACACACGCAGACTCGGCACAACACCGGTGAGCACACACACCCAGTTAGAGAGGTAAAGAAGACAACTACACACAGTAGGTTGGTGTGACAGAAAGTCCAAAAGCCAACGAGTACATTATAAATGGAGTGAAGTCTACCCCGACCGTCTGAAAAGCAGCAAAAATATCCGCGTTTTTTAAATGCATTATGCACCCAACGTGAATCTAGTAGCGAGGATGCTAACGTTAGCTCTGCTGCTAGTAGCCTACTACCAGTTAATGTGCAGTTCAACACAAACATCAGCAACAGTTATCAGAGGAACATCTCTACTGCCTGCATAGATCTCAATAAATGGCCCAGAGGGGTCTGACTTCACATACCATGAGGCAGTGGAAGGTTAAAAGTAAGCTACTGGAAAAGTGTTCAAAACAGCCTGTCCTGAGCCAAATTTTGAGATTTTGAATCAAATCACTCATACACACGTTAAAATAATAGCCTTTAACTTTAAAACAGATTGTTGTTGGCCTAATTTTTTTTTGCAGAAATAAGTTTTAAAGAATTGCTGTTGTAAAAGGAATAAGGTAAAACAAATAAAAATAAGTGCTGTTAAAGTTCTTTACATGATTTTTGTTTGCATAAAACATGTCTTTTTTGCAGTTATTGTAGGTTTAGAAACAAAAAATTACAAATGTTCCAACTCAAATAATATTTGAATTATAGCCTCCACTTTCAGTATGACCCTTAACTCATCTATAATACTGTCCATGATTTGTTTATACATTGTCAATAAAAAGCAAATATAACAATTATTTGAACACGACTAATATAAAAAAAATTGTATAGGGGCCAGTAAAAATTGACTTCGGGCAAGTAGAATTCAGACCCACTTGCCCTAACGGGCAAGTGAAAAAAAAACCTTAGCGTTGAGCCCTGCCTAACAGTTTGTAAACACAAGTACATCTTGTTGAACATTATTTATTTTCATCACCAATTATCATAGTAGAACAGCTTCCTCAAGCAGTTTGTGATGCATGTTGGAAACAGGAGATGAGCCCCTGGTCTGATGCGCCACCTGGCTTGAGAAACACGTTCTCAAAGACTTACTTTGAGTCATTATTTAGGGAGCACACACATATTATGAATGAATTCAAATGAGCCATTTTAATCTAGATTAATCTAGATTAATTCCAAAATTCAATGAGATTAATCTAGATTAAAAAAAATAGTCTATGCCCACCTCTAGTATATATATATATATATATATAGTCATTCTCATGATCTTATGGCTGAGATGATAATAATAATAAGAGATGCTTCTTTTAATTATACGATACTCAGTCCTAATTATGAATCAATCAAATGTTTATGATATATTCTCATTTCTTACATATATTTTCGTATTTTCACATATGTCTTAATGATAAAGAAGTACAATCAAGACAAAATAGCTTTTTATATTTCTTAAAAGTGACATTTAAAAAAAAAGGCTTCCAGGACTTGTTTTAGCAGCTGTTACGGCCGCCCTTTGGCTCGTTCAGCGTGATCAAAGCTTAAACAATAATGCGTATTTATTAAAGCAATCCCAAAACACACATTTACTGGGGGGCTGTAAAACAACCCCTCTAACTATAACAAAACTACAGATAATCTAACTAACAGCCCTCCATCTAATAAACTAAGAACGTAAACCAGATTAAGCCCGATCTGCACGTTGACCGTCTGGAACTGTGCCCGGAGAGAGACAGCACAGGACACAGGCCATGCCTCAAGTACCGGCAGTCGCGCCACCCCCAAAATCAGGACACCTGAGAGGGGAGAGAAGGAGGGAACAGGAGGAAAGAGCAGAAAGTGGGAGCGCGTAACAGTAGCTTGTGGTGAAACAGAACAGTGTAATAAGATCAATAAAGACTACAGCTAAAATACTGAGCCCTGACCTCTTATCATGGTTTCAGTTCTAACCCAAGTCTACCATTAAAACATGTCACTGTCAGTTCTGCTTGGCCCGCGTTGTTACTGGAATACAGTGCAATATATCCTCTCCCGTGTTTTACTATATACAGTAACAATATTGAAGAGAAAGCTGCCATAGTCATTTTAGGTTCAGTGCTTTGGACCACAGTTCAACTCTCAACTGAGCCGTGGCAGCATGTCTTGTGTTAAAAGTGTCCTTGAGCTTCAGACTTCATATTATTGGCCTCTGCTGTACAGTTTTTTGAGATATTGAGTTACGAGCCTGTGATAAAATATGAACATTACTGTAACATCTGCAATCCACCAATGTTTTAAGGTGCTTTCAGTCATTGTGCATCAAACACCTGAATCAAGAGAGCAAACACTGTGGCTGGTTGCTGTGGAAAATGTTCTCAGTGGAGTCCCCTGCTCACACAAATAAAGATGTGTGTATATTTATTTTATTTATTGATATACTAAGGCAAGACAGGGGAATAGAGAAAATGTTTTTAACTTACAGATATCATCGTGCAACCTTGCCAGTTGAGAAAACATAAATCAAAACATAATTCTTTTGAATAGAAAAGCGGGAGTTGAAACCTTTATTTCTTTTTTACTATATATTTATGTCCAAAGTTTTTCCAGGACAGATTTTGGAGACAGCCTTTTTTCATTTTATGAATCAAAAAATACTATGTGCACATCTTAAAAATGCATTCAGGCTATTTTCTAAGAACAAAATGTATTATAAATCAGACAATTAACAACATATGAACAAATCCCTCTGTAATACTATTCAGAATAGTGCTAAGAATGATTATGGAAAGTTTAGTTAATGTAGGTGCTCTGGAAGTTGATAGTTTTGTTTCAGAGTATAGAAAACGATTGTCGAGATAATGGCCGTTAAAGATGATCGTATAGTACAAATATTCAGACAAAGTTTAGTCAAATAAACACCTAAATGTACATTTTGGACCTTTTGATTTAAACTAGTATATAAAAAAAACTCTAAATTGACCAGTGCATGATAAAACCATGTTTATTTGCCTACAATGTCTCACCTCTAAGAAACTCAACTCATATTCCTTGCTAGCAGATAATCACAAGTCATGTCTGACTTTTCTGTGTCTTATCAATTTCTCCAATGGATCCAAACCATGATCAATCTGTTTCACTCAATAAAGGTAGTGAGCTGGAAAGGTCATTATATACAGTAGTAAGAAGAACACCCGATTAAAATGATCCCTGCGTTCCAAATCACATACTCTTTCTTTTTACTTCACTACGTACTAAAGTACAGAAGAGTTTTAGGGCCACAGGAGAGAAAAAAAATCAGATAAGGAAGTTTTTTGTCCATTATGTCGAGAAATGTGAAGATTAAAGACGAATACTCAAAAATGCTATTGGAGTCAGTGGGGCATTTATGTATTTTCAGCATACTACAATTGATGTGCATGCATTGGGACATCCTAAAACCTTTTCTGGCATACTAAATAATAGGGAAGTATGGGGATTGGAACGCAGAGTATGGCTTCAGTTAGGCTTACGGCCTCTGCACACATCCTACCTGTACTGCGCGTCTACCTCGCGTCTGCGTCTGACTTTTTGTCACTGACCGTGTAATCAACCTAGAGCGGGCACACATCCAACCTCAGACGCACTGCTGATGCGCGTCAGAGGCACGTCTGCAGCGACGCTCCCCTTTACCTCAGGAGGCTTGCCTATTTTTTTCTGAGGGCCGCGCGTCTCTCTCGGGTCTCTCTGCTTTAACTGATAGAGAAATACTCTGCTGAGAGTCATATTGACTTCATACCGGCAGCTTTCGCTGTAGTTTCACCATTTCCTGGTGTGTCCCTTTCAAAATAAAACTTCCAACAAGCGAAAATGTGGCAAAAAAAAAGGCAATGGGGCGCACGGATTACTGTCCAGACTCAATATTAGACTCAGTATAAATCATATGCATCATAAATGACAGGAAATAACTTCATTTTTAATGGGAATTATCTATGAAAACTCTATGTAGAAAGATAGGGCTTTTAGAAGCAGTGCTGCAGCAGCAGAAGCTGCTGAGACATTCCATGTGTGTCCGAGAAAAGTCCGAGAGACGCAGCAGTAAGGTAAGGCGATGCGCTCCAGAGGTAGACGCAGGATTTGTGCAGAGGCCGTTAGGACCAACCCTCGACATGTACTTTTCTGCCATATACAGCATAATCATTGGTGGTTTGTTTGTATGTTATTCTTGCAGTGTGCATTGTGTGTGTCCGTACGAGCACAGAGGAGGGAGACGTTTTTTTTTTGCATCTTCCCTGGTGGAGGTCTTGTTATCAGTGTGCGAGCAGCTCTGTAACACCTGGCCAATCGATAGCTCCCTCATTGTGTTCAAAGAGGCTTAGTGGTCGATCAATGCGCGCACACACACACACACACACACACACACACACACACACACACACACACACACACACACACACCACACACACACACAACACAAGCATGACCTGCATCTTTTACCCTTGGCGCCCCCTTGGTCTTTATGCACTGTCCTACATGGTGGGGCTGTTGTACAACACACAGAATGACACACTCTATAGGCAGTTCCACAGAGACATGCACACACACGTTGTATCCATCTTTACAAAAACTTAAAGATATTGTTTTTCCTGACAAAACAATACTATAACTGAATCCATGTACTTGTGTTGAAATGCTTTAAAATATACCCAATATATTTTTGTATAGTTTAGAAAATTGGGCTTTGTAGGATGAAAGCATAAAACATTATGCCTGATCCTGCCTGACTGAGCCAGAGCTACATACACACCCACACATGGAGATGAGTGGCAAATGAAATGAGTTATAGCCGAACATAGCAAAAGATACACTCCTAGAGGAACAAAGGCAAAATGTAAAAAATTATTTATTATTTCCTGTAATGTTCACGTACAATTTGTTTTACAAGGGGACATTTTGTTCTCATCAGAATCGGCAAGCTGCTCACATTATTTTTCTATGTAATTTAATTCAGAAAATGAAAGTTCCACATATTCTAGATTTATTAGAAATAAAGTGATATATTTCAGGCGTTTAACTTTTCAGGATTCCGGCTTACAGCTCATGAAAATCAAAAATCCAGCATCTCAAAATATTAGAATATTAAGTACTGTATGTTTAATAAGTATTTTCGTTAATCTACTATATACTTGGTCTGGGTTCTTATTTTGCATGAATTATTGCATTAAGATGATCAGTATGTGGCACTGCTGAGGTGTTATGAAGCCCAGATTGCTTTGATAGTGGCCTTCAGCTCGTA
Source organism: Ammodytes dubius (assembly GCA_026122265.1). Classification (NCBI taxonomy): domain Eukaryota; kingdom Metazoa; phylum Chordata; class Actinopteri; order Uranoscopiformes; family Ammodytidae; genus Ammodytes; species Ammodytes dubius. The sequence goes on from CM047510.1 coordinate 3,931,790, forward strand.
TGTATTGTTGGGTCTGGTGTGTCTCATCTTCCTCTTGACAATACACCATAGATTCTCTATGGGGTTCAGGTCAGGAGATTTGTATGGCCATTCAAGCACAGTGATACCATGGTCAGCTTATCAGTTACTTGTGGTTTTGGCACTGTGGACAGGTGTCAAGTCTTAATGGAAAAGGAAATTGTCATCATCATAAAGCCTGTCAACAGACAGAAGCATGAAGTGCTCTAAAATCTCTTGGTAGACCGCTACCTGTGCCTTGTGTTATCAAGGCCAAAGTCATCTCAGCCCTCTACCAGAGTATTTTTGAGATTTAAACATTGGAAGGAGTGTTTGTAAAATAACACTTAAACACTTGGAGAAACTGCAAATGGATTTTGCACTCTCAACAGCCAAGTGTTGAGAGATTACACAGGCTTAAAGTCAGAAGGAACACAACAGATTTGTGAAACTACACAAACCTGTCATTCACTTAGTTTTGAAGCCTACAATAAAAACACTGTTCAAGCAGCATCCTGATCCTCTATTAACACACACCAATTTGCAAACAGATGTCTGGCTTGATGTGAGTGTGATGCTCAAAGTACTGAATGTATGAACTGTTCAACCAAAACATTTGCTTTGAGTAGCACCCCCCTCCCCACCCCAAATAAAACAATTGTTATGAGCAAATATCAAATAAAAACGTTGCTGAAGATCAAGGCACTGCATTGCAAAATATATATACAGCTCCGGAAAAAATTAAGAGACCACTCCAAATATTCAGTGTCTCTCGTTTTACTCTTTAGAGGCATATGTTTCAGTAGAATGAACATTTTGATTTCATAATATAAACTACTGACAACATTTTTACCAAATTCACAATAAAAATATTTTCATTTAGAGCAGTTTCAATAAGTAATGTAGAGTAGAGATTTAAGAAAAAATCAAGACTGGTCTCTTAATTTTTTCCGGGGCTGTATTTGTAGGTGCTCAAAGCCTCAATATGACAAGGCATCATTCTAATGATAAATACACTATACAGGAGTGCTTACCATGATAGTGTGACAGTGGATGGTGACCAATCAAGGACTAATATCTTTTTTCTTTCTCCTCTCTGCAGTATTTCTATTGGCATTAGTTACGTCTTAGCTGGCAGTGAGGCATATGCTGCTCTTCTCAATGTCAGGTAAGTTGACCATACGCACAAAATCAATAAAAAATAAAAGAAATAAGCTTGCGCTTGCCCAAAAATGAGACATATATTGCTGCAATTTAACCATAATTTACTTTGACTTATTATCTTAAATAAGTAGCTGTTAAGTTACACGGGTCGGACTTCATTCGTATTGATGCGATATGAATTCAAGTGTGACTGGGACATTCTAAGGTTAAGGATTGATGCTTCTTTTACCTCACAAAAGATATTTTGACCAGATGAACACATTCATCAGACCAGGCAAAAGGTTCCAATCTGGCCTTTTTTCCCAGTGAACAATGACATTAACATTAATGAGACCTTAAAATGAGAAGCCGCGTTCACCTGAATAGAAGAGATGCATTAGCCTAAGAGCATAGAGTATCCTGCTATTGTATCAACCATGAAACCTGCTCTAAAACTAATTGGAATTGCTATGGTTTTTTTAGAGAGGCTTTCTCTACCTGTTAAAGGAATACTTCACCCATACGGAACTAGCCTTCTATCACTATAAAAATGAGCTTTTTCTTCTCTCAGTCTTCCCTCAGCCTTCCCTTGGCCCAGCTATCCTGTTCATCCTAACCCTACATGTTACCATGTGTGATGTCACACTAGTAAAATGTAGGGTTAGACAGTGAGACCATAAAACACTCTGTCTGCCTTTTCTCGGGCTGGGATGAACCGATTTCTAAAATGTTTGCACATTTATACTACATAGGATCTCAGAGTTCAGGACACCATCATATTTCCACAGGTGAAGTTGGTCTTTAACATTGTATATTAATGTTCCTAAAACTCAGACTGTACTGGATACTGATTACAACATTAGAGCCAAGGTTTTCATATGGACATGGATCTAAGATCATTTCATCATGCATATACATTTTCTTTAAATATATCAATTAAAGGAAATAAGATTAAGAAATTGCAGAATCACTAAAACATGAAACTCTTGTTGGATACAGTACGTTACTAACAGGAACGCTTTTTTTTAAGTTACATACTGTATGAATACAGGCTATAACCTTTTCTTTTTCTTTTTTTTTAAACCTGCCTTGAGTTTGTGTGTGTGTGTGTGTGTGTGTGTGTGTGTGTGTGTGTGTGTGTGTGTGTGTGTGTGTGTGTGTGTGTGTGGATGGGAGAAGGTGGTTTCCAGATTTTTTTCTTATTATCATTAGTCATTACTTACGAGTCAAGGGTTGAAGTGTTTTTTTTTTTTAAATTAACATTAGAATGTCCACTTAATATACAAATGCAATGTGGTGAGGGGGCTTAGATTGTCCCCTGTGTAAAGCATGAGTCACTTTCACTCTTGAGTTTTGTTTTTCCTCCTACATATAAATCATTGAAATCCTTCGTAGGGTCAGTGGCTTGACGCTGCCCACTAGAGAGGGAGGCTCTAAAAGCCTTACATGAACTTACAACACTCTGTTTAATTAGAGCACGCACGCACAACACACACACACACACACCACACACACACACACACACACACACACAGCAAACATGTTTCCTGAGGCAAAAGTATTCCATTATTGAATGTTGAGGATTTCTGTATCTATTAAAACTTTTCTGTGTTGGTTGACTAACCCTGCTCTGAAATTTAAATCTCTCCACTAATGAATGCAACACCAATAATTAGCTGTAAGACTTCTTATCTGTCACTCATATCCTTTGACACTAGCTGCTACTTTCAAGAGGGTTAAATGGCCTAATGTAATTTGAATGGGTGTTTCTATGAACATTCACTTGTTATTCAGGTCTAGCTGTATTGTTCTCATAATTTTTGTTCTGAACCGCAAGAGAGCTGCCATGGAAAGGCAGACTTTTGAGCATTTCCACTGAAAGGAGAGTACACGTGGTGATGAGCTCGGATATTAATTTGAGTCTGGGTGGCCCTTGTTGCCTGTTGTAGGTTGGAGCTTCCTGTTTTTGGGTTATGCTTCATTTATATAATTGTGTTCACAAAGCAGCTCTGTTACCAGGAATAAGATGGAGGTATCAGTTTGATTTCTGCTGGTGCAGTGGTCTTATGTAGAGGGGAGGAGGTAGTTAACTTCTACCAAAACATATCATGCGTTAATCGTGTGTCTTTTTTTGCCACTGGTAAGCCGACATTGTGTTTGCTTCATTGCACACAGCACTCAAGAGCAGTCCTCAGAGACACTGAGGCTAAGGGGCACACTCACACTAGGCCATCTGTACCCAGACCCGTCACCAGACCTCAGTCTTAAGGGGGGCATATGAAATGCATAGGGGGGCACAATTATTATTAGCCTACAGTACACTGTATATTTTTAATAGTCCTATACTCTATTCGCGCAGCACGTAATCATCACGTTAAACTAACAAACTGTGGTAGCCTAGCCTATAACATCAGTCCTCATAATTTAAAGCAATAGGCCTACATTACATAGAAGCAATGTTATGAATATCCATAAAACACTTGACTATTCAACATATTAGATGTAGCCTAACACCAGACGCATATCTCAAACATTGCATTTTAAAGCAGTCAACAGAGGGATATGCATTGCCCCCACACACACACACACACACACACACAAACAACACAAAACGGTAGCCTACTTTGAGTGGAGGCAGGGCTGTGCTCTCTCCAGTCCCTTCTATCAGTACAGCGGGAGGCGGCGTTTCTCCGAGCTCAACCTCCTCATCAACATATCTTTCGGCCTCCGGGTTCAAAGCAGCCAGTGCGCCAATGAGCTCGCTACTGCGCTCTCCAAAACGCGCATCCATCTCTCCTTGCACAGCTTCAATAACACTGTAAAATACTCTCTTGAACTCAGTCTTTTCGTCTACGTCACTTTGTGACGGACCAACTGTTTCCTCAACTGCAAATCCGCGGAGGTTCTTGTAAAGTGTGCGTCTTCTCTTGCTTGGACCGGGTTCGGTCCGGGGTCGGTCTCCGGCACAGCCTCGATGGCCGTGGCTGGTGGAGCGCAGAGTTCCCACAGTGCAAAAATGTGGCTTCACCCAATCAGAAGTGTCACGCGCTGAACAAGTCCATAATTTCGGCTTGTAGTAGTCTGTTATGTGACAACAGTTTGGCGATCCGATTTGGCAGAGGAGATTGTTGGTGGGCTTTTCAACCATTACCGAATATCGATTTTGATGAACTAGAAATGAAATAGTAAGCCGGCGAAAACTCATCCAGCTTCACTTTCAAAAATGCGCGGTAACTGTTGAGCGGCTGCATTGACATATTACGTAGGCCTACGCAGCCTTACTTTCTTTTCAGTAAGGCCGTGATAGGCTGTTGCAGTGGATCAAACAAAATCACACCATTGTTTATTTATATTTTAAATGTTTTGATGATAAAGAATGCAACATTAGTATTTATCAACCCAAAATTATCTACTATTATAGTATAAAATAAAAATTAAAGTAATTTTTTTTTGAGAGATCTGTGCCCAAGTGGGGGGGCACAAGCATTTCTGGGGGCGGGCCCGGCCCCCTATGGCCCGCCCATAGCGACGGGTATGTCTGTACCGTGCCCAAGTACGTTTGCTCCCTAAAGTCTAGTTGGTTTGACCAGTGTGAGTGGTCCGTTCAGTACTCAAGCACGGTACACTTCCTCAGCCCTAGCACAGTTGGGAGAGGTGGTCACAGTACAGATGCTAAGGAGCCGACACAGGCACGCTCATAGATGGCGATCCTGACGTCAATTTATATGAGACTGTTCCCCGCGACCCAATACATCCATGCGTGCAACGGAAGTTTAAATCGCGCTTGTAAGTATGGGGCAACTGGCCCTTAGTTTGAGTGCACCCTAAGGGGGGCTTTACGTTGGAAACGATAACGGCACAAACACAAAGGTATTTTTACGTTTGCGGCCTATCATTTACATGATAACAGTGTTTGCAGTCTTGAAAATGTAAAGCTTTGAAACCAGGTTCCAGAGTGGAATCTTTTCAAAGCGCAACTCCAGCATCACCATGTGAATAGCAATGAGTTTCCCTGTGATAACGATGACATCACGGCTCCACTCCACACATGCGTAGGCCGGTTATATTTGTTGTTCAATAGCCACACGCCAGTCAGTTTAGAAGACAACATGCACGGACGGTGTCTTCACTGCACCATCACTGTGATCAGCGGAGAGTGTGGTGCACGGCTCAAATATAACACTCGCCAAATGCGGGTAAATTTAGTCTTAGCGAGTAATAAGTTATTGAGACCACCGTGCATTTTGACTGGTGAAAGATGTGTGCTCTGAAGGCTTTTCTAGCAACTAATAAACTTGTGTCATGTTAGGAAAAATAACTCTAATTTTAATGATATTATGCCCCCCCCCCTCATTAATTGGCATTTACCAACATATAATCATTTAAACAAGTGTATATTCTTCACATTTGACTTGGGTAGATGTTCTCTCCTTCTGATCTTTGTGCTCGGACACTGGGAGGTAGCAATACAACTGAAGCTGATTTCCCATGAGATAAGATGCATTCCTGAGGCAGAGGATCTGCTAGAACAAAGGCCCTGGCCAAGCAAGCACGTCTTAGAAACTGCTCAAGGCTGGGGGATGAAGGCTCCATGATCTCTGGTTCCGGTCAGGAGAAAGCTGGGGGACGGACTCTGAAATCTGCCTGACAACAATATTTAACCAATCAGTAGAAATTGTCATGATGTCAGAGATAATATAACTCCTTGTTGTCGAGAAGGAGTTTTTTGACTTTTTCCTGTCCCAGGAGGATGTATAACCTGTTCTGTGATATCACTTCATTAAACCTCCTCTGAGAACTTGGAAACTTTTCTCCATTTCATTCTTTATTTTTGCCTTCCATATTTCCATTAAACGAACACGTATTTTAACATCCTGTTAGTCACCACCTGTAATGCCAGGGACACTGCTTTCTACATTAAAAAAACACTATCTATAGATCAGCGTGTAGCAGTTAAGTTACTGTTAATGCAAACAGAGCATTAGGGCTGGGGCTTCACAGTAAAAGCATTTCAATGGACAAATGTGAGTTGACTTTTATTTTGAAGTAACAGGAAGGTAGCTGCTGACACAGCCCCTTCACAGCCCAGCAATCACTAGCAGCATGTCTTTTGTTTCATGAGGTCTATGTGGTGAAAAAAGAGGACAAAGGCTTGCCATTTGCAATACTTGTAACCCTGCGCTCACACCAAATATAAAATTGTTTACATGCACCAAAATTGCACCGGAAGAGCTATCTAGTGTCACTGCCATCTACTGGCTTGGCATGCGTACTACAGCCATTTCTGCCCGTTTTTCTGCGGAACCGTCTGCATGAAGAAAGTTTTCGAAACAATTGCGTCTGAACGAGGAAACTTTTGAAAACCTTTCCGTTTTTCTGTTACCGTGTAAACATGGCCTAAGGTTCAGTAACTAGCCTACTTCTAAGCTGTCGTCTAAATGCTTTCTAAATCTTGTCTGGTTTTATATATGAGGTTAATACGGAAATCTAACGTCCTTGCTATACAAAGGACTTGTTCTTGTGGCAAATACTGTATTCAAGCTATCATGGCCTGTCTCCTCCTAACAATAGTATGTATAGGCTAATAGAATAAAAGCTATTTGAAGTGGTTAACCGTGTTGTAAAATAAAGTAAACTAAATAGTGTGTTATCACCCGGGTTGTTGTTGACTTAAACTCCTACAGCGCTCCTCCTTGAGTAACTGAAGCAAGAATCAATGGCGTGCTGTTAGCCGTCTCTTCAACTGATTGTTGTCCTCCTCCTCCCACACCTCCCCTCTCTCTCCCTCAAGCCTGTAATTACTCTTATCAGTTAAACAGGACTCATTTATTTTGTCACGGCCCAGTAAATACTTAACCCAAATAATATGATTCAAAGCACTCTGGGTTTTCGGTGTGAGCGCTCCAACCGGCACGCATGGATGCTTGATTATCGGTTGTGTGCTCGGGCACCAGGGGAGATGCTGCGGTGCGTAGTGGGAGTGTGAAGGCAGGGTTACTGGAGTGAGAAAGCTTTGGGCAGGCAGCCCTCTCTGGGGATAAAAACCCACTGCATTCCCCCCTCCTCCCCCAGGGGCTTACAATCAATAGGTTACTGCAGGTCTGCTCCAGAAAAACTCTCTCGCTCTCAGTCCAAATGCTCTCGGATGGCGGGTGTCTAAGGAAACTTAAGATTTACCGAGATTTACAGCTTCTAACCAGGGACCAGATTAATTTCTCTTCATATTTTTTTATCAGCGTTAGGTTAAAAAGTTTTTTTCCAGGCGGCGTTAACATATTAAATAAATAAAACTCTCATCCTAAACCATTTAAGTATCAGTGAAATCCCCACGTGTTTAATTAAAATGAAAACACAGTTCACACACTTGTTTCAACAGTTGGGGGGACTTGATTCCTATAATCATACTCTTGACAATTAATACGCTTGGCCCCCCTAATGAGCTAACCATTGACCATATCTCTAAATGTTTGTTTTATTTCACTGAACTTATATACAAATACCAATTTGTTACACTTATTAGGCTGGAATATCAGTTTTAAAAACCATATTGGGGAGTTGTTCCTTGAAAAATAAAAACTGATAGACCTAGATTATCTGAAATTTATCCAAATGTTGTTGACCAGTGTGACAGATGCCACACCTCCTCTTGTAACTTGAGTCAGTTATTGTCCCAGACTAGATAGATTCTGGACTGACTTTGTTTATGATCATGACAAAGGTTCTAGGAGACCAAATTAAGACAGACCCCTTCATTGAATTCTACACGATTCTACACTGTACTATTCTGCATCTACATGCTGTAAACTTAAGACCGTTCTGTCACAAGATCTGAAAGCAGTGGCCAATTGAGTTACTGCAAATAGACTTGTTTTAAATCTATCAAAAACTGTCAGCATTGTCTTTGGATCACGGCATAATCTAGCCAGTCAGCCTATGCTTGATCTGCAGATTTTGAGTCAGCCAGTGAAGCAGGAGAGTAAGTTAAAGCTTCTGGGACTGTCTATTTGTAACACTCTGTCCTGGACTGATCATGTAAGGCAGATAGCTGCTAAGATGAGTAGAAGCATTGCTACGGTCAGGAAATGTGCCACCTACTTACCAGTTACTTTACGGAGACAAGTTGTTCAAACATTAGTATTATGCCATCTCGACTATTGTTCTGTTATTTGGGCCTCTGCCTCTAAGACTGACTTAAACAGACTACAAATTGTACAAAACAGGGCTGCAAGACTTGCTCTTGCTAGATCTTACAGATCAAATATAGATCGGATGCATTCTGATCTTAAGTGGCCTAAAGTTCTGGATACGTTATCCATTAGGTCCTTGGTATTTATTAAGAATGTAATTTCCACTCATGTTCCTAGAGTTCTTTTTAACAAGGTTGGTTTCTGCTCTGATGCTCATTCATACGGTACTAGATCTGCAACAGCAGGACAAATTGTGCTCCCACACTGTAGAAGGAATGCAATGAGGAGGACATCCTTCTATAGATCCATTTCTTTGTGGAATGTACTCCCTTCGCACATTCGTGTTATACCTGTGAAGAGGGAATTCAAGAGGCAAATGAAATCCTATTTTTGTATGGTAAATAGAAACTCCGGACTCTGGCTTGGCTTGGTCCTCAATGTATTGTGTTTTGATGTGGGTGTTTGCACGCTCTGAGGTGCCCAGATGCCCATTTATTTATTTGTTTGTTTGCAACTGTTATGTATTTGTAGTCTTGTAACTGTACTTTTTACTGTATTTGAGTGAATGTGACGATTTGTTGTTTGTGTGTTCAGATTTTAATTGGACCCCAGGAAGACTAGTCTGCCGCTTCTGCGTCAACTAATGGGGATCCACAATAAACAATAAACAATAAACAATTGCGATATTTGGAACCCGCCTTACAATCAGAAATACTAGCCCTTCACTTCCCTTCTGGCAAGACGGTGTATTTTACTTATGTGGAAAATCCCTTAACCCCCATACATTTCAATCTGGCTCAAGTTCTTTCTAAAATAAGATAAGAACAATAAAAGGCTGTTCAAAAATGTTTTCTAAAAAATGGGATTCTTTCATAAATGACTTTAATTCATTAGCTACCCTGTCGCTCACGTTCCCCCTCCCTGACAAGAGCCAGTGAGGCGGGCCAGTGGTGATCCCACCTCACTTATATTGCACTGCGGAGTTTACTCCACCCACGGCTGGCTGGCATTGGACACATTGGTCCGTGGTTCAGGACGGGGTGGGTGGGTTGTCGTCATCGCCGCTGATCCCCTCTGCCTTTGACGTGAGCCGGTCCCCGACCAGGAGACATGTTCCGGGCTGAGGACAGTCCGCCCCTGTGACAGACCCACCAGGAGCACTGGAGCCCTGTGGACTAAGTGCTCTCTATGAGTCTCCTGTTGGGAGGGACGGGGCTCTCCTGCTCCCGCATTTAATTTTTTATTTTATTTTTCAATTCACAATCAGAGAGAGAGAGGGAGAGAGAAAAGGCCTATTCATGCTTGGTGGCATGCAGGCTTTTCCCCGATATTGAGGTTGTGACGTGGGGAAAGAGGCATTAAAGAAAAAATGAAGTATGGGGCGTATTTTTTTTCTGTTTAGTCCAACATTGCAATAATACTTTCTGAGGGCACCCTTGACAGGCGGCAACACGGTTGAGAAAGGCTGTACTAGAGCATGCACGGTCGGGGCGCTTTCCATACAGACAGCCGCGAGTGACAAATGTTGGGCTACACACGCTTCAATAATTTAATTATCTTTACCATTTAACTGATTAATCGGTTATAACTATTATTCAGTTAACAGTTAAGCGGTTAACCATGGACATCCCTAGGTGACTGCATTATGTTTTCTCTCCACAGCCACATCTATGTGATCCCAGTCTTCACCTGGATTCTGACGTTTGCCATCTTACTGGCCCACACAGTCATCCAGCCTATCACCTCAGTGTTGACCCTGCTCAAAGGAATCCTGCTCATTGTCACGGTGACTATTTTTCTTTTTCTGTAGTTTCCTTATACGTATCATATTTCTTCCAAATGTGAATGACCTGAGGACTTTAGACATGTATCACTCATTGTTTCAGTGTTTAGTCTGAATGTTTATAATAATAATTGATAGGTTTTATATAGCGCTTTATTGCCTAGGCACTCAAAGACGCTTTACAGGGTTCAATTCATTCACACACAGTCATACCGGTGGTGGTAAACTACGAGAGTAGCCACAGCTGCCCTGGGGCAGACTGACGGAAGCGTGGCTGCCATTCAGCGCCAACGGCCCCTCTGACCACCACCTCAAACATACAGCAATCATACACATTCACACAAGGCAAGGTGGGTGAAGTGTCTTGCCTAAGGACACAACAACCATGACACAGGTGGCCGGGCGGGGATCGAACCACCAACCCTTGGATCGTTGGCCAACCCGCTCTACCACCTGAACCACAGTCGCCCCATAAATGACGTTGTTAACTATAACCAGAAGGCTTTGTGTTTTTTTGGGTAGAAAGCTGACTCCATGCTATTGTGTTTGTCACCATCATACATTAACCGTTGCTTATAAGTTCATGTTAATTTTCCACTTTATTTCCACCTGTTCTATAGCACTTTCATGTGCAGAGTTGACTGTTCTGTCGTGTCCATTTGTTCAAATGTGTCCAAATCCTTTACTCCACTAATGGTAGAGAGTAGATGGAGTGTGGAGTTCAGGCAGGGGAGCTTCAGGCAGAGAGGGTGAAGGTAATTGGCTCAAGCTCAAGCTAGCAAGAGGTTGAAAAGCTGGAACGGGGCTAACGGGGCCAGGTGAGTGTGCAGTGTACTGGAGCTCAACCTATGTATTTAAGGCAAAGGAGATTAGAGATGGTTCCATCCTGTGGCAGAGGGGGTCACTGATGGACCGCCAACCCTTCATAATTAAAGAGGAACACATCAGGGATTCCTGCTGTGAGAGTGCCTGACTTTTTGAGTTAGCACTGTGCTAGTCTTATGCCTCATTTCCACTGAGCAGCAGTTCGGTCCGGCACGGCACGGTTTTGTAGGGATTGGTAACCCTAGATCTGGTTTGGGTTTCCACTGCTGACAGCCCCTTTACTTGGTATAGGCAGGGTTTATGCTGGACGGCGATAGCCATGGTCAGAGTATATACATTCTACTGGCCAGAGGTGTGCCGGCAGCCCCAGCTACGTAATAGGGTTGTGCCGATGGGCGATGGAATCTTACATCGGCGACTAATGGCACAACCGGCGATATTATTTTTTCTTTTTCTTTTTTTTGTCAATGCTGTCGGAGTGACAGAGGTTGCAGTGGAGAGAGAAAGATAGGCAGATAGATAAAGAGAGAGGTAGAGAGAGCTTTATTTTATCATTAAGTTGTTTGACTTCTGAGTGATCATCTTACTTTAAGACTGACTCCCGACTCCCAGCTTTGACACGAAGATGAAAGTGACGGAGACTAAACCAAAGTGAAACTTAAAGCTGCAGTGTTCAATTTCAGCCGTTGGGAGCCGTTGGGATCCCAACGGCTGTTTTCGCAACGCTCTACCTGCTGCAGCTCCTCCCTCCGAACGACAGCTAAGCGCGTTCATGTGGCACCCAACGCACCTAGTGTCTCTCCCCCATCCCCGATATATTTATTCCCCTAATCAACCTTGGCCGACCCGACACAACAGTGATCATGTCCGCACAAAAACAACAACAACACGGCCAACAATTGTGCCAAAAGACAAATTAACAGCAACTAAACGGAACAAATAGCCTTAAAACAGCATTGCAGATTCACACAACCAGCAAGGGAGCACCATACCAAACACATTTACAGCACCATTGTGTGCACGGCAGTACAAAATAAAGGCAAGTAGCCTATCCTACATTACCCTACCTGGCTGTGACGGGACCGTGGCTGGCGTAGATACACCGGTGCTTCGTTGTACTTTTCGTAAAAGTTCCCCTGACATAGCAGTTATGTTTCGGTTCATTATGGAGGTGGTGGCTGCACACAACCGGAGTGGAGCGTGCCGGTTGTAGCTTCGCTGGAGACGGGGAAGCCAGTTGGACGGCGCCGGGGGTTAGCAGCAGTCTAGCCGGCCAGCAGGTGAACACTGTCGGGTAGCGGTGTAGCAGGGAGGCGGCGTAGATAAACACCGGTGCTTCGTTGTACTTTTCGTGAATGTTACCCGGACTTAGCAGTTATGTTTCGGTTCATTATATGGAGGTGGTGGCTGCACACAACCGGGTGAGTCAACTAATGCTATCCGACCGGTGCTAACTTGGTTTATCAGCTAAAGCACAGCCAAAGGAAGCCCATTCTCCTGGCTCACTTTCCACACGTCTTCCCCGAGCGGCTTCATACAGCAACAGCCGCCCGACTACATTTCCTCCTCGGTGTTTCTCAGTCTCTGTGTACACACTGTCCTCCCACCGTGTTAGTTGTTGGTATCCGGGGAATGGTAAATTGAGGGTTCGTTGCATAGATAGTACAGTATAGATAGTTCGTTGGTGAAGACATTGCTAATGAACGTCTCCTGTTAGCTCCTGCTAACCTGCTAACAGGAGACAGCTGGGAGGGACTGCTGCGCGAGGAGTGAGGCCGCCTGTAAGTGCTTGGAAACGGGGAAGGGACGGGCCGCGCAGGCACCCGCTGCTCGTTGTGAAGAGTCATAGCGATACGTGTTTTCACCTCAAAAAGTCGCCAAAAGTCACCAATAACTCCAGAAAAGAAGCTAGATTTGTCGCTTGTCGCTTTTTTGGAAAAAAAGTCGCCAAAGGGGTCTGAAAAGTCGCTAAATCTAGCGACAAAATCGCTAAGTTGGCAACACTGATTGCTATTCGCTGTCTGCCGTAGTAGGACCAAACAGTAGTTTCAGACTGCTAGGGTCGTGAACGCTCACGCAACTGACGCATCAACGTCGTTGCCAAGTGAACGGACAGTCCCACAGCCAATAAGAACGGAGTATCTGAGCCTGCTCTGATTGGTCAAAATTAACATGAGCGGTGGCAATTTTGGGGGGCAGCACACAGAGGCAGGGGGGAGCAAAGTGATGAAAAAATATTTTCAGACTACTTCACCTACATATAGCTGAATGGCTATTATGACAGTTTTGCCAAATATTACAGTGAAAAAACTAGACACTGCAGCTTTAAGCTTGAGCAGTTCAATTTAAATTAATAAATATTGTAACCAAACACAATTAATGTGTTCTGTGATTTGCCCCGTATTGCTCGGGTCCGCCAAATTGGCAAATATCTTTGCTTCCACAACCAGGATAAATACTATGTACAATGAAAAAGTGCTATTCTATAGTTTGTTGTTGTTGCTTGTGGTTGTTCTATATGGCTTAAGCATGGTGTAAGTAAGTGATTTGTTATCTAAATGTTCCTCGGTTCTTAGCTGATCTTGTTGCTCTTGCCACTAGCCTCTGTGATGGGAGACATCATCATTACATCTAATAGGTCAGTTCTTCACTGTCTCTAGAATGATGATACAGATAATTTTTTTACCATATGGCATCATCTTACTTTTACAGTACACGAGAAGGTAAATTAGAAAACACATTTAGTAAGAAACAATAATTGTACTCTATGATTTATACTTGAGTGTTTCAAATAGGCTTTTCCCAGCTTTGTCTCTATTCACTCCCACACAAAGTGTATATAACCCCTGGCCATTTTCTGTCATGTCGCCACGACCGCTGTGTCATGCTTTCAAAATAGATGGAAGTAGCAGTGTACACGGGTCCCCTCCTTGTCCAAGCTGCAGTGCTTACTGAAGTGCTCCCACTGTGTGTGTGGTGCTGTGGGCTGTTCCAGGTCAGTGCCGGCCAACATTATGGAGTGTCAGCAGCTCAGCAGGAGGTGTTAGAGGAAGTCTTTAGGCCTAACAGTACATTTAGCACAAACACACTCCACAAGGTTACACTGTCTGCCTTGTACAGCTAACTGCTCCATCTGTTATGGTTGACAACACCTATACATATTACATAAAAGTACAATCATTTTTCATTTTCAAGTACATCCTAATATAATTTCTAGAGCTGTCAAATGAATGCATTCATTTCTATGAATTAATCACAGAAAAAATGATGCGTTAAAAAAAACTAACGCAGATTAATTGCGCTTCTATAGTGCCCTTTGACCCGGTGCGTCAAAAGGGGTGTGATGATAGCGCAGCTGCACCTGTAGCTTGCGGACACGGCCCGCACGGGATTAAAGAGTAAAGAAAGAAGCAGGGGAAAGGGGCGAGGGCTCTATGGATGTGTTATGGGATGCTTCGTAAAAATAAGCATGAAGGTAGGAAGACATCTTATGTTATTCTCCACTGTGTCTGTGCATTATTGATGTAGTGAGTGCCTATTCAGCAATGTAGCCATGCCTGCATTTTTCCTCTTTTGTGTGTGTGTGTGTGTGTTTGAGTGTCAATATTTTCGGTTATGAGTAGGACTAGGCCTACTGTAGGCTAAGCCCTGCAATCAAGCTGGTGTTTTTTCTGTTTGTTGGTGAATGAGACGGCCTAGGCTATGCGCACCTGTGGCAGTGCAGCGCTGTCTGTAGTGGGAGATAGACAGACGTCATTTAGCCTCCTTGTTTTTTTGTGGTTTAAGTGGAAAATTCGGCCTTAGTTCCTTATTTTGCTTCATGTAGAAACCTGGATGAGGGGACGAGACATGTTACGAGAGAGAGAGCGAGAGAGAGAGAGAGAGAAACAAACTGTTGGCTATACAGCTGTTTATATTATAAATAGGTATAAAAGCGTCATAGAAGTATGCGATTAATTTAGATTAATTAATCACAGAGCCTGTAATTAATTCGATTAAATTTTTTTTCGCTAGACAGCCCTCATAAATTCACATTCCAATCTTGTGTGTACATTGAGAGAGTTGCAACGGTGCATTTTGAACTCTGTGTGTTGTTTTCTCTGGTGGTGCCCAAAACATCACGTTTATCAGAACACACATTTTAATAATATATCTATATAAATTAAATATAATTTTCGAACACACATTGTGCCGTAGATGATGTAACTCCTTTTACTTCAACTTTTTACTAGCGCAAAGTAGGAAATCTCCGGCTCTTCTTCTTAAACAAATACTTTGGATAACTTTTCAAAATGGCAGCCCCCTCAGTGATAGGACGTGGTACTATTTGTTATTGCTTGGTGTCCCATTCTGACAATTCTACTAGTTCCTCTACTCTCTCTCCATCTTCCTAAATCATTACTTCCTAACTCACAGGAAGATTTGTCTCAATCACCAGCAGAAATGCTGACACAGCCTTCCCATTGTTTGCCTACCAGGCTTGTCTTTGACTTTGCAATTTTTTAAAGCTGAAGACAGTTTGTCACAATTCTTCATTAGATAAAAATCTCCCCCAAGGACAGAGCTTTCATTTATCTTGTATGCCTTTCTAACTGTGTTCCTGTGCATTTATTAAACCATGTTAGTTCAGCTTAATCACTGACATATAGTGGGAGACAACCTGACGCTTGATTAGTCCCAGTGCAGTTACAGTTTTTGCCGAATGCTTACACACATGTTGCAGACTTTGGCTCACTGTGTCAAAACTTAACACACAGGCCGAATAGGACAAAGCACATGGAGATAAACTTCTAACTTATACGGCAAAATGAAACTCTTGAAACAAAACCTAACAATCCCATTTCAAAACTGTTTTTAGCATCAAAACAATACACACATGCACTTTGGAATTACTCTTTCCTAGCAGCAACAACACACAGATGTGCTTTATGCAAAACACAGCTGTAGTCAGTACTTTAGATGGTTTTTTACTTTAAAGGCCAGGACACACCAGTCCGACATGTTCCGACTACGCAAAAAATGTTGTCGGCCGTTTCAGGAAGCTCCAGCCTTCTCGTCGCGGCCAGAGAACACACCAAACTGACTGCTGACTTTCCGTACGCTCTGTTGCTTGCGCGGGACGTAATGTCTCCATAACAGCAGGCGGCGCTAATCTGTATTGTGGCCCGAAAAAATACGAAAGCCGGAAATGATGGGACAGCTCTCTAGAGCATAAACATAGATAGAAATACGTATTTATATTTATGGACCATAAGAGCACAATTTTTAGCAGAGAGTGTCGAGCATGGTGTCGAGCAGTCAACAAGGGTTGATGCATGTGAGTACTCTCAAAACTAAACGAACAAACACATTAAAACGATGGCTAGCTGTTGTTAGCTGTTTGTGCTACCCGCCTCACTTCCGGGCTTCACTGATTCGCTAGCCCTCCACCAATAAAATTGCTCCAAATGAAAGACGGTCGGCTCAAAACAAGCCCGACGACCTCTACGTCGGCCGACGTCACGGCACACACCAAACAGATTTGTCTCCCGACCCCCTATCGACTCTACGACGGCGATTTTCGGGCTGGTGTGTCCTGGCCTTAAAAGTCTCATACAGATTTTTTTTGTGAAAGATTGATCCACTACAGTTGATCTAGACACATGAAAACAAAATGTAAACGCTTCAGATTTTTTATTTTATTTTGCCTTTTCAGGTTTTTGCAAAAGTAAAAAAAGAAATGGTACAACTAGAATATTCTACAAAACATAGTGTTCTAAGGGAATGATTGGAAGACATTTAGGCTATGAATCCTGTCTCCTGTTGGCATCTGGCCACATCACCTCATCCACGTCACAGGCAATGTCCTCCCTTGCCAAGCAACGGGGGAAATATCGCCTTGCGTGCCGTATCCAACCTTTTGCAGAATTTTTTGGAAAGATTGATCCACTATATTTTCAATTAGAAAAGAAAACAAGTTTATATTGCAATTTCATGGTTTTGGCCAACAAAAGAAAAAAACACAACAAATAGGTAGGATCGCAGTTCAACAAGCAATTCAGTGTGTCACTATGAACTCTGAAACAATTACAGTCCAAAAGATGTGTTGTAAGGAATGGGGCGAGTGGATTATGAATCCTTTGGATACCGCCTCCCGTTTGTGTCTGGCTACATCGCCTCATCGACATCACATGCAATGTCATCCTTTGAGAAGCAACAGCAAAAATATTCCTGATATCCAGTCTAAATGTCCTAATTATGGAGCTATTGTGTTGTTGGGCTGGAATCTCAGACCAGCCTCCTATATTGTTAGGCCATGATCTATAACATGGTCCACTATAGTCGCCCTGTCTCTGTCTGTTGTCTCCTTTGTCATCGTCCTCCTGCCGCTCTCTTTTGTCCTCTTCCCTGACTCTTACTGTCTCACAAAGGAGCTGAGCTCACCGGAGGTCTATGTGTAATGCTAAGGCTCACACTGATTGGTATTATATTAGCTTTATTTTTTATTTTTCATGTGTGTGAAACTGTGTGCTTTTCCAATTTTAGTTGTGTTTTGTATTTTAAATAGATGTGTTTTCCAAAGGATTGCAGGTGATTTCCTTTTTGACCAATGTGTCTTATGTAAAACACTGTGTGTAGTGTTTTGCAAAAAGTGTGTTGGAGAATTTCAAACACAGTGCAAAGCACTTATTGTGTTTGTAGGGTTGGTGCTTGTGTTTAGGGCATGGTCACCAAAGTTAGAGGTTGTGATGCTTTGGGCCTAGCAACCACTATTAGTGTGTAAGCATTAGGCAAAAACTGTAAGTCATATTCCACTGGCAGCAAGGGTTACAGTTAAATAAGTTTGTAGGTAACATCAGAGCTGTCCACATAAATAATCACAACATTCAACAAAAGGAATTCTGTACATTCTCACGTTACAAGACACTCACCACGGTACAAATGTGCATGTGTGGAACAAAACAACTGGAGGACATCATGCGGAAAGTATGTAGCCTGAAGTCCTTAGACCCTCGATTCCAATAAAGAAAAACTTTACCAAACAACTTTAAAGGTTCAGTAAGCGGAATGGTCAGTTTAGCTCCTGTCAGGGACTGCAGTTAGCAGTCCCCTCCCTCGTCACCACATTAATGCACTGCGGCCTTCAAGCAGCGAGTTATCTAGCATCATCTCAGATCCAGAAGTGTGATAAAACATGATAAAAACCATCAAAACAGACAATGGGAAGGATTTTTACCTGCTCCGCCATTGTAGGTGCATACACATTCACCCATCTGTCGCTCTGCACGTGCACCGGCAGTGAGACAGGTACCGGTTTGTAGCGTTCTCTCTTCTGATTGGTTATCAGTAGTTGGATCCCAGAAAAGTTTATTTGACGATTACATGCAGAGCGAGTGACTGAGAGATTGGCTGTATGGATAAAGAGCGATTTAACACTTATATTATCATAAATAAATAGCTTACTTCACCTTTAACAGTGTTAAAGTGAGAAAGAAATGTCACTAATAGCAGTAGAAGAGGGACCTCTCTTCTCCCAGGACTGACAGGCATGCAGTAAATAGAATAGAGCTCATAGCACAGAATACAAGTTGTGCTTCAGGAGGCTATTACTATTGTGTGTGCTTAAAGAAATAAAAAAATAAAAATGAAAAAAAAATCCTGAGTACAATTTGATAATTGGTCATTCAAACAAATGAACGCACAGAGTTAAAGGGTCTATGTTAGTCTATCACAATAAAACACAGTATATGTACAATATATACAGGGCCCTGTTCCAAAAGGCTCTATTGGAGGATGAATCAAATAGATGTTGGGTTGCGTTAGGAATACAGCTACCTATACACCAACATCAGATCAATGAGCAGGAGGCAGCCACTGGAACCTTTATGACTCTCCCTTGTCCTTGAAGAGCCCTGGAAGAAAATTGGACGGATTGATTTTAGATTGCATTGATAGCACACACCCAACGTCGTTAAAATATCTATAAATGTTTTTTATGCACAAACGCAAGCACACTCACTAACTCAGTCGGCTGACCTCAATTGAGTCTGTGTCACGGGGAGCGTCGGTTCAATTCTGTAGTCATTTCCCAGGCCAAGTATTAGAAGGACTCAGACGGGCATAATTCTAAACCCGTCAAAACGTACCCGCAGCCACTGTTGTTGTTGTTTTTTGGAAGTTGCATCTATGCCTGTAGGTGGAGATATTCACACAGAAAGTCTATCACACTATTCCGCAATGCACACACACACGCACGCACGCACGCACGCCACCACACACACACACACACACACACGCACGCGCACACACACACACACACACACACACACACTATATATATATATATATATATATATGAGGGAAATGTGTCCTAGAGCTAAGTCCCAAACAGGGGGAAGGAGGCGTTTAGATTTAGAGGTTGACTTGTGGAGCGGGGCACTGAGAGCCATTCCCTGTTCTCTGTATCAATATGAGAGAGAGAGAGAGAGAGAGAGAGAGAGAGAGAGAGAGAGAGAGAGAGAGAGAGAGAGAGAGAGAGAGAGAGCTGGGCAGGCAAGGCCGACTGCACAGCCAGAATAAAAGACACTATCGTCAAGCACCAGCCATTTATGGCCCCACCAAATGTGATTTTTCTCTTTATGGCTGAAATATTAATGTTTCTATTTTGGTATATAGCAAGAAAGAAAAACAGCAGTTTCCAGGTCCTTGAGCCGGCCACGATAGATAGATAGAGGGGGCCGGTGAGACAGAGACTTTAATAAGTGATGTCACGGCAAATAAAAGTGTGGCTGAAGTATGACCTTCAGTCGGCAACTTCTGTAAAAACCTCAAAGTCAAAGGAACAGACGTAAAAGGTTTCTTAAGATTATTTGAATCCCATTTTATTGCGGCGTTTACTGGAAGAGCATCCAGTGATGATGCACTTTGTATGTATGACTTGCATCATTTGGGGATTGAAATGGTCCATTATGTAAAAGCTAACAGGGACCCATGTATCCCATCTCCTCTTGGCTTATTCTCAGTCAGACGTTCTCCAAGTCTTTTTGGAGGGAGGTTATAGCTGATGTCATTGCCAGCAGTTTCGCCCTCTCCTCTCCTATCTGAATGTTTGAGTTCAAACAGTAGAGCTGCATTTCCAGTTGTCAGGGCTCTGAGCTAGTGTAAGCATTAGCTCTGTCAACTGCCAGAACTATGTACAAGCTCACACCCAGCTCTTGGTTGTACACTCTAATGGGCACCAGCCAGTCATAGCCAGTTCAGTAAAATGGTAAACAGGCTTGACTTATATAGCGCATTTTAGCCGATTTTCTGAGCCCCAAAGCGCTTTACATTTCTTACCACATCCACCGATGGCAGTAGCTGCCATGCAAGGCACCCTCTGAACCATCGGGAGCAATTTAGGTTCAGTGTCTTGCCCAGGGACACTTGGACATGTGGCGGGTAGGCGGGGGATCGAACCTATGATCCTGCACTCCAGAGTAGGGCTGCAGCTATCGAATATTTTAGTAATCGATTATTCTACCGATTATTCCATCGATTAATCGAGTAATCGGATAAAACATACATTGCTTAATTGAAAAGTAATTATAAATAAACATGAGAAAATAACATATGTAATTTAACCAACAACCAATGAACAACCAATTTGTTTCCTTTTTTTGAAAAATCAACATTTTTTATTTCAAAAAGGCATGGAGTAGCAAACCATATTTTCTACCAAAAGTACCAATTTAGTTACTTTCCCATTGTTTATTAGTCTGTACTTGTACCATGAGAAATAACAATGTTGACAGATAAATTAAGTGCAATTATGTGCCATACATTCTTGGGTTTAAGTAAGCATTTACTTCACTTTCAGAACTACACGTTTTTACCTTTGCAATTCAGGAACAACATAAGTTTGGAAACTTGGAACAAGCCCATGCATAGTTTCAGACATTCTGGCTTTAAAAACAAATCCTGAAATGGGGTTCTCTGCATAAATGTGTCCATCCGAGACTGTGATGGTTTACTGAAAAAATATAAATAAAATAAAAATGACTATGGAACAATATCATAATAGAGTAAGTTCATTCACATTAAACTGCTATTTAGATATTGTATCCATGAATTCAAGACACACACGTCTGCTTCAGCACCGTATTGTCAACTAGAAGTGACCAGCTATAGTTCAGCTTAAGCTATCGTGTATTTATTTCTTGAACAGCGCTGATCCCAAACCTTGGACATTCTCTGTCGCTTTCTCCTGCCCGTTTGGCTTTCCTCACTATTTTCGCTCACATCTTCCATTTTAGCACACGCTAATGTTAGCCCCTAAACAAGTCAAAACATGCCGCGTCTGTCGGTCCGTTCTGAAGGTGACGTATGCGCCGGTTGTGTCACACTGGTTTTCTTTAAGAAACCAGAAAATATTCACATTTGAGAAGCTGAAATCAGAGAATTTGGAAATTTTTTATTAAAAAATTACTCAAAACGATTCATCGATTATCAAAATAGTTGTCGATTATTTTAATAATCGATTAATCATCGATTCTTCGATTAATCGTTGCAGCTCTACTCCAGAGGTGACCTCCCTACCCACTGCGCCACTGCAGCCCATTAGCCAATCACCAACCGATATCAGCGGCACAATGCTTTGGGCCTGTTTTGAAAAAAATTGCTCGACGTTTACCATGCTGAGTACCATGAAGGACCTAACAATTGTTCCTGACAGAATCTGATTTCCCAAAACAGCCATTCAGGCAGATGGAGCACCTGTTGGAGAGAAAATGCATTTCTGTTAAGAGAAGAGGTTCTCGCCCTCTTCACAGACACACAGGCATTTCACAGCCACTCCAACTCTTAAAAAAGAGAGAAAGCTTTTATTTTTGTTCATTGTTTATTACAATAGTCAAATAATCCAAGCACTTTAAAAGTCTCGAACACAACAGAAAAGATTATAAGTGGAGCTGGGCAAAGAGAACTTTATAACATATCTGTTATTTTCAGTAAATACAGAACAGCAGATGTGTGTGAGGTGGCGTCAAGCCGGGCAAAGCAAAAGAAAAGTAGTGATTTATGAATCTGATTTATCTCTCTACTACTGCTGAGTATGATTACATTTTCCATGATATAAGAAAGATGAATGTAAATTCTACACATGTGACTTTTTTTTAAAATACTCTACTTGCTAGAGTATAACAGAGGCTTAAAAGAAGTACCAGTATTCTTATTTTCTTTTTCCACATGCAAAGTCAGAAAATATGGAAATTGTCTTCGCAGCGTTTACCAGGATTTTCTGAAAGCATTCTCTAAAGGAAA